>CM068955.1:113110148-113124513 GCA_035128595.1 Eptatretus atami
TCTCGTCTTACACGTCTCCCGAATTACTTTGTCCTCTCCCGCTTCCATCGCGGGGGGCACAGCCGATGCACTCCCTCCCAGCTCGTTCGCTCCAACAAGTGGTGCCGCCATTTTGCACTCCACCGTCCGCGCTTCGTTGCACGCAATTGCGATTATGCCCACCTGCATGCCTCGCCCCATGCTCTGCATCTCACCCCGCAGTTGTTTCATTTCGTTTTTCATTTGCTGCGCATTCGTATCCATTTTGTTATTCATTTCGTTCATTGCTCCCATCAAATGCATCCACATCCCTACTCGACGTCAGCTAATGCCGTGAGCAATTCGATTCGCCATTATCTGGCGCGGACACCGCCGGGGACTGGGGAGGGATTTTTGACGGAGGAGGGGGGGGTGTCCATATACCGCGGCCTCGCCGCTGCGCCCATTTCGCGTTCTGGAGTTAGGTTGTGGGGGAAGTTCAACCTGCATATTGGAGTCCTGCCATGGTTATTTCGTCCCTGGTACATGGATTCTATCATCTCTAAATCCATTATCCCCCTGCTCCCGTTCGCCTTGAACCGCCAATTTTGCTTATCGGAAAATAAATTTAAACTGCTGGAATTTAATGGAACCGGAGGGTGCGCCTCGCACAGACCTTGATCCGGTTCCGTTAATTTTGTTGGAGGCGGGAGAGTTTGTTTCCCGCTCTCGACACCAGTGTTACGAATTCTTCCTTGTTCTCTCTGTGATCCGAATTCCGAGGCGAAGCTTCACAAGAGCGGACGGCCGAGATTAACCAACTTGCTCGGACACAGACCGTGCGCGAAATCACCGTCGCTGGCCCAACAAAGAAACCCCCGCGTCAGTTTGGCAGCGACGCTGTTTTGCTGGGAACTTTCGCCGTGGCTGGCGCAAAAGATGGGCGGCGTTTGCCGGAGTTGAAGGTGAGGCGATGTTATTCGGTGGGGAGATGCGGTTTAGGAGATGGTGGGGAGATGTCGTTGTTATGAAGGCGGTGTGGAGAGGGTGGTTGGTGGTTGACGTGGTGGTGGTGGTGGCGTGGAGAAGGTGGTTGGCGTTGTGGCGTGAATGGAGAAGGTGGTTGTGGGTGGGCGTGGTGGAGAAGGTGGTTGGTGGCTGAGTTGAGGTTGGTCAAAATAACGATAGTTAAAGAAAAAACGGCGAACTCAGATGCACAGCCCTGTCACAACGGATAAATCCGCATTAAATAATGGTGGGTGAAATCCTATCTGAACACATCACTTAGGCGAATATAAACCGATCTTGGGGATATTCCTTTAGGTGTCCTGTGATTTCCACAACCGTAACAATATATATAATATACATATAAATATATACACACATATATTTCATATATCTTCTTCTTTCTTCTTTCGGACTGCTCCCGCTAGGCGTCCCGCCACACGGATCATCGTATATCCGCATATGATTGCAACATGTTTTTACGCCGGATGCCCTTCGCTGAACGCAAACCCTGGTCGCACAAGGATATGATACACCTAATTTTAACCGGGGTATAACCCGGCCGCAGTATACTGGTACTCATTCGCCACCTCTGGAAGGATGAACAGGATGAGTCAACCCCGCTGGTGTATTAATTCAGTGGCCGAACGGGGCTTGAACTCAGGACTCTTGATCCCAAAGCCGCTGCCCTAACCACTGCGGCACAACCCAGGCCTATATTCCATATATTATATATATATATATATATATATATATATATATATATAATACGTATATATACATATATATACATATATTTCATATATATACATTATAATATATTATATATATATTATATAATACATATACAGGGAGCCGCGGAAGTTCTTAAAACCCCTGATAAATTTCTCGGACTTCCTCCTTCCTTCCCCTCTGCCCTCGCCCCCTCAGCCGCTATGGAATGGCGGAAACACTGAACGCAGAAGAAGATGGAGCACACACAGATACATATGACAAATTAATTATTGTGAGTGCTGTTCAATAAAACCTGTATATTAAAAGAGTTCAAGACAATGCTTCACTGGGAAGGGTAAAGTGAATTTCAGGCCTACCCTGTTATAAATACATTTATTTACATATATATACATATATTAATGCCACTTGTTCGTTCCATCCTCCCTCCCTTGTCATCCCTCATTTCACCAATTGCTTGGCCAGCTGGCCTGATTACACCCACAATGTGTAACGCTGTAAGTTTTCGCCTTCAATGTAAAACGACTAAAACGACTGGTTAAAAGCAATAATCAAATGGTGAAAGATTGATCCGATTGGAAATCAAGGGCCTTGTGAAAGGCCAAGTAAGTATGGCCTCAAACTTCAGTCCCTTCGGCTTTTAGGCCTCTGGTGTCAACGTATGGGCCTGTGAAATTGGAATATATCTGAGATATTAACCATGATCTATTATTGTAATATGCACATCAAAAGTGGGCATGTTTTTGCTTCAAATCCGGTTGTCGTTTTCTTTTTCAGGAGTGATCAAAAAATCATGACTCTGTTGCTTAATACATCGCGCCAACTGACTATGGGGCATTCTCTGAGCAGGGTTTTACCAAGATGTTTTGTCAGTCCTTGCTATGATTTCAGACTATTTCCCTTAAACGACTTTGGACCAGGAAGCATAAAACGGCACACGTCATTATAAAGGTTTTGTCCAAAGAGTTCTGGGAATGTTGGCGTGATTGTGAAGAAAAAACATCCATCATTATTCCTTCTTCATTATTTGATATTTTATAAAAGCAGGAGGAGGGATGACCAGAGAATTGTGTCGTTAGGAGGAGGTGGGGGCAGTGAGCAAAGATACGAACAGAGTTGGGAGGTGAGTTTGAGGCCTTGGGGGTGGGGGTTTGAGAACTTTTAGGTCGCTGGGGGGGGGGGGTTGATGAGTTTGTGGTCTGCGTGGTGGGGGGGGGGTTGAGGACTTGAAGTCACATTTTGCAATTGTGCAGCTGTTCTGCGGTTTTTTTGTGCCTGCTAGTATGTTACATATTCTTATTATAATATATGCAAGTAATTAAATGAATTTTTAAACCATTGCTGGCGATCTTTCGACAATGCAACTATCCGTTTGCGAACTTTTTGAACAGACAGGTGATATAAAGACTTTCCCACACTTCTGCAAGAGATATTAAAGTTTAATTGAATGTTGTAAATTTGTTACTCATGTTTTATTATTTCCCAGGCTTTAAGCTATGTTTTTCTTTTTGTCTTTCAAATCGATGAATTTCACTCTTCTCTGATAAATGTCCATCATTACATGAGTCTTACCTCATTTTTGTTTTGTCTTCCAATAAAAGAAAACCCGTCTGGAAACATCTGTTCCAAGAATGATATATTGATGTGAGCTTTTGCAACGCACCCCCCAGTGGAACTTCAAATAAATACTCTTGCAATTTACTCTCTCATTCTGTCTGTGATTCCTCCTTCTAATTCAATCTCCACATGATTGACTTATCTACTGCATGTACTGATAACATAATTGATTGACAATTTATTTGCTAATCTACTTTTCTAGATACCTTATCCTTGTTCGTAATACAACGCACTCCAGGCTTTAAGGCCTAGCATGGTTTTGCCATTCGATTGGTTTCTTTGTTTGTCTTGTTGATGAGAAATTAATTTTGAAATGGTCCACCTAAGAACGGTGTCGATATTGTGCAAAGCTGCAATGACGCATGTGCACTAACTGACCTTTTGGGTAGTGGTCCGTGATACTGACTTATAAAAGATCTCTCTGCAAAGGATTTTTTATCTTGTGCAGCTATCATATATCTCATCTCCTCCTTCCAATCCAGAGCGTGGCATCACACATCTATCATCAGTGGGACAATAAACGCACAAGGCTGAGTGAAGCCTGCGCACAAAAAGGCTAAACCCTGCGACTCGCCATCAACCACAGCTGTCAGACATCTCTGCATATCAAGCTGGAGGTTCAATACCCCACCTATAAAAAGGGAGAGATGAGTGACTGGTTGTACCTGGTCTGCTGCAGTCTTCCACTGCTTGGCAGAGATAAGACTCTTCGAACATGATGAGCACCAACACCTTCGCCTCTGTGCTAACTCGAGGACCTGAGAATTCGGGTTAGAGAAGGACAGGTTTGGGTAGTAAAATGTATTAACCCCTTCAGCAAGCCCATAAGGATGAATAAAATGACCTCATGAATCGTGTCATTAGAGGCTGTTTAAATATTTAATTTCTATATTTTTATTTCCTTCCCTTGCTCTGCGCTGACACATTGGCCAAGACTAAGAAGCTTATCACGAACGATAAGACTTATTGAAGATACTCACCAATACAAAACTAATTGCACATTACAGCAACAACGAGCTCTCATAGCAGGAGGAAAATGAAGTTCGGAGGAAAAATCTTACAGACGCATTACGTTTGTAATATTTTGGGGGGTTTTGAATAAAAGAAGAGAAATGCTGATAATGAAAGAGATGGGAAACAGAGCAGATACATATCTCTGGAATGCGCAGATTAACTCTAATTCAGCAAAGACAAAATGCACAGGCAGGCAGACGATAAACGTAAAAGATATATGGAGTGTGAAATGTCCGATGTATCAGAAATGGAGCGATATTTAACCTCAGTCATCTCAAAATCATATTTCTCCTTCGCTACCTTTCATCCAGCGGAATATGGTTGCGGGGTGCCTATAGTCTTGTGAAAAATCCTTCACTCATCCTTTGGTGCGTTAAAAACTCAATGCCCTCCTATTGAATCCTTTAACTAATTTGCCAACCTCATTGATTTCTTTCATATAATTTGACGCAACCTCATCGACTCCTTTAAGTTGCATTCGGAAAACTCATTCAAAGACCCATCAAAACAAGATAATACCAGTGGTGGATTTTATTTTAATTTTATTTTTGCCACTGTCATGTTTTGAATTTAGAATCTTTATCGTGGTACAATTTTTCCTACCAGGGCCTGGCAGGAGAGCCCGAGACCTATAGGTAGCATACTCTGAGCGCGTCTTAACCTGGGATACGAATCTGCGGCGCAGCCATAAACTGCGCAGTTTTAATGTTCCCTTTCCATTACTGGCATCCCTATGTTCTCCTCGTCCACAGAATTTCTCCCGAGTCAGTAATCTTCTTTTTTTTTTTATCCCTCGCATTAAAAGATCGAGAACATGGAGGGAGCAAAGCTTTAGAGTAAGATAACATTGTGCATTGGGGGCCACAGTTGGACAAAATAAGGCAAGGGATGAACAAACAAGGAAAAGAGGAGAGAGAGGATGGGGGTAATCATAGTCCAGTATAATACCTTAAATGAAGAGGGTTGAGTTATCAAGGGTTAATGGGGGGTAATAAAGGATTGTGCTATGATGGAGGATGAATGACATGGCGCGCGTGCTCTTCCCTCCTGTCGCCTAAGACTGGCAGCCGATTGCCCGCCTACGATCTCTCTTCCATTGTACTACTGACCGCTCCCTGTCTGTCCCCTTCTTTTATTTATTGTGCTGTTCTTTGGTCTGTCCTTCAACCTCCTCTGTCAGTCTATGATCATATACCAATTTATCATTCAGACACTTACAAGATTGAATACAAATATGGAAATCTGATTGTCAAAAAGCGTTTCCTGGCCCCAATTATTACATGATCGCTCAATAATCAATTTAAACACATCTTTTGTCAACGATTTTATCAAATGACTACCTGTACGTATGTATATTGAATTTCTTCATATGACGTGGATGCCCCTAATCCCTCTCCCCTCCATTCATATAGCCCTCCTCTGTCCTGGTTGTACGTACGTTCAATATCCTGAAACATCTCACCAGAGGCTCTCTAGCTAACCGTATAGTGGGTGATGTCAAAATGAATGTTCCAATTACAATCATATTGGAATATATGATGGAATTAAGATGCCTGTCTACAAGGGTCATCTCGCCCCCATGCTACCCCACCCCCACTCCACAGCAATATAGGCATTGTTTTTGAAAAACATGATGCATTTTTCTTCAGGAAAAAAATAACTCCAAGATAGATTCTTTTGATAACTCGTGCGTGGAGACTTCTTCTCAGAAGCGAGCTTTGTGTATAAATGGTAATAATTTGCAAAGTTAGTGCACATGTTGAAATATTTGTTGGAATATGATGGATGGAGGATGGCCAATGGTTTGTTTGGGTGATTCAGACAACTGAAAACGTAACCAGGGGTGGGTTTTGGGGGGAGCAGAGGAAAAGTTGGAGTGTTTTGAAGCAAGGAATGATGGAACTATGCAGAGGGGTGGTTTTTAGGGTTGGGGGGGGTGTCAAGAAACCTTTCCCCAGACTCCAAATGAGGTTCTGGGTAGGGTTTATATAAAATTTAATCTCCTCACTGCACCATGGTACCTGAGGTTGTTGGTTTGAGAGACAGACCTCACCAAACTGAACCCTTGGCAGGCAAAAGTTATCAGAAATAATCTCCGTGTGCCAAAATGTTATTTATATCGTTTCTACCCTCGCCAAATTATAAATGTATTCCTTTGTCCAAAAAATAAAAGCATTCAAGAACAACTAATGGTGTACAGGTATTGTTCATAAAACTCCAATGCTTATGGGCCATGTTCGGTTTGTGGTTAACGTTTGCAACTGGTCGCAATGCAATGACAAGAGAAGCCAGTCATCTTGAGATATGAGTGTTCCCAAAAGACACCGATGTCTGCTGTTCTGAAATTCAAAAACATTTCTCATTCACTAGACAAAGTGCTTTGTGGCTTTAAACGACGTGAATGAGACATCATCATTCGCATCACAGGCAGTATTTCTGGATGCTCAGTCGGAATCGAGCATCATCACAATTGGCGGATTACTCATGCTGTCATGTTTTGGAAGCCACAGGTGGCATTGCAACAGTTGAAGCGGAGTCTGCATCGGCTTGTTTGCGTTTGCGTTGTGGAGACAGGTGATGACGTAAAAGTAAACACAGGTAGAAAGGCAAACCACAGCAGTCTTAGAGCTGGCAGAACTCCATACTTTGCACGAGATTAGCACAGGCATGGCTTTTCCATGTCTATTTGTCATCAAACCTCGCTAGCAGACACTTTCCTTTTACCAGGACCCGTACCAAAAGATAAAAGCGTCTCCGTCTCCGTTTCCTCAAAAATAACCTTGGAAACGTTTGTCTTTATCAGCACTGACAGTCCAAAACTGGAATGCTGATAAAATATCAGCAAGCTCAAAATCTCTTTCTTCTCATTTGTTTTTTTTTAGCATAAGGTCAAAGGCTCATGGGAAAATTCAAGACAAGAGAGTTCCATTCTGGTCAGCATAACGACAACTGGCGAGATAAGTTCCGGAGGTAAAACACTCACCTTTGCGTGTCAAGTCCGAGGTTTCCCACCCAGCTCGAAATGGTTGCCCTGCTGTTTCACAAGCAGGGTGTTTTCATCAAGGCATGTCGGATGGACGTTAAGCCAGCGTTAACTGTGAATGTTGAAGAAGTCAGCGAGTTATAACCACAGCACCGCTGAACAAACTCTAAATAACTCTCATGACTAACACCTATGGTTGAGCAATGCAGATACCTTCCCTAATATGTTCGTGACTCGGTAACGTGGACCGAACGAACGAAAAGTTTGCTGCGTTACCCCAGATAATGGCCACGGAGACGGCTTGGCCCGATGAGGGCCCAGAAATTTGAAAATTAAGTGTATGACGACCATCCATTTGTAAATCTTATACGAGATCTTATTTGTTTGTATGGTGGAAAAAAATTCCTCGCTAATAGCTTTGCAAAGCCATAGTGATGTTTGAAGAAATGTGGAACAGTAACCCTGAATCCATCGATTAGAAGAGCAGGTGACTACCCTTTTAGCAAACCAAACAGCATGTCGTGGAATTTACTCAGACAAATGTCCCAATACCATCTGTGTTCAGTAGGATGATGATCGCAGTGCTCTGATCAAGGCGGCTGAAGTATTTTTTTTTCTTAACAGGCAATGCCTCATTATGGAGGTTCCTCTCCGCCCCGTCTGTCGGTGTTACATTTCAATGCTGTCCAACGGCAGGTGCCCAGAGCAGTTTGCACTGAAATCAATCCGCGTCTGGAAGCTAGCTCCACCTCTGGCAACTACTCTAACAATTCCGAGGAAACTAAAAGAAAGTTTTTTTAAAATTATTATTTACAAGATGGGTCATTCTCCGTCAATTTGGTTTGTTTTCTGTGAATCGGTTGGAGACATGGTAACCGTGATGGATGCCATTATATTTCCACTTGCAAGTATACTTTTCTATTATGTATTCACTTTTGATTTGTGAATAAACATACGACACGCCTTCACCGAAGGTACGAGAGATCAGCACATAACCATTTTGAAGAAATTACCAATTTTTTATCTCCATCATGACAAAAAAAAACCCTTCATTCTCTGCCAGTTTGAATGTGATGTGTCTGTCTCTATCGCAGTAGAACTAGAGCATGTTCACAAGTGCACAGGGCACAAATTATCTGCCTTTTCCGGTCTTTCAATTGAACAAACCGCTGACGCATGTAAGACTTTTGGGGTCAAAGCCAGATTCCAACTATGAACACAAGTAGACGATGTCGAGTGAACTGAAAGAGCAACGGAAATCTTCTGCGCATGAGTGGAGGCACACTCATTATTCGTGCAGATGAAGCAACCATGAGTGCATCCCACCTACGAACTAAGCTCGAAAGGCCGCCAGCTCACGCAGGCGCTTTAAACCAATCTCGGAACGAAATGCTTCACCACATCATAAGGGCTTCTTGGTCTGTAATTACAGCCTGGCTGGGCTTTTCTTAAGCTCAGTCATAACCACGCCTTTGCGTCAGACTCGCACTCAAGAAGCCTTTCCCGAGTTTATTGAATGACAATAAGCACTGGCAATTGTTTGTGCTTTACCTCATAAACCAGTTCATGTGGTAATCCACCCACTCTTTGTATGGGGCCTAAAAACGCGCATTTGCTTCACAATTGTAAACACTTCTGGTGCCAATTCAGAGCCGATGCGGCGACTGCAATTTTTGATGCAAGGACTTAACAACATTCTCCGCCGACCAACGGTCGGTTTGACTGGGATATGGCCATTATTTACTCATCGTGTCCATCCTGCTTTGGCCTCAAATCAGATACGTCGTGTGCCGCTCAAAAAAGCAACACCTCCATAGATCCCTGTCGCTTAAAACTGTGGCTACCCCATTATGTTACTGCTTTCCATCCAGGGTCTAAAGAACATGACTTTTCACAATGGATGAGCTCAGAGGAAGGAAGTTTTTTATTCGGATTTCATTAACTTGGAACACAAGCAAGGCAAAGATTCGTTTGGGTAGCCGGCAGAGCAGAGCAGTTGAAATGAAAGGCAGCTGGTTAAGGCATTGCTAAAGGAAGGGAAGATTGCAATTGCACTTTGGGCTGGGGATTGAGTTATAGAGGGTCCAATGATGGGGTGACGAGCGAGGAATAAGGTGGAGGGGAAGAGGGCGAAACAAAATTTTCAGTTTCGCAAGAATCCAAATACAGATATCCTCTAAATATATAATATAGCTCACTCGACCACTCACTGACTCACATAAAGTTTGGTACCTTCCGGGTGAACTTCGAGAGCTGAAATTCGCGTGCTGAAGGACACCGAATGCGCGATCAGCCGGGGAAAAAATCAGAGAACCATATGGAAACGTTCTGTGAATGAATAAAAATGCAGGTGAGCGTCCGAGACAATTGTGGAAGCATGGTAGTTTTGTGTCAACCAGACATCGAGGCGCACCACACCAGGAAACAAAAAATCATTAAGAAACATTGGAAGCAATCTGTAAATGAAAATATAAAATGAAATGAAAAAAATAAATGAAAATAAATAAATGAAAAAAAAACAAGTTGCAGGTGAGCGAGACCCAAAGACAAAGGAGAAGTACGGTTAGTTTAATTGCTTAGCAATGTGTACATACCGCTACTCATATATATATATACATATATATCAATGGAAATTTGATATGTATTCAAATATACATATAATGTTCCAAAACTTCGACAAGCAATAAATTCCCAAGTTGTCTCTCACTTATATAAAGAAAGCACATTGTTTCTGTTTCAATGCATTATGACTGGCATTGAAGGATTAGACTCTAAAAACTCACCTGATGCAGACAAAGATTCCAAAATTCACACTATCTGTGCCTGTGCTGAGCCAGTGATTTGTTTGAATGCAACAGAGAATTTGACGGCCAGGATTAAAATGCCCATGAAGACACATTCAGATTGGCTACCTTAGAACACACTGGCCTTACGCAATGCATGATGAGGAAGAATTCTTGATGTGGTGACAAGAGATCTTTATAAGAAGTCGCAGCTAATGCTTAAGAACCCACTTAAAAGCAGGGTAAAAGTGCTCGTTTCACTAACCTCTTCATTGAATACGTCGCTGGCGTTTGCCAAAAGGTAAATAATCAAGCTTCCAAACCCGTTCTGCTTCGTGGACTCATTGGCCGATAAAATTCAAGGCTGAGCACTTAAGATTTCAGAAGCACAGCCCCACGACAATTTTTAATACTGTAAATAAACAATACATCAAATAATACACGTGCATATATAACAATCTAATGTGTAAATAGTAAGCCAATAACTTATAAGTTGCATACACAACACACACACACACCAGCAACACACACAACCCACACACACACACAACATATATATATCCTTAACAGATAAATTACAAAGTCATATATCGACATATCATATTGTGGATGTACCATACTCAGACCAATTTTTTGGCAAGGGTTACACTGGGTGGTTTGCCATTGCCTTCCCAGCAGTAGTTTAAGGCAGGAATTTATGATTTGTTCACGGTATTGGTGATAGCCAGCCTACTTCTTCACAAAGGATAACATTAGATTCTTTTAACATCCCCATAATACAGCAGACGGGACACCAATTTAACATTCATTCTGATGGATGGCATAACACATTGTTGAATCACCCTGCTTGTGAAACGACCGGGATGACAATTTATAGCTGGCAGATTCAACCCAGACTAGACAAGGCTTAGGAGTCCAAGTGTGTTACCTCTCGGCCATCGCTTCCATCCAACATTAAATCAAAATACTAAAGCTATAAATTACAATCGCATATGATGGATATAGAACCATATTTAATATCCTAAACCTGAATTTAACAATGTCATGTTTAAACCTATAAAAATACATAGATCTAGAGAAGTTCATCTAATACATTACCCCCACATTATCTGGAGAAGCAGAGGACATGGGGTAGGTTGTACAATCGCATATTTGATTGTCCGTGATTAATTTAAAATGTCTTAAATATTTTGTCCAAGTACTGCTAAACAGAAAGTTTTTGAACACGCGATAAAAAGGAGATTTTTGTTCTTCATTGTTCAAGTCCGTGGTGCACGATCATGTTATTTGCATTTTTCTCCACTTTTCCTCCACCATCCTTCTATCCCGCTCCAATTATACCCCTCTGTTCATGTCTTAAAACATTAAAAATACAATAACCAATGTCACCAGGGTGACGCCCAAGTATCTTGCCAATATTGTGACATGAGTGACTTATTTATTCGATTAAAGTTACTCAAAAAAAAATAAGGGTTTCGTCGACCTTGATGCTTGACCTTTTTGTGACCTTGTACCTTTGACCTTGACCTTTATATTTTCGTACGGTTTTAATGGTATCTTCGCAGGACCGTTGTACATGAAATATCAAGAAGATTTTTGATGAGAACTGAGGAAATAAAATTTTCATGAAAATCCGTTTTTTTTGTCATGACGTCATAAAAATTACGTCAATAGTGTCAAAACTTTTTGACCAGATGCTGGAAACAACTTATCAAGCGCTTTCATATGAGGTATTACTCGATAGTGGTATCTAAGATTTCAAAATTGACCTTGGGGTCAAAAACTTTCGACCTCCAGCGCTAACCATGAAGGTCAAGGCCGATCGCCACCAAAATTAATCCGCTGAGCGCCAGACCATGAACTATATTCCCATGAAGTTTGAAAGACGATCCGATCAAAATTACACCAAAAAATAAGGGTTTTCGTCGACTCCCTGATTTGCGACAAAGTGGACGCTTGACCTTTGACCTTGACCTTCAAAATTTAATGTGCTGAAAGGGACCTCTATGGCCTCTGATATGCCGAATTACAAAAAATTTCCAATGATAACTGTGCATCTGCAGAGTGATCGATACGCTGATTACTAGACACAAAAAAAATAAAAAAAATAAAATAAAACATACAAGCTGACTAATATATCTTGCAAAAACTTCGTTTTGGCAAGATAACAAGAAACCACACCATTTTTCTCTTTCTCACTCCGATACCCCATACAGAACCAGGTGACTTTCAATATAGTTACTTGAGTCTTCTTCCTTCCCTTTCCCTGCCAAATCTACTGATCGTGAAGGTTTTCACTTACACACCTTCATGACCATGATTCTTCAACTTTTTTTTACTCTTTCCCGCCTCTTCCTCTGGAATCTTAAAAAAAAAAAACATTTAATGAGCTTACAATGTTTCAAATCCCCTCCGCCCAGTTCTTCTTTTTCAAAATCTTGTGTTGCAATTAACCGACAATTAAGGCTTTAATTATCTTGCCAAAAACGAAGTTTTTGCAAAGATATGTTAGTCAGCCTTGTATGTTTATTTTATTTATTTATTTTTTTTTTGTTTGTTTGTTTGTTTGTCTGTAATCACGTTAAAAAAATTCTGCAGAGCACAGTTTCATTGGAAATTTTTGTAACTTCGCATATCAGGCCCGTTGTGGAAACCAAGGCCTTTTTAGGATCATTGGTATCTCCGTGATGAAGCTGAGTCTATGGATCTCTCACTTTCTCAACGTCAGGCAGATCAGTGGTCCTTCTGTCTCTACCATGCTCCTCTCTGGTCCTTGCCGCCTCCCCCTGCTCTGTCTGTGCTTTTTGTCCCCCATGTATTTCCACAGAGTGTTTCAGGTCTGTCAAAAACCCTTCTGGGAAACTGGCCAAGATCAAGACTCACTGCTCACCTTCACTCTTTTTATTCCTCTTTATCCTGGCCTGCTGGAACAACTTCCACACTCTCTTCAATCCACTCCTCCTTCAGGTCTTCATACAGCCTGTTTCACCACCATCTCATGTCTTTTCCCCATCCAATATAATGATCTTTTCTACCCTGTTAATCCACCCAAAACTCACCTCCTACAAAATCCGTTTTCCTTCCTGAAAGTCCCTGGTAGTACCATTTTGTTTACCCCATGCACCCCGTTGCCCATCTCTCTCCCTTCCACAGATCTCCTATTTTTCTCTGTGCCTACTATATTGTGCTTCCTCTACCGCCCTCTTGTCCCTGCCTTGTTATATGTTTCCTGTGTATTAGCTCTTCCAAATCCTGGTGTTAGCTACTGGAGGTGTGAGGCATATGAACACCACCTAGAGGGGAAAGCAGTACTCCCACAGACTGTGGATGAAACGTTTGTAAGTACTTAGAAGCTCCAGGTGGTGCCAAGGAAGGGACTTTGCATGATGTAAGGAGCCCAGTTGCAACTAGCTTTGGGAGACAGCGGAGTGTGGCTTTCCCCAGGAAAGAATGTGGCAGATAGTGAGACCAAAAACTTGAATGAAAGGTCTGCTTTCAAGGGGATTGTTGAAAAAGGTAGATGGGGGAGGTTTCCGATGGTCTTTCGGAGAGACATAGTGAGGTTGTGAGATTTTTTAGGATTGAAAGGCATAATTCCAAGTGTTTGACCAGTTTGTGATTTTTATTCGGTCTCCAAGAGTGAAGAGGCTGCTCGCCTGCCAATCAGAGGGTATGAGAGATGGTACAGCAAGGGTGGAGGTCATGCAGCCAAGAAATAAAGAAGATTTTCCAGAGAGTCTGAGAGATATTGATGAAAAACCAGGAAAAGGCACAGGCAAGAACCTGCATTGAGGAATTCGCAGCTTGGACGGGAAGAGATATGTGAGAATTCAATTCCGGAGCCATGCGGTTGACTGCGACAGGAGAGGAAGTACCGAAGCCATGAGTGAGAGTGTATTGGGCGTTCCTTATGCAGGTGGTTGCCTCTGTTCTGCAGTGTTTTGGGCTGTTGCTCCCTCGCTAAAAAGTGAATTTTTATTTTACACCACAATTTCCCCTTCTTGTACAATGCTTCTTTCATTATATGATCTGTGCACTTCGGCATAAGATAAATAGAAATATAAAAATTAAATGTTTCGTTGACATAAATGGTGTAGGATTGGCTGAGAGTTACACATGCTTGCTCTGACATGTCTAGCCTGGGTTTGAATCCTGACTCCTATAAACTAATGCTCCTGTGTTTCACAGGGCAGGGTGATTCATCAATGTGGTACCATCTCTCAGATGGGATGTTAAACTGGGTGTCACGTCTGCTGGAATCCCCCTCTTCCTC
>CM068955.1:113124538-113138399 GCA_035128595.1 Eptatretus atami
GTACATGGATTCTATCATCTCTAAATCCATTACCCCCTGCTCCCGTTCGCCTTGAACCGCCATTTTGCTTATCGGAAATAAATTTAAACTGCTCGGAATTTAATGGAACCGGAGGGTCGCCTCGCACACCCTTGATCCGGTTCCGTTAATTTTGTTGGAGGCGGGAGAGTTTGTTTCCCGCTCTCGACACCAGTGTTACGAATTCTTCCTTGTTCTCTCTGTGATCCGAATTCCGAGGCGAAGCTTCACAAGAGCGGACGGCCGAGATTAACCAACTTGCTCGGACACAGACCGTGCGCGAAATCACCGTCGCTGGCCCAACAAAGAAACCCCCGCGTCAGTTTGGCAGCGACGCTGTTTTGCTGGGAACTTTCGCCGTGGCTGGCGCAAAAGATGGGCGGCGTTTGCCGGAGTTGAAGGTGAGGCGATGTTATTCGGTGGGGAGATGCGGTTTAGGAGATGGTGGGGAGATGTCGTTGTTATGAAGGCGGTGTGGAGAGGGTGGTTGGTGGTTGACGTGGTGGTGGTGGTGGCGTGGAGAAGGTGGTTGGCGTTGTGGCGTGAATGGAGAAGGTGGTTGTGGGTGGGCGTGGTGGAGAAGGTGGTTGGTGGCTGAGTTGAGGTTGGTCAAAATAACGATAGTTAAAGAAAAAACGGCGAACTCAGATGCACAGCCCTGTCACAACGGATAAATCCGCATTAAATAATGGTGGGTGAAATCCTATCTGAACACATCACTTAGGCGAATATAAACCGATCTTGGGGATATTCCTTTAGGTGTCCTGTGATTTCCACAACCGTAACAATATATATAATATACATATAAATATATACACACATATATTTCATATATCTTCTTCTTTCTTCTTTCGGACTGCTCCCGCTAGGCGTCCCGCCACACGGATCATCGTATATCCGCATATGATTGCAACATGTTTTTACGCCGGATGCCCTTCGCTGAACGCAAACCCTGGTCGCACAAGGATATGATACACCTAATTTTAACCGGGGTATAACCCGGCCGCAGTATACTGGTACTCATTCGCCACCTCTGGAAGGATGAACAGGATGAGTCAACCCCGCTGGTGTATTAATTCAGTGGCCGAACGGGGCTTGAACTCAGGACTCTTGATCCCAAAGCCGCTGCCCTAACCACTGCGGCACAACCCAGGCCTATATTCCATATATTATATATATATATATATATATATATATATATATATATAATACGTATATATACATATATATACATATATTTCATATATATACATTATAATATATTATATATATATTATATAATACATATACAGGGAGCCGCGGAAGTTCTTAAAACCCCTGATAAATTTCTCGGACTTCCTCCTTCCTTCCCCTCTGCCCTCGCCCCCTCAGCCGCTATGGAATGGCGGAAACACTGAACGCAGAAGAAGATGGAGCACACACAGATACATATGACAAATTAATTATTGTGAGTGCTGTTCAATAAAACCTGTATATTAAAAGAGTTCAAGACAATGCTTCACTGGGAAGGGTAAAGTGAATTTCAGGCCTACCCTGTTATAAATACATTTATTTACATATATATACATATATTAATGCCACTTGTTCGTTCCATCCTCCCTCCCTTGTCATCCCTCATTTCACCAATTGCTTGGCCAGCTGGCCTGATTACACCCACAATGTGTAACGCTGTAAGTTTTCGCCTTCAATGTAAAACGACTAAAACGACTGGTTAAAAGCAATAATCAAATGGTGAAAGATTGATCCGATTGGAAATCAAGGGCCTTGTGAAAGGCCAAGTAAGTATGGCCTCAAACTTCAGTCCCTTCGGCTTTTAGGCCTCTGGTGTCAACGTATGGGCCTGTGAAATTGGAATATATCTGAGATATTAACCATGATCTATTATTGTAATATGCACATCAAAAGTGGGCATGTTTTTGCTTCAAATCCGGTTGTCGTTTTCTTTTTCAGGAGTGATCAAAAAATCATGACTCTGTTGCTTAATACATCGCGCCAACTGACTATGGGGCATTCTCTGAGCAGGGTTTTACCAAGATGTTTTGTCAGTCCTTGCTATGATTTCAGACTATTTCCCTTAAACGACTTTGGACCAGGAAGCATAAAACGGCACACGTCATTATAAAGGTTTTGTCCAAAGAGTTCTGGGAATGTTGGCGTGATTGTGAAGAAAAAACATCCATCATTATTCCTTCTTCATTATTTGATATTTTATAAAAGCAGGAGGAGGGATGACCAGAGAATTGTGTCGTTAGGAGGAGGTGGGGGCAGTGAGCAAAGATACGAACAGAGTTGGGAGGTGAGTTTGAGGCCTTGGGGGTGGGGGTTTGAGAACTTTTAGGTCGCTGGGGGGGGGGGGTTGATGAGTTTGTGGTCTGCGTGGTGGGGGGGGGGTTGAGGACTTGAAGTCACATTTTGCAATTGTGCAGCTGTTCTGCGGTTTTTTTGTGCCTGCTAGTATGTTACATATTCTTATTATAATATATGCAAGTAATTAAATGAATTTTTAAACCATTGCTGGCGATCTTTCGACAATGCAACTATCCGTTTGCGAACTTTTTGAACAGACAGGTGATATAAAGACTTTCCCACACTTCTGCAAGAGATATTAAAGTTTAATTGAATGTTGTAAATTTGTTACTCATGTTTTATTATTTCCCAGGCTTTAAGCTATGTTTTTCTTTTTGTCTTTCAAATCGATGAATTTCACTCTTCTCTGATAAATGTCCATCATTACATGAGTCTTACCTCATTTTTGTTTTGTCTTCCAATAAAAGAAAACCCGTCTGGAAACATCTGTTCCAAGAATGATATATTGATGTGAGCTTTTGCAACGCACCCCCCAGTGGAACTTCAAATAAATACTCTTGCAATTTACTCTCTCATTCTGTCTGTGATTCCTCCTTCTAATTCAATCTCCACATGATTGACTTATCTACTGCATGTACTGATAACATAATTGATTGACAATTTATTTGCTAATCTACTTTTCTAGATACCTTATCCTTGTTCGTAATACAACGCACTCCAGGCTTTAAGGCCTAGCATGGTTTTGCCATTCGATTGGTTTCTTTGTTTGTCTTGTTGATGAGAAATTAATTTTGAAATGGTCCACCTAAGAACGGTGTCGATATTGTGCAAAGCTGCAATGACGCATGTGCACTAACTGACCTTTTGGGTAGTGGTCCGTGATACTGACTTATAAAAGATCTCTCTGCAAAGGATTTTTTATCTTGTGCAGCTATCATATATCTCATCTCCTCCTTCCAATCCAGAGCGTGGCATCACACATCTATCATCAGTGGGACAATAAACGCACAAGGCTGAGTGAAGCCTGCGCACAAAAAGGCTAAACCCTGCGACTCGCCATCAACCACAGCTGTCAGACATCTCTGCATATCAAGCTGGAGGTTCAATACCCCACCTATAAAAAGGGAGAGATGAGTGACTGGTTGTACCTGGTCTGCTGCAGTCTTCCACTGCTTGGCAGAGATAAGACTCTTCGAACATGATGAGCACCAACACCTTCGCCTCTGTGCTAACTCGAGGACCTGAGAATTCGGGTTAGAGAAGGACAGGTTTGGGTAGTAAAATGTATTAACCCCTTCAGCAAGCCCATAAGGATGAATAAAATGACCTCATGAATCGTGTCATTAGAGGCTGTTTAAATATTTAATTTCTATATTTTTATTTCCTTCCCTTGCTCTGCGCTGACACATTGGCCAAGACTAAGAAGCTTATCACGAACGATAAGACTTATTGAAGATACTCACCAATACAAAACTAATTGCACATTACAGCAACAACGAGCTCTCATAGCAGGAGGAAAATGAAGTTCGGAGGAAAAATCTTACAGACGCATTACGTTTGTAATATTTTGGGGGGTTTTGAATAAAAGAAGAGAAATGCTGATAATGAAAGAGATGGGAAACAGAGCAGATACATATCTCTGGAATGCGCAGATTAACTCTAATTCAGCAAAGACAAAATGCACAGGCAGGCAGACGATAAACGTAAAAGATATATGGAGTGTGAAATGTCCGATGTATCAGAAATGGAGCGATATTTAACCTCAGTCATCTCAAAATCATATTTCTCCTTCGCTACCTTTCATCCAGCGGAATATGGTTGCGGGGTGCCTATAGTCTTGTGAAAAATCCTTCACTCATCCTTTGGTGCGTTAAAAACTCAATGCCCTCCTATTGAATCCTTTAACTAATTTGCCAACCTCATTGATTTCTTTCATATAATTTGACGCAACCTCATCGACTCCTTTAAGTTGCATTCGGAAAACTCATTCAAAGACCCATCAAAACAAGATAATACCAGTGGTGGATTTTATTTTAATTTTATTTTTGCCACTGTCATGTTTTGAATTTAGAATCTTTATCGTGGTACAATTTTTCCTACCAGGGCCTGGCAGGAGAGCCCGAGACCTATAGGTAGCATACTCTGAGCGCGTCTTAACCTGGGATACGAATCTGCGGCGCAGCCATAAACTGCGCAGTTTTAATGTTCCCTTTCCATTACTGGCATCCCTATGTTCTCCTCGTCCACAGAATTTCTCCCGAGTCAGTAATCTTCTTTTTTTTTTTATCCCTCGCATTAAAAGATCGAGAACATGGAGGGAGCAAAGCTTTAGAGTAAGATAACATTGTGCATTGGGGGCCACAGTTGGACAAAATAAGGCAAGGGATGAACAAACAAGGAAAAGAGGAGAGAGAGGATGGGGGTAATCATAGTCCAGTATAATACCTTAAATGAAGAGGGTTGAGTTATCAAGGGTTAATGGGGGGTAATAAAGGATTGTGCTATGATGGAGGATGAATGACATGGCGCGCGTGCTCTTCCCTCCTGTCGCCTAAGACTGGCAGCCGATTGCCCGCCTACGATCTCTCTTCCATTGTACTACTGACCGCTCCCTGTCTGTCCCCTTCTTTTATTTATTGTGCTGTTCTTTGGTCTGTCCTTCAACCTCCTCTGTCAGTCTATGATCATATACCAATTTATCATTCAGACACTTACAAGATTGAATACAAATATGGAAATCTGATTGTCAAAAAGCGTTTCCTGGCCCCAATTATTACATGATCGCTCAATAATCAATTTAAACACATCTTTTGTCAACGATTTTATCAAATGACTACCTGTACGTATGTATATTGAATTTCTTCATATGACGTGGATGCCCCTAATCCCTCTCCCCTCCATTCATATAGCCCTCCTCTGTCCTGGTTGTACGTACGTTCAATATCCTGAAACATCTCACCAGAGGCTCTCTAGCTAACCGTATAGTGGGTGATGTCAAAATGAATGTTCCAATTACAATCATATTGGAATATATGATGGAATTAAGATGCCTGTCTACAAGGGTCATCTCGCCCCCATGCTACCCCACCCCCACTCCACAGCAATATAGGCATTGTTTTTGAAAAACATGATGCATTTTTCTTCAGGAAAAAAATAACTCCAAGATAGATTCTTTTGATAACTCGTGCGTGGAGACTTCTTCTCAGAAGCGAGCTTTGTGTATAAATGGTAATAATTTGCAAAGTTAGTGCACATGTTGAAATATTTGTTGGAATATGATGGATGGAGGATGGCCAATGGTTTGTTTGGGTGATTCAGACAACTGAAAACGTAACCAGGGGTGGGTTTTGGGGGGAGCAGAGGAAAAGTTGGAGTGTTTTGAAGCAAGGAATGATGGAACTATGCAGAGGGGTGGTTTTTAGGGTTGGGGGGGGTGTCAAGAAACCTTTCCCCAGACTCCAAATGAGGTTCTGGGTAGGGTTTATATAAAATTTAATCTCCTCACTGCACCATGGTACCTGAGGTTGTTGGTTTGAGAGACAGACCTCACCAAACTGAACCCTTGGCAGGCAAAAGTTATCAGAAATAATCTCCGTGTGCCAAAATGTTATTTATATCGTTTCTACCCTCGCCAAATTATAAATGTATTCCTTTGTCCAAAAAATAAAAGCATTCAAGAACAACTAATGGTGTACAGGTATTGTTCATAAAACTCCAATGCTTATGGGCCATGTTCGGTTTGTGGTTAACGTTTGCAACTGGTCGCAATGCAATGACAAGAGAAGCCAGTCATCTTGAGATATGAGTGTTCCCAAAAGACACCGATGTCTGCTGTTCTGAAATTCAAAAACATTTCTCATTCACTAGACAAAGTGCTTTGTGGCTTTAAACGACGTGAATGAGACATCATCATTCGCATCACAGGCAGTATTTCTGGATGCTCAGTCGGAATCGAGCATCATCACAATTGGCGGATTACTCATGCTGTCATGTTTTGGAAGCCACAGGTGGCATTGCAACAGTTGAAGCGGAGTCTGCATCGGCTTGTTTGCGTTTGCGTTGTGGAGACAGGTGATGACGTAAAAGTAAACACAGGTAGAAAGGCAAACCACAGCAGTCTTAGAGCTGGCAGAACTCCATACTTTGCACGAGATTAGCACAGGCATGGCTTTTCCATGTCTATTTGTCATCAAACCTCGCTAGCAGACACTTTCCTTTTACCAGGACCCGTACCAAAAGATAAAAGCGTCTCCGTCTCCGTTTCCTCAAAAATAACCTTGGAAACGTTTGTCTTTATCAGCACTGACAGTCCAAAACTGGAATGCTGATAAAATATCAGCAAGCTCAAAATCTCTTTCTTCTCATTTGTTTTTTTTTAGCATAAGGTCAAAGGCTCATGGGAAAATTCAAGACAAGAGAGTTCCATTCTGGTCAGCATAACGACAACTGGCGAGATAAGTTCCGGAGGTAAAACACTCACCTTTGCGTGTCAAGTCCGAGGTTTCCCACCCAGCTCGAAATGGTTGCCCTGCTGTTTCACAAGCAGGGTGTTTTCATCAAGGCATGTCGGATGGACGTTAAGCCAGCGTTAACTGTGAATGTTGAAGAAGTCAGCGAGTTATAACCACAGCACCGCTGAACAAACTCTAAATAACTCTCATGACTAACACCTATGGTTGAGCAATGCAGATACCTTCCCTAATATGTTCGTGACTCGGTAACGTGGACCGAACGAACGAAAAGTTTGCTGCGTTACCCCAGATAATGGCCACGGAGACGGCTTGGCCCGATGAGGGCCCAGAAATTTGAAAATTAAGTGTATGACGACCATCCATTTGTAAATCTTATACGAGATCTTATTTGTTTGTATGGTGGAAAAAAATTCCTCGCTAATAGCTTTGCAAAGCCATAGTGATGTTTGAAGAAATGTGGAACAGTAACCCTGAATCCATCGATTAGAAGAGCAGGTGACTACCCTTTTAGCAAACCAAACAGCATGTCGTGGAATTTACTCAGACAAATGTCCCAATACCATCTGTGTTCAGTAGGATGATGATCGCAGTGCTCTGATCAAGGCGGCTGAAGTATTTTTTTTTCTTAACAGGCAATGCCTCATTATGGAGGTTCCTCTCCGCCCCGTCTGTCGGTGTTACATTTCAATGCTGTCCAACGGCAGGTGCCCAGAGCAGTTTGCACTGAAATCAATCCGCGTCTGGAAGCTAGCTCCA
The DNA here is from genome assembly GCA_035128595.1 of Eptatretus atami. Lineage (NCBI taxonomy): Eukaryota > Metazoa > Chordata > Myxini > Myxiniformes > Myxinidae > Eptatretus > Eptatretus atami. The sequence continues at coordinate 113,132,092 of CM068955.1, forward strand.
CCTCTGGCAACTACTCTAACAATTCCGAGGAAACTAAAAGAAAGTTTTTTTAAAATTATTATTTACAAGATGGGTCATTCTCCGTCAATTTGGTTTGTTTTCTGTGAATCGGTTGGAGACATGGTAACCGTGATGGATGCCATTATATTTCCACTTGCAAGTATACTTTTCTATTATGTATTCACTTTTGATTTGTGAATAAACATACGACACGCCTTCACCGAAGGTACGAGAGATCAGCACATAACCATTTTGAAGAAATTACCAATTTTTTATCTCCATCATGACAAAAAAAAACCCTTCATTCTCTGCCAGTTTGAATGTGATGTGTCTGTCTCTATCGCAGTAGAACTAGAGCATGTTCACAAGTGCACAGGGCACAAATTATCTGCCTTTTCCGGTCTTTCAATTGAACAAACCGCTGACGCATGTAAGACTTTTGGGGTCAAAGCCAGATTCCAACTATGAACACAAGTAGACGATGTCGAGTGAACTGAAAGAGCAACGGAAATCTTCTGCGCATGAGTGGAGGCACACTCATTATTCGTGCAGATGAAGCAACCATGAGTGCATCCCACCTACGAACTAAGCTCGAAAGGCCGCCAGCTCACGCAGGCGCTTTAAACCAATCTCGGAACGAAATGCTTCACCACATCATAAGGGCTTCTTGGTCTGTAATTACAGCCTGGCTGGGCTTTTCTTAAGCTCAGTCATAACCACGCCTTTGCGTCAGACTCGCACTCAAGAAGCCTTTCCCGAGTTTATTGAATGACAATAAGCACTGGCAATTGTTTGTGCTTTACCTCATAAACCAGTTCATGTGGTAATCCACCCACTCTTTGTATGGGGCCTAAAAACGCGCATTTGCTTCACAATTGTAAACACTTCTGGTGCCAATTCAGAGCCGATGCGGCGACTGCAATTTTTGATGCAAGGACTTAACAACATTCTCCGCCGACCAACGGTCGGTTTGACTGGGATATGGCCATTATTTACTCATCGTGTCCATCCTGCTTTGGCCTCAAATCAGATACGTCGTGTGCCGCTCAAAAAAGCAACACCTCCATAGATCCCTGTCGCTTAAAACTGTGGCTACCCCATTATGTTACTGCTTTCCATCCAGGGTCTAAAGAACATGACTTTTCACAATGGATGAGCTCAGAGGAAGGAAGTTTTTTATTCGGATTTCATTAACTTGGAACACAAGCAAGGCAAAGATTCGTTTGGGTAGCCGGCAGAGCAGAGCAGTTGAAATGAAAGGCAGCTGGTTAAGGCATTGCTAAAGGAAGGGAAGATTGCAATTGCACTTTGGGCTGGGGATTGAGTTATAGAGGGTCCAATGATGGGGTGACGAGCGAGGAATAAGGTGGAGGGGAAGAGGGCGAAACAAAATTTTCAGTTTCGCAAGAATCCAAATACAGATATCCTCTAAATATATAATATAGCTCACTCGACCACTCACTGACTCACATAAAGTTTGGTACCTTCCGGGTGAACTTCGAGAGCTGAAATTCGCGTGCTGAAGGACACCGAATGCGCGATCAGCCGGGGAAAAAATCAGAGAACCATATGGAAACGTTCTGTGAATGAATAAAAATGCAGGTGAGCGTCCGAGACAATTGTGGAAGCATGGTAGTTTTGTGTCAACCAGACATCGAGGCGCACCACACCAGGAAACAAAAAATCATTAAGAAACATTGGAAGCAATCTGTAAATGAAAATATAAAATGAAATGAAAAAAATAAATGAAAATAAATAAATGAAAAAAAAACAAGTTGCAGGTGAGCGAGACCCAAAGACAAAGGAGAAGTACGGTTAGTTTAATTGCTTAGCAATGTGTACATACCGCTACTCATATATATATATACATATATATCAATGGAAATTTGATATGTATTCAAATATACATATAATGTTCCAAAACTTCGACAAGCAATAAATTCCCAAGTTGTCTCTCACTTATATAAAGAAAGCACATTGTTTCTGTTTCAATGCATTATGACTGGCATTGAAGGATTAGACTCTAAAAACTCACCTGATGCAGACAAAGATTCCAAAATTCACACTATCTGTGCCTGTGCTGAGCCAGTGATTTGTTTGAATGCAACAGAGAATTTGACGGCCAGGATTAAAATGCCCATGAAGACACATTCAGATTGGCTACCTTAGAACACACTGGCCTTACGCAATGCATGATGAGGAAGAATTCTTGATGTGGTGACAAGAGATCTTTATAAGAAGTCGCAGCTAATGCTTAAGAACCCACTTAAAAGCAGGGTAAAAGTGCTCGTTTCACTAACCTCTTCATTGAATACGTCGCTGGCGTTTGCCAAAAGGTAAATAATCAAGCTTCCAAACCCGTTCTGCTTCGTGGACTCATTGGCCGATAAAATTCAAGGCTGAGCACTTAAGATTTCAGAAGCACAGCCCCACGACAATTTTTAATACTGTAAATAAACAATACATCAAATAATACACGTGCATATATAACAATCTAATGTGTAAATAGTAAGCCAATAACTTATAAGTTGCATACACAACACACACACACACCAGCAACACACACAACCCACACACACACACAACATATATATATCCTTAACAGATAAATTACAAAGTCATATATCGACATATCATATTGTGGATGTACCATACTCAGACCAATTTTTTGGCAAGGGTTACACTGGGTGGTTTGCCATTGCCTTCCCAGCAGTAGTTTAAGGCAGGAATTTATGATTTGTTCACGGTATTGGTGATAGCCAGCCTACTTCTTCACAAAGGATAACATTAGATTCTTTTAACATCCCCATAATACAGCAGACGGGACACCAATTTAACATTCATTCTGATGGATGGCATAACACATTGTTGAATCACCCTGCTTGTGAAACGACCGGGATGACAATTTATAGCTGGCAGATTCAACCCAGACTAGACAAGGCTTAGGAGTCCAAGTGTGTTACCTCTCGGCCATCGCTTCCATCCAACATTAAATCAAAATACTAAAGCTATAAATTACAATCGCATATGATGGATATAGAACCATATTTAATATCCTAAACCTGAATTTAACAATGTCATGTTTAAACCTATAAAAATACATAGATCTAGAGAAGTTCATCTAATACATTACCCCCACATTATCTGGAGAAGCAGAGGACATGGGGTAGGTTGTACAATCGCATATTTGATTGTCCGTGATTAATTTAAAATGTCTTAAATATTTTGTCCAAGTACTGCTAAACAGAAAGTTTTTGAACACGCGATAAAAAGGAGATTTTTGTTCTTCATTGTTCAAGTCCGTGGTGCACGATCATGTTATTTGCATTTTTCTCCACTTTTCCTCCACCATCCTTCTATCCCGCTCCAATTATACCCCTCTGTTCATGTCTTAAAACATTAAAAATACAATAACCAATGTCACCAGGGTGACGCCCAAGTATCTTGCCAATATTGTGACATGAGTGACTTATTTATTCGATTAAAGTTACTCAAAAAAAAATAAGGGTTTCGTCGACCTTGATGCTTGACCTTTTTGTGACCTTGTACCTTTGACCTTGACCTTTATATTTTCGTACGGTTTTAATGGTATCTTCGCAGGACCGTTGTACATGAAATATCAAGAAGATTTTTGATGAGAACTGAGGAAATAAAATTTTCATGAAAATCCGTTTTTTTTGTCATGACGTCATAAAAATTACGTCAATAGTGTCAAAACTTTTTGACCAGATGCTGGAAACAACTTATCAAGCGCTTTCATATGAGGTATTACTCGATAGTGGTATCTAAGATTTCAAAATTGACCTTGGGGTCAAAAACTTTCGACCTCCAGCGCTAACCATGAAGGTCAAGGCCGATCGCCACCAAAATTAATCCGCTGAGCGCCAGACCATGAACTATATTCCCATGAAGTTTGAAAGACGATCCGATCAAAATTACACCAAAAAATAAGGGTTTTCGTCGACTCCCTGATTTGCGACAAAGTGGACGCTTGACCTTTGACCTTGACCTTCAAAATTTAATGTGCTGAAAGGGACCTCTATGGCCTCTGATATGCCGAATTACAAAAAATTTCCAATGATAACTGTGCATCTGCAGAGTGATCGATACGCTGATTACTAGACACAAAAAAAATAAAAAAAATAAAATAAAACATACAAGCTGACTAATATATCTTGCAAAAACTTCGTTTTGGCAAGATAACAAGAAACCACACCATTTTTCTCTTTCTCACTCCGATACCCCATACAGAACCAGGTGACTTTCAATATAGTTACTTGAGTCTTCTTCCTTCCCTTTCCCTGCCAAATCTACTGATCGTGAAGGTTTTCACTTACACACCTTCATGACCATGATTCTTCAACTTTTTTTTACTCTTTCCCGCCTCTTCCTCTGGAATCTTAAAAAAAAAAAACATTTAATGAGCTTACAATGTTTCAAATCCCCTCCGCCCAGTTCTTCTTTTTCAAAATCTTGTGTTGCAATTAACCGACAATTAAGGCTTTAATTATCTTGCCAAAAACGAAGTTTTTGCAAAGATATGTTAGTCAGCCTTGTATGTTTATTTTATTTATTTATTTTTTTTTTGTTTGTTTGTTTGTTTGTCTGTAATCACGTTAAAAAAATTCTGCAGAGCACAGTTTCATTGGAAATTTTTGTAACTTCGCATATCAGGCCCGTTGTGGAAACCAAGGCCTTTTTAGGATCATTGGTATCTCCGTGATGAAGCTGAGTCTATGGATCTCTCACTTTCTCAACGTCAGGCAGATCAGTGGTCCTTCTGTCTCTACCATGCTCCTCTCTGGTCCTTGCCGCCTCCCCCTGCTCTGTCTGTGCTTTTTGTCCCCCATGTATTTCCACAGAGTGTTTCAGGTCTGTCAAAAACCCTTCTGGGAAACTGGCCAAGATCAAGACTCACTGCTCACCTTCACTCTTTTTATTCCTCTTTATCCTGGCCTGCTGGAACAACTTCCACACTCTCTTCAATCCACTCCTCCTTCAGGTCTTCATACAGCCTGTTTCACCACCATCTCATGTCTTTTCCCCATCCAATATAATGATCTTTTCTACCCTGTTAATCCACCCAAAACTCACCTCCTACAAAATCCGTTTTCCTTCCTGAAAGTCCCTGGTAGTACCATTTTGTTTACCCCATGCACCCCGTTGCCCATCTCTCTCCCTTCCACAGATCTCCTATTTTTCTCTGTGCCTACTATATTGTGCTTCCTCTACCGCCCTCTTGTCCCTGCCTTGTTATATGTTTCCTGTGTATTAGCTCTTCCAAATCCTGGTGTTAGCTACTGGAGGTGTGAGGCATATGAACACCACCTAGAGGGGAAAGCAGTACTCCCACAGACTGTGGATGAAACGTTTGTAAGTACTTAGAAGCTCCAGGTGGTGCCAAGGAAGGGACTTTGCATGATGTAAGGAGCCCAGTTGCAACTAGCTTTGGGAGACAGCGGAGTGTGGCTTTCCCCAGGAAAGAATGTGGCAGATAGTGAGACCAAAAACTTGAATGAAAGGTCTGCTTTCAAGGGGATTGTTGAAAAAGGTAGATGGGGGAGGTTTCCGATGGTCTTTCGGAGAGACATAGTGAGGTTGTGAGATTTTTTAGGATTGAAAGGCATAATTCCAAGTGTTTGACCAGTTTGTGATTTTTATTCGGTCTCCAAGAGTGAAGAGGCTGCTCGCCTGCCAATCAGAGGGTATGAGAGATGGTACAGCAAGGGTGGAGGTCATGCAGCCAAGAAATAAAGAAGATTTTCCAGAGAGTCTGAGAGATATTGATGAAAAACCAGGAAAAGGCACAGGCAAGAACCTGCATTGAGGAATTCGCAGCTTGGACGGGAAGAGATATGTGAGAATTCAATTCCGGAGCCATGCGGTTGACTGCGACAGGAGAGGAAGTACCGAAGCCATGAGTGAGAGTGTATTGGGCGTTCCTTATGCAGGTGGTTGCCTCTGTTCTGCAGTGTTTTGGGCTGTTGCTCCCTCGCTAAAAAGTGAATTTTTATTTTACACCACAATTTCCCCTTCTTGTACAATGCTTCTTTCATTATATGATCTGTGCACTTCGGCATAAGATAAATAGAAATATAAAAATTAAATGTTTCGTTGACATAAATGGTGTAGGATTGGCTGAGAGTTACACATGCTTGCTCTGACATGTCTAGCCTGGGTTTGAATCCTGACTCCTATAAACTAATGCTCCTGTGTTTCACAGGGCAGGGTGATTCATCAATGTGGTACCATCTCTCAGATGGGATGTTAAACTGGGTGTCACGTCTGCTGGAATCCCCCTCTTCCTC
>CM068955.1:113138424-113156150 GCA_035128595.1 Eptatretus atami
TAGTTATGTGTATGGAGGTCATATAAAAGAGTTGCGGCCTCGGATGATTGTTCGAGGAATTGGCGCAACCTGTAAGAAGGATTGGTTGGTTTCGTGTTGAGTGGTGATCAATGGGGACTAAAATTATGTGGAAAAGGATTTTTTTTGTTGGTTCATTTGGAGATGAAATGCGATGTCTGGATCAGCAAGAGTTGGTGAGATGAGAGAACAGTGGTCCCATGGAAGGTGGTTCCACAGTAGTAGTTGGATAAATTGAGGTGTGCAGTCAGTCTTGGTAGTTTTAGAATTCTTTGTTTTGTTGAACCAGACGGTGGGTGTTACTTCGAAAATAACTCGTCCTGTAAATCTGCGAGTTGTTGCGAGACTATTGGGTAGAATGAGTCCGAGACTGTGGTCTCTTTTTCTGGCGTGTGGAGCGGGGTATGGTAGAGCAGTATACACAGACGCTCAACACTGACTCGCTGGTTTGGCAATGCATAGCAGGCCACAGCAGCGCGTTGTCTGTCTTTGGTTGGTTCTCGATTGGCTTTGCGTTTTGTTTTTTTCTCTTTCGTCTTTCTCGTGGTTTCGCTTCATTCCGGTGCCTGTTGTCCGTCGCTTTCTTTTGTTGGTTTGCTCTCTTGCGTTGCTCTGCCCTCTTTGTTGCTGCTGCCTTTTTGGTTTCGTTGGTCTTTTGGTGCTTGAGTTTTTTGGTGCTCTGTGTGTCGCTTTTTGGCCTTGGGTGTTATGGCCGTGTTTGTTCACCCTTGTCTGGAATCGGCCTGTGCTTCTTGTTCTTTTGTGTGTGGTTGGTTTTTTTTTTGTGGTTGGTGGCGTGTTGGGTTTTTGCCTTCCTTTATTGCTTTCGCCTCTTTTTGTGTGATGGTTTGGTGTTCTTCGCGGTGGGCTGTCGTTTTTTTTTCGCCTTGCCTGTTGGTATTAGTGTGTTATTTCCATTGTTTTTTTCTTTTACCGCTTGGTCTCTTTTTTCTCTTCTTGCGGGTTTTGTCTTGTCCTTCTTTGGCCCTTGGGGTTCCGCGTCGATTGTTGTTTACATTTTCCTGGTGTGCTGGTTTCTTCTTGTGGCTTGTTTTTTCGGCTGGTTCTGCTCTGTTGTCCGGTTTCCGTTTGCTCGCTGCTGTTCTGTCGTGGCTGCTATTTTCTGCGAGCGACTTTTCTTCGTTTGGCGTGGTTTTCTTTCTTCTGGTTTTGTCTTGTTCCGTTTCTTTTGTTGTTTTTGCCTGCTGTTTGCGCCCGCGCTTTGTGTCGCCGATTTTGCGCTCTCTGTATGCTGGCGTTGTTCCTTTTTTGGATCCTTTGTTTTTTGCACACCTTTGGGTTGGGGGGTTTTCGCTCTGGTGTTGTGCTCTTTTGGTTGTCTTTTTTTCCTTGTGGTCTTGGTGTTTTTCTGTTCTGGTTGGCTTACCCATTGCTTTGCTTTTGCTTTTTTGCTTCTGTCTCTTCATTGTGTGTTTTTACTTGTATTTTTTGCGGTTGGTCTCTCCCCCCTACTTTGCTTTTGGGATGCTGTTGTCTGCCGCGTTTTTTTGTCTGTGGGCTTTTTTCGTTTTTTGTGTGTTCTCATTGCGGCCGTCCCGGCGAGTCTTCGTTGTTTTCCTGTTGGTTTTGGTTTGGGGGTGTGTCTGGTGGTGCTGTGATTCTGCGCCGAGTGGCGCGTTCTGGGTAGTTTTCTGGGATTGGGGTTGCGGGGTTTTTTGCGTTTGGGGTTATCCGGGTTGGGTCGTCGGTCTTTGGGGGTTTGCGGTGTCGAGGTCTGGGTGGTTCGGGGTTCGGTTGGTTTTGCGTTGTGCTTTGCTTTCCGGTTCGGGGTTTCTCGGGTTCGCGTCGGCGCCATAGTGTTGAGCGGGTTCTTGTTCGGTTCACGGTTGTGTGGTGGTTGAGGGGTGCGTTTCGTGTTGGTCGGGTTTGTGCCTCTTTCTCGGTGTGTTTTTCTTTGTTTTTTCTTCTTCCTTTTTTTTTTTCGTCTCTTTTTGTTTTTTCTTTTGTTTGGTTTTTCCTTTTCGTGTAGTCAATAATGTATATCACGTTTACCGTGCTCTAGATTCCAGAGTCCCCAGGGTAGGGACTAGTATTTTTGATGTTTTGTTTCGCTTTTGTGTGTCTGTGCCATTGCGCAATAAGGAGTGAGCAGTACTCTCTGAGTACGGACAAAGCCTTGTCGGCTTGAAGTGTTATTTTCGGGTTTTTTTTCAAGGAAACACTTGGACTTATTGTAGTTGCAGCTTTGAAGGGAAGATTTTGTGTCGGTGTCATATTTACGATTTTTTCCTCTGTTTTCGGGCTTTTTTCCCCGAATGACTTATTGGAGGTTCCTAGTGTTCTTTTGGTCAGTCTCTCTCATAGAGAGATGGTAGTAGTGTTGATCTTGTTTTTTGTGTCTCTGCGGTAAATCTTCATATCTCGGGGGCTATGACTCGGCTTATAATGATCGCTTGTTTGCTTTCGGGTATAACACTTTCTAACGCCCGAAAACCAGTACTGGGTGTTCGGTCCCAAGCACACACCATCGTGCCTTATTTTGTCGAATTTACTCTCTGTGGGGCTTCCCTTTTTTAATCGTATTACTTTTGGATTTTCTCCGTGTGTCTGCGGAACAAGGTCAAGTGCTTGTTTTTGTCAAATTTATTCGGTTGATATAACTAAAGGGGTTCGCGTCTGAATGCAGTACTTACCCGGTATGTATCTATTTCACCGTTATCCGTGCTCTTGCTGTCAACTGATAGGCTCTTCGACGACCGAAAATACTGCTTTAATGCGTCGTTTTCCGTCTGGGATCTAACACCGAGTCTTTTCTTTGTATATATGTGCTAGGTTTTTGTAGGTCCGTTGGATCCGATTTCTCACTTATTCGTGTTTTTTTTCTATATTAAAGAGCTGACTTAAATTTCTGCCGAGAGTATATTACGTGCTGGGTTCATTGAATGGGTGATAAGAGGTGGGTTACAAAAGAACCGGGTTAACATTTAAACACGGCACATTTATTCACATAACACACTTATGCAGTCAGGGTAAGTGCATATAACACAATCTATGCACTGTTTATATCAGTATTGCAATGATATTTTGGTTGGGATAGTGGACAAGAACGAGCAAGACAATAGCCGTACAGAGAGGCGGAGTATTTTATTCGGTGTACAAGGGCCTTATACATTCAGTGCGCACTTAGGACGTGACAGGGGCGGGGTGGGCCGACGTGGAGTTGACAGCGTAAATTAAAAGCAGGAATGACCCTCAAAGACAAGGGGGTCAGAACTGGGCCCGTAGGCTTTATTACGTGGAGCTTGGCGGGGAGTGAGTAGGAGGTGGCATTGAAAGGCCGTTGCAGTTCCGTTTTGGGGCGTCCACTCGTCGTGTGGTGCCTGCGGTGAGTGGGGAGGCGCCGGGGGAGCGATTTGCGGCGCGCGCGCGCGGCGGGCCTGTCCTGCAGGGGGAGGCTGAGCGGTAACTGGGTCGCGCCCAGCGTCTGTGGCGGAAGCGGGCCCCTTCGGGTGCGCCGTGATTCGGCCTGCAGCCGGCCGACGCGTTGGGGGAGAGTGAAGTTTACGGTGTTTTGTACTGCTGGCGCCAAACGTCCGTGGCATGCTCTTTGTGAGAATTTGCGGGAGGTGGGCGTTTGCCGATTGTGCTGGCTCTGTGGCGGGCGGCCTACTGCGGCTTTGGAAGTGGTGCCCGATGACCTCAGAGGGGCGTCGCGGTGGTCGGTGTTGCCGCGCTGCTTTTGGTGAGTTCTTGGTCCGGCTCGCTGCTCTCGCTACAGGGGAACGGGCGCGCTAGGTTGCGCGGCACTAGGCAGGCTCAGTCGCACGCTCGCTTCCGTTCTCTCGCTTGTGTCTTCTCGGCTGCTCGGTGCCAACGTGGAGGTTGCCGGCCGTTGGCCGCTGTTGTTCTTGTTGTGGGTTTTGTCGTGACTTTCAGCGACGGAGCTTCGATCTGACTGCCGACCGACTGTGAGATCCCAAGGGGACTGTCGGCTTCGTGCGGCGCGTTGGAGGATAGGGGGTTCGGTCGAGAGAAATGCGTGGAGGTGCGTCGGGGCTGGCTTTGCCGCGACGAAGGCCCTGGTTACGGTTCTTTCTCTCCTGTGATCCGAATTCCGAGGCGAAGCTTCCACAGAGCGGACGTGCGCGAGATTACCCAAACTTGCTCGGACAGCGGACGTGCGCGAAATCACCGTCGCTGGCGCCAACAAAGAAACCCCCGCGTCTGTTTGCAGCGACGCTGTTTGCTGGGAACTCGTTCGCCGTGGCTGGCGCAAAAGATGGGCGGCGTTTGCCGGAGTTGAAGGTGAGGCGATGTTATTCGGTGGGGAGATGCGGTTTAGGAGATGGTGGGGAGATGTCGTTGTTATGAAGGCGGTGTGGAGAGGGTGGTTGGTGGTTGACGTGGTGGTGGTGGTGGCGTGGAGAAGGTGGTTGGCGTTGTGGCGTGAATGGAGAAGGTGGTTGTGGGTGGGCGTGGTGGAGAAGGTGGTTGGTGGCTGAGTTGAGGTTGGTCAAAATAACGATAGTTAAAGAAAAAACGGCGAACTCAGATGCACAGCCCTGTCACAACGGATAAATCCGCATTAAATAATGGTGGGTGAAATCCTATCTGAACACATCACTTAGGCGAATATAAACCGATCTTGGGGATATTCCTTTAGGTGTCCTGTGATTTCCACAACCGTAACAATATATATAATATACATATAAATATATACACACATATATTTCATATATCTTCTTCTTTCTTCTTTCGGACTGCTCCCGCTAGGCGTCCCGCCACACGGATCATCGTATATCCGCATATGATTGCAACATGTTTTTACGCCGGATGCCCTTCGCTGAACGCAAACCCTGGTCGCACAAGGATATGATACACCTAATTTTAACCGGGGTATAACCCGGCCGCAGTATACTGGTACTCATTCGCCACCTCTGGAAGGATGAACAGGATGAGTCAACCCCGCTGGTGTATTAATTCAGTGGCCGAACGGGGCTTGAACTCAGGACTCTTGATCCCAAAGCCGCTGCCCTAACCACTGCGGCACAACCCAGGCCTATATTCCATATATTATATATATATATATATATATATATATATATATATATAATACGTATATATACATATATATACATATATTTCATATATATACATTATAATATATTATATATATATTATATAATACATATACAGGGAGCCGCGGAAGTTCTTAAAACCCCTGATAAATTTCTCGGACTTCCTCCTTCCTTCCCCTCTGCCCTCGCCCCCTCAGCCGCTATGGAATGGCGGAAACACTGAACGCAGAAGAAGATGGAGCACACACAGATACATATGACAAATTAATTATTGTGAGTGCTGTTCAATAAAACCTGTATATTAAAAGAGTTCAAGACAATGCTTCACTGGGAAGGGTAAAGTGAATTTCAGGCCTACCCTGTTATAAATACATTTATTTACATATATATACATATATTAATGCCACTTGTTCGTTCCATCCTCCCTCCCTTGTCATCCCTCATTTCACCAATTGCTTGGCCAGCTGGCCTGATTACACCCACAATGTGTAACGCTGTAAGTTTTCGCCTTCAATGTAAAACGACTAAAACGACTGGTTAAAAGCAATAATCAAATGGTGAAAGATTGATCCGATTGGAAATCAAGGGCCTTGTGAAAGGCCAAGTAAGTATGGCCTCAAACTTCAGTCCCTTCGGCTTTTAGGCCTCTGGTGTCAACGTATGGGCCTGTGAAATTGGAATATATCTGAGATATTAACCATGATCTATTATTGTAATATGCACATCAAAAGTGGGCATGTTTTTGCTTCAAATCCGGTTGTCGTTTTCTTTTTCAGGAGTGATCAAAAAATCATGACTCTGTTGCTTAATACATCGCGCCAACTGACTATGGGGCATTCTCTGAGCAGGGTTTTACCAAGATGTTTTGTCAGTCCTTGCTATGATTTCAGACTATTTCCCTTAAACGACTTTGGACCAGGAAGCATAAAACGGCACACGTCATTATAAAGGTTTTGTCCAAAGAGTTCTGGGAATGTTGGCGTGATTGTGAAGAAAAAACATCCATCATTATTCCTTCTTCATTATTTGATATTTTATAAAAGCAGGAGGAGGGATGACCAGAGAATTGTGTCGTTAGGAGGAGGTGGGGGCAGTGAGCAAAGATACGAACAGAGTTGGGAGGTGAGTTTGAGGCCTTGGGGGTGGGGGTTTGAGAACTTTTAGGTCGCTGGGGGGGGGGGGTTGATGAGTTTGTGGTCTGCGTGGTGGGGGGGGGGTTGAGGACTTGAAGTCACATTTTGCAATTGTGCAGCTGTTCTGCGGTTTTTTTGTGCCTGCTAGTATGTTACATATTCTTATTATAATATATGCAAGTAATTAAATGAATTTTTAAACCATTGCTGGCGATCTTTCGACAATGCAACTATCCGTTTGCGAACTTTTTGAACAGACAGGTGATATAAAGACTTTCCCACACTTCTGCAAGAGATATTAAAGTTTAATTGAATGTTGTAAATTTGTTACTCATGTTTTATTATTTCCCAGGCTTTAAGCTATGTTTTTCTTTTTGTCTTTCAAATCGATGAATTTCACTCTTCTCTGATAAATGTCCATCATTACATGAGTCTTACCTCATTTTTGTTTTGTCTTCCAATAAAAGAAAACCCGTCTGGAAACATCTGTTCCAAGAATGATATATTGATGTGAGCTTTTGCAACGCACCCCCCAGTGGAACTTCAAATAAATACTCTTGCAATTTACTCTCTCATTCTGTCTGTGATTCCTCCTTCTAATTCAATCTCCACATGATTGACTTATCTACTGCATGTACTGATAACATAATTGATTGACAATTTATTTGCTAATCTACTTTTCTAGATACCTTATCCTTGTTCGTAATACAACGCACTCCAGGCTTTAAGGCCTAGCATGGTTTTGCCATTCGATTGGTTTCTTTGTTTGTCTTGTTGATGAGAAATTAATTTTGAAATGGTCCACCTAAGAACGGTGTCGATATTGTGCAAAGCTGCAATGACGCATGTGCACTAACTGACCTTTTGGGTAGTGGTCCGTGATACTGACTTATAAAAGATCTCTCTGCAAAGGATTTTTTATCTTGTGCAGCTATCATATATCTCATCTCCTCCTTCCAATCCAGAGCGTGGCATCACACATCTATCATCAGTGGGACAATAAACGCACAAGGCTGAGTGAAGCCTGCGCACAAAAAGGCTAAACCCTGCGACTCGCCATCAACCACAGCTGTCAGACATCTCTGCATATCAAGCTGGAGGTTCAATACCCCACCTATAAAAAGGGAGAGATGAGTGACTGGTTGTACCTGGTCTGCTGCAGTCTTCCACTGCTTGGCAGAGATAAGACTCTTCGAACATGATGAGCACCAACACCTTCGCCTCTGTGCTAACTCGAGGACCTGAGAATTCGGGTTAGAGAAGGACAGGTTTGGGTAGTAAAATGTATTAACCCCTTCAGCAAGCCCATAAGGATGAATAAAATGACCTCATGAATCGTGTCATTAGAGGCTGTTTAAATATTTAATTTCTATATTTTTATTTCCTTCCCTTGCTCTGCGCTGACACATTGGCCAAGACTAAGAAGCTTATCACGAACGATAAGACTTATTGAAGATACTCACCAATACAAAACTAATTGCACATTACAGCAACAACGAGCTCTCATAGCAGGAGGAAAATGAAGTTCGGAGGAAAAATCTTACAGACGCATTACGTTTGTAATATTTTGGGGGGTTTTGAATAAAAGAAGAGAAATGCTGATAATGAAAGAGATGGGAAACAGAGCAGATACATATCTCTGGAATGCGCAGATTAACTCTAATTCAGCAAAGACAAAATGCACAGGCAGGCAGACGATAAACGTAAAAGATATATGGAGTGTGAAATGTCCGATGTATCAGAAATGGAGCGATATTTAACCTCAGTCATCTCAAAATCATATTTCTCCTTCGCTACCTTTCATCCAGCGGAATATGGTTGCGGGGTGCCTATAGTCTTGTGAAAAATCCTTCACTCATCCTTTGGTGCGTTAAAAACTCAATGCCCTCCTATTGAATCCTTTAACTAATTTGCCAACCTCATTGATTTCTTTCATATAATTTGACGCAACCTCATCGACTCCTTTAAGTTGCATTCGGAAAACTCATTCAAAGACCCATCAAAACAAGATAATACCAGTGGTGGATTTTATTTTAATTTTATTTTTGCCACTGTCATGTTTTGAATTTAGAATCTTTATCGTGGTACAATTTTTCCTACCAGGGCCTGGCAGGAGAGCCCGAGACCTATAGGTAGCATACTCTGAGCGCGTCTTAACCTGGGATACGAATCTGCGGCGCAGCCATAAACTGCGCAGTTTTAATGTTCCCTTTCCATTACTGGCATCCCTATGTTCTCCTCGTCCACAGAATTTCTCCCGAGTCAGTAATCTTCTTTTTTTTTTTATCCCTCGCATTAAAAGATCGAGAACATGGAGGGAGCAAAGCTTTAGAGTAAGATAACATTGTGCATTGGGGGCCACAGTTGGACAAAATAAGGCAAGGGATGAACAAACAAGGAAAAGAGGAGAGAGAGGATGGGGGTAATCATAGTCCAGTATAATACCTTAAATGAAGAGGGTTGAGTTATCAAGGGTTAATGGGGGGTAATAAAGGATTGTGCTATGATGGAGGATGAATGACATGGCGCGCGTGCTCTTCCCTCCTGTCGCCTAAGACTGGCAGCCGATTGCCCGCCTACGATCTCTCTTCCATTGTACTACTGACCGCTCCCTGTCTGTCCCCTTCTTTTATTTATTGTGCTGTTCTTTGGTCTGTCCTTCAACCTCCTCTGTCAGTCTATGATCATATACCAATTTATCATTCAGACACTTACAAGATTGAATACAAATATGGAAATCTGATTGTCAAAAAGCGTTTCCTGGCCCCAATTATTACATGATCGCTCAATAATCAATTTAAACACATCTTTTGTCAACGATTTTATCAAATGACTACCTGTACGTATGTATATTGAATTTCTTCATATGACGTGGATGCCCCTAATCCCTCTCCCCTCCATTCATATAGCCCTCCTCTGTCCTGGTTGTACGTACGTTCAATATCCTGAAACATCTCACCAGAGGCTCTCTAGCTAACCGTATAGTGGGTGATGTCAAAATGAATGTTCCAATTACAATCATATTGGAATATATGATGGAATTAAGATGCCTGTCTACAAGGGTCATCTCGCCCCCATGCTACCCCACCCCCACTCCACAGCAATATAGGCATTGTTTTTGAAAAACATGATGCATTTTTCTTCAGGAAAAAAATAACTCCAAGATAGATTCTTTTGATAACTCGTGCGTGGAGACTTCTTCTCAGAAGCGAGCTTTGTGTATAAATGGTAATAATTTGCAAAGTTAGTGCACATGTTGAAATATTTGTTGGAATATGATGGATGGAGGATGGCCAATGGTTTGTTTGGGTGATTCAGACAACTGAAAACGTAACCAGGGGTGGGTTTTGGGGGGAGCAGAGGAAAAGTTGGAGTGTTTTGAAGCAAGGAATGATGGAACTATGCAGAGGGGTGGTTTTTAGGGTTGGGGGGGGTGTCAAGAAACCTTTCCCCAGACTCCAAATGAGGTTCTGGGTAGGGTTTATATAAAATTTAATCTCCTCACTGCACCATGGTACCTGAGGTTGTTGGTTTGAGAGACAGACCTCACCAAACTGAACCCTTGGCAGGCAAAAGTTATCAGAAATAATCTCCGTGTGCCAAAATGTTATTTATATCGTTTCTACCCTCGCCAAATTATAAATGTATTCCTTTGTCCAAAAAATAAAAGCATTCAAGAACAACTAATGGTGTACAGGTATTGTTCATAAAACTCCAATGCTTATGGGCCATGTTCGGTTTGTGGTTAACGTTTGCAACTGGTCGCAATGCAATGACAAGAGAAGCCAGTCATCTTGAGATATGAGTGTTCCCAAAAGACACCGATGTCTGCTGTTCTGAAATTCAAAAACATTTCTCATTCACTAGACAAAGTGCTTTGTGGCTTTAAACGACGTGAATGAGACATCATCATTCGCATCACAGGCAGTATTTCTGGATGCTCAGTCGGAATCGAGCATCATCACAATTGGCGGATTACTCATGCTGTCATGTTTTGGAAGCCACAGGTGGCATTGCAACAGTTGAAGCGGAGTCTGCATCGGCTTGTTTGCGTTTGCGTTGTGGAGACAGGTGATGACGTAAAAGTAAACACAGGTAGAAAGGCAAACCACAGCAGTCTTAGAGCTGGCAGAACTCCATACTTTGCACGAGATTAGCACAGGCATGGCTTTTCCATGTCTATTTGTCATCAAACCTCGCTAGCAGACACTTTCCTTTTACCAGGACCCGTACCAAAAGATAAAAGCGTCTCCGTCTCCGTTTCCTCAAAAATAACCTTGGAAACGTTTGTCTTTATCAGCACTGACAGTCCAAAACTGGAATGCTGATAAAATATCAGCAAGCTCAAAATCTCTTTCTTCTCATTTGTTTTTTTTTAGCATAAGGTCAAAGGCTCATGGGAAAATTCAAGACAAGAGAGTTCCATTCTGGTCAGCATAACGACAACTGGCGAGATAAGTTCCGGAGGTAAAACACTCACCTTTGCGTGTCAAGTCCGAGGTTTCCCACCCAGCTCGAAATGGTTGCCCTGCTGTTTCACAAGCAGGGTGTTTTCATCAAGGCATGTCGGATGGACGTTAAGCCAGCGTTAACTGTGAATGTTGAAGAAGTCAGCGAGTTATAACCACAGCACCGCTGAACAAACTCTAAATAACTCTCATGACTAACACCTATGGTTGAGCAATGCAGATACCTTCCCTAATATGTTCGTGACTCGGTAACGTGGACCGAACGAACGAAAAGTTTGCTGCGTTACCCCAGATAATGGCCACGGAGACGGCTTGGCCCGATGAGGGCCCAGAAATTTGAAAATTAAGTGTATGACGACCATCCATTTGTAAATCTTATACGAGATCTTATTTGTTTGTATGGTGGAAAAAAATTCCTCGCTAATAGCTTTGCAAAGCCATAGTGATGTTTGAAGAAATGTGGAACAGTAACCCTGAATCCATCGATTAGAAGAGCAGGTGACTACCCTTTTAGCAAACCAAACAGCATGTCGTGGAATTTACTCAGACAAATGTCCCAATACCATCTGTGTTCAGTAGGATGATGATCGCAGTGCTCTGATCAAGGCGGCTGAAGTATTTTTTTTTCTTAACAGGCAATGCCTCATTATGGAGGTTCCTCTCCGCCCCGTCTGTCGGTGTTACATTTCAATGCTGTCCAACGGCAGGTGCCCAGAGCAGTTTGCACTGAAATCAATCCGCGTCTGGAAGCTAGCTCCACCTCTGGCAACTACTCTAACAATTCCGAGGAAACTAAAAGAAAGTTTTTTTAAAATTATTATTTACAAGATGGGTCATTCTCCGTCAATTTGGTTTGTTTTCTGTGAATCGGTTGGAGACATGGTAACCGTGATGGATGCCATTATATTTCCACTTGCAAGTATACTTTTCTATTATGTATTCACTTTTGATTTGTGAATAAACATACGACACGCCTTCACCGAAGGTACGAGAGATCAGCACATAACCATTTTGAAGAAATTACCAATTTTTTATCTCCATCATGACAAAAAAAAACCCTTCATTCTCTGCCAGTTTGAATGTGATGTGTCTGTCTCTATCGCAGTAGAACTAGAGCATGTTCACAAGTGCACAGGGCACAAATTATCTGCCTTTTCCGGTCTTTCAATTGAACAAACCGCTGACGCATGTAAGACTTTTGGGGTCAAAGCCAGATTCCAACTATGAACACAAGTAGACGATGTCGAGTGAACTGAAAGAGCAACGGAAATCTTCTGCGCATGAGTGGAGGCACACTCATTATTCGTGCAGATGAAGCAACCATGAGTGCATCCCACCTACGAACTAAGCTCGAAAGGCCGCCAGCTCACGCAGGCGCTTTAAACCAATCTCGGAACGAAATGCTTCACCACATCATAAGGGCTTCTTGGTCTGTAATTACAGCCTGGCTGGGCTTTTCTTAAGCTCAGTCATAACCACGCCTTTGCGTCAGACTCGCACTCAAGAAGCCTTTCCCGAGTTTATTGAATGACAATAAGCACTGGCAATTGTTTGTGCTTTACCTCATAAACCAGTTCATGTGGTAATCCACCCACTCTTTGTATGGGGCCTAAAAACGCGCATTTGCTTCACAATTGTAAACACTTCTGGTGCCAATTCAGAGCCGATGCGGCGACTGCAATTTTTGATGCAAGGACTTAACAACATTCTCCGCCGACCAACGGTCGGTTTGACTGGGATATGGCCATTATTTACTCATCGTGTCCATCCTGCTTTGGCCTCAAATCAGATACGTCGTGTGCCGCTCAAAAAAGCAACACCTCCATAGATCCCTGTCGCTTAAAACTGTGGCTACCCCATTATGTTACTGCTTTCCATCCAGGGTCTAAAGAACATGACTTTTCACAATGGATGAGCTCAGAGGAAGGAAGTTTTTTATTCGGATTTCATTAACTTGGAACACAAGCAAGGCAAAGATTCGTTTGGGTAGCCGGCAGAGCAGAGCAGTTGAAATGAAAGGCAGCTGGTTAAGGCATTGCTAAAGGAAGGGAAGATTGCAATTGCACTTTGGGCTGGGGATTGAGTTATAGAGGGTCCAATGATGGGGTGACGAGCGAGGAATAAGGTGGAGGGGAAGAGGGCGAAACAAAATTTTCAGTTTCGCAAGAATCCAAATACAGATATCCTCTAAATATATAATATAGCTCACTCGACCACTCACTGACTCACATAAAGTTTGGTACCTTCCGGGTGAACTTCGAGAGCTGAAATTCGCGTGCTGAAGGACACCGAATGCGCGATCAGCCGGGGAAAAAATCAGAGAACCATATGGAAACGTTCTGTGAATGAATAAAAATGCAGGTGAGCGTCCGAGACAATTGTGGAAGCATGGTAGTTTTGTGTCAACCAGACATCGAGGCGCACCACACCAGGAAACAAAAAATCATTAAGAAACATTGGAAGCAATCTGTAAATGAAAATATAAAATGAAATGAAAAAAATAAATGAAAATAAATAAATGAAAAAAAAACAAGTTGCAGGTGAGCGAGACCCAAAGACAAAGGAGAAGTACGGTTAGTTTAATTGCTTAGCAATGTGTACATACCGCTACTCATATATATATATACATATATATCAATGGAAATTTGATATGTATTCAAATATACATATAATGTTCCAAAACTTCGACAAGCAATAAATTCCCAAGTTGTCTCTCACTTATATAAAGAAAGCACATTGTTTCTGTTTCAATGCATTATGACTGGCATTGAAGGATTAGACTCTAAAAACTCACCTGATGCAGACAAAGATTCCAAAATTCACACTATCTGTGCCTGTGCTGAGCCAGTGATTTGTTTGAATGCAACAGAGAATTTGACGGCCAGGATTAAAATGCCCATGAAGACACATTCAGATTGGCTACCTTAGAACACACTGGCCTTACGCAATGCATGATGAGGAAGAATTCTTGATGTGGTGACAAGAGATCTTTATAAGAAGTCGCAGCTAATGCTTAAGAACCCACTTAAAAGCAGGGTAAAAGTGCTCGTTTCACTAACCTCTTCATTGAATACGTCGCTGGCGTTTGCCAAAAGGTAAATAATCAAGCTTCCAAACCCGTTCTGCTTCGTGGACTCATTGGCCGATAAAATTCAAGGCTGAGCACTTAAGATTTCAGAAGCACAGCCCCACGACAATTTTTAATACTGTAAATAAACAATACATCAAATAATACACGTGCATATATAACAATCTAATGTGTAAATAGTAAGCCAATAACTTATAAGTTGCATACACAACACACACACACACCAGCAACACACACAACCCACACACACACACAACATATATATATCCTTAACAGATAAATTACAAAGTCATATATCGACATATCATATTGTGGATGTACCATACTCAGACCAATTTTTTGGCAAGGGTTACACTGGGTGGTTTGCCATTGCCTTCCCAGCAGTAGTTTAAGGCAGGAATTTATGATTTGTTCACGGTATTGGTGATAGCCAGCCTACTTCTTCACAAAGGATAACATTAGATTCTTTTAACATCCCCATAATACAGCAGACGGGACACCAATTTAACATTCATTCTGATGGATGGCATAACACATTGTTGAATCACCCTGCTTGTGAAACGACCGGGATGACAATTTATAGCTGGCAGATTCAACCCAGACTAGACAAGGCTTAGGAGTCCAAGTGTGTTACCTCTCGGCCATCGCTTCCATCCAACATTAAATCAAAATACTAAAGCTATAAATTACAATCGCATATGATGGATATAGAACCATATTTAATATCCTAAACCTGAATTTAACAATGTCATGTTTAAACCTATAAAAATACATAGATCTAGAGAAGTTCATCTAATACATTACCCCCACATTATCTGGAGAAGCAGAGGACATGGGGTAGGTTGTACAATCGCATATTTGATTGTCCGTGATTAATTTAAAATGTCTTAAATATTTTGTCCAAGTACTGCTAAACAGAAAGTTTTTGAACACGCGATAAAAAGGAGATTTTTGTTCTTCATTGTTCAAGTCCGTGGTGCACGATCATGTTATTTGCATTTTTCTCCACTTTTCCTCCACCATCCTTCTATCCCGCTCCAATTATACCCCTCTGTTCATGTCTTAAAACATTAAAAATACAATAACCAATGTCACCAGGGTGACGCCCAAGTATCTTGCCAATATTGTGACATGAGTGACTTATTTATTCGATTAAAGTTACTCAAAAAAAAATAAGGGTTTCGTCGACCTTGATGCTTGACCTTTTTGTGACCTTGTACCTTTGACCTTGACCTTTATATTTTCGTACGGTTTTAATGGTATCTTCGCAGGACCGTTGTACATGAAATATCAAGAAGATTTTTGATGAGAACTGAGGAAATAAAATTTTCATGAAAATCCGTTTTTTTTGTCATGACGTCATAAAAATTACGTCAATAGTGTCAAAACTTTTTGACCAGATGCTGGAAACAACTTATCAAGCGCTTTCATATGAGGTATTACTCGATAGTGGTATCTAAGATTTCAAAATTGACCTTGGGGTCAAAAACTTTCGACCTCCAGCGCTAACCATGAAGGTCAAGGCCGATCGCCACCAAAATTAATCCGCTGAGCGCCAGACCATGAACTATATTCCC
Source organism: Eptatretus atami (assembly GCA_035128595.1). NCBI lineage: Eukaryota > Metazoa > Chordata > Myxini > Myxiniformes > Myxinidae > Eptatretus > Eptatretus atami. Next base: position 113,153,749 of record CM068955.1, read on the forward strand.
ATGAAGTTTGAAAGACGATCCGATCAAAATTACACCAAAAAATAAGGGTTTTCGTCGACTCCCTGATTTGCGACAAAGTGGACGCTTGACCTTTGACCTTGACCTTCAAAATTTAATGTGCTGAAAGGGACCTCTATGGCCTCTGATATGCCGAATTACAAAAAATTTCCAATGATAACTGTGCATCTGCAGAGTGATCGATACGCTGATTACTAGACACAAAAAAAATAAAAAAAATAAAATAAAACATACAAGCTGACTAATATATCTTGCAAAAACTTCGTTTTGGCAAGATAACAAGAAACCACACCATTTTTCTCTTTCTCACTCCGATACCCCATACAGAACCAGGTGACTTTCAATATAGTTACTTGAGTCTTCTTCCTTCCCTTTCCCTGCCAAATCTACTGATCGTGAAGGTTTTCACTTACACACCTTCATGACCATGATTCTTCAACTTTTTTTTACTCTTTCCCGCCTCTTCCTCTGGAATCTTAAAAAAAAAAAACATTTAATGAGCTTACAATGTTTCAAATCCCCTCCGCCCAGTTCTTCTTTTTCAAAATCTTGTGTTGCAATTAACCGACAATTAAGGCTTTAATTATCTTGCCAAAAACGAAGTTTTTGCAAAGATATGTTAGTCAGCCTTGTATGTTTATTTTATTTATTTATTTTTTTTTTGTTTGTTTGTTTGTTTGTCTGTAATCACGTTAAAAAAATTCTGCAGAGCACAGTTTCATTGGAAATTTTTGTAACTTCGCATATCAGGCCCGTTGTGGAAACCAAGGCCTTTTTAGGATCATTGGTATCTCCGTGATGAAGCTGAGTCTATGGATCTCTCACTTTCTCAACGTCAGGCAGATCAGTGGTCCTTCTGTCTCTACCATGCTCCTCTCTGGTCCTTGCCGCCTCCCCCTGCTCTGTCTGTGCTTTTTGTCCCCCATGTATTTCCACAGAGTGTTTCAGGTCTGTCAAAAACCCTTCTGGGAAACTGGCCAAGATCAAGACTCACTGCTCACCTTCACTCTTTTTATTCCTCTTTATCCTGGCCTGCTGGAACAACTTCCACACTCTCTTCAATCCACTCCTCCTTCAGGTCTTCATACAGCCTGTTTCACCACCATCTCATGTCTTTTCCCCATCCAATATAATGATCTTTTCTACCCTGTTAATCCACCCAAAACTCACCTCCTACAAAATCCGTTTTCCTTCCTGAAAGTCCCTGGTAGTACCATTTTGTTTACCCCATGCACCCCGTTGCCCATCTCTCTCCCTTCCACAGATCTCCTATTTTTCTCTGTGCCTACTATATTGTGCTTCCTCTACCGCCCTCTTGTCCCTGCCTTGTTATATGTTTCCTGTGTATTAGCTCTTCCAAATCCTGGTGTTAGCTACTGGAGGTGTGAGGCATATGAACACCACCTAGAGGGGAAAGCAGTACTCCCACAGACTGTGGATGAAACGTTTGTAAGTACTTAGAAGCTCCAGGTGGTGCCAAGGAAGGGACTTTGCATGATGTAAGGAGCCCAGTTGCAACTAGCTTTGGGAGACAGCGGAGTGTGGCTTTCCCCAGGAAAGAATGTGGCAGATAGTGAGACCAAAAACTTGAATGAAAGGTCTGCTTTCAAGGGGATTGTTGAAAAAGGTAGATGGGGGAGGTTTCCGATGGTCTTTCGGAGAGACATAGTGAGGTTGTGAGATTTTTTAGGATTGAAAGGCATAATTCCAAGTGTTTGACCAGTTTGTGATTTTTATTCGGTCTCCAAGAGTGAAGAGGCTGCTCGCCTGCCAATCAGAGGGTATGAGAGATGGTACAGCAAGGGTGGAGGTCATGCAGCCAAGAAATAAAGAAGATTTTCCAGAGAGTCTGAGAGATATTGATGAAAAACCAGGAAAAGGCACAGGCAAGAACCTGCATTGAGGAATTCGCAGCTTGGACGGGAAGAGATATGTGAGAATTCAATTCCGGAGCCATGCGGTTGACTGCGACAGGAGAGGAAGTACCGAAGCCATGAGTGAGAGTGTATTGGGCGTTCCTTATGCAGGTGGTTGCCTCTGTTCTGCAGTGTTTTGGGCTGTTGCTCCCTCGCTAAAAAGTGAATTTTTATTTTACACCACAATTTCCCCTTCTTGTACAATGCTTCTTTCATTATATGATCTGTGCACTTCGGCATAAGATAAATAGAAATATAAAAATTAAATGTTTCGTTGACATAAATGGTGTAGGATTGGCTGAGAGTTACACATGCTTGCTCTGACATGTCTAGCCTGGGTTTGAATCCTGACTCCTATAAACTAATGCTCCTGTGTTTCACAGGGCAGGGTGATTCATCAATGTGGTACCATCTCTCAGATGGGATGTTAAACTGGGTGTCACGTCTGCTGGAATCCCCCTCTTCCTC
>CM068955.1:113156476-113175956 GCA_035128595.1 Eptatretus atami
GGCTGAGGGGCGAGGGCAGAGGGGAAGGGAAGGAGGAAGTCGAGAAATTTATCAGGGGTTAAGTAACTTCGGGCTACCCTGTATATGTATATATAATATATATATAATATATATATGTATATATATGAAATATATGTATATATATGTATATATACGTATTATATATATATATATATATATATATATATATATATATATATATATGAATATAGCCTGTGGTTGGCGCAGTGGTTAGGGCAGCGGCTTGGGATGCAAGAGTCCTGAGTTCAAGCCCCGTTCGGCCACTGAATTAATACACCAGGGGGTTGACTCAGCCTGTCATCCTTCCGAGGTCGGCGAAATGAGTACCAGTATACTGCGGCCGGGTTATACCCCGGTTAAAATAGGTGTATCATATCCTGTGGCGACCAGGGTTGCGTCAGGAAGGGCATCCGGCGTAAAACATGTGCCAAATCACTATGCGGATATACGGATGATCCGCTGTGGCGACCCCTAGCGGGAGCAGCCGAAAGAAGAAAGAAGAAGATATATGAAATATATGTGTGTATATATTTATATGTATATATATATATATTGTTACGGTTGTGGAAATCACAGGACACCATAAAGGATATCCCCAAGATCGGTTATATCGCTAAGTGTGTGTTCAGATAGATTTCCCCACCATTATTTAATGCGGATTTATCCGTTGGACAGGGCTGTGATCTTGAGTTCGCCGTTTTCTTTACTATCGTTATTTTGACCAACCTCAACGTCAGCCACCAACCACCTTCTCCACCACGCCCACCCACAACCACCTTCTCCATTCACGCCACAACGCCAACCACCTTCTCCACGCCACCACCAGCCACCACGTCAACCACCAACCACCCTCTCCACACCGCCTTCATAACAACGACATCTCCCCACCATCTCCTAAACCGCATCTCCCCCACCCGAATAACATCGCCTCACCTTCAACTCCGCAAACGCCGCCCATCTTTTGCGCCAGCCACGGCGAAAGTTCCCAGCAAAACAGCGTCGCTGCCAAACAGACGCGGGGGTTTCTTTGTTGGGCCAGCGACGGTGATTTCGCGCACGTCCGCTGTCCGAGCAAGTTTGGTAATCTCGCGCACGTCCGCTCTTGGAAGCTTCGCCTCGGAATTCGGATCACAGGAGAGAAAGGAAGAATTCGTAACACTGGTGTCGAGGAGCGGGAAACAAACTCTCCCGCCTCCAACAAAATTAACGGAACCGGATCAAGGTGTGCGAGGCGCACCCTCCGGTTCCATTAAATTCGAGCAGTTTAAATTTATTTCCGATAAGCAAAATTGGCGGTTCAAGGCGAACGGGAGCAGGGGGTAATGGATTTAGAGATGATAGAATCCATGTACCAGGACGAAAATAACCATGCAGGACTCCAATATGCAGGTTGAACTTCCCCCACAACCAACCCAGAACGCGAAATGGGCGCAGCGGCGAGGCCGCGGTATATGACACCCCCCCCTCCTCCGTCAAAATCCCTCCCCAGTCCCCGGCGGGTCCGCGCCAGATAATGGCGAATCGATGCCACGGCGTTAGCTGACGTGAGAGGGATGTTGGATGCATTGATGGGAGCAATGAACGAAATGAATAACAAAAATGGATACGAAATCGCAGCAAATGAAAAACCGAAATGAAAACAACTGCGGGGTGAGATGCAGAGCATGGGGCGAGGCATGGCAGGTGGGCATAATCGCATTGCGTGCAACGAAGCGCGGACGGTGGAGTGCCAAAATGGCGCACCACTTGTTGGAGCGAACGAGCTGGAGGGAGTGCCATCGGCCTGTGCCCCCGCCGCGATTGGAACCCGGAGATAGTGACAAAGTAATTCGGGAGACGTGTAAGACGAGACTCGTGCAGGTGAACAGAGAAAGTGACGTGACACAGAGAAAAGTAATGGGGTGACGGAGACGTGTACGCATGACACGTTCGAAGATATAAAGAGAAAACAGAAATGATAACAGAGACAAAGGAAGAAATAGCAGTATTGCCAGAGACGCGGGTGAGAGAGAAACGGTAGAGGAGAGACTACACGCTTAAATAACCGGTTGAAAGACGAGCACACACACTGGAGGTAGTGAGAGGACAAGAGGGCGGAGCTCGGGGAATGTGTCGTGACCCGGTGCAATGCAGCCGGATAGCCTCCTCAGGAATGGAGGGAGACGCTATGCCTCCCTCCAAGCGGATCATCGACCAGGTGCGGCTCCGCGTTCGAAGCTTTTGAACGAGAGGGGCGATGCTCTGTTAACGGGTACAACGAGGAGCTTGGGAGGGTATGAAGGCCCCGGACCTTGGTGACGCGCATCCCCATTCTGAATGCTCCCGGTGTGGTGTGCTACACGGAGTGGGCAAAATGCGTGCCTGCAACGCGCACATAGCGTCGGGCTTGTGAAAGCATTGTGTGAAAGAGACCACGTGTTGTGGAGTAAAAATGCGTGTGCGAAGGTTGCGAGTGAGCCGAAATTTGCGTGCCTTCAGCATGCCGAGTGTGGAAAGAAGCACGCATTTGGTAGAAGAAGACAGTGTGTGTAAGTGAAATAGCGAGCTTTGAGTGAAAAAGGTCGTGCTGTGACGTGAAACCCCCTGTGCAAGTAAAAGGCCGGTGTGTGAGTGGAAACCACGTGTGGCGTGTGAAAGGGCATGCATGATGTGAACGGCCGTGTGTGAGAGAGACCATGTGTGTGATGCGTCGCTGTATGTGAGGGAGATGGCCAGGTTGGCAGTGCGGGGGCTGGGAACACGAACCGCATTGTCCCGCCGTGTGAGTGTCACTGTACGAGGTGTCTTGAGCGTCGTTGGCACGTGGGAAGTTTGTGCGCGATAGTGCGACTACGACGACGGTTGCCTGACTGTGGACAAAGTCCGAAGTAGCGGCCTTTAGCTATTTGGGGACCGTGCCGGGTTTGCACCGCACAGCCGCGCGCGGGTCCGTGCTGTTGCTACGCCTAGGCGCCACAGTGCGCTTCTCGGGAGTGAAGCCCGGTCCGCAAACGCACGCGGTGGATTAGCCGATCCCTGGATGGACAGAAGGCTTAGGCTGGCATATGGATTTAGGACCGGATGGGTTCTCCAGACGACGTGTGTGAAGCTCCGACGAGCAGAGCACATGTGCTCGCATGGGGATCCCCTCTGAAACGCGAGCTTGTTTTAATGCGCAGAGGTGACGTCGTGGCCTGCATGGTCGGAATCCGGCAGAGGAAATCCCTGCGGAAGGTACCGGTCCGAGGAGGACGAGGTGTGCGAACAGCTGCCATGACGTCATGGGAAAAGAGCGCAGGTTGCGAGATAGCCGCTCTTGGGTGGCGCCATGCAAAAAAAAAAAAAAGCAAGCCTCGCTTCGGGTGTAAACAGGATTCCCTAGGGCAGCGCCACAATGGTTAAAGGGAATCCCCAACGGAGCACCGAGGCCAAACACCAGTCTTGGTGAGGTTGAAATCAACTTTTAATAACACACACGATACAGGTGCCCGGCAGGCCAAACCTTCACGATACAGACCCCTGCAACGTAACCCCGTGCACCACGCTCACACACGCGATTCAACACGTACTTTACTGGCGTTAACCACTTTTTTTTTTTTTTTTTTTTTTACGAGGTCATCTTACCTACTATCATGGCTTGGTGTATAAATGAAGAAATTAGCTGACATTACATGGCTTCAAATACTGAGCAGAGTACCAACGTTAAACAAGGATAATGGTCACTTAACCTGCGAGTGGGTCACATAAATCATTACCAGCTCAGTCAGATATACTGAGACCATCACCGGGTAGACTGCCCTTCCAGTCTCGGGGATTATTCTGCCCATGACAGTTTCTGCAAGCATTGTGACCACAATATGACTTCTAAGCATCCAAATAAAATCCTTGAAGTGTTTGGCTGCGTAACGTTACACGGTTGGAGGTTCTGGTGTCCAGACGTTGGGGACACCGTTAGATGTTCCTCACAGGTGTCGCCGATTGGCTTTGGAATGTACCAGGACTACAGGTGTCAAAAAGCCTCGGGGATGCATTCAGAACCTAGATCTGGTACCTGCGCTACTAGGGATTGGGAAGCGATTCAGCACTGTTAGGCAGCTGAAGACAGCTCATAGGGGATGATGGGCGCGGTTCTGGTGGTTTGTGCTGGTTGGAGGCATACGTCCTCGCGTTTGTTGCTGCCAACACATATCCGATTGCGAGGGAGTGGAGCGTATCCTTCAGTAGGTCTGGGACTTTGTAGCATTCATACCTTTTCACCCGATAAGCTGCACTCCTCAATTGGGACCCCACAAATTACATGTTGCCACCAGGGTCCATCGGTGGCAGGACGAGGTAGGCGTTTCTTGCGCATGACTTGTTACATCAGGTACAAATAGATCAAATCACCGGACTTTCACTGACACATTGGGCTTGACGGGACCCCATGGGTTGCCTTCGACTTCTCACTATGGGGTGGTTAATTGAACGCAGATGGTGTTGGCTTGTTATATTTGTAAGTCGAGAAAGGGATTGTTGATTGGTGAACTGTCCCGCGGGGGAGGGGGATGGCACCACATCTCTGGGCCGAGAGTCCTCGTGCAACGAACTCGTGAGTTCATACTGGCGGTTGGCCAGTGTGCAGGGTTAGTATCTCTCTCTTTGCTATGGAATGCGGAAACACTGACGCAGAAGAATGATGGAGCACACACAGATACAATGACAAATTAATTATTGTGAGTGCTGTTCAATAAAACCTGTATATTAAAAGAGTTCAAGAACAATGCTTCACTGGGAAGGGGTAAAGTGACTTTCAGGCCACCCTGTATAAATACATATATATTTACATATATATACATATATAATGCACTTGTTCGTCCATCCTCCCTCCCTGTGTCATCCTCATTTCCACCAATTGCTTGGCCAGCTGGCCTGATTACACCCACAATTGTAACCTGTAAGTTTTCCCTTCAATGTAAAACGACTAAAACGACTGTTAAAAGCATAATCAAATGGTGAAAGATTGGATCCGATTGGAATCAAGGGCCTTGTGAAGGCCACAGTAAGTATAGGCCTCATACTTCAGTCCTTCGGCTTTAGGCCTCTGGTGTCAACCTATGGGCCTGTGAAATTGGAATATATCTGAGATATATAACCATGATCTATTATATGTAATATGCACATCAAAAGTGGGCATGTTTTTGCTTCAAATCCGGGTTGTCGTTTTCTTTTCAGGAGTGATCAAATCAATGACCTGTTGCTTATACATCGCCCAACTGACTATGGGGCATTCTCTTGAGCAAGGGCTTTTACCACAGATGTTTTGTCAGTCCTTGCTATGATTTCAGACTATTTCCCCTTAAACGACTGGACCAGGAAGCATAAAACCCACGTCATTATAAAGGTTTTTGTCCAAAGAGTTCTGGGAATGTTGCGTGATTGTGAAAGAAAACATCCATCATTATTTCCTTCTTCATTATTTGCTATTTTATAAGCAGGAGGAGGATGACCAGAGAATTGTGGTCGTTAGGAGGAGGTGGGGCAGTGAGCAAAGATACGACAGAGTTGGAGGGTGAGTTTGAGGCCTTGGGGGTGGGGTTGAGAACTTTAGGTCCTGGGGGGGGGGGTTGATGAGTTGTGGTCTCTGGGGGGGGGGGGGGGGTTGAGGACTTGAAGTCACATTTTGCATTGTGCAGCTGTTCTGCGGGTGCCTGCTAGTATGTACATATTCTTATTTAATATATGCAAGTAAATATAAAAATGAATTTAAACCATTGCTGCGTCTTCGACAATGCAACTATCTCGTTTGTCGAACTTTTTGAACAGACAGGTGATATAAAGACTTTCCACACTTCTGCAAGAGATATTAAAGTTTAATTGAATGTTGTAAATTTGTTACTCATGTTATTATTTCCCAGGCTTCAGCTATGTTTTTTTTTTTGTCTTTCAAATCGATGATTTCACTCCTTCTTCTGATAAATGTCCATCATGACATGAGTCTTACCTCATTTGTTTTGTCTTCCCAATAAGAAGAAAACCCGTCTGGAAACATCTGTCCAAGAATGATTATATTGATGTGAGCTTTTGCAACCAACCCCCCAGTGGAACTTCAAATAAATCACTCTTGCACATTTACTCTCTCATTCTGTCTGTGATTCCTCCCTTCTAATTCAATCTTCCACATGATTGACTTATCTACTGCAATGTACTGATAACATAAATTGATTGACCAATTTATTTGCTAATCTTACCTTTTCTAGATACCTTATCCTTTGTTCGTAATACAACGCACTCCAGCTTTAAGGCCTAGCATGGTTTGCATTCGCTTTGTTTCTTTGTTTTGTCTTGTTGATGAGAAATTAAATTTTGAAATGGCCACCTAAGACCGGTGTCGATATTGTGCAAAGCTGCATGACCATTGTGCACTAACTGACCTTTTGGGTAGTGGTCCGTGATACTGACTTATAAAAGATCTCTCTCAAAGGATTTTTATCTTGTGCAGCTATCATATATCTCATCTCCTCCTTCCATCCAGAGCGTGCATCACACATCTATCATCAGTGGGACAATAAACGCACAAGGCTGAGTGAAGCCTCGACACAAAAAGGCTAAACCCTGCGACTCGCCTCACCACAGCTGTCAGACATCTCTGCATATCCAAGCTGGAGTTCAAACCCACCTATAAGGGAGAGATGAGTGACTGGTTGTACTGGTCTGCTCAGTCTTCCACTGCTTGGCAGAGTAAGACTCTTCGACATGATGAGCACCACACCTTCGCCTGTCAACTCGAGGCCTGAGAATTCGGGAGAAAGGACAGGTTGGGTAGTAAAATGTATTAACCCTTCAGCAGCCCTAAGGATGAATAAATGACCTCATGAATCGTGTCATTAGAGGCTGTTTAAATATTAATTTCTATCATTTATTTCCTTCCCTTGCTCTGCGCTGACACATTGGCCAAGACTAAGAAGCTTATCACGAACGATAAGACTTATTGAGATACTCCCAATACAAACTATTGCACATTAGCAGCAACAACGAGCTCTTCAATAGCAGGAGGAAAATGAAGTTCGGAGAAATCTTACACGCATTACGTTTGTATATTTTGGGGGGTTTTGAATAAAAGAAGAAAATGCTGATAATGAAAGAGAGTGGGAAACAGACAGATACCATATCTCTGGATGCCAGATAACTCTAATTCAGCAAGACAAAATGCTACAGGCAGGCAGACATAAACGTAAAAAGATATGATGGTGTGTGAAATGTCCGATGTATCAGAAATGGAGCGATTATTTAACCTCCAGTCATTCAAAATCATATTTTCTCCTTCGCTACCTTTTCATCACGGATATGGTTGCGGGGTGCCTATAGTCTTGTGAAAATTCTTCACTCATCCTTTTGGTGCGTTAAAACTCAATGGCCCTCCTTATTGACTCCTTTAAACTAATTTGCCAACCTCATTGATTTCTTTCATATATTTGACCAACCTCATCGACTCCTTTCATTCGGAAAACTCATTCAAAGACCCATCAACAAGATAATACCAGTGTGGATTTTATTTTATTTTATTTTTGCCCTGTCATGTTTTGAATTTAGAATCTTTTATCGTGGTACAATTTTCATACCAGGGCCTGGCAGGAGAGCCGAGACCTATAGGTAGCATACTCTGAGCCGTCTAACCTGGGATAGAATCTCGGCCAGGCCATAAACTGCCAGTTTTATGTTCCCTTCCATTACTGCATCCCTATGTTCTCTCGTCCACAGAATCTTCTCCCCGAGTCAGTCATCTTCTTTTTTTCTCCATTAAAGATCGAGACACATGGAGGAGCAAAGCTTAGGGTAAGAACTGACATCGTGGCATTGGGGGCCACAGTTGGACAAAATAAGCAAGGAATGAACAAACAGGAAAAGAGGAGAGAGGATGGGGGTAATCATAGTCAGTATAACCTTAAATGAAGAGGGTTGAGTTATCAAGGGTTAATGGGGGGTAATAAAGATTGTGGCTATGGATGGAGGATGACATGACATGGCGTCGCGTGCTCTTCCCTCCTGTCCCTCAAGACTGCAGCCGATTGCCGCCTTACGATCTCTCTTCCATTGTACTCACTGACCGCTCCCTGTCTGTCCCTCTTCTTTATTTATTGTGCTGTTCTTTGGTCTGTCCTTCAACTCCTCTGTCAGTCTATTGATCATATACCATTTATCATTCAGCACTTACAGATTGAATACAAATATGGCAAATCTGATTGTCAAAAGCGTTTCCTGGCCCCAATTATTACATGATCCTCAATAATCAATTTAACCATCTTTTGTACACGACTTTTATTCAAATGACTACCTGTACCGTATGTATATTGAATTTCTCATATGACGTGGATGCCCCCCTATCCCCTCTCCCCTCCATCATATAGCCTCCTCTGTCCTGGTTGTACGTACGTTCAATATCCTGAACATCTCACCAGAGGGCTCTCTAGCTAACCGTATAGTGGGTGATGTCAAATGAATGTTCAATTACAATCATATTGAATAATATGATGGAATAAGATGCCTGTCTACAAGGGGTCATCTCGCCCCCTGCTACCCCACCCCCACTCCACAGCAATATAGCATTGTTTTGAAACATGATGCATTTTCTCAGGAAAAAAATAACTTCCAAGATAGATCTTTTGATAACTCGTGACGTGGAACTTCCTTCTCCAGAGCGAGCTTTGGTGTATAAAATGGTAATAATTTGCAAGTTAAGTGGCACATGTTGAAATATTTGTTGAATATGAATGGATGGAGGAGTGCCAATGGGTTTGTTTTGGGTTGATTCAGACAACTGAAAACGGTAACCAGGGGTGGGGTTTGGGGGGAGCAGGAGGAAAAGTTGGAGTGTTGAAAGCAAGGAATGATGGACTATTGCAGAGGGGTGGTTTTAGGGTTGGGGGGGTGTCAGAAACCTTTCCCCAGACTCCAAATGAGGTTTCTGGGTAGGTGTTTATATAAAATTTAATCTCCTCACTGCACCATGGTACCTGAGGTTGTTGGTTTGAGAGACAGACCTCACCAAACTGACCTTGCAGCAAGTTCAGAATAATCTCCGTGTGCCAAATGTATTTATATCGTTTCTACCCTCCCAAATTATAAATGTATTCACTTTGTCCAAAAATAAAAGCATTCAAGACAACCTAATGGTGTACAGGTATTGTTCATAAAACCTCCAATGCTTATGGGCCATGTTCGAGTTTGTGGTTAACGTTTGCAACTGGTCCATGCAATGACAAGAGAAGCCAGTCATCTTGAGATATGAGTGTTCCCAAACAGACACCATGTCTGCTGTCTGAAATTCAAAACATTTCTCATTCACTAGACAAAGTGCTTGTGGCTTTAACGACGTGAATGAGACATCATCGAATTCGCATCACAGCAGTATTCTGGATGCTCAGTCGGAATCGAGCATATTCACAATTGGCGATACTCATGCTGTCATGTTTGGAAGCCACAGGTGCATTGTCAACATTGAAGCGGAGTCTCGCATCGGCTTGTTTGCGTTGCGTTGTGAGACAGGTGATGACGTAAAAGTAAACACAGGTGAGAAAGCAAACCACAGCAGTCTTAGAGCTGGCAGAACTCCATACTTTGCACGAATTAGCAACAGCATGGCTTTTCCATGTCTATTTGTCATCAAACCTCGCTAGCAGACACTTTCCTTTTACCAGGACCCGTACCAGATAACAAGCGTCTCCGTCTCCGATTTCCTTCAAAAATAAACCTTGGAAACGTTTGTCTTTATCAGCACCGACACCAAAACTGGAATGCTGATAAAATATCACAAGCTCAAAAACTCTTCTTTCTTTCTCTTTGTTTTTTTTTACATAGGTCAAGGCTCATGGAAAAATTCAAGACAAGAGAGTTCCATTCTGGTCAGCATACGACACTGGCAGATAGTTCGGAGGTAGAACACTCACCTTTGCGTGTCAAGTCGAGGTTCCCACCCAGCTCGAAATGGTTGCCCTGCTGTTTCACAGGCAGGGTGTTTCATCAAGGCATGTCGGATGGACGTTAAGCCAGCGTTAACTGGTGAATGTTGAAGAGTCAGCGAGTTATAACCAGCACCCTGAACAAACTCTAAATACATCTCATGACTACACCTATGGTTGAGCAATGCAGATACCTTCCTAATTTGTTCAGTGGACTCGGTACGTGACCGACGACGAAAAGTTGCTGCGTTACCCAGATAATTGGCCACCGGAGACGGCTGGCCCGATGAGAGGCCCAGAAATTTGAAAATTAAGTGTATTGACGACCATCCATTGTAATCTTATAGAGATCTTTATTTGTTGGTTGGATGGAAAAAAATTCCTCCCTAATAGGCTTTGCAAAGCCATAGTGATGGTTTGAGAAATGTGGAACAGTAACCCTGAATCCATCGGATTAGAAGAGCAGGTTGACTACCCTTTTAGCCAAACCAAACAGCATGTCGTGGAATTTACTCAGACAAATGTCCCATACCATCTGTGTCAGTAGGATATGATCGCAGTGCTCTGATCAAGCGCTGAAGTATTTTTTTTTCTTAACAGCAAGTGCTCCTCATTATGGAGGTTCCCTCTCCGCCCCGTCTGTCGGTGTACATTTCAATGCCGCCACGGCAGGTGCCCAGAGCAGTTTGCACTGAAATCAATCCCGCGTCTGGAAGCTAGCTCCACCTCTGCAAACTACTCTTAACATTCCGAGGAAACTAAAAGAAAGTTTTTTTAAATTATTATTTACAAGATGGTCATTCTCGTCAATTTGTTTGTTTCTGTGAATCGGTTGGAGACATGGTAACCGTGATGGATGCCATTATATTTCCACTTCAAGTATCTTTTCTATTATGTATTCACTTTTGATTTGTGAATAAAACATACACACGCCTTCACGAAGGTACAGATCAGCACATAACCATTTGAGAAATTACCATTTTTATCTCCATCATGACAAAAAAAAACCCTTCAATTCTCTGCCAGTTTGAATGTGATGTGTCTGTCTCTATCCAGTAGACTAGAGCATGTTCAGCAAGTGCACAGCACAAATTATCTGCCTTTTCCGTCCTTTTCAATGTGAACAAACCGCTGACCATGTAAGACTTTTGGGTCAAAGCCAGATTCCAACTATGAACACAAGTAGACGATGTCGAGGTGAACTGAAAGAGCAACGAATCTTCTGCCGCATGAGGTGGAGGCACCACTTCCATTATTCGTGCAGATGAAGCAACCATGAGTGCATCCCACCTACTATATAAGCCTCGAAAGGCCGCCAGCTCACGCAGGCCTTTAACCATCTCGGAACGAATGCTCACCACATCATAAGGGCCTTCTTGGTCTGTAATTACAGCCTGGCTGGGCTTTTCTTAAGCTCAGTCCTAACCACGCCTTCGTCAGACTCCACTCAAGAAGCCTTTCACCGAGTTTATTGAATGACAATACAGCACTGGCAATTGTTTGTCTTTACCTTCATTAAACCAGTTCATGTGGTAATCCACCCACTCTTTGTATGGGCCTAACGCATTTGCTTCACAATTGTAAACACTTCTGGTGCCATTCAGAGCCGATGCCGCGACTGCATTTTGATCAAGGACTTAACAACATATCTCCGCCGACACGGTCGGTTTGACTGTGATAATGGCCATTATTTACTCATCGTGTCCATCTGCTTTGGCTCAAATCAGATACGTCGTGTGCCGCTCAAAAAGCAAACACTCCATAGATCCTGTCGCTTAACTTGTGAGCTACCCCATTATGTTACTGCTTTCATCCAGGGTCTAAAGAACATGAACTTTTCACAATGGATGAGCTCAGAGGAAAGGAAGTTTTTTATTCGATTTCATTAACTTGGAACACAAAGCAGCAAGATCGTTTGGTAGCCCAGAGCAGAGCAGTTGAATGAAAGGCAGCTGTTAAGGCATTGCTAAAGGAAGGGAGATTGCAATTGCACTTTGCTGGGGGATTGAGTTATAGAGGGTCCATGATGGGGTGAACGAGCGAGGAATAAGGTGGAGGGAAGAGGCGAACAAAAATTTTCAGTTCGCAGAACATCCAAATACAGATATCCTCTAATATATATATAGCTCACTCGAACCACTCACTGACTCACATTAAAGTTTGGTACCTTCCGGGTGACTTCGAGAGCTGAAAATTCGCGTGCTGAAGGACACCGAAGCCGATCCACCGGGGAAAAAAATCAGAGAACCATTGGAAAGCGTCTGTGAATGAATAAAATGCAGGTGAGCGTCCCGAGACAATTGTGAAGCATGGTAGTTTTGTGTCAACAGACATCGAAGCCACCACACCAGGAAAAAAAAAATCACAGAACCATTGGAAAGCATCTGTAAATGAAAATATAAATGAATGAAAAAAATAAATGAAAATAAATAAATGAAAAAAAACAAGTGCAGGTGAGCGACCCAAGACAAAGGAGAAGTACGGTTAGTTATTGCTTACAATGTGTAAGCATACGCTACTCATATATATATATACATATATATCCATGGAAAATTTGATATGTATTCAAATATACATATAATGTTCCAAAACTTCGACAACAATAAATTCCCAAGTTGTCTCTCACTATATAAAGATAAGCACATTGTTCTGTTTCATGCCATTATGACTGCATTGAAGGATTAGACTCTAAACTCACCTGATGCAGACAAAGAAATTCCAAACATTCACCTATCTGTGCCTGTGCTGAAGCCAGTGATTTGTTTGAATGCACAGAGAATTTGACAGCCAGGCTTAAAATGCCATGAAAGACACATTCAGATTGGCTACCTTTAGAACACACCTGGCCTTACGCCATGCATGATGAGGAAGAATTCTTGATGTGTGACAAGAGATCTTTATAAGAGTCCAGCTAATGCTAAGAACCCACTTAAACAGGGTAAAAGTGCTCGTTTCACTAACCTCTTCCAAATTGAAACGTCTGTCTGGCGTTTGCCAAAAGGTAATAATCAAGCCTTCCAAACCCGTTCTGCTTCGTGACTCATTGCCGATAAAATTTCAGGCTGAGCACTTAAGATTTCAGAAAGTACAGCCCCGACGACAATTTTATACGTAAATAACAATACATCAATAATACACGTGCATATATAACAATCTAATGTGTAAATAGTAAGCTCATATAACTTATAAGTTGCAATAACACACACACACACACACACACACACACACACACACACACACACACACACACACATATATATATCCTTAACCGATAAATTACAATGTCATATATCGACATTATCATATTGTGATGTACCATACTCAGACCAATTTTTTGGCAAGGGTTACACTGGGTGGTTTGCCATTGCCTTCCCAGCAGTAGTTAAGGCAGGAATTTATGATTTGTTCACGGTATTGGTGATAGCCAGCCTACTCTTCACAAAGGATAACATTAGATCTTTAACATCCCCCAACTAATACCAGCAGACGGGACACCAATTTAACATTCATCTGATGGATGGCATACACATTGTTGAATCACCCTGCTTGTGAAACACCGGGATGACAATTTATAGCTGGGCCAGGATTCAAACCCAGACTAGACAGCTTAGATCCAAGTGTGTTTACCTCTCGGCCATCCTTCCATCCAACATTATCAAAATACTAAAGCTATAAATTACAATCGCATATGATGGATTATAGAACCATATTTAATATCCTAAACCTGTAATTTACAATGTCATGTTCTAAACCTATAAAAATACAATTAGATACTAGAGAGTTCATCTAATACATTACCCCCACATTATCTGGAGAAGCAAGGACATGGGTAGGTTGTACAATCGGCATATTTGATTGGTCGTGATTAATTAAAATGTCTTAATATTTTGTCCAAGTACTGCTAAACAGAAAGTTTTTGAACACGCTAAAAAGGAGATTTTTGTTCTTCATTGTTCAAGTCCGTGTGCACGATCATGTTTATTTGCATTTTCTCCACTTTTCCCTCCACCATCCTTCTATCCCTCCCAATTATACCCTCTGTTTCATGTCTTAAAACATTAAAAATACAATAAACCAATGTCACCCCCAGGGTGACCAGTATCTTGCCAAAATGTGAACATGAGTGACTTATTTATTTCCGATTAAAGTTACTCAAAAAATAAGGGTTTCGTCGACCTTGATGCTTGACCTTTTTGTGACCTTGACCTTTATATTTTTGTACGGTTAATGGTATCTCTCCAGGACCGTTGTACATGAAATATCAAGAGATTTTGATGAGAACTGAGGAAATAAATTTTTCATGAAAAATCCGTTTTTTTGTCATGACGTCATCAAATGACGTCATAGCGTCAAACTTTTGACAGATCTGGAAAGCACTTATCAAGCGCTTTCATACGAGGTATTACTCGATATGGTATCTAAGATTTCAAAATTTGACCTTGGGGTCAAAACTTTCGACCTCCAGCGCTAACCATGAAGGTCAAGGCCGATCGCCACCAAAAATTAATCAGCTGAGCGCCAGACCATGAACTATATTCCCATAAAGTTTGAAGACGATCCGATCAAAATTACTCAAAAAACAAGGGTTTCGTCGACTCCCCTGATTTGCGACAAGTGACCTTGACCTTTGACCTTGACCTTGAAAATTTTATGCGCTGAAAGGGACCTCTATAGGCCTCTGATATGCGAAGTTACAAAAATTTCCAATGATAACTGTGCTCTGCAGAGTGATCGATACGTGATTACAGACAAACAAAAAAAAAAAAAAAAAACATACAGCTGACTAACATATCTTGCAAAAACTTCGTTTTGGCAAGATAACAAGAAAAACCACACTTTTTCTCTCTCACCGATACCCACACAACCAGGTGACTTCATATTCCTGACTTCTTCCTTCTCTTCCTGCCAATCTCACTGATCGTGAAGGTTTTCACTACACACCTTCATGACCTTTTTCAAACTTTTTTTACTCTCCCCCTCTTCTCTGATCTTAAAAAAAAAAATTTAATGGACTTACAATGTTTCAAATTCCCCCCTCCGCCCAGTTCTTCTTTTTCAAAATCTTGTGTTCAATTCAACCGACAATTAATGGCTTTATTTAATTATATCTTCATCTGGAGATCCTCGGCACCTCGCTGTCTGGGGTCTTGAAGCGTTTCCTGGGTAACTTCACTCGGCTCTGAAGCCGCCATGTTTTTGGCCTGCTCAACAATGCCTCAACTTGGAACAGACCGCATTGATTTATTAACGAAGAAGTTTTTCTTTCACTTCTTGACTCACATTATCAAATGCTGATTGGCATGCCGACAAATTGCTGGTACATTGCAATGGTCATAAATGCCCAGAGACGGCAGCGTTCGTGCCTTTATTTCATTTTCGCACGTCACGACCTTGAAAATCTCTTAATCTAAGCCAAATCACAAAATGTAAGCTCCAGAATTCAACTTCGCAGTCGTTCCGATCCTAAAAAAAAATTGCTAATTTGTCTAATTCAGACATAGTTTGATATTTCAGGCATCTCGGGGGGTGCTTGTTTAATATGATGGATCGGTGATTGCTAATCGCTTGCCAAGCCAGCCGTTCCTAATCCACCGTTTTCGTTGGAGTGCGTAAGCCACTTCACGAGCGCTCTACAATATTCACACTGTCACTGAATAATGGAAATTGATTGACTTCACCATGTTGAATCAAGTCGATCAATATACAGGTGTCGTCACCAGACGCGGTCTCCTTGGGTTAACCTGACGCGGTCCTTTTGCGTGGGTGCCTGGAATGTCCTATCCTAAGAGAGGATGATCACCTGTCTCTGTGATCATCTGAGCTCAAGCGTTTGAACATCGGTATTGCAGCACTCTCTGAGGTTCGGACCGGATAGTGGCGAGATCATGGCAGGTGATTACACCTACTATTGGTAGGTTGATGGTTACTATGCCAAGGAGTTGCTGTAGCTGTGTCCAATGATAATTGAGGTAACACCGGTCAACGACGTATTATGAGACCAAGGATTCATTACTCCTTGGGTGTCGTTTACCTGGTCTCTGTATATGCTCCAATTGAGGTGAGTGATCTCACCATGAAGGAGGCATTCTATGCCGCGCTCGAGTCTGTGGTTGATCAGTGCTCCAGGTGAGATACTTTTCTACTCTTGAGGATTTCAATGCATCGACTGGAATGAATGTGAATAATTATGAAACATTTGTTGGTCCCCATCGATCTGGAAATATGAACCAGAATACCAATAAGTTCCCTGACTTTGCAAGAAGTCATGGACTTGGGGTGGCTGGTTCATGGTTTCAGCACCCACAGACACATCGCTGGATTTGGTTTCCAACGCTGGTGGTGTGGCAAAGGAGATTGACCATGTGCTCGTTGTTGGTGGCTGGAGGATGATCCAGAACTGCAGAGTCTACCGGAGTGCACAGTTCCTCAAAACCAACCAAAGGCTTGTGGGAACAACTCTGAAGTTGCAGCTTTAATCCAGGAGAATGGTCCATCCCAGCCTAGGCTGCATGTTGGCAAGCTCAAGGATGAGAGAGTAGCTGAGGAGTTCGCGAACAGACCGAGTGAGGATTTGGGGGCTGGGTGCTTTGGAAAATACTGAAGAGTTGTGGAGTGCCTTCAAGACCACCCCTTGATGTTGCCGGTGGACGTTTGGAACTCACCGGAGGGCGAAGAAGAATTTTTGTCCTCTCAAGCGACACTGGATACCATTAACCAGAGTCGCAGGCCAGACTTAATGGCAGAAGTGAGCTGTTCAGTGAGCTGAGGGAAAAACTGTATGCACGCTAAGGATGGACAAAGAGGCTATGTGTGAGGAATATGTGAGGAGTAGAGCTTCACCTGTGGTCAAGTGAACCTTGTCCTGCTTACAGGGGAATTCGCGCATTGTGTTCCTCCAAGCCCGTCCCGCGGTGTACTGGAGTAAGAGCAGAGGTTGGTGGGCTCTTGACAGAGGAGTCCAAAGTGAAGTTCAACTGGTCCGGTTACTTTGAGTGGCTGTACCAGGCTGATCCATCAGCTGTTGGGTTCGATGTCAGGGGTGTTATTATCTCAATTACAGACCCTACAATCAACTGTGATCCACCTTCATTTGTGGAAACACAGGCTGTGGTGAACCGGTTGAAATGGGGTGAAGCTCCTGGGATCTGTGGCATCATGATGAACTTCTCAAGGCTGGTGGAAATGCTGTACTCATGTTGTTGCATGCAGTTCTGTGCTCTGCCTGGAGCAAAGGCATCATCCAACTGACTGGAAGAGGGGCCTTGTTGTCTTTTCTGGAAGGGAAGGGGTGATCGCCAGGACTGCAATAACTACTGAGAGGGATGCTGCTCTCAGTGCCAGGCAAGGTCTTTGCTTGGATAATTATTGATAAGGTGCACCACAATCTGCTTGAACACCAGCATCCAGAGCAGTCAGGCTTTACACTAAAGAGGTCAATGATTGACCGTGTCCTTCTCTTCGGGTCCTCACCGAACGTAGATGATCGTTTCGGCAGGGGCTGCTTGCAGCCTGTGTTGGTCTCTGCAAAGCATTCAATTCAGTGAATCGGGATGCCCTCTGCAGGATTCTTGGTCTTTGTGGGGTGCCACCAAAATTGATCAATCTGATTTCTCAACTATACTCTGGTACTGAGGATGCTATGAGATGTGGTGATACCATCTCCGACATTTCTCGTTGCTACTGGAGTTCGTCAGAGGTGTGTACTGGCCCCACACTTTTCAGCGCTTGTATAGACTGGATTCTGTGGAGAATGTTGAGAGATCAAGCTGCAGTGCATCGTTTGGGAATGTCAAGATCTCTGACCTTGATTTCGCAGATGATGCAGTCACCTTTGCGAGGACTCTGGATATTTTTTGGGGGACCTCGGGGTGTTGAATGAGGAATCAGAGCCAAAAGGATTATGGGTTTCCTGGGTCAAAACTAAGATCCAGGCTTTCAATGACATCTTGGATGCTGCTATTTTGTCTGTACCTGTTTGTGGTGAGGATGTCGAGGTTACGGAGCGATTCACTTACCTTGGCAGTGATATTCATGACTGCTGTCTGTGAGCCAGAGGTCAATAGACGTCTGGGTCGGGCTTGGCGAGTCATGGATTTACGGATCATGGGGTATGACACTGCGGTGCCTGTGCAGGAGGATGAAAGTCTGAGTCATCAGGTCTTGGTCCTTCCAGTCTTGCTCTACGAATGTGAGACTTGGACTCTGTCCAGGATCTGAGATGGAGACTTAATTCCTTTGGTACCAGGTCTCTTCAGAGAAACCTTGGCTATCGCTGGTCAGATTTTGTGTCCAACGAGCAGTTGCTGTGAGAGACTCAAATGAGATTTGTTACCTGCATAGTCCGTGAGCATCAGCTGCGGCTGTATGGACATGTGGCTCATTTTCCTGATGCTGATCCTGCCACCAGATTCTCTCAGCGAGGGAGCCTTGTGAGTGGAGGGCCAATGGGCCGACACATGCCTTGTGGTTGCAGCAGGTTGATCAGTATCTCAAGGAGCTGGGGATGGGCCAGGCATCTGCCTGGGGATGGCCAGACGGAGGCCCCTGGAGAACCTGCAGAAAGTGGACACAGCGACGTGCTGCCTCCAGTGCATGTTTCCATTCCTGGCCTGACCTGGCCTGACCATGTTCATTGGCTGCTCACCTGTGTTGGCCCAGTGTTTTTTTTTTTTTTTGTATACCTGTCGAGGCTCTGGAAGAGCTAATCTCTCCCTCTCTCTATCGAGTGCAGCCTGTGGCTGCTGGTTGCATCATTGGTTGGGACGCGGCTATGCCGCTGATGCAGTGTCCCCTTACCAGTACACTGGTGCTCATTTTGCCAACCTCGGAAGGATGACAGGCTGAGTCAACCTCCTGGTGTATTTTTAATTCAGCGGCCAACAGGGCTTGAACTAAGGAGCCTAGGATCCAAGCCGCCACCCTAACCACTCAGCTAACACCAGGTTTGGAAGAGCTAATACACAGACATATAACAAGGCAGGAGAAAGAGGGGCGGGAGAGGGAAGCACAATATAGTAGGCAACAGAGACAATAGGCAGATCTGTGGAAGGGAGAGAGATGGGGCGGGGTGCATGGGGTAAACAAAATGGTACTACAGGGACTTTCAGGAAGGAAAACAGGGATTTTGTAGGAGGTGAGTTTGGGGTGGATTAACAGGGGTAGAAAAGATCATTATATTGGATGGGGGAAGACATGAGATGGTGGTGAACAGCTGTTATGAAGACCTGAAGGGAGGAGTGGGATTGAAGAGAGTGTGGAAGTTTGTTCCAGAGGCAGGAAAAAGAGGAATAAAAGAGTGAAGGTGAGCAGTGAGTCTTGATCTTGGCAGTTTCCCCAGAAGGGGTTTTTTGACAGACCTTGAACACTCTGTGGAAATACATGGGGGACAAAGCACAGACAGAGCAGGGGGAGGGGCAAGACCAGAGAGGAGATGGTAGAAGACAGAAGGACCACTGATCTGCCTGCGGTGAGAAAGTGAGAGATCCATAGACTCAGCTTCATCACGGGAGATACCAATGATCCTAAAAGCCTTGGTTTCCACAACG
>CM068955.1:113193396-113203780 GCA_035128595.1 Eptatretus atami
CGTACACCGAGAGGGAAAATGGTGGCGTAGCACGATACACATTTACATCAATAATTTATCGCCTGCCTACACCCAGGTGGCTGCAGCCACATCTGTGCCTATGTTACCCCCCACACACACACAAGAGTTTAGTTGTTCCCCGATTTGGAGTGTGTAACTTACATATGTAGTCATGCATTAATGAACAAAGCTCGAGACAACACAACAACACACACAAACCACACACCATATGGAGACATGACAGAAGCTATAATAGAACTTGACTTTCTTTCATTTCATCTGATAACGAAGTTTTACTCAGTGTTTGTACTTGTTATCAGCTATTTCTTTGCAGAAAACGGGTTTCTGGGTCTAGAATGACAATTAACTATGCCTCGAACCCAGAGATTACATCACTTTTCTGATTTTCAAAGAGGACGAATTGTTGGCACATTTGGAAGGGGAGTAGCTGTGTCAGGATACCTCAGAACTTTGCATTCCTCTTTCTACAGTCAAGTCGGTGATTGTGCAATTTTACCAGCGAAGCAAGGAATATCCACAGATTCCCATTCTGGTCGACACTGGGCCTCAGAAAGGCGTCTTTCGAGCTGTCAAGTGGTCCATTGAGAAAACTCCCGTTGCAAAGCAGCAGAGGTTGCAGAGGGGTCCAAGTTGTCTCTAGAACTGCTGTGCGGTACCTTCAATCAACTGGGCTACTATGGGAGAGCAGCTTGCAGAGAAAATCTCTTTTTCAGACGCAGCCAGACATTCAAAGGAAAGAAGTGGGTGTGGGCGATCGAGATGCAATACACTTGGAGTTTTGCAAACGTATTTTTCAGATGAATCCCATTAGCTCAATTTTTTCTGAAAAGTGGAACATTATGCGTCTGGAGACTCCGTCAAGAGTTTCTTTGAACGCGATTGCAGCCACAGTTCAAACATGTGGTTTTTCAGTGATGGTGGTAGGGACAATCTGGAGCACTGGTCAGAGCTGTGGAGTGTTGCAATATCACAACTATGAAACATTTCCTATCCTTGAGGAGGACGTCTCCCTGTCGTTCCCACTGGTCAGATGTAAAAACAATTCTGTTCATTGAAGATGAGTTCCATGCACACTGTCACTAAAAAGACCCAATTTATGATATGGGCAGACAGATAATGTGGATCAAGTGATATGTCCATGGCCTAACTCAGTGCCTGACATGAAATCCTATTGAACCTCGTGCGCCATATTGGATCAAGTGTGCGGAGAGAGGGAGTGCGGGAGGGAGGGGAAGAAAGAGAGGGGGGACGGGGAGAGAGAGAAAGGAGGGGAGAGAGAGAGAGGGGCGAGGGGGAGAAAGAGAGTAAGAGGAGGAGGCGAGAGAAAGGATGGAGGAGGTGGGAGGAGGAGGTGGGGAGGGAGACGAAGGATGATGGAGGAGGGGAGGGGGGAGGAGAGGTGGAGTACAGAGAGGGGGCAAGAGGAGAGCAGAGGATTGGAGAGGGGGGAGAGGATGGAGGGAGGGTATGGTGGCTTTCTTTAGCATAGAGACTAACTTGGACTTTATTGGTGTTGAAGTTTTTTGGAACATTATATTATATTTGTAACATCCAAATTTCCTTACAGATGTATATCATCGATATGAAAATTAAAAGGAGTGTGTGTGGTTGTGTGTGGTGTGTCCCCCACTCAAAACTAAATATATAAACATAGCAGCCATTGAAGACTTTGCATGCCATAACTCGAGGGAACTCCAAGGAAGGTTGCATGACTGAAAAAACTTGGGGTGTTTGAGTTCATAAAACAACCCTTTTCGAAGATAATTTAACGGGATTATTTAATTATATCTTTATCAGGCGATCCTCGACCACCCTCTATATGGGGTTTATAGAGTTTCTTGGGTTCTTAGCTGGGGTCTGAAGCTAGCCAATTTTTTTTTGGCTGCGTCAGAAAATGCCTTTGATTTGAGCAGCCCGCGCAATGATTTCGACCATCGTTGGATCTGAATCTCGAAAAAATGATGGTGCAGATCGTATCCATATTCACTATGTTGTGTGTAGTTTGAACAAATTGGTAATTGTCATTTGCGAGAAATTGGTGTGAGGACATGTTAACCATCAGTGGAATTTTGTTCAACTAAAATAGCCACCAAGCGGCCAGTTTAGATTGGATCTTCGAAAAAAGAGACATGCAATGTAAAGCACAATTTCATTATCTGTGTGCCAAGCTTTAAAACTCAGTAGATGCATGTCTGATGAAATAGGTTCGAGGATGGTTTCAAGCATCGGGGTTTAATTTTCAGCAACTAAAGATTTGGCTGCCAGTTGGCCATCTTGGACTAGCTCAGAAAAAATGACATGCATGTGTAAGCCATCATTCTTATCGTCTACTAGTTTTGAACAAGACGGTAAATGGATGTCAGAAAAAGGTTGATGGAATTTGTTCGACACCGGTGTTTTTCTATTTTTTATAACCGAAATGGTCTGCTCATGGTCATGCTTGGATTTGATGTCGATAAAATATGACGGCATATGTATAACCAATCATTGTTTGTCTTGGTGACAAAACAATTAAAAACGTCCATACATGTGCGATGATATGGGTTGCTGAGTGCAGCACATATTGTAGGTACATGGAATCAAGACTAAATCACTCAGTCTCAACGGGGGGGGGGGGGGGGGGGGGGGGTGAAAACCCAAGCGATCTGCGAATGTTTTAGGCTGCGAGTGATAATATGCTACAGCCACACATCCGTGGCTCAAGCTGCTTCCTTTTAGCCTTGGGGAATCAAGTCAGGTAGGTATGGGAGCAGGTCAGAACAGCGCGTCGCTTCGTCCATTTCCGACGGGTACGTGCCAGGGTCTGCGTCTGTGCTCCCAGGCAGATGCGAGGTCTCCCATTCTTGAGGAATTCCGGTTCATGCATTGGACTTAGTTGATTTAGTCTTGATTTCCATGTCCGTACATATGTGCTTGCATCAGCAACCATATCTCGGACATGTATGGACCGGTTTTATTCGTATTTGTCACAAAGACAACACATGATGGTATACATATGCACGTCATTATTTTTCGACATCAAATCCAAGATGACCGATGAGCAGCCATTTTGGTTGTAAAAAATAGAAAACCCGGTGTCGAACATGTCCTCAACCATTTTTCTGACATCCATTTACCGATCTTGTTCAAACTTAGTAGACAGATAAGGAATGATGGCTTACACATGCATGTCATTTTTTTTCGAGCTCAGTTCCAAGATGGCCAACTGGCAGCAATTTTAGTTGTAAAAAAAACCCCGATGTTGAACACGTCCTCAACCATTTCTCAGACATGCATCTACTGATGTTTAAACTTGGCACACAGATAATTAATGAATTGGGGCTTACATATGCATGTCTTTTTTTCGAGATCAGATCTAAACTGGCCGCCTGGTGGCTATTTTAGTTGAAAAAATCCCTGATGTTGAACATGTCCTCAACCATTTCTCAGAAATGCAATTACCAATGTTGTTCAAACTTGACACACACATAGTGAATGATGGCTTACATCTGCACATCATTTTTTTTCGAGATCAGATCCAAGATGGCCGAAATCATTGCGGCCTGCTCAAGTCAAGGCATTTTTGAGCAGGCCAAAAAAAAATGGCTGCTTCAGACCCCAGCGAAGTAACCCAAGAAACATCTTAAGACCCCATATAGAGCGAGGTGGTCGAGGATCGCCTGATAAAGGATATAATTAAATAAAGCCGTTAATTATCTTCAAAAGGGGTGTTTTAATGAACTCAAACACCCCAAGTTTTTTCAGTCATGCACTTCCTTGGAGTTCCCTCAGTATGCATGCAAAGTTTCAGGCTGCTATGTTTTATATTTAGTTTTGAGTGTGGGGACACACACACACAACCACACACACTCCTTTTATTCATATCGATGATATACATCTGTAAGGAAAATTTGATGTCTACAAATATAATATAATGTTCCAAAACTTCAACACCAATAAAGTTCTCAAGTTGTCTCTATGTAAAGATAAGCCACATCCCTCCCTCCATCCTCTCCCCCCTCCTCCATCCTCTGCTCTCCTCTGCCCCTCTCTGTACCTCCATCCTCTCCTCTCCCCCTCCCCTCCTCCATCATCCTTCGTCTCCCTCCCCACCTCCTCCTCCCACCTCCTCCATCCTTTCTCTCGCCTCCTCCCTCTTCTCTCTTCTCCCCCTCGCCCCTCTCTCTCTCTCCCCTCCTTTCTCTCTCTCCCCGTCCCCCCTCTCTTTCTCCCCTCCCTCCCTCACCTCCCTCTCTCCGCACAGCTTGATCCAATATGGCCCAGAGGTGTTCAATGGGATTCATGTCAGGAGACTGAGTTGGCCATGGAAATCACTTGATCCCATTTCTGTCCTGCCATTCTTTGGTCTTTTTTGCAGTGTGGCATGGAACTCCATCTTCAATGAACAGAATGTTGTTTTTGACCATCTGACCAGTGGGGAAGACAGGGAGACGTCCATCCTCAAGGATAGAAATGTGTGTCATAGTGCTGATATTGCCAACGCACTCCACAAGCTCTGACCAGTGCTCCAGATTGCTCCCTACACCATCACTGAAAAACCACCATGCTTGACAGTTGGCTGCAATCGGTTCAAAGAAAACTCTTGACTGGGAAGTCTCCAGACCCATATGTGTCCACTTTCAGAAAATTGAGCTAATTGGGATTCATCTGAAAAAATTACAGTTTGCCAAAACTCCAAGGGTATGGTGGCCATCTCGTCAGCCCACACCACTTCTTTATCCTTTGAATGTTGGCTGGTCTAAAAAGAGATTTTCTCTGAGCTGCTCTCCCATAGTAGCCCAGTTGATGAAGGTACCGCACAGCAGTTCTTGAGCTAACTCTAACTGGACCTCCTCTGCAACATTCTGCTGCTTTTGCAACGGGGAGTTTTCTGCAATGGACCTACTTGACAGCTCGAAGACGCCTTTTCTGAGGGCCCAGTCGACCAGAATGGGAATCGTTGGGGATTTCCGTGCCTTCGCTGGGAAATGCACACAATCAACCCGATTTTGACTGTAGAAAGAGGAATGACCAAGGTTCTGAGTAATTTCGACAACCAGGCTGACCGCCTTCCAAATTGGCAAACAATTTCGTTCCTCTTTGAAAATCAGAAAGTTGGTGTAATCTATGGTTCGAGGCATTATAGTATCATTGTCATTACAGAACTCCAGAACCCAGTCTCCTGCAAAGAGAAATGAGTTTAATACAAGTAAAATCACTGAGTAAAACGCGTTATCAGATGAAATGAAGAAGTCAAGTTGCTAGTTACTTCTGTCAGTCTTCCATATGGGATGTGTGTGTTTGTGTGTCGTGTGTGTGTGTGTGTTCCGACTTGGTTCATAAGCATGACTATAATTTAAGTTATCAAACTCCAAACTCGGGAGACAACTAAAACTTTGTGTGTGTTGTGGGGGGGGGGGGTAACAATAGGCTACAGGATTGCTGCAGCCACACGGGGGTGTAAGTGGCAGCGGCGTACAATTTGATGTGAAATGATGTATCTGTAACGCCTACCGATATTTCCCCTCTCGGTGTACGATCGTTATTTGATATCTCTCTCCCTTACTTCAATACTACCTTTCACCCACATTTCCCAAGCCACCCTGCCCCCCATCTATTCCCTCCCAACTAAACACTCTGTTTCTTGTCTTAAATCCAAACAAAAACAAAAACCTACTTTCCGTTGCATACCTACAAGATCCTGGATCCTTCTCTGCTCCTCTTCTTATCCTTCTCCTATCCTATTCTGGCTGGCAGCACCATCTATATTCTACTTGAGCTCGACCCACTCCTCGCCATGTAACTTCACCAATTCTTCCTACGACCCGCCGTTCCAGAATCTTACCTATTCTTCAAAAATGCAGTCAAAAAATTAATAATCTCCTTGTACCTATCGATCTAACACCTCCTGTAACCCGTGTTCCTCTCCGACCTCTCCACCCTCGATTCCTGAACGTTTCATCGACCCAGGCAGCTGTCCACCTGGCATTTACAGTTCGCACATTCACCATCCACCTCACAATCTTATCTTCAAACCTTTTCTGAATTAAACGCAATCCTTATTAAAAGAAAAAATAAATTCACATTGACGTTACAAACACTCCCATAGCCCGTGCTTCTCCCTCGTAACCACGTGATCTGTTCCACACCCCCGCGTTTACCGATCCAAATTTACCATTCACCTCATGATTTTTCTAAAAACATTTCCATACCTATATCCTATTGAAAATCTCTTCAAACAAGCAATAATAGATAAAATAATAATAAATAACAGATCTCTTATAATGTCATCTCCTCTTTCACGAACGTGTGGTTCTATTACTAGTAGTCATAATGCAATACCTCCTTCGATTTCACAGACTGCCTCCAAAATCGATACTTTCCTCATACCTAACCATGAAAAAAATCCAACTTTACATGCGTTTCTTCTCTCACTTCTCTAATCGCCTTCATTGCAATCCATCAAGAAATGTCTTCAATCGCATCTCTACCTAAAAAAAAATAAAAAACACCCAGTGTATGAAATGTCAGCTTTCCATCAACATTCTGTTTTTCTAACATCAAGTGCCAACTCCACCCGCTACTCACCTCCCCTCAAAATGCAACCATCCACTCCTTCTCCCCCATCGCCTTCCTTCTCACCTTCTCAAAACTCCCCCTCACCTCTCCCTCACTGCTCCCCACTCACCCTTCTCCACCATTCACTCCCCTGCACCCCCTTCTCAAAGTTGCCCCCTCTCTCATCCGCAAAGGTGGCCTTCCTTCACTGGCCTTCATCACCTCCATCTCATCACTCACACCTCAAATCCCTCAAACTGGCTTCTGCCCCCTCATGTTGCCCCCCCTCGCCTCAGCAACCAGAAAGACCTTTTCTCCCCTATGTCCTGGCCCCCTCCCCTTGGCATTCTGCATCCCCACACTTCTTAATCACCAACGCTGCTACCTCCCCCCATCCTCCCTTGTCCTAACCCTCCCCCTCCCTGCCCATCCCCCTGCCCCAAAGGCCTCCTCCCTCCTTCTTATAACAGGTGGACCCTCAATATCGGCCTGCCAAACTCTTACAGATCTTTCCAATACAACGGTTTGTACTGACAAGACCAGACATAAATCTGCCTAACAGAAACTTCCTCCTCATGAGCGAGTCCGTTGACCCAAGTACTCTTCACCTGTCTCCCTCCTTCGTATGACAGAGCCGAGCCTCAGCCCTGTGGAAGAGTGCTCTCTTTAATAAAAACATTACTCACCTCCATGCACTGCCCCATCCCCACAGCCTCCCCCAGGAATACCTCGGCTACGGCATCTCCCTCACTCACACCTCATTTATAGTGTACTGTAATCCGTCCACTCAAACGATGAATGACTCCATTTACACCTCAGATCGAAAACATGGACTGGAGTCTCATACCAATGGACTATCTCTTCTGGATCTGAATTGTTGACAAACCCCCTGAAAAATATTCGCTGCTCTTCTCCCTCCCAATCGTTACTTGCTGACCACGTGAATTGACAAAGTGGACATTCCTCTGGCTGTTATAATGAGAGACGCACCTCATGTCCGCGATCTGCATTTCACTCAAGCCGACTGGAGGGTCTCAAAGCAGCCATCAAACTTATAGGCTGTCCCCAATTCGCTACCTTTCTCCAACGACAACTCATCCTGGAAATTCTTCAAAGAACTTGCCTCCCCTCATGCACAGATTTACCCTCGCGTCTTCAGTTCCATCCTTCTCCCGCCCTTGGTCCTGAAAGCTTGTGGCGAGCAGTTGTCCTAAAGCGAACTGTCTTTGCTCAGAAAGCAAACCCAACTGAGGGTAATCTCAAGTTCCTTCCAAAAAAGTTGGAACAAGTTGTATCTAAGCTCAGGAGAGCCAGAACAACACTGTTCTGTCTTCTACATCTCCCTCTTTTCGCACCCCCCCCAAACTGTGTCGCAATTTGTCCCACCATATTTCCGCAGACGCTCAAGCAGCCAAAACCCCTTCTGATAAAATCTACCAATAACACGAATCATGCTCACCTCACACCTTTTCCCATTCTCTTTTTCTCCAACCTTTGGAAAAACTCACTCAACTGTTCAATTCCCAGTTCCTCCCTCCAGCCTTCAAACAGCTGTTAACCACACCTCTTATCATCTCCATCCAAGCCACAGCTTTTATACCTCTGTAATACCACCCGAAACCCACCTCTTCCAAATCCTGCTTCTTCCTGAAAGTCGCCTGTAAGTCCATCTTGCTACCCCGTGTTCCCCGCCGCTCCCTCTCCTTAACACAGATCTCCTAAGCTTGTCCCACTGTTTTGTCCTTCCCGATCTCCACCCCTCTGATTCTCAATCCCCCTTTCTGTGTGTGTGTGTGTGTGTTACGCTCTCATACGAGCCTGTCAAAGGTATACAAAAAAATGTCATTCCTTCCGAGACCCAAACCTGAGGGAGTGGTCAAAAGGAGGAATAACTCTGAGGTGTCGAAAAGGTGCTGTCAATAGAGGTGTGGTGGGTTGATTCAATGATGAAAGGTTTGTGTACTCTAGTCGTCTAAGGAAGATTATGGGAGGTTGAGTCCAGGGGCCGAATTGACCTTGGCACACGAATCAAAATAGCTTTTGGCACGATATGCCAAGTAGACATCACCTGATTTCACAGTACGGTGCCACGAAGCTCGTTGGTGATTACAATACCCTTCGAAAATGGGAGAAAGGGGGAGGACCGATCGAATCACTTTACCAACGCATTCAATCACAGTCAACCCACACACAGGGGAAGAGAACTACTCTCAACTTAACGAGGAAATAAACTAACTATGTGAGCTGTATGCTGTGTGCAATTGCCTCAGGGCTGGTTCTACTCAAAAGAGGGTTTGCCGCAGTAAGTCCTACCATGCCTCAAAGTCACAATATTCGCTCGCGTGCGTCACTCATACCCTGTCAAACGGAACATACTTTCAATCATAACGCCACCCTTGACACGATCCCCCTACGGGGCTGGAGCTTAGCCCCTTTATATGATCATTTTTCAAACAAATTGAGTAGCCATAATAAGAATTTTTATTTCAGAATACTTAATTTATTCATCAATTAAAAATAATCAGCGGTAAGTCCGTTAAAACCCACCCCACTTTTATTAATACTTATACTTTAAGTTTAAACCCATAAGGTAATGATTTATTCCACACCATGATATATCTTTTATCACAAATGCGGTGGAAGCTTCTCCTCACAGTCCTCTGAGACAATATTTCGTTTTAATAAAATCGAATAAGATTCATCTCTTCTTTAGACATCTTTGCTTCCCATCAAAAGGTAAGTTGAACCTCAATGGTCCTTAATACACTCTTCCTTTGGATCTTAAGTTATTTTCACATTGAATCATTAATCCCTCGTTAGTATTAAAGCATATGCTTTGATATAAGCACCAACAAATCACGTAGATCCTCTCACCTAATTCATCTTTAAATTGCCAAACAACCTTATTCTTATTTGAAAAGAGCGGGTATTAGGTCATAATCACTTGTAATAAAATTTTCATCTCTTCCATACCTATAAACACATCTGTAGTTATCTCAATCTTGAACTATCCAACCATTTCGCAATACAAATCCAACCAATATCTTTTCTTAGATATCTATAAAAGTAATCATCATCATAATCCACAATGTGGGTTGTGGGTGTGTGGTGTTGTGTGTGTGTGTTGTGTGGACGCTGTTTCGCGCCAACCACTGCCAATCTAATAAAACTTGCAAGGTATATTTTGGGGCCCTGAGTATGTGCCTTTGAAGGGTTTCGACTATAACGGACAAGTGGTTCCCCAAGTATGACCAATTACCTTAACCAATGAAAGGACACTGCGCTTATGCGTGCTGCTAAGGGGTGCGCGCCGCCGCGAGACGTCACTGCGCGGCCGGTTACGATGGGATCGGTGCCTTAGTACCGTGGGTAGATGCAATGAATCAGCAGCGAATGTCAGCAACAAAACAGGGAAAGTACAACTGATTTAATTTGGATTTAATTAACTCTGTGTGTGGAAATACACAGCATTGTACTTTAAAGCAAGCGTATCATGAATCATGTAAACATTCCGTACGGCCATGCCACCACTTCCGCAATGACTGATGAATTAATTATTCTAAATTTCCTCGAATTTCTAATGCGCATTTATAGAAACACAGCCCAATCCAGTCGATTTACGAGAGCGAAGGAACGCGTGTGGTTTTAAAGTCTTTTTTTTGTATATTGATAAGTATATAAGTATATTTATGGACTTCTCATCGTTGTGTGTTTTTGTTGTAGACACCGATACACTCGAGAAAGGAAGAACTACCAAAATTCAATACACCAGGATTCAGGAGGGTGATGGCTATGGCGATAGATTTTTGGTCCAAACCACCATCGG
>CM068955.1:113215035-113247578 GCA_035128595.1 Eptatretus atami
AAGGAAAACTCCATTTTTCCAATTTTTATGGGTTTCGGTAATAGATCTCACATAGTATAACTGTGGAACATCAAGGAAAACTCCATTTTTCAAAATTTCTGAAATTTGTGAATCTCCTTGGTAAAACTTGTATTCTGGCTCATCAAAGTAGAACTTGTTCAGTGGGTATTGTCTTGATAACTCACAATGAGTCCCATCAATGTAGTACTCTTTTTCAGGATTTTGTGGGTCTCCAAGGTATAACTCTTTGGTTGGGTCATCAAGGACGAACTCGTTCTGTGGGTCTTGGTCGCTCATAAGGTCTTCAACCAAACCAACAATTTCACCTCAAGTTGTGGCAAAAACAGTATTTTCATTTTGTATTTCTGATACAATTTCCTGTGAGAGAAAATATTAATGTATTAATTAAATGATTTAATTATTAAATTATTATATGTTTAAATTAAACTCTGTAAATAGGAAAAGAAAATCTTACCTCAATAGATAAGAGGTTTGAATCCAGTTCATCAATTTAAAGATTTAGTTCCATACAGGTAGTAGGACTCCAAGGAACTCCAAAGTCATCCCATTCGAGATCAACACAGCAGTCCATTCTCAATGAAAGTAATAATATGTTTAAATTTAGCCTGTGTTGCAGCCCTTTATATAAGAATGGTGGGTGTGGTCTCCTTGGGAATTTCCCGAGGCAAGCCAAGGCAAGCCCTGTGGGGCAGGACCGAACTGCAAATGATGTAAGAGTAGGTGGTCCTCACAAAAGTGGGTGGGGCTTAGGAAAAGTGGGCATGGTTTATGGGAAAGTGAGTGTGGCTTAGGGAAATGGGTGTAGCTTAGGAAAATGGGTGTGGCTTATGGAAAAGTTGGCGTGGTTTATGGAAAAGTGAGTGTGGCTTAGGGAAATGGGTGTGGCTTATGGAAAAGTTGGCGTGGCTTAGGAAAAATATTTGGATCAGGAGATGCTCAGGCCAATAGCATTAAGAGAGGTATGTAATTTCATCTCTGCTCAACAAAAACTACTTGAACCAAGAACCAAGTTCAGGTAATACTCGATGGTGATGAGTGTTGTAAGAAAATTAAGTTATTTCCCAAAATAAAACACAAATATTTATCGTATCTCTATGTGACCACTCAATTTGATTGAAGAAATGATCATATGAAAGGGGGCGAAGCCCAGTTCCCAGCAGGGGGAGTAGTATCAAAAGGGAGCGCTATGACGAAGTAAGGTGTACCAGTTTGAAAAGGAGAAATATGAGTGAGCGCAAGCGAGCGAATATTGCGACTTTGAGAAATGGTAGACATCACTGCAGCAAAGCCTCCCTTTTGATACTACTCTGGTTCCGCCAACCACAACAATATATAGTGTTGATCGAAATACACTGCCGTACACAACACTGAAAGGAAAGGAAACATGAAAGAGTTACAATGTTTTTTACTTATTTTAAAAAGTGTACTGCAACACTGTTACTGCTGTGATGAGATACGACTCAAGCAGCCTGGTGTTGGCTTAGCAGTTATGGTGGCTGGGATCTTAGGGTCCTGAGTTTGAGCCCTGTTAGCCACTGAATTAACACCAGGTGGGGTTGACTCAACCTGTCATCCTTCTGATGTCGGCAAAATTAGTACCAGTGTATTTGTATCGGGGCACAACATCAGTGGCATAGTTGTGCCCCAACAAAATGATAACTACCTGGCAGCGAAGCTGCCATGATGATAAAGAAGAAGAAGAAGAAGAAGAAGAGGAAGAAGAAGAAGAAGAAGAAGAAGACCCAAGCATTGTGGATGAAATGGCCAATTCCAAAGCTAACGTTTCTTTGTTTTTTATTGCATCTTGTGGTGAGTGAGCAAAATCTAAAGTGAAATCTGAAAAACAATTCAGGTGACCCTTAATCTTTTCTGTTATCCCTGGTACGTGTTCTAATGGTGACATTCTCTATAAACACATGCCAAAAACAAAAGGAAACATGTCTGATTATTTATAAACAGGAAACCACGAGTCCAAGAGATAAGAGTGCTTGTAAAGTGGTGACACCTGATGCTGCAACAAGTTTCATATTACACCTGCTCTTTGTAAATGTTGAACATTTTCACCAAAATAGTTTAATATTTAATCTCCCTACAGATAACTAGTGTTACTGCTGTAAATGATACGCCATTTATCTCCTGGTAATACAGGATACAGAAGTCACGCAATTTGCTCACCACAGATCATCGACTCACGGAGATTGTATTATTTCAGAAACCACTTCTGATAACTGCTAACAAGCCGTAACTAATTAGCCTACATTTCTTAATAATATTGTTATTGTAATATTAATGCAATGTTAATAATAACTTGATGACCCGTGAACCCGTTGGGTTCCCGTTGTGACAGCGGTTCATAAAAAAATCATTTCAAAAAATAATGATAATAATAATAATGAAAAAAAATGGATAGCTCCAGCGAACTACACCGCTGAGGTTGTTTACATTGATCAAATACTCCCAAGAGTACTTGACTGAATCGGGAATTGATTTTTTAATAATTTTTTCGTTGCCCGATTTGAACGAAACTTGACACTGCACACCGCAGGCGAATGGTGAGTTAGGTGGGCCTAAAATTTTTGCGCTATCGTGTACCGTTTTGGCTGTATTTTGGGGAAACATTAATACATACATACATATATATACATATACAAGGTAGAGTTTTAGTATATATAGTAGATAGATAGATAGATAGATAGATAGATAGATAGATAATCAACTTGCAAAGTTTGTTTTTGTGAGATGTGTAAACCACACGTTTTTTTTTAAACACTTTTTTCCTAATAATCACTTTTGTTCACCATCAAAAAGCATAAATGAGAACAAACTTGATGCATTTTGCAACTTGAAAAAACAACAAACGACATAACGTTTGATCCTTGGGAGAATAAAACAAATTAACAATACTGTGTTTTTGGCAAATAAGTGTGCATATTACTACAATTAATGCTGGGTGTTAGCCATAAACAAAATGTTTCTGGAATAAAAAAAATTGCAAATATTCACTGTCAGTAAATTGCATTACGCTCCTAGCAAATACATCCCGTCGCTTTGCTGGCAGGTCAATAAAGGGAGGGAGGGTTACAAAGAGGGAGAGAGAGAGGAGGCAGGTACAGGGTGAAGGGGAGGGGAGGCAGAGAGGATGAAGAAGGAGGGGCTAGGAAGGGGAGGGGAGAGCAAGAAAGGGGGGGAGGTGGGGAGGCAACACCTCCAACGTTGCTATTCACTGCGGGAGGAGAGGTGCATGAGAGTGAGGGAGAGAGAGAGAGAGAGAGAGAGAGAAGAGAGAGAGAGAGAGAGAGAGAGAGGCGACAGTGAGAGAGCGACAAGGTGTGGGAGGAGAGTGCTGCATTTTATTAGAGAGGGGAGTGAGGAGGGACAGAGAGTGAGAGAGAGGGGAGTGGAGGGAGGAGGGGGGAAAAAACAGGTGAGGGGTAGAGGTGGGGTTAGCAAAGAGAATGATATGTGACGCTTAATGACCGAACATTAAAAAAAAGTTTCAGAACAGCTGTACACACAACGACACAACAGAGTTTGTAAAGTAATCTGCTGGCACATCTGCAAAAACTTTGATATTCCAGTTCCATAAAATTTGTGGGAAAATAACCAAAGCAATCACTGTAAACATGGAAGTACCGCTCATGTACGACTTATGATCCCATTGTGTGTGAACATCGAAAACAAAGTGTTGTGACCAGATATCATACTTAGGTACAAAAAAAAAGAGAGAGGAAGACATTGCTAAGTAGGGTGTGAATACCAGTGATTTTGGGCTAACGATGCACAAATGAAGAAAATGACCAAATACTAAGACCTCAAACATGAAGTGAAAAGATCCTGGAAGCTGAAGAATGCCAAAGTTGGACCAGTGATGATGAAGAACCTCATGGGAATTATAAAGAAGAACCTCACAGAGATATTAGAACACAAAAGAACCTCACAGCACAAAACTTCAACAACAGTAAGCTTCACAGCTTGGTCCGTGAATCGTGACCCCTTACTGAAATGAAGTGCATACTTTGAGCCTGCCCTGGGAGGACTCCATTCCACATTCTGAAACCCACATATGTAGATACCAATCAACACACACACACACACACACACACACAGACACACACACACACACACACACACACGTGCCAAGTTCCATTATGGTAATACAGTTCCCTTCCCTTCGTGTGCAGCCTTTTTGACTGCTGGTTGCATCATTGGTTAGGGGCACGCTATGCCGCTGATGCAGTGCCCCTATTACCAGTACACTAGTGCTCATTTCACCGACCTTGGAAGATGACAGCTGAGTCAACCCCCTGGTGTTAATTCAGGGCAACGGGGTTCGAAATCAGGAACCTAGGATCCCAAGCCACCACCCTAACGCTTAGCCAGCGCCAGGCTGGTAATACAGTTTACACACACACACACACACACACACACACACGCACGCACGCACGCACGCACGCACACAACACACACAAATGTACACTCGCATAAAATCATAAAAACGATAAAACACAAAGATTTACCGTAAAACGAGTTCTTTGGAGAGGTCCAAGTGGGAATAGCAAAATTCAATTGAAATATATCAAGGCCCAGAACATAAAATGTCGATCTATGCTCTGTGACTTCACAGCCAGATTACGCAAACACCTGGTCAGATGGATCTTATTGTTTTTATTTCTGTATTGATGCTGAAGTGAGGGGTGCATTCTGTTAAAAGGAGATCGCACAAAAGGAAAAACAAAATGATATCCTGGAAAAATAAAATTGCACATTTTCAGTGGATGAGACACCTCCCGAGGCGCCAACCGCACGGCCCAACACAGGCGGAAACGTACGTCTGTCTAATTGATGTTCCATTGAGAGCACGGGTACTTTCACCGAAACTAACAACCAAGCAGCTTGCAGAGCGCTCGTCAAGTGGCTCAAGCACCCAAGCAAGCACTGCAACAGGAATACTTTTGCAGGTCACTATATTTTTGAATTAACCATGTCATTAAGCATGACATGTTTGTAACCAATGTTAACTGCATCAGTTGGACCAATTTTTAATAACTAAACAAACTTACATTACAAACACACAAGTGACGCATTTACTTCGATGTTATTGAGTTTACTTATGACTTTGCCAGGAAGATATTAATATTTCATAAATTATTATCTGGACATGTTTCCATGATTTATTTATGTCTGATACAAGTTAAACCCAACTGCAAACTACAATAATGATTACAGCACCACACATAAATGTACACACATGCGACGACAACTTACCTGGCACAGAAACGACCCTGAAGTTGATTTCCTTCTCAGTTGATGAACTTTATTTTCCCAATTTTTTTTCCTTCCAGTATCTACAGGGAATCTATACATTTTGAAACCCATATCTGATCGATTGGTGCATCCAATGGCACAGCACTTATTTCGACCTTTTACTCACGCATCATACTCTATTAATACACTACGTTATTATGGGCCACATCTTTGGAATAGTATTGATGGAGCAATAAAGGCACAGTCGGCTGTGGGTCGGTTTAAGTCTTCTTATAAACGAAATTGATCTCCTATTATTAAAAAGTTTCCTTTATTACAAGTTGATTTGTCATTCACTTTTGTAACTCTTCACCTTATTGTTATTTCATTCTTTCTAAGAGCTGTTTATTCTTGTTATTCACAGTATTCTTCACCAGTTTTCCTTAATTCTTTGTCATTCTTTCGTTTTGGTTGAATTTATCGTTTGTCATTTATGTTTTTAGTGCATAGGCATATCAATACAAGCCTCAGCTTCTGAATATGCCTCCATATTTTCCTCTGTATGTGTTATTTTGATTGTATCCCTCCGAGTTCACCAAGTTTCAGAAATATTACTTTCATATATTTCTCTTTTACTGTACATTGGCAACTATGGAAATAAATGTTTTTTGAAATTGAATTGAAAATGATCAATGGAAACAAAATGGTGTCCAAGACCCACATGGCCAGAAATTTCTGGGATGCGCCATGTTGCTACTCCTATTAGATTGGGACTCTCGCACTCCCTACCCCGATAACGTGTACTAAATAGAGGCCTTATAAAGGGGTCACATCTATTTACATGAGGAGGAGGTACTGCACGATTTCCTTGAACAATAGTAAGCATATGGTCCATGGAAAGGTGAATTTAGAATGCTCTTTTCAGGAACCGGTATGACTCCCTGTGAACCTCAATGAAAGCATCAGCAGACCCTCCTGGGTCCTTTTCCTTCATAAATTATGCATTTTGGCGTACGTTACAATCCACATGGCCTTGCAATACGTGACAGAGATTTTCCTGCAGACGATGAGTTTCTCACTCTGTGCATGAGTTAGTGGTGTTCAACAGGTCGTGGTGTATTGTGGTTGTATTGTTTTTCAAATCCAATGAAAAAATTTTTTTGTTATGGTATGGGTGCAAGACCCAAGTGAGAGAATGTCGCTTCCTTCCATTGGAATCATGGTAATTGCTTCAGCCATTATTGTGCTCGGCATAATGGCATTTATCAACAATTTAGTGTATGAGCAATTTGGCGATTTTGCGATCTCTCGATTTAGTACTTTGGAGATGTATTCTGGCGTCTTTTTCATTCTAGTTCATTACGAAAACGTACGAGAATAAAAGGTATGTCTTTTAAAGGCTTATTACTTTACTCTATAGTAGCTTTTCAGCATATCCTTTTTGTACACATTTGATGGGGTGGGCATTTTCTCCCCATGCCATCCCTACATATGGAGTACTACCATACTCCATGATAATATAATGAAAGCTATAGTCATCATAGATATGGGATGTGAATGTGAAACATACGTGTCTGTAAAGCTGTCCCCCACCACCCACCCTCCTTACCGCTCCCTTTGGGAGCAGGTGTTTCTTATATTAATTTACACACACTCTGCCTTTTATCTTCAAAGGTCCAGATGAAATCAACGTGTGGATATTGTAACAAGTAATAACCTCAGTGGTAATAAGTGCTATATATTACTATGCAATTTCTGATCAATGAAAACTATAACGTATACTTAATATGTGTACGAAGGCCGTGCAAGAAGTTACCAGCCTGACATAGATTGAAGAATGGTGATTGTTCATCTTCATAATTAAAATGCAACAACAACAACAAAAAAACATGGTTTACATGTAAAACTAGAAGGGCACTCGGTAGAGTGCATACCTCTGCCCCGTAATGCCTGATCCACGAGAACATATCTGGCCCAATACATTTTTGAAATATAATGCTTTATATCATTTTTGAGCCCTATCTCTCAATGGCGAAGAATCACTTTAAAAATTTATCAGATCCGGATCCAGATCTTCACCAAAATTTAAACAATTCTTCCTTCTCACACACCCGACCTGTCCACCAATTTCGTCCGAATCCGTCCACAACTTTTTGAGATATCCTTTACACAAACAAACAAACAGACATAAAGGGTTGAAAACATAACCTCCTTCAACCTCAGTGGCGGAGAAGAAAAAAAATTTGTGATAGTTATTCTAAAAATTTGAAAAATGACTTTCTTTATATTTCAGACCAGTAACTTATGACACATGCCTCCTGCAGCAAATACATTACTGAACTGTACAGTATAGAGCAGAGTTTCTCAACCTTTTTTGTCCCACGCCCCGCTTTGATTTTCAAAAAAATCCTACG
Source organism: Eptatretus atami (assembly GCA_035128595.1). Taxonomy (NCBI): domain Eukaryota; kingdom Metazoa; phylum Chordata; class Myxini; order Myxiniformes; family Myxinidae; genus Eptatretus; species Eptatretus atami. Next base: position 113,222,715 of record CM068955.1, read on the forward strand.
CCCCACCATGATTGGAGACACTGCAGTATATACTACATATGTATCCAAAAGGCTTTATTAAAACTTTATTGCAAATTTTATTCAATTGCTACTCACTTCAATGGGAGCCCTGCCCTTGACGCTGGCTGCAGATTTGTTGGATTCGCAGAACCAATTTTGTCAGTTTCTAGAGGATTCGTAATCATTACTACTCATCATGTTCATTCTTATATCTTTCAGACCGTGTTCATTGTTGAAGTTGTAATAAATCGTCAACTGGATTAACAAAGAGAACTACAGTCTTATTTATGTGAGATCCATGGTGCCTCCGCGGTTGTTGTGTTCTCGGACGGCGAAGCGTCTTAGAATTTGACTTCTGTTTAACGTGTGTGTACGAATCCATGAGCAAGAACGACAACATGTCCCAGGCCCTCCTGGCTTCTTGGGGACAGGAGACCGTGTTCATAAATAAGACTGTAGTTCTCTTTGTTAATCCAGTTGGCGATTTATTACAACTTCAACAATGAACACGGTCTGAAAGATATAAGAATGAACATGATGATTAGTAATGATTACGAATCCTCGAGTTTCAGCCTTAAATCACCACGTTTCGTGATTTCCAGTCGATTTCTCTTGGCTTGCAGCAAATCGATAACAACACTAAATCCACATTCGACTAAATAAGATGATGGAAAATTTATCAATACTTCCCTTGCCAAAGTAGTCGAGTTTGGGTATTTCTTTTCGCTCTCCCCAGACAGCCACATCATGGTTCCTTTGATCTTGAAAAGAGTTTTGAATCCTCATTCCCCACCAAAATATTGCCATGCCCCACCTTGAGAAACACTGGTGTAGAGGATTCATTACAAAGCTGCACTCATCAGTGTCACTCTCAAATCACTGTGAGGTGGTCTTGGAGGACGTGGGAAAGGCCAAAAGACCGAAGAAGAAACATTTGAAACGTGTCATAAATTTGCTAGTGCCAGGCCCCAAGAACCCAAAAGGGATCGAAATACAGAGGGTCTGAGCTTAAAGAAGGAGTGAATGTAAGGTTTTCGGTTTACAAGTCGAGCGCCATCGGCAAGTCAAGCTATTGGTTGAAGATAAAACTACTAAAGGCCCCACGAGGTGTCCTGTGAAGTACCAACCTTTTTATTTTTCCCTCCCTCTCACTCCTCTCCTCCCTCTCCCCCTTGTGCAGGAGATTCAAAGTGTTGAGGTATTGTTCCAGTTGAGCCTTGAGGTTAAAATATGGAGGGTATGTACACTCTATCCATGCTTGCAAACAAAAATAAAATGGTATCTGGAACTTCAATGCGCAGAGGGAACAGGTCAACTTTGCCAACCAACTCCCACAAGTCTAAACAACCCTCGGAGCGCATTAAAATAAATAAATAACATTGAATTTAGGTCTTATGTAATGACAAACTCCTCATTACAGTATTTGTGACACCACAAGGGTAAATGTTGATTACCTTTCTCAGATGTTCTAAGGTATGTATATAAATGAATATAATTAATTTTTAAATGCTATACTCGTAATAGGTGTCCACAATCAAGGGAACATCAGCCGAGGCTCTTTGTTTTTCTTCCGCCTTCACTTTTTCACCTTTATTCACTTTTAAATTTGTTTTCTCCATCACCACTTGAGCGATTGACAAGAAACTTTCAACATTTGAGCGCCTAGCCATGGATAATTTTTTTTTTTTTTAACAAAGTTACTTGATGATTGGATGGAAAATGTGGCCAGTGTTTGAAAAAAAAAAATCCGTTTTCTGCAGGTAACGGTTGAAGGTGTTTCACATATTAGGAATAAATGGTCTCGACCCTGCTTCGCTCGGCATTGGCCAAACTGATGCAACATACTGTTGAAAATTGTTCAAATGCAACAAAAAGCCGCTGATCATGATGAGAAGGATTGAAACGTCATTTGACTACAGCATCATTATTTTCTGCAATCCATTTTTCCTGGAGGTTGGATCATGGCTTGGTCTACACACAGATTGTGAGGCCAGCACACCGATAATAAATTTTGAAGGAACAGGTGAGTAAGGGTTCCGGACAAATAGGCAAAGGACATAAATGGGGAGAACAAAAAGAGACTGGGAGCAGATAGGTAGTTGGATGAGTCAGAAGGAGACAGGTGGTTAAGAAACACATTGAACAGATTATGACAACTGATGAACAGAATAATTGTAAAAAACAATCTTAAAAGCATTTCCGCTCCCTCTCTGATTCCACAGCGTCAGCTCTTGTACTCCGCTCTCCTGATTCCACAGCGTCACGCTCCTCTCTGATTCCACGAGCGTCACGCTCCTCTCTGATTCCACAGCGTCACGCTCCTCTCTGTTCCAGCGTCCGCTCCTCTCTGTTCCACAGCGTCACGCTCCTCTTCTGTTCCACAGCGTCCCGCTCCTCTCTGCTTCCACAGCGTCCCGCTTCCTCTCTGCTTCCACAGCGATCCTGCTCCTCTCTCTTCCACAGCGTCCCTCCTCCTCTCTGCTTCCACAGCGCCTCGCCCCCGCTCCCTCTCTGCTTCCACAGCGTCCGCTCCTCTTCTGCTTCCACAGCGTCACGCTCCTCTCTGCTTCCACAGCTCCCGCTCCCTCTCTGCTTCCACAGCTGTCACGCTCCCTCTCTGCTTCCACAGCATCCCGCTCCTCTCTGCTTTCACAGCGTCACGCTCCTCTCTGCTTCACAGCGTCCGCTCCCTCTCTGCTTCCACAGCATCACGCTCCCTCTCTGCTTCCACAGCCACGCTCCTCTCTGCTTCACAGCGCCCGCTCCCTCTCTGCTTCCACAGCGTCCAGCTCCCTCTATGCTCACCCCCACCTACTGTACATCTACCGGATGTCCTCCTCCTCTCCATGCTCCACCACCTCCTCCCCTCTTTCCCACTCCCTGCCAACAGCGCCTCCTCCCCATCCCTAACTCTTATGGAACTCCAACATCCGAGGTCTTCTCTCCAATTTGACAAATCTCTAAATCTAAGCTGCCACTGGCTGGTAAACCTGACATTATATGTCTAACAGAAGCCTTCCTCCCACAAGATGTCCACGATTCCTCGGTGCCTCTCCCTGGGTATTGTCTTTTCCACTTTGACAGACCTGAACCCCATTCCGGTGGTGGAATTGCAGTTTATGTCAATAACTCCATTTCCCACTGTCCATGTACGACACTTCCCCCTCCGAACCCCCAGGAATACCTTTGGCTGCGCTTTCCCTCCACAACCAACTCCTGTTTGTCTGTGCACTGTACCATCCTCCAAACAGGGATGACTATTTACATGTCCCTCTCTGCCAACATGAACCATCTTATAATCACCCATCCCAACTCTCTCTTCCTCATATGTGGTGATTTTAACTGTCACCATGCCAATTGGCTGGGTGTTGGTACCTCTTCAAATACCCATGGTATTACAGTAAATGACTTATGCGACTCCATGGGCCTCACCCAATCAGTGAACATGTCCGACCCAGATGTCTCCCGATGGCACATCCTCCCTTCTGGACTTGATCATGACGAATTTTCCTACTAATGTCGCCTATTCCTATCCTGCTCCAATTGGTTTATCTGATCATATGCTTGTGAGAGTCAACATCTCTCTGGCTATTCTCAGAGAGCTGCCTCAATGCCAGCGAGTCTGGAAGTTCACTCAGACAGATTGGCAGGGACTGCAAGTGACCATCTCTCTTCAGGACTTGTCTCCCATATCTACTTCCCCAGATGTTAACTCAGTCTGGGAATTCTTCCACAGAAACCTGCTCACTCTCTCTTGCACAGATTCATCCCATCTCATCTTATCCTACCTTTATTCCTGAATGTATTATTGCAGTTGACATAAAATCCTACCGTTTCCTCAACGGCCTGATCTCAGATCATCAGTTTGGTTTCAGACCTGGTAACTACACCCTGGACATACTTCTTATACTCTCCCAACAATGGATGGAAGCCCTCAATCTCAGACATGAGATCAGGGCCATCTTTCTGGACATATCTCATGCATTTGATACAGTTTAGCATTTTGCCTTGAACTCTAAACTCTTTGCTTATGGCATGCAAGGCAACCACCTCTCATTGTCAGGTCAGGCCAGATCAGATCTGTGACTTGCTACAGGTATCATGTAAACATGTACTAACCTGTTCCATGGTCAGGTTGTCGGCGACGAAACCGTCTCCCCCACCAGGTTTCCTGCTGAGGAGGATGTTTAGATATGGACACCCAGCAGGATTAAAAACAAAACCTGTCAAAGGGAGGAAGAGCTCCTTGTGAGCCACGGCATCCTATATCTAGTACCACAACTGTGTCCCCTTCATTCTGCAAAAATCTAGAAACATTTTTTAAAAAATCTGAAACTCACTCCGTGGAAGTACCTCCTGTGCAGCTTCCCTTCGCAGGCAGCTCACCGGATGAAGGGATTGGGACAAAGCCTTCGGGACCCCCAATCTTTGATGATAGGAGGGAAACCGTAACATTCCGGGTCAGATTGCAGGAGAGTGTGTCGGGGTGGGGGGGGGGGGGGAGGGTGCTGAGGTGTCGTCCACCAACGGCGGTCTCCTGGGTTAACCTGAGGCGGTCTCTTCGGGTGGATGCCTGAATGTCCTATCCTAAGAGAGGATGATCACCTGTCTCTGTTATCATCTGAGCTCAAGCATTTGGATATCGGTAATGCAACACTCTCTGAGGTCCGGAGACCGGATTGCGGAGAGATCATGGCATGTGGTTACACCTACTATTGGTCTGGTCACTCTGATGGTTACCATTCTCAAGGAGTTGCTGTAGCTGTGTCCAATAAGCTGACCTCAAAGAATTTGAGGTAAACACGGTCAACGAGCGTATTATGAGACTGAGGATTCATCATCCTTGGGTGTCATTTCTCTGGTCATGTATATGCTCAGGCTGAGGCAGTGATCTCACCGTGAAGGACGCATTCTATGTCACGCTCGAGTTTGTGTTAATGAGTGCCCCAGGCGAGATACACTTCAGTCTTGGGGATTTCAATGCATCGACTGGAACTGATAGGATGGCTATGAGACGTGTGTTGGTCCCCATGGGTCTGAACTGTGAACCAGAATAGCACTAAGTTCCTTGACTTTGCAAAAAGTCATGGACTGAGTGTGGCTGGTTCATGGTTTCAGCATCCACAAGCTCATCGCTGGACTTGGTATTCAATTCTGGCAGTGTGGCAAAGGAGATTGACCATGTGCTTATTGATGGTCACTGGAGGATAATCCAAAACTGCAGGGCTACCAGAGTGTAGTTTCTCATACTGACCACCGACTTGTTAGGCAACTCTTAAGTTGCACCTTAAATCCAGGAGAATGGTACCATCCCAGCTGAGGCTGGATGTTGGCAAGCTCAAGGATGAAAGGGTAGCTGAGGAGCTTGCGAACAGGCTGAGTGGAGATTTGGGGGTCTGGGTGCTTTGGGAGATCCTGAAGAGTTGTGGAGTGCCTTCAAGACCACCATCATTGATGTTGCCGGTAGATGTCTTGGAACTCAACTTTGGGCGAAGAAGAATTTTGTCTCTCAAGACACTGGATACCATTGACCAGAGTCGCAGGGCCAGGCTGAATGGCAGAGCTGAGCTGTTCAAGGTTCTGGGGCATAAAACTTTACGTGCGCTAAGGGTGGACAAGGAGTCCTATGTGTGAGGAATCTGTGAGGAGGTAGAGCATCACCTGTGGTCAAGTGATTTTCTTCCTGCCTACAGGGGAATTTGTGCATTGCGATCATCCAAGCTCATTCCTTGGTGGACTGCAGTTAGAGCAGAGGACGGTGTGCTCTTTTCAGAGGAGTCCGAATTGAAGGCCCGCTGGGCCGGATACTTTGAATAGTTATGCCAGGCTGATCCACCAGCTATCGAGTTGGACATCAGGGGTGTTACAATCCCTGTTGCTGACCCTCCAATCAACTGTGGTCCACCTTCGTTTGTGGAAATACAGGCTGCGGTGAACCTGTTGAAATGGGGTAAAGCTCCAGGGATCTGTGGCATCCATGCTGAACTTCTCAAGGCTAGTGGAAATGCTGCACTCGTGTGGTTGCATGCAGTTATGTGCTCTGCCTGGAACACAGGCATCATCCAAACTGACTGGAAGAGGGGCCTTGTTGTCCCTCTCTGGATAGGGAAGAGTGATCTCCAAGACTGCAACAACTACCGAGGGCTGACGCTGCTCTCAGTGCTGGGCAAGGTCTTTGCTCGGATAATTCTTGATAGGGTTCGCCGCCATCTGCTTGAGCACCAGCATCCAGAGCAGTCAGGCTTTACACCAAAGAGGTCAACATTGACCGTATCCATGCTCTTCGGGTCCTCACCGAACGCAGACGAGAGTTTCAGCAGGTGCTGCTTGCAACTTATGTTGATCTCTGTAAAGTGTTTGATTCAGTGATTCGAGATGCCCTCTGGAGGATTCTTTGGCTTCGTGGGGTGCCACCAAAATTGATCGATGTGATATCTGAACTACACTCTGGTACTGAGAGTGCTGTGAGATGTGGTGGTAGCATCTCTGACTTATTTCCAGTTGTTACTGGAGTTTGTTCAGGGGTGCGTACTGGCCCCACATTTTCAGCACTTGTATGGACTGGATTCTGGGGAGGATGTCGGAAAGATCAAGCTGCGGTGCATCGTTTGGGAATGTCAAGATATCTGACTTGATTTCGCAGATGATGCAGTCATCTTTGCGGAGACTCTAGATATCCTTGGGGCCCTCGTGGTGCTGAATGAGGAGTCGGAGCTACTGGGATTACGGCTTTCCTGGGTCAAACTAAGATCCAGGCTTTCAATGACATCTTGGATGCTGCTGTTCCTGTCTGTGCCTGTTTGTGGTGAGGATGTTGAGGTTGTGGAGAGATTCACTTACCTTGGCAGTGATATTCAAGTCTCTGCTGGCTGTGAGCCAGAGGTCAACAGACATCTGGGTCGGACCTGGGAGTCATGGATTCACTGTATCATCGGGTGTGGAGCTGTCGGTATCTATGCGGGAGGACAAAAGTCCAAGTCTTCAGGTCCTTGGTGCTTCCAGTCTTGCTCTATGAATGTGAGACTTGGACTCTGACTAGGGATCTGAGACAGAGACTTAATTCCTTTGGTACCAGGTCTCTTCGTAGAATCCTTGGCTATTGCTGGTTGGACTTTGTGTCCAACGAGCGGTTGCTGAGAGAGACTCAAATGAGATTTGTTACCTGCATAGTCCGTGAGCGGCAGCTGTGGATGTATGGACATGTGGCTCGTTTTCCTGATGCTGAACCTACTCATCAGATTCTCTCAGCGAGGGAGTCTCGTGAGTGGAGGAGGCCAATGGGCCGACCACGTGCTTCTTGGTTGCAGCAGATTGTTCAGCATCTCAAGTAGATGGGGATGGGCCAGGCATCTGCCTGGGGTATGGCCAGACAGAGGCCCCTGGTGGAAAGTGGATGCAGCGACATGCTGCTCCAGCACATGCTCCCATACCTGACCTGACCTGACCTCTCATGGATTACTGACTTCTTCCACTCCCGTATTTAGCGTGTAGCTCTTAAATGGATCCCCTCATCCCCTCTCTCTGTCAAGACCACAGTGCCCCAATGCAGTGTCTTGGGCCCAGTCTTGTTCTTTATCTTCATCAATGATCTTTCTGATTCCCTTGAAAACTCTGCTAACCATATCTCTTTGCTAATGATTCCCCCCTGTGCTGTATAATTTATCATCCTTCAGACAGGCAGGCAGCAGGCAGCAGTGTCTCTGTCTCTGTCTCTGTCTCTGTCTCTGTCTCTGTCTCTGTCTCTGTCTCTGTCTCTGTCTCTGTCTCTCTGTCTCTCTCTCTCTCTCTCTCTCCAGACCTTGATAGAATTAGGATCTGGTCTAACATTTCAAATATGTCTTTCAACCCCGACAAATCCCACACACTCACTCTGTCTCTCTGAAAAGACCATCTGGCAAATCTTCCCATCTACTTCCCAAACAAATCACTTGAAGAGGTGAAGTCACTCAAACTTTAGGCCTCACCATCAGCCACGATCTTTCTTGGGCAGACCATATTTCCAAGATTGTCTACAAAGTCAGCCAGCAACTGTGCATCCTCCATCGTGCAAGGTCTTTCCTTGGCCAATCTGAACTTTTGACAATCTACAAGACCTTCATTCCCAGCTTGACAGTGTACTGCTCTCCACTTTGGGCTGGTGCCCCTGCCTCACACCTTTCCCTTCTTGATGCTGTGGAAAGCAAGGCCCTTAAAATAATTGGGATCTCCCATCGTGAAGCCAAGTGTCTTGGCCTGTTGCATTCACATCACAGGCATGTTCGTGGCCTCTCTGTATTCTACCACCATCTTTTAGGTCTCACACCCACTGCCCTCTCTTGGTTCTGCCCCTCCCAGGTTTCTGCAGGGTGCACATGATCTCTGCCAGTCACCCTCTTCTTTTTAAACTCTCCAAAATCCAGGCTCATTGCTCACCTTCTCTCATTTGTTCCTCTTTTCTCTCACTTGTGGAACCAACTTCCCCTATCGATTCAGTCTCATTCTTCACTCCAGCTTCAAGACAGCTGTTCTCCACTGCCTCAAATCAGCTGTTCACCACTGCCCCATCCGTACTCATAATCTCTTCGACTGCAAATGACCCCATTCCCAAGCACTCCCCTTCCCCAGGTCATTGTGATCCCCCCCCTCCTCTTTTCCATCACCCCTTTTCCTTTGTTGGTATCAGTTGGTTTGCTCCTTTTCTGTTTCATCCGTCCTTTCCCCTTCCTCTTCTTACCGTGTTTCAGCTTGTGTGCAGCTTGTTCACCCCCATGTGTCCTTCTCCCACTCCCCTTGATCTCACTTCTACTCTACTGTTGGTGTGTTCCCCTTTCCATTCTGTTCCCTTCCATTCTGCTGTAGCTCTTGCCTTCGTGTTATATAATAAAACAAAAATTACTCTCCTTTGCATTGGATTTTATATCCGGCCTTCTGTATCCAGACAATGTGTATGCGATACGGAGGGAACGAATGTTACCACCTGGTATTTGTATCAAAATGTACGTCATGAGTAAAATCGTGTTTAAAAGCAAAAGCTTTGTCTATGTGAAAGCAAAGGTTTATCTTGAAGACAACTTTATAAAGTGAAGAACCCCCCCCCCCCGCCACCTCATTTTTGGGGGGTTTCTCCCCCCTCGTGTTGCGTCGTTTCTTTTACAAATGTTGTAAAAAAAAAAATTAGTGTCTGTTGTTGGTGTTCCTTCATGGCCACGTGAGAGCTTTAATGTCAGGGCATGCAAACCGGTCAGACAGGATGGCAGCGCCCATGAATGTCTCAAATAAGCAAACTGTCACACAACTCAGAGCAGCTATCCACCCGAACAGAGCTCTGTGTCTGTATCTGTTTCTCACTGTCTCTAAATTACACTTCCATAATAAATTTTAAAAAACAGTTCACCGGGGAATGGCCTTCCTTCTCTATCTGCCTTCTCTATCTGCCTTTCCATTTAAAGCAAAAATACAGTATTTAAACTTTCTCCTTTAACCCATTAGGAATACTGTAACTGTATTTGGATTGGAGAATAAAATAATCCATCAATGTTAAAGAAAATGTGTCAACTTCCCTTTAATTCAAATAATTTCTTCAACACAAAAATTCATGTCCAGTTTTGTTTGCATTTAAGGCCAACATGAGTACAGAAGGTTGTGTGTATAAAGTTGTGTTTTCATTAGAAAACAAACGATTAACTTCGGGTCCATCTATTTAATACGTATACTGTACAAATATGGCGGAAATTTAGACCTTCCCCTTCCTCTTCGTATTTTGTCCTCTCCTCTCCCCAGACGAAGTCCTCATCGAAACCTATAGTCTCCGTAACTTAATACCGTTGCATTATTTAATGCAGTACTCCGTACTATCACTTAATACCACATTGCCAGAGCATCCAGAACAAATTGCACACCAAATGTGTTCACGAGTTTTAGAAACATATCGATGGTCATACCAGTAAGGGAAGTGTATACTGGAGATGGCAGGGAATAAAAGTGTAAACTAGAATGGCAACGGTAGAACGCATACCTCCGCCGGGCTGAACAGTTTACGTTTTGTATCCACTGATGGGCCGGGTCTGCATCCTGACCTGAACCAAAATCTAATCGGATTGTTCTTGTCACCTCCCAAACTCATTCACCAAGTTTCGTTATAACCAATCCACAACGTTTTCAAATATCATGTTATATATTGTTTTTGGCCTGATATCTCAATTGTGAAGAATCACTTGAAAAAATTATAGTATGCAGGTCTGGATCCAGATCCTCACCAAAATCGAAACAATACATCTTTGTCACACACCCAACCTGTCCACCAAGTTTTGGAAGAATCCGTATGTAACGTTATGATATGTCGTGCGAGGTATTGTTTTTGGCCACATCGCTCAATGGTAAAGAATCACGTTAAAATTCTAGTATCCCAATCTGCATCTGGACCTTCACCAAAATCGAATCAATTCGTCCTTGTCATACACCCACACCCAACCTGTCCGCCAAGTTTTGTCCGAATCCGTCCATAACTTTTTGAGATATCCTGTTCACAGTCCAACAGGGGTGAAAAACATAACCCCTGTCAGCCTTTGGTGGCAGAAGTAACCAGAGAGTTGGTGTCAAAGCCACCCAATGCTCGCCTGTTTATACATTTATCGTTTTTAAAGACTAGTCTAATTAATATTTTTTAAAAGCATTGCAGTGAAGTCTGATCCAAATAATTTTAAAGCAATATATGTATTTGTATATTGTAATCAGTAAAAAATAGTGTGGTAGATAAAAACATTAGAAAGGAAAAAACTTTAACGTTCATATGCTACAAAAAAAGTTAGTTCAAAACAGGTCAAAATTTAAAAAATTGAAATTAATTTTTAATTTCAACTTCACTACATCAATAATATACCCCAAAGGAACCTCCATGCCAATATCAGCATCCTAGTACACATATTAATAATGGCAAGCTTTTAAATAACTTGCACCAAAACTTTAACGTTGATGTGCTACAAAAAGTTAAGTTCAAAACAGGTAAAATTTAAAACTTTTAATTATTTTTTAATTTAACTTCACTACATCAATACTATACCCAAAGGAACTCCATGCCAAATATCAGCATCCTAGTACACATTATTAAATTAATGGCAAGCTTCTAAATAACTTGCACCAAAAACTTTAACATTTTCACGCTCACGCTGACGCCCACGCTCACGCTCACGCCGGGGGTATCGCTATAGCTCTCTGTTCTTCGAACAGGCGAACTAAAAATGAACAGGAAGCGGTACATTCAAAGTACACCGCGCCCGTGCCAAATAAATAAATAACAAATCCTCCAAGCGCGCACCTTCACCGCCCGGCGATGTCGCTGTGCAATACATGGAGACGGAATTGGGAAGGCGCAGTGTACAATAATTGATTAATTACATAATTAAAATAGATAAATAATAATCGTAAAATAGTTAATTTCTGAATCAATTGTCTAATAGCATCCCAAAACCACCACCATTTCATCCGAATTTGTAACTTTTTGAAAATTAAGTAATTCATCGAAAAATTAATAATTAATTAATCAATAAATCAAAAATACCCTTCATATCCAAATCACTTGTTCACTGTGGTCTCCAAATATCAGCTTCCTGGCTCAAAAGGTGCCTCGATATTTCCCAGATGAGAAAGAAAATAAATAAGTCATATATAAATCGATAATAATCAAGTCACTAATCAATTAATCGAGTAATCAAAAAATAAAAAAATATCGTTTTTGCGAAAGCATATCTTCGCTTTTGTCCCCAAATTTCAGCTTCCTAGCTCAAAGGGTGGCCGAGATATCACCCGGACAAAGAAGAAAGAAAGAAAAACAAACAAACAGAGTAAAAACTGAGTACTGTACTCCCTTTCAGCACCCGGCACTGACATCATGCATCGCCTGGATATGGAATTGGGACGGAGTGGTGTACAATAATGGAGAAATGGTCCTGTAGCTCACCTGGCTGGTTGCCAAAAAGTGCAGTGACAGATGGATCAGGGTAAAAATAAGAGCTGGATTTATGATACACATTTTACTTCGGGTAGTATTAACATGATGTTCACTGCAGTGCAACTCCCTGCTGTCTACGAGCCTTAGTTTTCAAGATATTGCCAACTTCCGGTATGATCATACCACTTCCTGTTGTCAAAATTAGCAGTATTCGATAAATTGTAACTCCAAGGTGTATATAATTCATATTTTTTGAGATATTGGCCACCTTCTGTAATATGACGTCACTGGCAACCAATTGGTGTTGTGAATCAGCAGCTTTTAATCAAACGTTCCCAAAGGTAGTCGATTATATATTTTAAGTTTTGGATTCGTCACTTCATCGGTTTCAGAAAAGATTAATTTTAAAGCTTTTCCTTTGATCAATTATGGCTGCCAGACCACATGACCAATGACATCATTGTTATCAAATTCTATTTCCGACATGCAGTTGATCACGGATGTAAAGTTTCGTATTGACCAGTTAAGCAGTTTCAGAGAAGATTTTTAAAGTTTTCTTATGATCCAATATGGCTGCCATAACACGTGAATGATGACATCATTGTTAACAAACTATATTTCCTTTGGGTCGTTGATCACAAATTTAAAGTTTCGCATTGATCGGTGAAGCGGTTTGAGAGAAGAAGATTTTTTTAAAGTTTTCCTGTAATCAATAATGGGGGCCAAACTAGATCCAAATTCAAGTACTTAACGGGACCTTAAAACCTTATGATGTAAGTGGAAGGGGAGGATGCCATCGATGCACACGAACGACCATTTTAGCCAAGTTTGTTCACAATCCCATCAGCAGTTTCGAAGAAGTTGCAAGTGTTTACGAATGGACGGCCCGCCATCCCATAAGCTCACCTGAACTATGTTCCAGGTGAGCTAATAATAAATAGTTATCATAGGAGAACCCAGCAATGTGTTGTAAGTTGTAACCAAAGGTCTTTATGTAAAATTTCCGCAGATGGGGCCATGGCCGGCAAGGGCTCGGACAGAATTGTGACCACGGCAGTTCTAGCAGCTACAGCGAAGTGTGAAATATTTTCCAACTTCGTGAGAAATCTTCTATTTTGAGACAAAACAGGACAAATGTTATCATTAAAGAAGTGTATGATCACCAAAGAATGCATTTTAGTTGTGACATACAGTCTGTATATGTGGAAACAGTAGTGCTACAGGTAGTTACAATCGCTGGCAGTTCTGTAGTCGTGGGAATGAGAAGGTGTCCCTGTAGCAGTCAGAGAATAAATGGATCGATGTACATTGTATGAGGTGCACCTGTTTGAGGCACAATTTAACCATTTACACAAAGGCTGCAATATATCTTCTTCCTCCCACAATTCGGTTTCTTAAACATGTTCGGCATGTTGGATTCACTCTGAAGCTCTGCATAGTAATCCTGTATCAAACGAGACACCCTCACTTCTTGGTGACATTTAGTTTCACCTTTATTGTATACATAGTCGAAGCTCGTGGAAGAGCTAGTATTGGTACACTGAATGGATCAGGACACAACAGGCCAAAAGGAAGAGTTTGTGGAGGATGGAACACCAACAGTAGAGTTGCAGGCCAAGATAGAGGGAGACTTGGACAAACAATGGATGTGGGGTGGAATGAGGAGCACAAGAGGATGCGTGGGGTGGACAAGATGGATACAGAAGGATGCTCTCAGGAGGGAAATCTATATATTTGGAAGGAGGACGGATTGTGGTGGGGATTAATGAGGGTAGAAAGGATCATTGGTTTTGGATTGGGGATTATCTGAGATGGTGGTGAACAGCTGTCTTAAAGACCTGGAGGGAAGAATGACATTGAAAAGAATGCAAAAGTTTGTTCCACAAATGGGAAAAAAGAGGAACGAATGAGTGGAGGTGAGCAGTGATCCAGGATTTTGGGAGTTTCACATTAAGTGGGTTGATGGTGGACCATGTGTGCCCTGAAATACTCTGGGGGAGGGGAAGGGGGGAAGCATGGAAAGAGCAGAGGGTGCAAGACCAGAAAGGAGATGATAGAAGACAGAGAGACCACTGACCTGTCTGTGATGGTGAAGTGATAGACCCATAGACTCAGCTTCACTGTGGGAGATTCCAATGATCTTGAAGGCCTTGATTTCCACGACGTCAAACTGAGCAGGGTGCGAGGCAGCAGAGCCAGCCCAGATGGGAGAGTAGTACTCCATCAAGCCGTGGATGGATGAAAGCCTTGCAGGTGAATAGGAGTTCAGGTGTGCCAAGGAAGGACTTTGTACAATGGAGGATGCTCAGTTGACGGCTGGCTTTCGAGGCCAACTTTGAAATGCCCAAGAAAGATCATGGCTGACAGTGAGACCCAGGAGTTTCAATGACTGAACTTCCTCATCAAGAGGATTGTTAAGAAAGTAGATGGGTGGGAGGGAGGGTTGCCAGATGGTCTTTCGTAAAGAGATAGTGAGAGTGTGAGATTTGGCTGGATTGAAAGACATATTCCAAGTGTTTGACCAGTTTGGGATTCTGTCAAAGTCTGAATAGATGGATGAGGCTGCAGCCTGGCCTGTCTGAAGGATGAGGGATGTCACAGCAGAGGGTGGAGTCATCTGTAAATAGATAAACCAGATTTTCCAGAGAGTCAGTGAGATCATTGATGAAGATCAGGAATAGGACTGGGCCCAGAACGCTGCCTTGGAGCACTTCAGTCCTGACTGAATTGGAGATATATATATATATATATATGGAATAGGGACCATAGCCTTGCTGGCTTTCAGTAAATAGCTATATAGGCTTAGATACAAGACTCGTTATTTCGTTAAATTATGAGATTTCATTCCAGATTTCGACCCTTATTTTGTCCGGACGATATCCGATCCTCAAAGCCGAAATCATATTTTGCTGATATCCTTTAATTACTGTGTGAGAGTAGATCGTGGAGAATTGCATCATTTTTACGCATTAAATCCCTCCAAGCTCCTCATTTGAAAATTATAGCACTTACAAAAGTGATGCAGTAGCTATGATGAACAGACATTCAATAATACGAGTGATGAAAGTGGAATCATCAATATATATTAAAATATCATTAATACACCATTGTGCCTGCTCCACCTCAAGCCATTGATGGTGGTGGTGGTGGTGGTGGTCGTATGGCAGCTTAGCTGCCGGGGTAGCTTTCATTTCTTGAAGCGCAACTGTGTCGCTGATGCGGTGCCCCTCTACCAGTACACACACTGGGACTGGTACTCATTTCGCCGACCTCGGAAGGATGACAGGCTGAGTCAACCCCCTGGTGTATTAATTCAACAGCCAACGGGGCTTGAACTCAGGACCCTAGGATCCCAAGCCACCACCCTAACCACTGAGCCAACACCAGGCTTACATATGCCATTGTTGAGCAGGCTGAACAAAATGGTGAAGTAAGACCCCAGTGAGGTGTAACCGAGGATGCACCTGAAGACCACATCGAGATTGAGGTGTCCGAGTATGTGCGTGATAAAGGATATAATTAAATAATGCCATTAATTATCTTCAAAAGGTGTGTTTTAATTAACCCAAACACCCAATTTTGATTCATGCACCACCTCGGAGTTCCCTTAGTAAGCATGCAAAGTTTGGGGCTGCTAGGTTTCATAGTTTTGGAGTTATGGAGGAGACGGGCGGACTGACGGACAGATGGACAGACTGATGGACACACACTGACATCTATTATATAGACTATTGTGAAAATAGTAATAAATAATCGATCAAAATTTTATACCACAATAATTCATCATTAATCAACCCGGCATTACTGCACCTGAAATGGCTGTAAAAAGGTGAAACCAATCTCGAGTTTCTTCAAAATTCACTGCAAATATCAGTAGATTTGCATGTCATCTGAAACTCTGCAGATAAAAATGAGAATAACATTGAAAAGTAAGTGAAGAGTGAAGGATATAGAGTTGAAAACCACCTCCTGGTTAAACTCCCAAAATCCAGGTTTACCACACACCCCAACACCTTTGTTCCCCTTTTGTCTCATCTGTGGAACCTCCTTACCAAAGCTTTATCGACCTTAGCAAGCTTCCTTTGGCTCCAATCAAGCAGAGAGTGCACCACCAGCTCGTCATCTCCATGGCTAGCCATGATCTTTTCTTTCCCCATTAACCATATCAAACCCAACCATCTCACTTGCAGGTTGATGTGTACGATGGAGGATGGGTTTCAAGGTGTGTCCCCCTTTCCCTCCGTCTCTTTCTCTTTTGTGTCCAACTGTTGCACCACTGTCAGTACATTGCATTTTCATGCTCCGTCACCTCGATCTTCCATGAGCTTAGCTTGTATCTTGTTTAAATAATGGAGGATGTGGGAAGTTGTGGAAGAGGAGAAAGAAAAATAAAAGGAGGTTGCAAAGAGAGTAAGGGGAAAGGGTAAATAATGTATGAAGCATGCAAGAGAAGGAGGTGGCAGAAATTTCACCCTTCGCGTATAAACTTGTCGATGGTCTTCAAAAGAGCCTTACATCTCGGCAAATTCATAAAGGTGAAATGATATACTGTACAACCACCTTTAACTGCCCTAATAGTCAATGTACAGGTAGTGGACAAAAACAAAATGGAAACACCTGGGTAAATGAGGGACACCAAGAAACGGCTTCCACACAGGGGTGGCCGATGTGTTCATTAAGCAAATAACATCCCATCATGTTTAGGGTCATGTATAAAAATGCTGCGCAGGCCTGGTTGCCTATAATTATGACCAGCATGGCTGCAAGAGGAGACCCCCTCCCCTTCCCTGATGCCCCCATCCACAGAGCGTTGGATTTCTGGCAGAACCTCGTTGAAACGTTCATTGAACACAGGTAGAATGAAGCTGAACACAGGTAGAATGAAGCTGAACACAGGTAGAATGAAGCTGAACACAGGTAGAATGTACCGCACAACTATCATCGGGGGAATTCATGCATTACGAACGAATTGGAGTAATGTGGGGCAACATCCCTTTCCTCTTTCTTTTGGTCATCTCCTCGGTGTTAGCCATGTGTTGAGTATCCATCAAACAGTTGTGAGTTGGTTGACTTTCTCATGGAAGAATGGTGCTGCATCCCTCCTGCAGAATTCCAGACAATGGTGGACTCTATGTGATGGCACATATAGGCCGTACTGGCCGCACATGGTGGCCCAACGCCCTATTAAATGATTTTACATTGGTGTTTCCATTTTTTTTGTCCACTACCTCTCTGAGAGCAAGGTGGGCAAGATGTCCCTGTCGGGAAATATGGGGCAAGATGTGTCCAACTGCCCCACCCACCTCAACACATTTGTTCAGTATACGGAACATGTTCCATTTGAAATTGTCCTTTACACCATCAGCCACAGAGCCCTCTGGTATGGATGTTCAGGATACTCAACACATGGCCAACACCGAGGAGATGACCAAAAGGAAGGGGGAGGGGATGTTGCCCCACATTACTCCAATTCGTTCAAAATGCATGAATTCCCCCGATGATAGTTGTGCGTTACATTCTTCCTGTGTTCAGCTTCAAATGAACGTTTCAATGAGGTTCTGCCAGAAATCCAACGGACAAATATAAAGAGCCCGAGGAAATGTCATTTGATTTAAAAAAAAAAAAATGAAAATACCCTTCGCCACAAGTTGCAATCAACAATTTGGTTTTGCATATCGAGATTATAATTGCCCTATTTTGTGAAAAGAGAATATTTATGGCTGTTATATGTGCAGAGAGATCTTTACCTAAATGTGCAACTTATGGACACTCACAACTAAACCCTGACCCAACGGAGTCTTCCCAAGACCCCATGATCCACTCCACTGAAGAATGTCATCTAAATTTTTTTTTCTTCTCTCCCAGAACAACTTCTTGCTCTGAATAACATCTCTTATATGAAATAGTGTTTCAACTCAGCAAATTATGATGTTGGACAGTTGGATTATATATTATGTTGGATTGGATATTGCCTCAAAGTGATTTCTAATGTACGGTGTCACGTCTTATGTCGACATCTACGATGTCTAATATTGAAGTCTGCATGAAACATGACAACCATCGATTTTGTATATACAGTCCAACCCAATGTTTGCCATTACAAACATAAAGACAATGACCAATCAAGTGAAACAAAATAAATGCAAAGTCCATCAGCAATTCCTGATTCATCTGATTTCCTCGGTGGTTACTTCCTCCTGTGCTTTGGTCGACCAATATCTCATCTTGGTGGTTGTGTTTCTGGCTCTTCTCAAAGCGCCCTTCCCGATAGCCACATCTCCTCCATGGCTCCTCCTGCCACCATGGAATATTTCTTGCTCCACATCCCTTAAATCTTGTTTTTGCTTCTGGTCTTCCTCTTCCACACCTGTTGTGAGGACCCCATCAATAACATTATATTTGAACAAGGATCATTTGATGTCCTCTCACTGCAGTTCTCCTAATGCATGGAGACCTCAACTGCCACCATGCCAGTTGGCTAGGAGCCAGTCCCTGAAACACTGTCCGAAGCAATTGCAGTCAAGTCATTTTGTGAAACTGAAGGCTCCATTCATTGTACTGCATTTCCAACGAGCTCTCATTCTTTGTTGGTCTTGGTGATGTCAAAATTCTCCTCCAAACTGTCTTGCTCTTACTCTTACCCTGCTCTTCAGATCATGGACTCTTGAAAGTTTTATTCCTTCCTGTTCGTCTTCAGAGACCTGCGCACGCACCACTGTGCCCAGCAGCTTAATCAGACAAATTGATCTGACCTGCACTCAATCTCCCTTCCAGACTGATCCGTCATTTTATTGGCTCTGAGAACTAGCAGTGCCTGGAACTCTTTACTGAAGAATTTCTTTCTCCTTCACCAGTTCATTCCTTCACACCTTCAGCTGTCCTGTTCAACATCCCAACCCTGGTACATTGATGTTTGGAAAGGCAATCATAAGAAAGGGACTTATATTCTCCACTTGAAAGGGAAGTCCTACAAAGGGGAACCTTAGCAAAACAGCTCACACCCAGTGTATGAAAATCATTAGATAACGGGATACAGCCCACTACCAAGACCATCTGATGACATACTTATCAAGCATCTCACTGTCCTCCAAAGCCTGGAAAAACTGGTCGTCTATCACCAGTACAGACTCCACTTGTGTCTCTTTTCTTCTGAAGGATAGAGGTCTATTTGATATTGCTCATGACAAAGCTGAATTTCTTAAAACTGCCTTCACAGAAAAGGTCCTCAATTTCTCTCCATCATCACCCAACCACCCATCACAGACCACTTCCTACAGCATACAGACTCTCTCCCATGATGAAAATTGTTTTATACTATCTATACGCTCATGAAAGATTGAGAGGGTTTAAAAGTTGCAAGTCAATTTTTACACCTCCTCAACAAAACAACTAGACCTGATTGTATGAGCAATGTAATCCTCAAAACATACATTTCTGGCCTATGTTCTCCTATTTGTTACGAAAAGCACCCGCTCCCTGCGGGAGCGACAGGGAGATGGGGCGGGGTGTGGGTTTATCTTATTATCCTAATTCAAACATGTAATTCAAAATACCTCTCCAAAATACCTCTCGCTGCCCAATTCAAAACACCTCACTGCACTGGAAAATGTGGGGACAGGAACACTGTGCTGTAAATGGTGAAGACTTGTAATACCCTCTCCCACCTCGAGTGGCGCTACATGATACACATTTACATCGAGAACTTGCATCGTCACCACCACCGCCCCGAAGACCACCGGCAAAGATAAAATTAAAACTTTTTAAAAAGACACACACAAACAAACACACACTGGTCCATGAATTATAGTAAGGATTCTGTAAGTTCTTCTGAGATTACCATCTGCCTTCATCAAATAAAATTTCCAAAATCACCTCCATCGTCAAAAAGTGTGCCAAGACCAAAACACCTGGACATCACATTGCAAAGTACTGTGGTTAAAAAAAAATACTTCTGTTCATGAATTGCAGCTACGGCATACCTCAATGCTGTTAAACCTCGCTTCTCCTGTCTATAGAGAACTGCCTTTCAGAACCTGTTCTATCTCACTCTTCCCTCCAGCTCTTCAAGTAAGCAGTGCATCACCTTCTCTTGTCATCCCCAATTCTGTCCCATGATATTTTATTACCACGATTAACCTTTCCGAACCCAACCATCTTATTTGCTAGTTTCAGTGTTTGTGCTCCCCCTCCTCCATCTCTTATTTTCCTATTTGTTAAGTCACTTCATTTTTACCCCAATATCTCATGAAGTTCTAAGTCTCCATCTTTCTTTCTCTTCCATAAGCCAAGCTCCTCCAAATATTTTTAATACAAATTAAAAAAAACTCAAATATAAAAGTTTGCATGGTCATTTAGCACCACTCTCTAACCTTATGTATCACTGTGGCCACCTTACAGTCTCATTCACGTGTAATGGTATTCTTTCGTCATTGTCGTTTAATGAAAAAGAGGAGCTTCTCACAACATCCAAGATACAGCAGAAAGAACGTCCAGAGAAACTCCTGTATAAGGACACACATTTATATATTGTTATAACAATTTGTTTATCACAAGTGTTGCTGAACTTTGGTCGTCGTTTCACACGGACAGGTCCAGATGCGCGTGGGGACCATTGCGACAAAGGTGTGATCATGAATAATATCTTATCGACTTGTAATGTAAATATTTTCAAGCGTTTGTGTGTATGTTTGTGCATTTGTACGTCATTCGTTCACGGCCGAACCGCAGCACCTAGAGGCCCCACATTTTTGGAGTATGGACTTCAGAATCTGGGCAAGGTTTTCAGCTACAACAAGTTGGCCTTGACGTCCATTTTGAGAGAACCAAAGGCGGCTATTTAGTGTATATTGGGACGTGGGGTCAGGCATTGCTGGTAACCATCATGAGGCAATACATAGCTCCATTGCTTTTCAACGTCCAACACATCCCGAAACCACCGCCGGAAAAATCTCACCCAACCAGGGCAGTGCCACGTTTCTCCCTCCACGAACACACACACACACACACACACACACACACCGTTAAATACAATAGTGGCTTCAATAAAGGATTTGCTAGATGGGAAAGTTTAGAAACGGTACAACGTCGATAAATATGTGTTTGCCCTTCTAGTGGTACAAGGCTGATGGCTGATCATCTCACCTCGATCCACGGCTGCCAATCACGATGCGCTGGCTGCTGCTTGTCCCGAGTGTCAACAGAGTGGAAGATCATATTAAGATGTGCAACCATGCGCGAAGTTTGAAATTAAGACTCAGGCTGATCCGGCTATACACTGTTGTTCAGAATATTGAACCGCGTCACACTCAGGGAAAGAAAATGTCATTTAAGCTGTAATAGCTCGGTCCATAGATAGTTCAAACACGTTGGTAAGTTTTTTTTTTAGAGAAATTAATGCGCGTTGAGGTCACTTGAAAACATCCCAGTGTACCTTATATTTTAGAATATGGCTTATGCTTGGACTCCCAAATTTCTTTCCCTTCTCTCACCGATATCTCTATCTCTATCTCTATCTCTATCTCTATCTCTTATCTCTATCTCTACTCTCTCCACACACACACACACACCACACACACACACACACACACACACACTCACTCTCACTCTCACACACACACACACACCACACACACACACACACACACACACACATCGTCCATACATATATTTTGAGCTTGGGGGTGCAACATTGTTGGAGAATATGCTGCATTGTATTTAAATGTAGGAATGCTTATGAATTACCTCCGTCACTGAAGGTGGACAGAGGTCATGTTTTCACCCGTTTGTCTATCTGTCTGTTGGGTCGCCAAAATATGTGACCCTTATTGTCAGTAATTCTGTCTGTTTGGATGTTTGTTCGTTTGTCATCAGCATAATTGGTAGTAAAGGTGGATTTGAACCAAACTCGGTGGTAGGTACATCTTATGACTCTGCTTTGGAAATTGTGATGTGCTAGGGACGGTTTGGTCCCTAGCAACAACCAAAAAACCTTCAAAATCGGTACCGTTCACGCGAAATCAATTCCGAAAGCCATTATCCACATAGGGTTATGAAATTTGGCACGAATGATCTACAGGTGATGCTTATCTATCAATATATTCCGGTTTTTGCGATATATGGAATACTTTACCCGCAGCGCCCCTACAATTAGGGTATGCACGAAAATTGGTAAAATTGAAGGCCCCCTAGCGACCAGGTGAGTGCATCGATACGAATGAAACTTTGCAGGTTCATGGTACTCAATGAGTACTACAACTTTGCCTCAGGACATATTGACCGATTTCCGTTAGCTCAGGGGTCAAAGATCAATTAGTGCAAAAATCGATAATATGCGAGAGCTGGAGGTGCCTTCGTGCCAAATGCTACTCCTCCTAGGGTTATGGTCGGATGGTCATGAAAATTCACACTAATCGTCTGGAATACATTGTGCACAAACGATCGAGCCGGATTTTCGATTTAGATCTTTGTTCACCCACAGCACCCCTCCGAACTTTGGGGATTTCCGATTTCAAACCGCATTTTCGGTACTCTTCATTCAAATGGATACCGAGTAGTTATCAGTAGATGGAACTGGATGAGATTTGATATGCATAATCTTAAGGTGATTTCCTATCCCTAATACATCTATTTTGCTCTATATCTTATAGTTTCCATGCTCGGCGACCCATCGCCGCCTCCCGGCTTGTTTGTTTGTTTGTCTGTTTGTATGTGAGCAGGACATCTCAAAAAGTTGTGGACGGGTTATAACAAAACTTGGAGGATGAGATGGTTAAGTGACAAGAACAAGTTGATTAGATTTTGGTTCAGGTCTGTATACAGATCCAGCCTATCAGTGGGATACAAAACGTAAACTGTTCAACCTGGAAAAAGTATGCACTCTACCAAGTGCCGTTCTAGTTTTGAAATGGTTTGGTCGGTATTTTCATGGTACGAGCCTTGTTTTTGTCCGCGACACCAGTGCTTCTCAACATTTTTTTTTTTTAATTTCACGACATATTTTGGAGTTTGCTCGATCCGCTAGGCACACCGAACCAACGTATACCATGTTGATATGTGTTATATTTTCAACACCCACTAGTCATTGGAAGGAAGGGTAAAAATCACATTTTCCCACATGGATGGGCAAATTAAAACTAACGCAGTGCATTTTAAACCATTTAAATATTTCAAGTAGTTTAAGAAATATTTCAAAAAATAATATAAATTAATTTGAAGTTTTATTATGAAAGGAAATCCTCATTACCATTTAGCTTAAAAGGGAGATGATAAACTTAATGTTTTACAAAACACTTCTCTCAAACATGTCATTTAAGATTATAAGGCAGTGAAAGAATTTATTTAAAACAGTTCTCAGAGCAATCAAGTGGTAAATTGAAGGGCCAAACCTTCATTTGGCACTACTGAGAAACTTGCACCCATCTTGAGGAACAGAGATGCTTAATGTTTGGCTCAATGCTGAAAACAGCTACACGAAGTTCCTGATCCAAGCCCTTTAGACATGAGCTCTTGTTGTTCTTGATGAGTGTCAATGTTGAGAAGCTCACTTCACAAAGGTATGTGATTGAAAATGGTAGCAATATATCGATAGCACAATCAGAAATGGCTGGATGCTCTTTTTTCAACTGCAGCCAACATGTATCCAGAGGCACCTCATTGAACTTGAGTTTGAGAGTGCAGTCGCTCATGAGGTTTAAATTGCTCTCATGCATTCAGAGGAAGCTACTTGACCGATGCCCCTGCCGATGAAGCGAAAGACTCACAAACCCAGTCATACTGCTCCATGTTGGTCAACTTGGAGTAATGCTGGAACTTGTCATGAAACATGCCCAAATGACATTTAGAATACAATGGTAACCTGAAATGAATAAAACACAGCTATGTTGTTTATTTTCCTCTAATTACGAAAGTGACACTGCACAATAGGGATTTTGTCACGGCACACCAGTTGTAAAGCACTGCACTAGACTATTCGTCTTTGACTTTCGTCCATTTTCCCCACAAACTACATATAATGACGTGGAGAGAACTTAAAATAAAAGTGAGGAGAACCAAAACTCGGAGTCTGAATGTCCGTTTTAATACTCTTTGAGTCGTGGAAAAGTTACACACAGAGGGAGAAAAACACCCAAATGCCACCTGGGGTGTTGTGGCTAGCTACTATTCGTACATTCCAAGTAACGCCATTTCTTAAGATACAAGAAGATCAACAGCATGGAGAGTATGGACACATATGATAGAAAAAGGTTCCATGCAGTCGACAAAGCAGAGTAAAAGACAAGTTGGCTGCACCAACATCTCACACAAAATGGCTGAACCTTGTGGTGAAGTCAGTGTCACGTGGTCTCTCATTGTACAAACATATTTGTGATGCAACAAAAATAACTTTTACCCATTTTACCACATGACAATACGAAGATGGAAGATTTTGGTTCGAAAACAGTTCAACGAGATGGAAACCAATATGGATGACAATGAATAGTGTGTACCCCAAAAATTCAGATCATCAATTGAACTGGTTAGGGACTTTTACTATACACTGTACAGTGTACATGTTATTCGAGGGGTGACCTACAGCCCTTACATATTTGAGAACTTTGTTGTGGAAAAATTCTGGGCTTATGTAAGAGCATCATGGTGACAGAGGGTAGAAAATAATATAATGGCAGTGGGGGCAATGAGACAACATACAGGCACAGAAAGGCGAGGGACAGATTGTGGTCGCTCAAGCCAGTGTCATCAATATTTGATGAAATCAATCGAACGTTGATCGTAGCTATAAAACGTCAATAGACTGCATTTGTGTGGCAGATGACACTGTTCACAAATCGTGCAGCAATGGCTGTAATGGGATGCGATTTGTTTGTCCTACCCTACACAGTTAGGGAAGGGTGGGAGGAGGTTAGCGGGGTTTAAAGTATGTGTGAATATATATATATATA
>CM068955.1:113248365-113259243 GCA_035128595.1 Eptatretus atami
TCGGCAAGGAGCGGGCATCTCACCCGCCCCGTCTCCGACTCAACACCATCGCCATTACGCACGTGGTTGGAGATGAGGAGGTAGGTGGAGCTACAAACGCCTCCGATTGGGACTCCACCCAGAAGGGTGGGAATTGCCCCGCCTACCATGGGCCGGTCCAATGGGAGACGGCCAGGGAATCGTGCAATGGGTCCGACCAATCAGGAGACGAGTGGCCAGGAGAAGAGGCCCCTCCCTCCTGAAGAGAAAGTGTGGTTGTCTGGACGAGTGTGCAGAGAGAAAAGGATTGCATTCGGCAGATGGAGATCGTGGCATTTTGCCGAGCAGCCTGTCATCATGTACGGTCGTGGTCGTGGCTGGAGCGGTCTGAGACAGTGGCGAGTGTGGCTTGGTCCCGTTCGTGGGCCGTGGACTTCGGGTCGTGGTTCGAGTCGGTGGAACCACATGAGGCGGGGAGGTACCTGGCTCTACCAAGAAAAGACCCACGGGACCGTGTGTGTGTGTGTGTGTGTGGGCCCCGTCTGTTAAGTAGAGCTGTTTAAGTGTTTTCTTTTCATTGTACATTTCATTTTATTTGTGATAACTCTGCTCTGTGTTCCCTCCCGATTATTCTTTATAAATACCCCCCCCCCCCCCCGTTAAATGTACCAGCTCGTTTCTGTGTTTCTTTCATTGGCTTGGCACGCTGTGTATTGAGAGATAGCGAGGGTAAATTGTTCATTTGGTCCGGCGCGGCTCTGGTAACTCCGCTCGGTTACGCCGGATCCGAGTCATTACCTGCGACTCGGATCAGACAGAGTCAGCCGAGGGTGTGGTTCCCCGGTAGTTAGACTGCGTGGGTATTTAGGTATATTGAAATTAGGCAATTAACCCTATTCCACGCGGTCGAATTATTGGCGATTCAAGGTCCTGTAAGGGACCCGTACTTTCGGATTTATCTGAAAGGTACGATCTAAATTCCGGGTGTTCGGTGGAGCCGACTCGACTGCTCCATGTAGCGGTCGTGCTCGCCACCGAAACTTGGCCCCACAACAAATATATATGTACATATATATATATATATTATATATATATATATATATATATATACAGTATATATATTTGAAGGTAACAACACCCAGCATTGCTCGTTGCTGTTCTAATCCTGTTGGCATTTTGAAGAAATCAAATTTTGTTCTTTTCTATTTTTTGTGGGGGCCTAAAACACTTCCCTACACCCACTCATGAATGGTGTCGGGGATCATTAAATATTACCTTTCACATAGCTACAAAGGCTTTGGCATGTTAGAGGGATTTGAAAAAATATTTTAAAAAAAAAGAAAACTTTTTTTTTAACCTAAAATGCCCCCCAGCACTCACTGATGAACCTCTGAAAGTTTGACGAAGAACCGTTTGGCCAACTCTGAGAAAAATGACGACACACAGACAGAGAGACAAACAAACGTCTCTCTTATAACATCGACAGCAAAAGTTTCAATTGTGTTGATCATGAATTGATGTGGATTATGCTGATCGAAATGGGGATGTCAGATCATCTTGTACTGTCTGTCTGATAAAATTCCTGTACACTAAAGAAGAAGCTACAGTCAGAACAGAATATGGAGAGGCAGAATGTTTGGAATATTCTTGGAAAGATAGTTCGACAGTTGTATTTTCTCCCTTAACTTGTTCAATCTGTATCGTGAATACATCATGAGGAAATCAAACTTTGATGACTTAGAGATCGGAGTCAGGATTGGAGGAAGAGGTATCAACAACCGAAGGTGTGTTGATGATACCACTCTGTTGGCATTAAGTAAAGATGACTTAATGAAACTGCTGCAAAGAGTGAAGCAGAAAGTGAAAAATCTGGTCTTTATTTAATCCTAAAAAATGATTAAAATTATGCCAACCGAGAGATCGACGTGTTCAGATTGGGAGACATTTGTTTGTCGGCCAAACCGTAGCACAAAGAGGCGCCAAATTTTGGGTGTAAATACTTCAGAGTCTGGGCAAAGTTTTAAGCTGCACAAACACACACACACACACACAAACACACACACACACGGAAATTTTGTCTGGATGTTTGTTTCGGTTTGAAGATTGTAGAAAAAAAAAACGGCTGGACAAA
Organism: Eptatretus atami; assembly: GCA_035128595.1. Lineage (NCBI taxonomy): Eukaryota > Metazoa > Chordata > Myxini > Myxiniformes > Myxinidae > Eptatretus > Eptatretus atami. Next base: position 113,250,476 of record CM068955.1, read on the forward strand.
TCTCTACCAGGTTATTTTCTTCCCAGCACTGCACGGAACAAAAAACTCCAGAGGAGTTCTGGCACATGGTGTGCATTGAAAACGTTGAAATCTTAGATATATCTTCAAATGTTTGTTTGTGTGTTTGGGCCGGCAGGATGGCCTAAAGGTATGCACACTTGCCTCTTCGCTCTCTCGCTTGGTTTCGAATCCTGACTCAGCTATAAACTATCATCCTGGTGCTTCACAGGCAGGGTGATTCATCAATGCGTGTGCTGTCCCTAAAATCGACATTAAACGGGTGTCCTGTCTGTCAGCATATATTGGTGGACGTTGAAAATCTCATGGTGTTCCTCATGAAGAAAAGGTGAGATATCACCAGCACGATGGCTAAATTCCATATTCCTGCCCAAAATAGTCGAACATCAGGCCTAGCCAGCTGGTTTGTGAAGTCTCGGGCCAAGCTTCTCCAGGCTGACACCCGCAAGAAAGGTTGGCTAATGGTGGCCATTGAAGAAGGATAAGAAGAAGAATAAGAAGCTTTGTGAGTGTGTTTATTTGTGTGTATGTATGTTACTCTTTCACAGCTGAACTGCAGCACCTGGAAGCCCCAACTTTTGGGTGGCACAGTATTCAGAATCTGGGCAAGGTGTTCAGCAACCACACATTGGCCTTGACATCCGTTGTTAGGCCAAAGGCCGTTATAAAGTGTATATATTAGGATGTGGGATCATGCAGTGCTGCTGCCGGCCCGCAGGCAAAAAGTAACCACCATGAGGTCAATAACTCCATAGCTTTTCAATGTCCAAACCACCGCTGGGAAAAGCTCACTCAGCCTGGTACCCCCTTCCCCCTCCCCCAGACAGCGCTCCTCTAGTTATACAATAAGAATGACATTTTTTTCCCAATTTGCTCATGTAATAAACAATGATTCAACCACCGTTTTTAGCTTGTCGACAACAAAGACCAGATGAGCTGTTGAAGCCATAATAATGGCCGTCAGTCAGTCAGTCAGTCCTTTTGTCCGTCCGTGGGTCCACTAACATTTTTTCGTTTTGGCCTTACTCCAATGTGGCTCAACGAATCATTTTGAAACTCGACATGATGATTTTGGACATCGATGTGAAGTCCTTTTTTTTATTATTTTTTTTTTAACGAATGGAATCCTTTTTTTAATTTCCGTTCAGGTTTTGAGATAATTAGCTAATTAACTCAAAATCTAGTCTATGCTTGCATATCGATCACATATCATGAGATGAGATTCCTGTCATCTCACGAGACGTTTCATTGTTGTTTAATTTAAAACCTCTTAATTTAATTTAACCTCTTATTTAAATTTTAACCTCTTAATGTCATTTTATAACCCTCTTGCTTTGAAGAATGAGAAAGAAAGGGAGAGGAGAGGACAGAGGGTTGGGGTGGCAGAGAGGGGACAGTCCTTTCAGTTATTTTTAGTCTCTTTTTAAGACCCATTTCGACCCCAACTACTATTGGAATGTGTCATTTGGACCTTCAGATCCCATAGACCCATGAGACTATAAGACCCCTTGATCCTTTAGACCCTTTAAACCCGTTCGACCTTTTAAGACCATTTAGACATTTACATTCTTTAGGTGCCTTTGACCTCCATATACCTTTAGACCCATTATGACCCTTTAAATCCCTGTAGATGCCTTACACCTGTAGACCCTTTTGACCTTTTAAGACCATTTCAACACTTTCGGCCCTTACACCCTTTAGACCCTCAAACCCTTTACATCCCTTTCGGTTCTAAAATGGTTTAAGGGTCTTTTCACTGGACAAAAACTAATGGAACATTTCATCAATTCAGGAACCGCTCATCCCACATTGTTTTCACTGCACGAATACAATCGTGTTATCAGGCCTTTCATTCCCCAAAGGGCCCATAATTTTCCATCGAATCAAACTGAAAATCAACTTCATGCACCCCAACTACGACCACCCTCCATCGGGAGATGAGCGTCTGTCCCACTTGGGACTGTGCATTCACTTATTGCAGGCCCATCACGTCTCCATGAGATTTCCTTTAGAAATTACGAATGTAGGCCTACTGTAGTGTTTCTTCATTATCGTCATGACCTCAGCATGTATTTGTAGCCGGTTTTGATCAGAATTTGACCCTAATGGGTGTGTTTTCTTTTCTCGACTTTCATCCTGGTGAACAGGCCGCATATGAGGTCCAGTCGACAATGCATAATGGGGACATGGAGTGCACAACGGGGACAAGTGAGCCGAGCCGGACCAGTGGAAATGGTGCGACGCGGACAAGCGAGCCGAGCTGAGCCTGGCTAGGCTGGGCTCAGCCGTCATGCAGAAGCCTGCGGTGCCTCCGGCTGGGATTTGGATATGAAGGTGATGTGACCATACCCAGGCGGGCCTAATGCCGTTATCACTGCAGGCCACCGAGAGGCCTCAGGCCTTCGACGCCCTTAATCCCAGGGATGTGGGTGCCGCAGGAGGAGTTTGGCTCTTCGAGTCCCACATTTTTTGCTGAGCCTCGAGTACGGCATCTTCGAAGCAGAGCAAAAGTAAATGGGAATTTGCGCTTTTCTTGCGTTTTGAGAAAATACTTTGAAGCTTTCAACGTTTTCATCCCTTTTGTATTCACTCACATTTTCAGGCATTTCATTGCCGGCGAACACCTGTGGATAAAAAGGTGCAAATGAAAGTTTGTGGAGCTATTAATAAATAAATAAACAATATTTGTGACATTATTTAAATCTTTTGAGGCTACGAGTCTGATATATACACATGAGAGTAAGTAAGTCGGCCTGATGGTCAGACATAATGCCAGCACGTACCATGACAATTTAAATGTGATGTTTTTGTGATGTTTTAAGTTACATTTTATTTTTTTTCCCAGAATTTTCTACCGTTGTGAACGTAGCGACAGACTTATCGATCTAACACAGTGACTACTACTTCAATGGCCCCAATTATTCCGACCTTGCGGGGTTGTCCCGGGGACGTTTTGACTTCACAAACCTTTGACCAGGCCTGACGCTCAACTGAAGATAATTTTGGCAGGAATTTGAAATTCATTCAGCCTGGAGATGGTAACTCTCCTACACCGTGCGATCTTTATCGTCCACAAAACACCAGTGCCGGCAGATGACCCACCCAGTTTAACATCTATTCGAGAGACGGCACACACAATGATGCCTCGACCTGCCTGCGAAACACCAGGGTGACATTTTATTGTTGGGTGAGATTCGAATCCAGGCGAGACAATTCAAAGGCGAGTGTGCGTACTCCTCGGCTGTCCTATCGGCCAGATGGACTGATCGATTGCCAGTCATATCTTCTTATACTAATAAATGTCAGCGTGTGTGTGTGTGTAAGTGTGAGTGTGTGTGTGTGTGTGTGTGTGTCCTCCATAACTCCAAAACCATAAAACCTATCAGCCTGAGAACTTGCATGCATACGAAGGAAACTCCAAGGAAGTGCAAGAGTGAAAATTGGGTGTTTGGGTTAATTACAACACCCCCTTTTGAAGATAACTAACGGCCTTATTTAATTATATCCTTCATCAGGCACATCCTCGGTCACCTCGCTCTCTGGGGTCTTTAGGCGTTTCCTGGGTTACCTCGCTGGGCCCCCATATTTTTTGATCTTCCCAACCATGCCTTGACTTGGAACAAGCCGCAACAATTTCTCAACGATAAAGATTTTTCTTTACTTCCCTCACTCATATTATCGAATGCCTGTTCATCATAGCTACGAATTGCTGCATCCATCACTTTTGGAAGCGCTACAGGTTTCAAATTAGGAGCTTGGAGCGATTTCATGCATTACATGATACGATTTTCCATGATCCACTCTCACAGACTAATTAAAGTATATCATGAAATATTTTTCCGGTTTTGAGGATCGGATATCATTCGGACAAAATAAGTGTCGAAATCTGTTGTGAAATCTGATAATTTAAAGAAGTAATGAGTCTTGTAACAAAGCCGATGCACCTATTTACTTCAAACAAGCAAGGCAACGTTCCCTCCTTCATACATACACAAGAAAATGTGAAATTTCCAAAGCAATAAACTAATCTTTTTCCACTGTTTGGAGAATTATATTGAGTGAACAAAAAATTTAGGAGCGTGCCAAAATGAACCGGCTTCATTGATCTTTATGATTTAATGCATTCACTGCTTGACCTCGGGACATGTCCCTCAGAGGGACTGCCGATTCATAGCGTCTGCCAGATCTGTGTCTATATTTTTAGAGGTTTCGCGAGATGCTCTACAGGGAGTCAAAGCAAATCTGGTTATTAGAGTCAAAGTTCTAACGTTTTGGCGGACCCCAAACCGATGCACCACGTGATGCTTGCACAAACGAGTAGGCAAGATGGCGGATTATAATCTGCAATATTTATTTCATGGGCAATTTAACTTTACGATGTCTCCAGGGTTGTTCTGCATTAAGCTGCAACTCATTTGTGCATAAAGTCATGATTTGATCTAAATGATTTTATTTCATTAACTGCTGCATTCTTGGTGACCACGGCTTTAAATTTAAAGGGATCCGACATGATATGCAGTGACAGCCTGGCCAAATGCTCTTTAACAACCATTTAAATGGAATGCTTGCATGAGTGCGTAAGCCACGTGCCGAATGCCTTACCATCGTTAGCGGAACTGTGCTACATCCTTCTGAACGAATCATTCACTCTCTGCAGACGCTTTTACGCGCCACATCATTCAGAGTGAATGGTTCGTGCTCTGTCACCCTGAGCAAGTGCTTCCTGCTCCATCACCATCAGTGCTTGGTTCATGCTCTGTGACCCTGAGTGAGTGGTTCATGCTCCATCACCCTGAGTGAGTGGTTTGTGCTCCATCACCCTGAGCGGAGTGTTCATGCTCCATCACCCTGAGCGAGTGGTTCGTGCTCCGACACCCTGAGCGAGTGGTTTGTGCTTAATCACCCTGAGCCAGTGGTTCATGCTCTGTCATCCTTTGTGAGTCGTTCATGCTCCATGACCCTGAATGAGTGGTGCGTGCTCTGTCACCCTGAGTGAGTGGTTGGTGCTCCGTCACCCTGAGTGAGTGGTTCATGCTCCATCACCCTGAGTGAGTGGTTTGTGCTCCATCACCCTGAGCGAGGGGTTCATGCTCCATCACAAGAGCGAGTGGTTCGTGCTCCATCACCCTGAGTGAGGGTTCATGCTCCATCACCCTGAGTGAGTGGTTTGTACTCCATCACCCTGAGCGAGTGGTTCATGCTCCATCACCCTGAGCGAGTGGTTCATGCTCCATCACCTGAGCGAGTGGTTCGTGCTCCGACACCCTGAGCGAGTGGTTTGTGCTTCATCACCCTGAGCCAGTGGTTCATGCTCTGTCATCCTTTGTTAGTCGTTCATGCTCCATGACCCTGAATGAGTGGTGCATGCTCTGTCACCCTGAGTGAGTGGTTGGTGCTCCGTCACCTGAGTGAGTGGTTCATGCTCCATCACCCTGAGTGAGTGGTTTGTGCTCCATCACCCTGAGCGAGGGGTTCATGCTCCATCACAAGAGCGAGTGGTTCGTGCTCCATCACCCTGAGTGAGGGGTTCATGCTCCATCACCCTGAGTGAGTGGTTTGTACTCCATCACCCTGAGCGAGTGGTTCATGCTCCATCACCCTGAGCGAGTGGTTCATGCTCCATCACCCTGAGCGAGTGGTTCGTGCTTCATCACCCTGAGCGAGTGGTTCATGCTCCATCACCCTGAGCGAGTGGTTCGTGCTCCGACACCCTGAGCGAGTGGTTTATGCTTCATCACCCTGAGCGAGTGGTTCGTGCTCCAACACCCTGAGCGAGTGGTTCATGCTCCATCACCCTGAGCGAGTGGTTCGTGCTCCGACACCCTGAGCGAGTGGTTCATGCTCCATCACCCTGAGCGAGTGGTTCATGCTCCATCACCCTGAGCGAGTGGTTCGTGCTCCGACACCCTGAGCGAGTGGTTTGTGCTTCATCACCCTGAGCCAGTGGTTCATGCTCTGTCATCCTTTGTGAGTCGTTCATGTCCATGACCCTGAATGAGTGGTGCGTGCTCTGTCACCCGGAGTGAGTGGTTGGTGCTCCATCACCCTGAGTGAGTGGTTCATGCTCCATCACCCTGAGTGAGTGCTTTGTGCTCCATCACCAAGAGCGAGTGGTTCGTGCTCCATCACCCTGAGTGAGGGGTTCATGCTCCATCACCCTGAGTGAGTGGTTTGTACTCAACCCTGAGCGAGTGGTTCATGCTCCATCACCCTGAGCGAGTGGTTCATGCTCAATCACCCTGAGCGAGTGGTTCGTGCTCCGACACCCTGAGCGATGTTTTGTGTTTCATCACCCTGAGCCAGTGGTTCATGCTCTGTCATCCTTGGTGAGTCGTTCATGCTCCATGACCCTGAATGAGTGGTGCGTGTCTTGTCACCCTGAGTGAGTGGTTGGTGCTCCGTCACCCTGAGTGAGTGGTTCATGCTCCATCACCCTGAGTGAGTGGTTTGTGCTTCATCACCCTGAGCGAGGGGTTCATGCTCCATCACCAAGAGCGAGTGGTTCGTGCTCCATCACCCTGAGCGAGTGGTTCATCCTCCATCACCCTGAGCGACTGGTTCGTGCTCCGACACCCTGAGCGAGTGGTTCGTGCTCCGACACCCTGAGCGAGTGGTTCGTGCTCCGACACCCTGAGCGAGTGGTTTGTGCTTCATCACCCTGAGCCAGTGGTTCATGCTCTGTCATCCTTTGTGAGTCGTTCATGCTCCATGACCCTGAATGAGTGTGCGTGCTCTGTCACCTGAATGAGTGGTTGGTGCTCCGTCACCCTGAGTGAGTGGTTCATGCTCCATCACCCTGAGTGAGTGGTTTGTGCTCCATCACCCTGAGCGAGGGGTTCATGCTCCATCACCCGGAGCGAGTGGTTCGTGCTCCGTCACCCTGAGCGAGTGATTTGTGCTCCATCATCCTGAGCGAGTGGTTCATGCTCCATCACCCTGAGCCAGTGGTTCGTGCTCCGTCACCCTGAATGAGTGATTTCATGCTCCGTCACCCTGAGCGAGTGTTTCATGCTCCCTCACCTTGAGCGAGTGGTTTGTGCTCCGTCACACTGATCCAGTGGTTCGTGCTCTGTCACCCTGAGCAGTGGTTCGTGCTCAATCACCCTGAGCGAGTGGTTTGTGCTCCGTCACCCGGAGCGAGTGGTTCGTGCTCCGTCACCCTGAGCGAGTGGTTCATGTTCCGTCACACTGAGCGAGTGTTTCATGCTCCATCACCCTGAGCCAATGATTTGTGCTCCGTCACCCTGAGCCAGTGGTTCGGGCTCCGTCACCTGAGCGAGTGGTTCGTGCTCCGTCACTCTGAGCGAGTGTTTCATCTCCGTCACCCTGAGCGAGTGGTTCGTGCTCTGTACCCTGAGCGAGTGGTTTCTGCTCCATCACCCTGAGCGAGTGGTTTGTGCTCCGTCACCCGGAGCGAGTGGTTTCTGCTCCATCACCCGGAGCGAGTGGTTCGTGCTCCGTCACCCTGAGCGAGTGGTTCGTGCTCCGTCACCCTGAGCGAGTGATTTGTGCTCCATCATCCTGAGCGAGTGGTTCATGCTCCATCACCCGGAGCGAGTGGTTCGTGCTCCGTCACCCTGAGCGAGTGATTTGTGCTCCATCATCCTGAGCGAGTGGTTCATGCTCCATACCCGGAGCGAGTGTTTCATGCTCCGTCACCCTGAGCCAATGGTTTGTGCTCAGTCACCCTGACCAGTGGTTCGTGCCTCATCACCTGAGCGAGTGGTTTGTGCTCCGTCACCCGGAGCGAGTGGTTCGTGCTCCGTCACCCTGAGCGAGTGGTTCATGTTCCGTCACACTGAGCGAGTGTTTCATGCTCCATCACCCTGAGCCAATGATTTGTGCTCCGTCACCCTGAGCCAGTGGTTCGGGCTCCGTCACCCTGAGCGAGTGGTTCGTGCTCCGTCACTCTGAGCGAGTGTTTCATGCTCCGTCACCCTGAGCGAGTGGTTCGTGCTCTGTCACCCTGAGCGAGTGGTTTCTGCTCCATCACCCTGAGCGAGTGGTTTGTGCTCCGTCACCCGGAGCGAGTGGTTTCTGCTCCATCACCCGGAGCGAGTGGTTCGTGCTCCGTCACCCTGAGCGAGTGATTTGCATGCTCCATCATCCTGAGCGAAGTGGTTCATGGTCCATCACCCGGAGCGAGTGGTTCGGGCTCCGTCACCCTGAGCGAGTGATTTGTGCTCCATCATCCTGAGCGAGTGGTTCATGCTCCATCACCCTGAGCGAGTGTTCATGCTCCGTCACCCTGAGCCAATGGTTTGTGCTCAGTCACCCTGACCAGTGGTTCGTGCTCCGTCACCCTGAGCGAGTGATTCATGCTCCGTCACCCTGAGCGAGTGTTTCTGCTCCGTCACCCTGAGCGAGTGGTTTGTGCTCCGTCACACTGATCCAGTGGTTCGTGCTCCGTCACCCTGAGTGAGTGGTTCGTGCTCCATCACCTGAGCGAAGTGGTTTTGTGCTCCGTCACCCGGAGCGAGTGGTTCGTGCTCCGTCACCCTGAGCGAGTGGTTCGTTCTCCATAACCCTGAGCAAGTGGTTCCTGCAGGACAGGTTAGCCGAACAAAGACGATAAGGGGGTTCATATCAGGACACACGTAATTATAAAATTGTAAATAACAAAAATAAAAATAAAATAAAATAAAAAGTCTAAATTTAGTTGTTTTTTTTGTTACAAGCTCAGGGGGTGAGTATGGACAAGGACAGGCATAGGCGATAGGTTGGGGGAGACCGTAGGGTAGGTCCGAGCC
>CM068955.1:113264986-113284940 GCA_035128595.1 Eptatretus atami
AAAATGAACTAAAAATTTTAAAATATAAATCATTAGAAATTATTATTGAAATGAAGCTATTAAAATTATTAATATATTAATAAATAAAACCATTACTTAGTATGATTTAGATAAAAACAAAAATTAAATATTATCAATAATATCCAAAATTAATTAGAAAAAAATCATTCAAACAACATAATAATATAAACATAAAAATTCAAAATACATAAAATCAAACTCTACAATACTTCAAAAATAAAAAATAAAAATTTGATTAAAACAAAATAATTTAACATACATAAAAATTAAATTATTTTTTAAAAAAAAATTTTTAAAGGAAAGGACGGATTGATCTAATAACACAAAATAAAGAAATCTAATAACATTTGATTTAAAATTATAAAAATAATTATTAATTTTGAAGCTATATTCAAAAATAAATATTAAATAAAAATAAAAACAACATTATAAAACAAAATTGGAATTATAATATATAATTACTTAGTACTTAATTCTACTTATAAAATAATTTTTGAAAATAATATATTTAAATATATTAATATAAATTTAAGACAATATTAAATATAAAAAATAATAATAATAGAGAATTATATGATCATTTAGGGGCATTATCATATATCCAGGAAACCTATATAATAATTATAAATTATCTCATAATTTTAATAGATAAATTGAAGAATTTTTACAATAGATATAATGAACAAAAAATTACTTAAAATAATTAATAATTTTTATCAAATGAAATAGAAAATTTTTTATTTCGAGAAAAATGAATAAAAGATTTAGAACACATCTATAACAGCGTATCACTATTAAAATGCAAAGGATATAAGCAATTCAAATTTTAAATGAATTAAGAATATATGAACAAAAATATCATAAAGAATAGCCACCAAGAACAAATTGATATAAAAAATTACTAAAACATACATAATAACAGTAGAATGTAATGCATGGAAGAAATTATATCAAAATTATAAATACAGTGGAAATAAAAAACAATTAATTGAAAAAAAAAAAATAAAATAGCAAATTTTAATCTCAAAATTAATAAATCACTATTTATCAATAAATATAAAAATATAACTAAATTTAAAAAAATTAAAAATTACTATATTACAAACAAACCACATATTATTCATTATTATAAATTTAATATAAATTTCTAACAATTTAATTGAAATAAACAAAAAATAAAGGATGATAATTTCTAAAAACGAATATTAAATAAATTACAATACATTGCAAACAAGCTATTAATGCTTCTAAATATATTAATACAATTAATGCAATAAACAACACATAATCTTTTGGAAGTAAATACAAAGTTGTTAAATTTAACGATTTAATTGAATTATAAATGAATATACAAAAACACAATAAACTTGAACACACATATAAATAAGAATGATTGAAATTTTTATAGATATTGATTACTAGAAAAAATATTAAAGAATAAGATATATTTTTCATAAAAATTATGAAAATAAATTGACATTAGAAGATGATAAAGATAAACAATAGAAAAATTGATTAATATTTAAATAAATTCAAAAAATTACTACATAATTTAAAGAATATTAAAATATAAAATAAATAATATCGAAGTAAATAATAATTATAATATTTAAATTCTAAAACTAATACATATATAAAAGCAGAAATAATAAATATTAAAAAAATCATTGTTTAACAGATTAAATAAATATTAAAACAAACAAATAAAGAGGGTAATCGCAATAAATATATTACATTAATTAATTATGAATAATATCATTTATGCACTATAAAATAATTAAAAATAAATTATATTAAAAATTATAATAATAAAAATAATAACACTAATAACGATGTCCTTTATCAAAAAATTTAAAGATATTAAATTAATGCTCATTATAATATTAAAATAAAAATGAGTAAAATGGACGAGATCATATATGAAAGCAATACTAAATAAAAAGATAGAAATAATACACATAGAAATTAATTATGTAGCAATTTTAAATATCTAATCCACATTGACTACAATAACATAATATAAGTAGTAAGATAATTGTCACTAAAAGGGATTGTAATTAGTAGAATATAAACGTAAAAAAGATAGGAATATAAAGAATAAATATCAAAACTGGATTATTGACAATATGGAAAATAATTACAAAAATTTACAAAAAATATATTCCAACACCTGAGGAATAATTCTCATTTTACATTCTCAATCTTATAAGTTTTCCTCGTTCGGGGCTAACACCGTGTATAAGTCACTGAAATTTCACAATTGTCGTCTTAAAAAAAAATTAAATAAATAATATTATATTACTACACAAAGAATAATTCATACATAAAAAAATAATATTAACTACAATTTTTTAAACAAAATCATATTATATATAGACACATCAACACCAAAATTCAAATACTAATACACAAAATACATATATAATAATAATATAATAACACAAAATAACTATATTCAATCTAAATTAATTGATATATTAACCAAATCATTATAAATTTTTAATTTAATATCAATAATTTTAATTAAATATTAAAATAAATATATAATATATAAATAATTATAATAAAATAAATATAAATATAATAAAAAAAAAAATAATATTAAAAAAATAGATACAAATAAATAAATTAAAAATTTAAAAAAAAATAATACAAATTATAAATTGACCAGTTAAAAGAATTAAGTCTACCAGAAATTAAATAAATACAAAGGTATATGATACAATAAAATATTGAATAATTAAAATACAAGGAATATAAAATAAAAAAGGAAAAGTGATTTGCACTCGAATAATTTTAATAGATTATTATGATAAATTAGGATAAAGACATAAATGAAATTAATAACTTATTACACTAGATTATTTATGGACATTTATGATTTAGACTTACAACTAAATTAAAAATTAATATTATGATAAAATTGAGAATTATTAAAATACTAGGAATTAAAATTAAATTTATAAAATTGTATTGAAAAGACATTAATATCTAAAGATAATAATTTAATAATATTATTAATCATTAAATTTCCTAATATATTAATCAGAAATTAACTTATTTAATACTTGGTGAACCATTATATAATAATTATAAAAAAATAATTTCTCAGAAAAATAGAAATTTTCATTATTCTAATAAAATAAAAGATACATAAAATAATAATTAAACCACAATTAATTAAAAAGTATAACTATTAATTAAATTAGATAACAAAATAAAATTATAAAAATTTTAGAAAAATTATTAAATAAAAATTTGGCAAATTTTATAAAAAATATTTATTTATCAGCAAAAATAATTAATAAATTAAAAAGAAGATTTTTATAACAAACAATATGATGGAAAAGACAAAATTTACTATTATAATTAAACGTAATATAATATAACACGAAATAAAAGAGGATATATACAAATAAATTATAAAAATTAAATAAAAAATAGAAGAAGATAAAATTAGGAATACCAATACAAATAACAAATATTTAGCAATCAAAATAACAAATTTAAAATAGATTTAATAATGTTAAGACTTATATTAACACAAAAATTTAATTCAAATAAAAGAAATATCATTCAAATATTAGTTTTTTATTATACACTATTTACATATTATTTACAAGTTATAAATTAACATCAAATATTGATAAATTAATTGAAAAAAGATCATAATAATAAAAAAATAAAAAAATTATTTTAAAAAAAATATTTTTAAATATCAAAAAATTTTAAACATATTGAAAAATTCAAAATTAATGCATTAAACTATCATTAATATAATTTTAGTATGTAAAATATAAAATATATAAAAAAAAAATAGAATAGTTACAATTATCTATCTAGACATTAGAATTAAGAAAAAATTAGAACGAAATATTTAAATAAGGTGAATATATTATTAAGTATTGACATTTTAAATTATAATTAAATTAAATGATGAATATTTTAATAGTTATCAAGATACGCCAAAAATTGTATAATTACTTTCATTAATATACAAATAATAATATATAAATAATTTAATAAATTTATATATAAAATTAAAAGCCAACTCAATAATAGAAATTCAAAAAATATTATTGATAGATGAAAACTTAGAAAAAATTTAATTAATTCATTTTATAAATATGTAATTGAAAAATTATATTCCCCATCACTACAATATCATAAAATTGTGAATTTCATGTCGATTGATTAAGCAGTTCAAGAGAATTTTTTTAAAATATTTTTTGTAATCTCAATACTTGGCTGCCAGACCATGTGACATCAATCTTCATTGAATACCCTGGTATCTCCAAGGCTTGGGGAACATTTGTTGTGGTTTCCCTCGATCTGTCCAGCTGTTCTGGAGAAGAAGATTTTTTTTATAATAGGTTTTCGGGTAAATCCAATATGGCTGCCAAACCATGCCACCTATGACATCATATGTGTTAAACTTTTGTTCCTCATGGTTCGGTGGTCATGTGTAAAGTTTCGCCTCGATCTTTCAGTCACTTCAGAGAAAGATTTTTGGGTTTTTTTTTATATTAAAAAAAAAAATAATATGGCTTGCCAAATCACATGACTGATGACGTCATACAAAAAATTTCTGCAGACAATTTTATCCCAAGATGACTCAAAACTTTATACATATGCAATGTATGTACCTATATTTATCTTCATATATGGGTCATATTATGCATGTACTGTGGGAAAAATACACACCAAAGACCAGGAATCAAACCAGGTTTCTCTGATAAACTGACTAGTGCTCTACCATCTGAGCTATCTGGGTGACCCATAGGCTGGATATGCAATTCTCTCACATATAGATGCCACTTCTCTTTTCCCTCGCCTGCCTTCCAGGACACTCGCTGCCAACCATTGGAGGCAGCGAGGACCTGTCCATGAGAGGGTCTTCCTTCCCATGGGGGAACAAATCCATGTTCGCCCATTATTCACACAAGCAGCACAGTACTATAGTTATAAATGAACAGGGAAACAAACTTAATATGAATATGTGGGAAAAATACAACATGCCCAGACCAGGAATACAAGCTTTCTCTTGTCCAATTCACACATTCTTTGATACCCTTCCTCTCCTCACTTCTGGAGAGTGTATGGTGGTGGATGAGGGGTTTGGGAGGAGGATAACATTATGGGAGGGGAAGGGAAGGCAGTGTGAGGGGAGGGGAAGGGAAGGGCAAGAATGAGGGGCAGGGGATGGAAAGGCAGCAAAGAGTAAGAGGAAGGAGGCAACAATGAGTGGGAAAGCTGAAGGCAGTGAGAGGGGAGGGTAAGGCAGCATGAGGAGGCTGGGGGAGGCAGCGTGAGGGGAGGGAAGGCAGCATTGGGAAGGCAGTCTAAGGGGAGGGTAGGTAGCATACCGGGAGATTAAACGCACCGAAAGAGCAATGTTTTCTTGGATTAATTGCGGAAATTGATCCGAGCAGCAGTTCTTGACTACTTAAAAACCGAGAATGGTATTCAATAGAATGCATACTCAGCACAGTCTATAGAAGGACTTGGTGTGAGCCAACTTTTCTGTTTTTAAAGTTTTTTTTATCCAAAATGGCTTCTAGACACATGACTGATGACGTTACTTTTATCACACCATATTTCCCATGGGTAGTTGATCAATTGATTAATTATGCATTGATCGGTGAAGCAGTTTCTCCTATGAAGTTTTCAAAGATTTTCCCTTAGATCCAATAATGGCTGCCCAACACAGGTGACACACAATAGCCATGTTTACGAAAAATCCTGTCAAAATTTCAAGTCAATCAGATGAAAAGTGAGGATTTCAGAAATTTGGTCTATGTTGACTTTTGGCCTATGTTACCTCAAAATTAATTGGTCGTTGAATTCAGTGACCAAATGTGCAAATCCTCTTCAAATATTAAATCAATCGGATGAAATTTTAGAAATTTTGACCTTTTGTAATGTTGACCTCAAAAATAGTTGGTGGTTGAATTCGTGACCTGATACGCAAATTATTCTTCAACTTTCAAATCAACAGACAAAAACTAATAATTTATGAAATTACGGCCTATGTTGACATTTTGGCCCATGTTGACCTCAAAATAGTTTGGTGACCGAATTCAGTGACTTGATATGCAAATCCTCTTCAAATTCTAGTCAATCGGGTGAAAATTGAGGATTTCAGAAAATTGGCCGATGTTGAACTTTGTCCTATGTTGACCGCAAAAGAGTTACCGCGATATCACATGGTCATATAACTGTAGGTAAAGTTTCGTTTCCTTCACTGATTGATTTTTCTATGTACTCTCTTAACAAAATGCAGACACGCGACATACGATGTACGTACGTACGCGACCGATCACTTAATGCTGCTTTTCGCTTTGCGAACAGGTAAAAAAAAGCTTTCCATTAATCCAAATTCGCACATTCTTTGACACTCCATACCCTCTCCTCAACCTCCGGAGGTTGTATGGTGGTGGAGGGGGTTTGGGATGAGATAGTATGGGGGAGGGAAGGGAAGGCAGCAAGAATGGAGGGGAGGGGAAGGCGGTGAGATGGGAGGGAAGGTAGCGTGAGGGGAAGGGAAGGCAGCATAAGGGAAATGGAAGGCAGCATAAAGGCAAGGGCAGGAAGTGTGCGATAAACGCTCCCAAATGGCAACATTTTTGTTTATAACTGCCAATGTTCATGTAAACCAGGCGGGAGCATTTAAAAATTAAAAAACCATGCTATCTACCTGGCAAAGACTTGCTGGCATGCATGCCCCCACCTCCATACGCATTTCTCCAACCTCCTCGCATGCAGGCACGCACACACCCCACTGAGAGTCATTTGTACCCATTTGTACCATGTCTGTGTGTGCTGTCTTCGTCACTCGTTTTCATCAACATGTCAACTATTAATATATTGTAGCAACTATTAGTGTATTTGTATTATTTTGTCATGAAAGCAGATCGTACAAATGGTAAAAAGAAAACAGCGGATGTAATTGCAAAAAAAAAAGACCACCTGTGGACTGTATAGTTATGGCTTGCAAAAGCAGGTTAATACAATGGCGTTATGCTCAATGACATTATACTCTCTGCACATTCTTTCATCTTTTCTTCACTAAATATAATTGTGTCCGATCAGTAGAAAAATAAACTAAGCTCAATGCTTTGCTTAAATAAATACACTTAGTTATAAAAATCGTTAATTTGTTTTAAAATTTTCAGATTTAACTCCACATTTCACACATTTATTTTAAAGCACTTATTTCATCCACGCGATGCAATTCTTGAAATCCGATATAATATTTCGATTATACTGTATATTTTAATGAGTCCGTGAGAGTAGATCGAGTTTCCAAGGCAAGGCAGTTTGATTAGGTGAATTGGGTGAATTGGGGCTGGACCAAGGATCAGCCTTTTCGTGGAGGTAAGCCATTAATTATCTTCAAAAGGGGTGTTTGAATTGACACAAACACTCAATTTTCATTCATGCACTTCCTTCGACTTCTCTTTGTTGTACGCAGGCAAAGTTTGGGGCCCCGAGGGTTTCATGGTTTTGGAGTTATGGAGGAGACACCTACACCCTGACACCCTGACACCCTGACACCCTGACACCCTGACACACACACACACACACACACACACACACACACACACACACACACACATGACATTTATTAGTAATAGATTGGATATGCAGAAGTTGCATTGGTATGCCATTCATGTTGTTGTTTATATATATACATGTGCAGTATTTGGAAGTGCTCATTTGTCTTGGACTTGAACATATTTTGTCGATAGTGTATTTACGTCACATGATCCATCACCTTTTTTTTTTTCCACCATTCAACAACACGTAGCTGCATTGATGTCCCTCATATGTTGAGGATACTTCCATCTACTCCATATAGTAACAAAGGAGACCATTTTAAGTCGTCTGTCAAGAAAGATTTCGACAGATGTATGAATCGACTTTGTTTTGTCCCACAGGCAAATCTGCAAAGATTCATGGACCTGCTGGCGCAGGATCGTTTCGCCTTTGGCAATACGCGGGCCCGCGCCGATATTGGAGCCCGGCACGCAGGCGTGCCTCACGGCATTTCAAACCTGATTACGCATGGCTTTGGTGGTCCCGCAATATGTGCAGCACTCACGGCACTTCAGAATTACCTGACCGAGGCGCTAAAGGCCCTGGACAAGATGTACTTGAGTGCATCAACAATAATCATGGTGAACCAGCACTGGTGGTGGAGCTGGCAACAAAGGCGGCGGGGTATCTCACGGTGACAAAGATGAAAAACACCGCAATGATCGACACTTGGAGCAGGTCAAGCAAAGGACCCTGCAATTTGGGAAACTGCATTGATGGCCATTGGTAGACATCATTTTTCAAAACTCCCTCCCGACGTCCTGCTGTCGAACTGGTATCGTTTACAATCCAACAATTTTCTGCATTTCTATAACGTCAAATTATCTCCTCATGTTGACATGCACATCAGGAACCACAACATGCACTCCTACAAGGAGATCATTACTTGGGTTTGTCTGCATTTTTTTTTGAACCTGGCTGGCTGTCAAACTGGTGTGCAAACTGGCTGTACAGAACTGACCATGGAGACGAATTTAACACACACAGTTGGCCGAATGGACGTGCCAGAACACATGCTTCCTGTTAGCATTTTGTGTACAAGTCACTCCATGACCTCTGGAGCAGGGCGAGCTTGGTGAGTTTTATCATTTCGTTCGCTGTGCATTTTAATAATTACAATGGATCATCCCACCACAAAAACCTTATTTCATATATACAGTGTGTGTGTGTATATATATGTGTATATATATAACATATATATACATATATATACACACACACATACACTCAATCCTATTTATTTGTGTGTGTGGAAATGTGATGGGCCCATGTACGATTGTGCACATTCTGTTCCACTGGCAGCTGTAATGCGTTGTATGTGATACTTCTTACTTATAGTCGTTGAATCCATTTCCATTGTCCATCAGTTTGATTTCTCCACTACTGCCATTGTCTATGCTCTGTTGCTTGCGATGGAATCCAGGAGGAATTTGGAAAACCGACCTCTTGTTACATTTCCTGTTTTTACTCTTGTGAAAATATAAATTATAAAATATTTGGCATGTTTGTAAACAGTTTTGATCTGTCTTGATTTTAAACGGCAACAATAACAATAGCTTTTTGATGAACATCTAAATAAACGATCGCTTATTATATGTCCCCATGCAGACCTATATGTAATATAAATGCTGTTACAATGTTAATAGGATCAGTGCGTCCATCAATGGAGATATTTTTTGAAGCTTTGAGTTCAACAGGGTTCACACTAAGTTCATGACCGTTTTTGCATATTGCCTTTGATCTTTCAAACTCCATGATGCCTTTTCAAAGTACCTGGACTCATTTTTGTGAAACGATGTGACGTCATCAATTCACGTCCTGGACTCCTAAGAACTAGTTCACCTGTGGCCACACACTTGTAAGTTGTTTCGGTATTTAGCGAAAGCGTGTATTGAGTTGCATATGTTAAATTGTCCCTGTACACAGCGTTACAGACGGCAGGGTTTTCTTCAGAGCTGACAATGAAACTGCCATTTATGCGATGTATTTGTTTTTACTGTATATGAAAACTGAACAGAACCTGTGTTATATATTTCTTTTTTCTTTATCTTATTGGGGCTGATGTTTTGTCGAAGGTAAAACTTTTTTTTTGACTGATATTTTGGGTTTCATGTTTTTCTCGCCCTTATGAGTGGCAATTTTTTTATTCGGGTTTGATTGAGTTGTAATTGATGGAAGAGCATTACATAATTGTGCTGCAAGTCCGGCACAATGGCGATGTAATATGAGGGCAGCTACTAATATCAGCAGCTCTTCCCTGAAATACGTTAGGGTAGTTCATATTTAAGACGAAATGATAAATGATGAAATACTTTATCTATGGACAGGATTAGAATACTCAAATTGGATAGCTATAACCGAACCAATTTAATTTTGGGGATATCAGTCGTTCAAATTTTGAAAAATAGCGGATTTTCTATTACCTTTTCAAAAACCTTTAAACTGTTTACTTTTTCAAAAAAAAAAAAAACATCCAAATTGGACGTTAATCACGGGAAATAAAGTTTTTTCCACATTAATTAATCACGGGACAAGTTTGAATGTGTTGTTTGTGGAACAAATTTCATGAAAACTCAAACGTATCAGCGACGCAACTTTCCATCACTTCTGGTTAGCGACAACAACCATTTTCGTGCGGTGAAATCAATACTTTAGCAACGACGTGAACACGACTGCTAGAGTACTTACCAGCTTTGATACTGTTCGTAATATTTACCTCCGCCAACGAAGGTGAAGGAGGTTATGTTTTCTCCACTCTGTTTTGTTTGTTCACTTGCAAAATTGAAGATTTTTTCAAGTATATTGGTCAGTCGATTTTTATTCTGTCTGTTTGTCTGTCTATCTGTTTGTCTGTCTGTTTGTCGCCTACAGGTCACAATTTTAAACCGATCTTCACAAATCTTCACCACATGGTAGAGTTTGTCAAAAGGAAGAAGCCTATTTTTTTAAGATCAAAAGGTCAACATAGGCCAAAGGTCAACAACTTTGGTGAGATTTCTAAAAATCCTCAATTTTCATCCGATTGATTTGAATTTGAGGAGGTATTATTTCAGGTCATTGAATTCAATCACCAATTATTTTTGAGGTCAAATTTGTTTGATGGATTTTGCAAGTATCGTGTTCTGCATGACGTTTTCTTCTTGTTTGTTTGTTGTGTGGGATAATCTCAAAAAGTTGTGGGTGGATCCGGATGAAATTTGTGACAGGTTGGGTGTGTGACAAGGACGAACTGATTATATTTTGGTGAAGTTCCGGATCCTGGATCCAACTAACAATAATTTTTTTTAAGTGATTCTTCAACCATTGAGCGGTGGGGCCAAAATGATATATATACACAACATCTCAAAACGTTGTGGACGATTCGACGAAACTTGGTGGACATATTGGGTGTGTGAAAGAAGAATTGATTCATTTTGGTGAAGCTCCGAATCCGGATACAGATTCGAATTGTTTTGAAGTGATTCTTGAGCATTGAGAGATACGGCTAAACGAATATATAGCACGATAACTCCAAAAGTTGTGGACGGATTTCAGATGTAACTTGGTGGATATGTTGCGAGTGTGACAAGGAAGAAGTGCTTCAATTTTTGGTGAGATCCGAATCCGCATCTGGATTCAAGAATGCTTTAATATTCTTCAGCATCGAGAGATAGGCTGAAAACGATAATAGTACTGTATGCAATGATATTTCAAAAATGTAATGGCCCAATGTGTTCTCGTGGATCAGGCATTGCATGGCGGAGGGTATGCGCTCTACTGAGTGTCTTATGTGTTTAATTTAGTCCACCCAAATGTTGTTTAGTTATGTGAAAAATCCTAGCAACGTTCCCTTGTTGCTGAGCGTTGATTCACCGTGCTAAAAATGGTGGTGGCTGTTGCTAATCGGAATGATGAAAGTTGCATCCTAACATTTGAACACACAGAGCTGCTGACACCACCTTCTAACCCTGGCAGAAGCATAATTTTGCAAACGCAGATTCGTTATTCCTACTAAATCAAAATAATGACAAATTACTGGCACCCGTAGTCCCAAGAAGGAAGCCAGATATAATAACACCACACAACACACACACACACATTATGTCCTGGGTAAGTAGTACAGTACTTACAAAAACTAATTTATTTGAATTATAACCTTAATTTATAAGCAATTGACTGATTTCACAACTGCCCGTATCATCAGCTGGGCACTGTTTTTCATCGAGGTTTCGATCTTTTTCACCTGGAACCTCTCCAAACAGTGGATCCACAACCCCAGTCGCAATTTTAAAATGCTGCACTGCGCATATTTGCAACCACAATAAATTATTTTAATGTTTATTTTTAAATGTATTTTTATAAATAGTATTTATTTATTGTAATTTTCATCTAAATACCTCCATTATTTAATACCATATATATATATGATATATGTATTGTTAATCAATAATATTAATTAAATGATTTACCTACCTAAAATAATTAATTAATTATTATTTTATCAAATTAATGCAATCGATCTTGTTAACATGAAAACCAACCAAACTTAAATAAAAGGTGACGATGGAGTCTTAAAGATATTCTCACAAGACCTGATCAAACAATCAGCCAAATCCTTTTGCTTAACATGATGGAAATAACCTCTCGCACATTTCCAAAATATCCTTTCTGAACAAATTCTTGCAAATCTAAGTAGTTGAGATGAAAGACATTGTAACCCATTTTAATTGGTACATTGCCTCCCTGGAAAGGTGTACAAGACTACCGGGAAACTGAAATCATCTACTTTTGATATATACACTTGTACTAAAACCATTCTGTCCAACTCTAACCAACTGTAAAGCTGCCAAATATGCAGCAACTGTACAATCATTATCACTCGCTGTTTGCAATCAGGCTATCTGGATAAATCTTGTGAAGCTGCCTATCAAAAAAAATTATAGTTAACCACACAAATATCATCAATATAATGACATGTTATGAGATAACATTTTAACATTTTAGCTCATCCTAATTTTTTTCCTTCATCATTTCTGCATGAATAAAAATTCACAGAAAATAAAAAAATGTCACCAGTCGGGGGCGTGCAATTCCACCATGGGAAGACCTTTAACCCGCTGAAACTATTATCCCACAAAAAGAAACAAAAGTATAACATAAAATAAATTAACAGCATCCTTAAACTTCTGCTTTATCAAAACAATGAAAACTTGAGTGTTTATTTTTAGAAAAGAATGCTCTATCAAACTGACACAGAAAAACTAATGAAAGAGTTAAAAACCTGTCAATTACTTTTGAAGAGTGAATCCTCATTCGTGCTAAATCCAAATTTGTATATAAAGTTGAAAAATCAAAACTTCAAGTGACCTGATATCGAGGCATCTAATTCTATCTAAAACTCCAAAGATATTTCCTATGATATGTCCACTCAAACAGCTGGGAATTTATTCGTTTTCATTTTGAGCTTTTGCCCCACTCGAGGTGAAAGAAAGAAAGGTGATGGTTCAGTGAAAGTTTCCAAATCGTTTTTATTACGATCGATCCGACTGGCATTCCACTAAGTTTATTCAGGTATTTCCAGCTTCTCTCTGGGGGTTAAGCAAATGTCTTTGCACAAGAGAGATGTATGTTTTGGTGGAGTAGTGAAATAGTTTGTGAGACCCTATATGGCTCTGTTCTGCTAATGATGAGATGATCGATGATAAGGTGTGCTAGATGCAAGTCCTTTTGGAAAGAAAGAACACAAACAGCTTGTCCACAGTTTGAACACACATGCTATTCATTTTAATTTCCATATCGTGCATAAGACGGATGGAGATTTCCACTTTGTTACAAGGAAGGAAACTGTTTGCACAAAGTGTAGTTGTTATAAAAGGAGGCAGGGTTAAAGGACAATTAACAACGGGTTCTTTTTGATTTTGATAAAAGGAGCACGGCCGGTGGTAAGAGCTGCCTTCAGTTGAACACTCTGCTTGTACACCTTGAGAAATTGTCTTGCAGTGGGTTTCCTGAGATGTCATCAGCAAAGCTTGGTGAAGGTGAGATCCTGCTATAGACTGATGGACAGAGAAGGGGTGGGGGGAGGAGAGGGGATGAGAGAGTGGAGGGAGAGAGGGGAGAGGAGCGGAAAAAGAGAGAAGAGGGGGAGAGAGAGAAAAGAGAAAGAGAGAGAGAATCTCTGAGGTTTATTTCGTTATCTATTGTTTTCCTTGCAACACCAGTTCGTTGAGGACAGTAGAAGTTGAGACTAAAATGGCCAGACTGATATCCATACCCTGGAGTTAAGAAATTAAATTTTTTTTAAAAACAGTTATTGATTTATCATACTTATCGTATGACAGAATTATAGTTCAGCAGATTTTTCCTGAGCAGCAAAGTTCGTGTTTCAATGTCGAATGAGGAAGAATCGCAGTCGACAGGAGGCAGGGGGGGGGGGGGGACACATTGGTAGTTAGAACTCACATCGAACAATGAATGACCACCTCTTCAGCAAGTAGAAGAGCAGGCACCTCGGTGCGAAGGGAATTAATTAATGGCTCTGCATTTGCGGGCACACAAACTCCATTGGCTTCAAGAGATGGTCCAGCAACTGATGATCAAGGAATACAGTAACTTGTGAGGGCTCGCTCACGTCGTCTCCTACGGCCAACAATGTGAAAGATAGGTTTCATACACAAGGTCCACAAAGGTTATGCTGACCACCATGTGAAGCTGAGTTATGACAACCACATCGGGAAGAGAAATAAAGCTAACGCTATGGACATTCGCCTCCTTTTCCAATGAAGGGCTTATGTCCGAAACGTAAGCTTGATTTGCTTCCAAGGTGGTAGACCTTTGTGAACTCTCAGCTATTGGAGCCCATACTCCATGGTATGATGATCAGGTCCAGGGCCGAGTGGTGCAATGGTGGGAACAGATTGTCATGGCGACAGAGTCAACCAAAATGACACAAGGACGAGTCTTCACTATGTCAGGTGCAAGATCATTTCTGTTGGCACCTGATCCTCGCATGAGAGATGAAAAGCAGGCAAGAAATCGTTGTGTTTATGAAACATTGCTCACACGGGTAACAGTGGCAGACAGTGACGTGTACGTGCTGCTGGGTATTCCGTGGCTTTGCTTGTAACGCTTCGGCCGTCATTTATCGGGCGTCAAGCAACGTAAGACGAACCCCCTTTGGAAGGCCTTTGTTTGTGCGAGCTCGACACACTTGCTCAACACCTGCAGGCAGAGCATGGATGAACGAGCGCCGTTATCGAGAGGCGGTCCGTTCAAACAACACCCGAGATGGCTGAAGAACGCCCGGACATTAACATGTGTTTGGCCACTCGTGGCCCATTGTTCGTTGGAATTGTTTGGTGCAGGCACTAACACCGCTGGAAATGTTTTCCCCGACACGAACTCTCTGGCAACAGTTCAAAGTCTCCCTTCACTGGTAGGAATTGACGAGGGGGGGGGGTGTAGGAGGTAGTGTGTGTGTGTGTGTGTGTGTGGGGGGGGGGGGTGGGGGAGGTGCAGAGGTAGTGTGTGTGTGTGTGTGTGGTGGGGGAGGTGCAGGAGGCAGTGTGTGTGTGTGTGGGGGGGGGGGAGAGGGTGAGTAGGGAAGTGATGGAGGAGGAGTGGAGGCAAACATTGCTCCTGTTAATGCACGTGACATTGTTAATCTCTGCATGAATGTACATAAAAACAATATATCATCGAAAACTATATGATGTTATCGTTTCGCACTGCTTGTGGGGTATATCTGACTGTATAACGCGCAATCATTCCATCAACACTAACCACCTCTGAATAGATATTAGTAAACTCTCCGTCACAGCGCTACTCTCCGGTATTTAATTAATTTTTTCTTAAATATTAAAGTCCGCACACCATTATTTAACTGCGACACCCTGACACCGCACAACGCACACGCACTATATATATATATATATATATTGTTCCCGAAGTTGGAGGACTCTGAGAATTGGTTGAAGACCTCCAAATGGAATCAGTGGAAGCAGCAGCTGCTGCTGTTGTTGTGTGGTTTGTTGCGTTGAACAGGAGAGGAAACAAGTTCAAATCTGAATTCAGTTAAATGATCATTTTAAATGTGGTGCTGACGGTGGACTCCACTTTGGTGTAAAAAGAGTCAATGATGAGGTTCGAGGTGGGCGCATCGGGAAGGTCGTGAGGGGTGGGCCAGTGGCCAGTGGGCGGGGCTGCAGGTGCAAGTGAAAGTCGGTGCTCGCGCACAATGGGGCGGCACGGCACGTGCCATGGCGGATCGATGATGGAGCGGCTGCTTAGCCCCGGGCTTTAGCCCCAGGAGCGATGGCGCATTCGCGATGAAGGAGAAAGGAGTTGGGGTTGTGAAGGGGGAGTTGGGGTAATGAAGTGCATTTTAATAATCATCGTCGATGCGAAAAGGAAGGGGAGGGCGAGGAATGGATGAGTGACAGTTGCGGCGCGAGTGCAGGCAAGGGGGAGGGGGGTTCGAGAGCCGCCCAAATGAGACATCTGCTTCACGGCGTCGTCGACAATGGAGGTTAACGATATTCATACGGTGTAATGGCAAGCGGCCGAGACGGCGGCCGATTAGCCGCTCATTTGGAGGCCCGGCCGCTGTGGCCTCGCCTCGTTGGCTTTGCGGGCCGCCCGTTGGCGCCCAAATCAAGAGGCGGGGCGGGGACGCCTTCGCCTCCCGTTGCGTTTATTTACAAGGCAGGGCGTGATTGCGCAGCGGGCGGAGTTCATGCGGAACGGGTGCTCGGAGGGCGAGAGAATGGTGGGAGGGTGCTCATCAGGAGATCCTGACCGAATGCCGCAGGGCGCGCCATATGCTGCCCTTCCGTCTGCTGGATCCTTGCTCTTGCGTCTCATTCCGTAACGACCTCCAGCCCCAAGACCTATTCTCCCTCCCCCCTCTCGCGTCGTTTATTCCAAGCTGCGAACAGCTGCAAAAGACAAGCGTTTATGCATAGTCCCATAAGCGCAGACAAACTGTCATCACCTGGGACTCCATTCTGCATAAACTTCTTGTCAACGACGTCAGTACATGGAGTGCTGTACCGTGGGATCCTGACACGGACAACACTGCGACGTATAGATCCATCCGTACAACTCCAGTGCCTCGAAACTCCGACATATTCATTTTTACATCCAATCATGGATATGTGAAACCCTCTTACCGCACCGTGGTTACAAACATTTCAAACGAATGGCATATATAAAATATACATATACAAATATATACATCTATCTATAATTCCAGCAATGTGTGTGTGTGTGTGTGTGTGTGTGGTGTGTGTGTGTGTGTGTGGTGTGTGTGACGCTGTTCCTCAACAACCACTGGTCCGATCTAATTGAAACTTGCCACGTATATTGCTGGGGACCTGAGTATGTGCCTTTTCAAGATTTGATATTAATCGGACAAGTGATTTCCCAAGTTATGGCCATTTATTTACCAACCAATCACAGGACAGGTTGCTTGCGTGGGCGTGGCTGGCGTAGGCCGGTGCACGGCCGGCCGACGATGACGTCACATGCCGTGCTGGTTACGATGGGGATCGATCGGTGCCTTAGTTACCGTGGGGTAGGAGTGCCAATGGTAATGGCAGCGAATGTCATGGCAAGCAAAGACAGGAGGTAAACTTGATTTTAATTAACTCTGTGTGTAAGTATCACAGCAGTTGTTACTTTCAATGCAAGCGATAATTCGTGGAAATATGTGAACATTCCGTACGGGCACGCACTACTTTTGGATAGTGATGACTTACTATATTCTAATAATTTCTCCGATTTCTTATCCGCATTTATAGATAAACACAATGCCCAATCCAGTCGTCGTTTATGAGAGCGAAAGAATGGCCTGTGTGGTTGTTTGAAAGTTTTTTTTTTTTTTTGCATGTACGGCCACGCACATATGGGGGCACCCGAGAGCGAAGGAAGGCCTGTGTGGTTGTTGTTTCTGGCACCGCGTTTTGAAAGTTTTATTTTATTTTTTTTTGTAATGTACGGCTACGCACATATGGGCACGCACGTACGGCCATGCACGTACGGCACACGTCACGGTAGCACGCACCGTAGGCCATGCATGCACGTACGGACACGCACGTACGGCCACGCGAGAGCGAAGGAACGGCCTGTGTGGTTGTTTCTGGCAAGCGTTTTAAAGTTAATATATATTAATTTTTTTTTAATTATTATTTTTTTTGCACGTACAGCCACGCACGTACGGGCCACGGTGAAAGCAAAGGAACGGCTTGTGTGTTGTTGGTTCTGGCACGGCGGTTTGAGTTTTTTTGCTGGGGGGGGGGGAGGTTTTGCATGTACGGCCACGCATCTACGGGCATGCACTAGTCTATCTATAATTCCAGCAGTGTGTGTGTGTGTGTGTGTGTGTGTGTGTGTGTGTGTGTGTGTTCTGTGACCGCTGTTTCTCGACAACCACTGTCCGATCTAATGAAAACTTGCCAAATATATTGCTGGGGACCTGAGGATGTGCCTTTTCAAGGGTTTGTGATATTAATCGGACAAGTGATTCCAAGTTATGGCGCATTTATTTAACAACCAAATGACAAGACACGTTGTTGCTTGGGCGTGGCCGATGGGGGAAGGGAACCTCAAGCCGCGTTCCCCATTACAGGTTACAACGTAACCGACTTCCGGATAGTGATGACTTCGTGTATTTCTATAATTTCTCGATTTCTTATGCGCATTTATAGATAACAACAATGCCCAAGTTATGATCGTTTTCATATTAGACGGTGCATAATTTCAGTAAACATCAGAGTGAGGCTGGTATGCTCTGAACCAGGAAGTAATTTTTTTTTTTTTTGCACGAACATTTTTTTTTTTTTTTTGCACGAACATTTTTTTTTTCTCTCTTCCTCTTCTCTTTTGTGTTTTTCCTTGCGACGACATTGCGAAAAGGCAAAATACGTTGGCGATAATTGAATAATTGGCCATTAAAACTTAGAATTTATCAAAATGTTGGCAGATCCAGCAGCCTCCGCATTCTTTCCCTGGTCGAGGAACAAAGAAGAAGCGCCGTTTCCTCAGCAATGTTGTTTATGAAGGGTGCTAACGAGATAAAGGTGTGTACATGGAGACAATTTTTTATTATTTATAAGCACTGTTTCCTCAGCAATGTTGTTTTATGAAGAGGTGCTAACGAGATATAGGTGTGTACATGGAGACAATTTTTATTATTATTTATTTATTGAAGAAAAATTGTTCCGAAAATATATTTATCAAAAAAAGTGCACAACTGTTTTTTTGTTTCCAATTGTCAAAACGGTGTGGCCTCTTTGAAGTGTTAAGGAATTCAGCTCTACTCAACATGCTTGCCAACGAATACATCTCCATTTTGGTGATAAAAAGATTCACAACGACGGGTTTCCTTACTCATTGCTCTGCAGTCTGCATTCAACCCTTCATTTGTCATCTGCCATTGACCTCATTTCATCTATCTATAATTCAGCAATCTGTGTGTGTGTGTGTCATCTATAATTCCAGCAATATGTGTGTATGTGTGTGTGTGTGTGTGTGTCATTTACGAGAGCGAAGGAACGGCCTGTGTGGTTTGTTTCTGGCACGCGGTTTGAAAGTTTTTTTGTTTGCACGTACGGCCACGCACGTACGGGCACGCACCTACGGGCATGCACTAGTCTATCTATAATTCCAGCAAATGTGTGTGTGTGTGTCGTGTCTGTGTCTGTGTCTGTGACCGGCTGTTTCTCGACACCACTGTGTCCGATCTAATTGAAACTTGCCATATATATTGCTGGGGACCTGAGGATGTGCCTTTCAAGTTTTGATATTAATCGGATAAGAGCTTCCCAAGTTATGGCCATTTATATTACCAACCAATGACAGGACACGTTGATGCGTGGGCGTGGTCGATGGGGAAGAGAACCTCAGCCGCGTTCCCCATTACGGGTTACAACGTACGGACTTCCGGATAGTGATGACTTCGTGTATTCTAATAATTTCTCGATTTCTTATGCGCATTTATAGATAAACACAATGCCCACAAGTTATGATCGTTTTCATATTAGACGGTGTATATAATTTCAGTAACATCCGAGTGAGCTGGTATGCTCCGACCAGGAAGTAATTTTTTTTCTCATTTTTTTTTCTCAATTTTTTTTTCTTCTTCTCTTTCTCTTTGTGTTTTACTTGCGATGAATTGCGAAAAGGCAAAATTACGTAAACAAAGAGAAGAGAAGAGAGAAAAAAAAATTGAGAAAAAAAAATGAGAAAAAAAATTACTTCCTGGTTCGGAGCATACCAGCTCACTCGGATGTTACTGAAATTTATACACCGTCTAATATGAAAACGATCATAACTTGGGGCATTGTGTTTATCTATA
>CM068955.1:113284965-113304735 GCA_035128595.1 Eptatretus atami
AAAATGAACTAAAAATTTTAAAATATAAATCATTAGAAATTATTATTGAAATGAAGCTATTAAAATTATTAATATATTAATAAATAAAACCATTACTTAGTATGATTTAGATAAAAACAAAAATTAAATATTATCAATAATATCCAAAATTAATTAGAAAAAAATCATTCAAACAACATAATAATATAAACATAAAAATTCAAAATACATAAAATCAAACTCTACAATACTTCAAAAATAAAAAATAAAAATTTGATTAAAACAAAATAATTTAACATACATAAAAATTAAATTATTTTTTAAAAAAAAATTTTTAAAGGAAAGGACGGATTGATCTAATAACACAAAATAAAGAAATCTAATAACATTTGATTTAAAATTATAAAAATAATTATTAATTTTGAAGCTATATTCAAAAATAAATATTAAATAAAAATAAAAACAACATTATAAAACAAAATTGGAATTATAATATATAATTACTTAGTACTTAATTCTACTTATAAAATAATTTTTGAAAATAATATATTTAAATATATTAATATAAATTTAAGACAATATTAAATATAAAAAATAATAATAATAGAGAATTATATGATCATTTAGGGGCATTATCATATATCCAGGAAACCTATATAATAATTATAAATTATCTCATAATTTTAATAGATAAATTGAAGAATTTTTACAATAGATATAATGAACAAAAAATTACTTAAAATAATTAATAATTTTTATCAAATGAAATAGAAAATTTTTTATTTCGAGAAAAATGAATAAAAGATTTAGAACACATCTATAACAGCGTATCACTATTAAAATGCAAAGGATATAAGCAATTCAAATTTTAAATGAATTAAGAATATATGAACAAAAATATCATAAAGAATAGCCACCAAGAACAAATTGATATAAAAAATTACTAAAACATACATAATAACAGTAGAATGTAATGCATGGAAGAAATTATATCAAAATTATAAATACAGTGGAAATAAAAAACAATTAATTGAAAAAAAAAAAATAAAATAGCAAATTTTAATCTCAAAATTAATAAATCACTATTTATCAATAAATATAAAAATATAACTAAATTTAAAAAAATTAAAAATTACTATATTACAAACAAACCACATATTATTCATTATTATAAATTTAATATAAATTTCTAACAATTTAATTGAAATAAACAAAAAATAAAGGATGATAATTTCTAAAAACGAATATTAAATAAATTACAATACATTGCAAACAAGCTATTAATGCTTCTAAATATATTAATACAATTAATGCAATAAACAACACATAATCTTTTGGAAGTAAATACAAAGTTGTTAAATTTAACGATTTAATTGAATTATAAATGAATATACAAAAACACAATAAACTTGAACACACATATAAATAAGAATGATTGAAATTTTTATAGATATTGATTACTAGAAAAAATATTAAAGAATAAGATATATTTTTCATAAAAATTATGAAAATAAATTGACATTAGAAGATGATAAAGATAAACAATAGAAAAATTGATTAATATTTAAATAAATTCAAAAAATTACTACATAATTTAAAGAATATTAAAATATAAAATAAATAATATCGAAGTAAATAATAATTATAATATTTAAATTCTAAAACTAATACATATATAAAAGCAGAAATAATAAATATTAAAAAAATCATTGTTTAACAGATTAAATAAATATTAAAACAAACAAATAAAGAGGGTAATCGCAATAAATATATTACATTAATTAATTATGAATAATATCATTTATGCACTATAAAATAATTAAAAATAAATTATATTAAAAATTATAATAATAAAAATAATAACACTAATAACGATGTCCTTTATCAAAAAATTTAAAGATATTAAATTAATGCTCATTATAATATTAAAATAAAAATGAGTAAAATGGACGAGATCATATATGAAAGCAATACTAAATAAAAAGATAGAAATAATACACATAGAAATTAATTATGTAGCAATTTTAAATATCTAATCCACATTGACTACAATAACATAATATAAGTAGTAAGATAATTGTCACTAAAAGGGATTGTAATTAGTAGAATATAAACGTAAAAAAGATAGGAATATAAAGAATAAATATCAAAACTGGATTATTGACAATATGGAAAATAATTACAAAAATTTACAAAAAATATATTCCAACACCTGAGGAATAATTCTCATTTTACATTCTCAA
Organism: Eptatretus atami; assembly: GCA_035128595.1. Taxonomy (NCBI): domain Eukaryota; kingdom Metazoa; phylum Chordata; class Myxini; order Myxiniformes; family Myxinidae; genus Eptatretus; species Eptatretus atami. Next base: position 113,287,188 of record CM068955.1, read on the forward strand.
TCTTATAAGTTTTCCTCGTTCGGGGCTAACACCGTGTATAAGTCACTGAAATTTCACAATTGTCGTCTTAAAAAAAAATTAAATAAATAATATTATATTACTACACAAAGAATAATTCATACATAAAAAAATAATATTAACTACAATTTTTTAAACAAAATCATATTATATATAGACACATCAACACCAAAATTCAAATACTAATACACAAAATACATATATAATAATAATATAATAACACAAAATAACTATATTCAATCTAAATTAATTGATATATTAACCAAATCATTATAAATTTTTAATTTAATATCAATAATTTTAATTAAATATTAAAATAAATATATAATATATAAATAATTATAATAAAATAAATATAAATATAATAAAAAAAAAAATAATATTAAAAAAATAGATACAAATAAATAAATTAAAAATTTAAAAAAAAATAATACAAATTATAAATTGACCAGTTAAAAGAATTAAGTCTACCAGAAATTAAATAAATACAAAGGTATATGATACAATAAAATATTGAATAATTAAAATACAAGGAATATAAAATAAAAAAGGAAAAGTGATTTGCACTCGAATAATTTTAATAGATTATTATGATAAATTAGGATAAAGACATAAATGAAATTAATAACTTATTACACTAGATTATTTATGGACATTTATGATTTAGACTTACAACTAAATTAAAAATTAATATTATGATAAAATTGAGAATTATTAAAATACTAGGAATTAAAATTAAATTTATAAAATTGTATTGAAAAGACATTAATATCTAAAGATAATAATTTAATAATATTATTAATCATTAAATTTCCTAATATATTAATCAGAAATTAACTTATTTAATACTTGGTGAACCATTATATAATAATTATAAAAAAATAATTTCTCAGAAAAATAGAAATTTTCATTATTCTAATAAAATAAAAGATACATAAAATAATAATTAAACCACAATTAATTAAAAAGTATAACTATTAATTAAATTAGATAACAAAATAAAATTATAAAAATTTTAGAAAAATTATTAAATAAAAATTTGGCAAATTTTATAAAAAATATTTATTTATCAGCAAAAATAATTAATAAATTAAAAAGAAGATTTTTATAACAAACAATATGATGGAAAAGACAAAATTTACTATTATAATTAAACGTAATATAATATAACACGAAATAAAAGAGGATATATACAAATAAATTATAAAAATTAAATAAAAAATAGAAGAAGATAAAATTAGGAATACCAATACAAATAACAAATATTTAGCAATCAAAATAACAAATTTAAAATAGATTTAATAATGTTAAGACTTATATTAACACAAAAATTTAATTCAAATAAAAGAAATATCATTCAAATATTAGTTTTTTATTATACACTATTTACATATTATTTACAAGTTATAAATTAACATCAAATATTGATAAATTAATTGAAAAAAGATCATAATAATAAAAAAATAAAAAAATTATTTTAAAAAAAATATTTTTAAATATCAAAAAATTTTAAACATATTGAAAAATTCAAAATTAATGCATTAAACTATCATTAATATAATTTTAGTATGTAAAATATAAAATATATAAAAAAAAAATAGAATAGTTACAATTATCTATCTAGACATTAGAATTAAGAAAAAATTAGAACGAAATATTTAAATAAGGTGAATATATTATTAAGTATTGACATTTTAAATTATAATTAAATTAAATGATGAATATTTTAATAGTTATCAAGATACGCCAAAAATTGTATAATTACTTTCATTAATATACAAATAATAATATATAAATAATTTAATAAATTTATATATAAAATTAAAAGCCAACTCAATAATAGAAATTCAAAAAATATTATTGATAGATGAAAACTTAGAAAAAATTTAATTAATTCATTTTATAAATATGTAATTGAAAAATATATTCCCCATCACTACAATATCATAAAATTGTGAATTTCATGTCGATTGATTAAGCAGTTCAAGAGAATTTTTTTAAAATATTTTTTGTAATCTCAATACTTGGCTGCCAGACCATGTGACATCAATCTTCATTGAATACCCTGGTATCTCCAAGGCTTGGGGAACATTTGTTGTGGTTTCCCTCGATCTGTCCAGCTGTTCTGGAGAAGAAGATTTTTTTTATAATAGGTTTTCGGGTAAATCCAATATGGCTGCCAAACCATGCCACCTATGACATCATATGTGTTAAACTTTTGTTCCTCATGGTTCGGTGGTCATGTGTAAAGTTTCGCCTCGATCTTTCAGTCACTTCAGAGAAAGATTTTTGGGTTTTTTTTTATATTAAAAAAAAAAATAATATGGCTTGCCAAATCACATGACTGATGACGTCATACAAAAAATTTCTGCAGACAATTTTATCCCAAGATGACTCAAAAATTTATACATATGCAATGTATGTACCTATATTTATCTTCATATATGGGTCATATTATGCATGTACTGTGGGAAAAATACACACCAAAGACCAGGAATCAAACCAGGTTTCTCTGATAAACTGACTAGTGCTCTACCATCTGAGCTATCTGGGTGACCCATAGGCTGGATATGCAATTCTCTCACATATAGATGCCACTTCTCTTTTCCCTCGCCTGCCTTCCAGGACACTCGCTGCCAACCATTGGAGGCAGCGAGGACCTGTCCATGAGAGGGTCTTCCTTCCCATGGGGGAACAAATCCATGTTCGCCCATTATTCACAAAGCAGCACAGTACTATAGTTATAAATGAACAGGGAAACAAACTTAATATGAATATGTGGGAAAAATACAACATGCCCAGACCAGGAATACAAGCTTTCTCTTGTCCAATTCACACATTCTTTGATACCCTTCCTCTCCTCACTTCTGGAGAGTGTATGGTGGTGGATGAGGGGTTTGGGAGGAGGATAACATTATGGGAGGGGAAGGGAAGGCAGTGTGAGGGGAGGGGAAGGGAAGGGCAAGAATGAGGGGCAGGGGATGGAAAGGCAGCAAAGAGTAAGAGGAAGGAGGCAACAATGAGTGGGAAAGCTGAAGGCAGTGAGAGGGGAGGGTAAGGCAGCATGAGGAGGCTGGGGGAGGCAGCGTGAGGGGAGGGAAGGCAGCATTGGGAAGGCAGTCTAAGGGGAGGGTAGGTAGCATACCGGGAGATTAAACGCACCGAAAGAGCAATGTTTTCTTGGATTAATTGCGGAAATTGATCCGAGCAGCAGTTCTTGACTACTTAAAAACCGAGAATGGTATTCAATAGAATGCATACTCAGCACAGTCTATAGAAGGACTTGGTGTGAGCCAACTTTTCTGTTTTTAAAGTTTTTTTTATCCAAAATGGCTTCTAGACACATGACTGATGACGTTACTTTTATCACACCATATTTCCCATGGGTAGTTGATCAATTGATTAATTATGCATTGATCGGTGAAGCAGTTTCTCCTATGAAGTTTTCAAAGATTTTCCCTTAGATCCAATAATGGCTGCCCAACACAGGTGACACACAATAGCCATGTTTACGAAAAATCCTGTCAAAATTTCAAGTCAATCAGATGAAAAGTGAGGATTTCAGAAATTTGGTCTATGTTGACTTTTGGCCTATGTTACCTCAAAATTAATTGGTCGTTGAATTCAGTGACCAAATGTGCAAATCCTCTTCAAATATTAAATCAATCGGATGAAATTTTAGAAATTTTGACCTTTTGTAATGTTGACCTCAAAAATAGTTGGTGGTTGAATTCGTGACCTGATACGCAAATTATTCTTCAACTTTCAAATCAACAGACAAAAACTAATAATTTATGAAATTACGGCCTATGTTGACATTTTGGCCCATGTTGACCTCAAAATAGTTTGGTGACCGAATTCAGTGACTTGATATGCAAATCCTCTTCAAATTCTAGTCAATCGGGTGAAAATTGAGGATTTCAGAAAATTGGCCGATGTTGAACTTTGTCCTATGTTGACCGCAAAAGAGTTACCGCATATCACATGGTCATATAACTGTAGGTAAAGTTTCGTTTCCTTCACTGATTGATTTTTCTATGTACTCTCTTAACAAAATGCAGACACGCACATACGATGTACGTACGTACGCGACCGATCACTTAATGCTGCTTTTCGCTTTGCGAACAGGTAAAAAAAAGCTTTCCATTAATCCAAATTCGCACATTCTTTGACACTCCATACCCTCTCCTCAACCTCCGGAGGTTGTATGGTGGTGGAGGGGGTTTGGGATGAGATAGTATGGGGGAGGGAAGGGAAGGCAGCAAGAATGGAGGGGAGGGAAGGCGGTGAGATGGGAGGGAAGGTAGCGTGAGGGGAAGGAAGGCAGCATAAGGGAAATGGAAGGCAGCATAAAGGCAAGGGCAGGAAGTGTGCGATAAAACGCTCCCAAATGGCAACATTTTGTTTATAACTGCCATGTTCATGTAAACCAGGCGGGAGCATTTAAAATTAAAAACCATGCTATCTACCTGGCAAAGACTTGCTGGCATGCATGCCCCCACCTCCATACGCATTTCTCCAACCTCCTCGCATGCAGGCACGCACACACCCCACTGAGAGTCATTTGTACCCATTTGTTACCATGTCTGTGTGTGCTGTCTTCGTCACTCGTTTTCATCAACATGTCAACTATTAATATATTGTAGCAACTATTAGTGTATTTGTATTATTTTGTCATGAAAGTCAGATCGTACAAAATGGTAAAAAGAAAACAGCGGATGTAATGCAAAAAAAAAAAGACCACCTGTGGACTGTATAGTTATGGCTGCAAAGCAGTTAATACAATGGCGTTATGCTCAATGACATTATACTCTCTGCACATTCTTTCATCTTTTCTTCACTAAATATAATTGTTCCGATCAGTAGAAAAATAAACTAAGCTCAATGCTTTGCTTAAATAAATACACTTAGTTATAAAAATCGTTAATTTGTTTTAAAATTTCAGATTTAACTCCACATTTCACACATTTATTTTAAGCACTTATTTCATCCACGCGATGCAATTCTTGAAATCCGATATAATATTTCGATTATACTGTATATTTTAATGAGTCCGTGAGAGTAGATCGAGTTTCCAAGGCAAGGCAGTTTGATTAGGTGAATTGGGTGAATTGGGGCTGACCAAGGATCAGCCTTTCGTGGAGGTAAGCCATTAATTATCTTCAAAAGGGGTGTTTGAATTGACACAAACACTCAATTTTCATTCATGCACTTCCTTCGACTTCTCTTTGGTTGTACGCAGGCAAAGTTTGGGCCCCGAGGGTTTCATGGTTTTGGAGTTATGGAGGAGACACCCTACACCCTGACACCCTGACACCCTGACACCCTGACACCCTGACTACACACACACACACACACACACACACACACACACACACACACACACCATGACATTTATTAGTATAGATTGGATATGCAGAAGTTGCATTGGTATGCCATTCATGTTGTTTGTTTATTATATACATGTGCAGTATTTGGAAGTGCTCATTTGTCTTGGACTTGAACATATTTTGTCGATAGTGTATTTACGTCACATGATCCATCACCTTTTTTTTTTTTCCACCATTCAACAACACGTAGCTGCATTGATGTCCCTCATATGTTGAGGATACTTCCATCTACTCCATATAGTAAACAAAGGAGACCATTTTAAGTCGTCTGTCAAGAAAGATTTCGACAGATGTATGAATCGACTTTGTTTTGTCCACAGGCAAATCTGCAAAGATTCATGGACCTGCTGGCGCAGGATCGTTCGCCTTTGGGCAATACGCGGCCGCGCCGATATTGGAGCCCGGCACGCAGGCGTGCCTCACGCATTTCAACCTGATTACGCATGGCTTTGGTGGTCCCGCAATATGTGCAGCACTCACGGCACTTCAGAATTACCTGACCGAGGCGCTTAAAAGGCCCTGGACAAGTGTACTTGAGTGCATCAACAAATAATCATGGTGAACCAGCACTGGTGGTGGAGCTGGCAACAAAGGCGGCGGGGTATCTCACGGTGACAAAGATGAAAAAACACCGCAATGATCGACACTTGGAGCAGGTCAAGCAAAGGACCCTGCATTTGGGAAACTGCATTGATGGCACATTGGTAGACATCATTTTTCAAAACTCCCTCCCGACGTCCTGCTGTCGAACTGGTATCGTTTACAATCCCAACAATTTTCTGCATTTCTATAAACGTCAAATTATCTCCTCATGTTGACATGCACATCAGGAACCACAACATGCACTCCTACAAAGGAGATCACTTACTTGGGTTTGTCTGCATTTTTTTTTGAACCTGGCTGGCTGTCAAACTGGTGTGCAAACTGGCTGTACAGAACTGACCATGGAGATGAATTTTAACACACACAGTTGGCCGATGGACGTGCCAGAACACATGCTTCCTGTTAGCATTTTGTGTACCAAGTCACTCCATGACTCTGGAGCAGGGCAGCTTGGTCGAGTTTTATCATTTTCGTTCGCTGTGCATTTTAATAATTACAATGGATCATCCCACCACAAAAACCTATTTCATATATACAGTGTGTGTGTGTATATATATGTGTATATATATAACATATATATACATATATATACACACACACATACACTCAATCCTATTTATTTGTGTGTGTGTGAAATGTGATGGGCCCATGTACGATTGTGCACATTCTGTTCCACTGGCAGCTGTAATGCGTTGTATGTGATACTTCTTACTTATAGTCGTTGAATCCATTTCCATTGTCCATCAGTTTGATTTCTCCACTACTGCCATTGTCTATGCTCTGTTTGCTTGCGATGGAATCCAGGAGGAATTTGGAACAAACCACCTCTTGTTACATTTCTGTTTTTACTCTTGTGAAAATATAAATTATAAAATATTTGGCATGTTTGTAAACAGTTTTGATCTGTCTTGATTTTAAACGGCAACAATGAACAATAGCCTTTTTGATGAACATCTAAATAAACGATCGCTTATTATATGTCCCATGCAGACCTATATGTACATATAAATGCTGTTACAATGTTAATAGGATCAGTGCGTCCATCAAGGAGATATTTTTGAAGCTTTGAGTTCACAGGGTTCACACTAAGTTCATGACCGTTTTTGCATATTGCCTTTTGATCTTTCAAACTCCATGATGCCTTTTCAAAGTACCTGGACTCATTTTTGTGAAACGATGTGACGTCATCAATTCACGTCCTGGACTCCTAAGAACTAGTTCACCTGTGCGCCACACACTTGTAGTTGTTTCGGTATTTAGCGAAGCGTGTATTGAGTTGCATATGTTAAATTGTCCCTGTACACAGCGTTACAGACGGCAGGGTTTCTTCAGAGCTGACAATGAAAACTGCCATTTATGCGATGTATTTGTTTTTACTGTAATATGAAAACTGAACAGAACCTGTGTTATATATTTCTTTTTTCTTTATCTTATTGGGGCTGATGTTTTGTCGAAGGTAAAAACTTTTTTTTTGACTGATATTTTGGGTTTCATGTTTTCTCGCCCTTATGAGTGGCAATTTTTTTATTCGGGTTGATTGAGTTGTAATTGATGGAAGAGCATTACATAATTGTGCTGCAAGTCCGGCACATGGCGATGTAATATGAAGGGCAGCTACTAATATCAGCAGCTTCTTCCCTGAAATACGTTAGGGTAGTTCATATTTAAGACGAAATGTAAATGATGAAATACTTTATCTATGGACAGGATTAGAATACTCAAATTGGAATAGCTATAACCGAACCAATTTAATTTTGGGGGATATCAGTCGTTCAAATTTTGAAAAATAGCGGATTTTCTATTACCTTTTCAAAAACCTTTAAACTGTTTACTTTTTCAAAAAAAAAAAAAAACATCCAAATTGGAACGTTAATCACGGGAAATAAAGTTTTTCCACATTAATTAATCACGGGACAAGTTTTGAATGTGTTGTTGTGGAACAAATTTCATGAACAACTCAAACGTATCAGCGGACGCAACTTTCCATCACTTCTGGTTAGCGACAACACCATTTTCGTGCGGTGAAATCAATACTTTAGCAACGACGTGAACACGACTGCTAGAGTACTTACCAGCTTTGATACTGTTCGTAATATTTCCTCCGCCAACGAAGGTGAAGGAGGTTATGTTTCTCCACTCTGTTTGTTTGTTCCTTGCAAAATTGAAGATTTTTCAAGTATATTGGTCAGTCGATTTATTATTCTGTCTGTTTGTCTGTCTATCTGTTTGTCTGTCTGTTTGTCGCCTACAGGTCACAATTTTAAACCGATCTTCACAAATCTTTCACCACATGGTAGAGTTTGTCAAAAGGAAGAAGCCTATTTTTTTAAGATCAAAAGGTCAACATAGGCCAAAGGTCACAACTTTGTGAGATTTCTAAAAATCCTCAATTTTCATCCGATTGATTTGAAATTTGAGGAGGATATATATTTCAGGTCATTGAATTCAATCACCAATTATTTTTGAGGTCAAATTTGTTTGATGGATTTTGCAAGTATCGTGTTCTGCATGACGTTTTCTTCTTGTTTGTTTGTTGTGTGGGATATCTCAAAAAGTGTGGGTGGATCCGGATGAAAATTTGTGACAGGTTGGGTGTGTGACAAGGACGAACTGATTATATTTTGGTGAAGTTCCGGATCCTGGATCCAACTAACAATAATTTTTTAAGTGATTCTTCACCATTGAGCGGTGGGGCCAAAAATGATATATATCACAACATCTCAAAACGTTGTGGACGATTCGACGAAACTTGGTGGACATATTGGGTGTGTGAAAAGAAGAATTGATTCATTTTGGTGAAGCTCCGAATCCGGATACAGATTCAGAATTGTTTTGAAAGTGATTCTTGAGCATTGAGAGATACGGCTAAACGAATATATAGCACGATAACTCCAAAAGTTGTGGACGGATTTCAGATGTAACTTGGTGGATATGTTGCCGAGTGTGACAAGGAAGAAGTGCTTCAATTTTGGTGAAGATCCGAATCCGCATCTGGATTCAAGAATGCTTAATATTCTCAGCATCGAGAGATAGGCTGAAAACGATAATAGTACTGTATTGCATGATATTTTCAAAAATGTAATGGCCCAATGTGTTCTCGTGGATCAGGCATTGCATGGCGGAGGTATGCGCTCTACTGAGTGTCCTTATATTGTTTAATTTAGTCCACCCAAATGTTGTTTAGTTATGTGAAAAATCCTAGCAACGTTCCCTTGTTGCTGAAGCGTTGATTCATCCGTGCTAAAATGGTGGTGGCTGTTGCTAATCGGAAATGATGAAAGTTGCAATCCTAAACATTTGAACAACAGAGCTGCTGACACCACCTTCTAACCCTGGCAGAAGCATAATTTTGCAAAACGCAGATTCGTTATTCCTACTAAATCAAAATAATGACAAATTACTGGCACCGTAGTCCCAAGAAGGAAGCCAGATATAATAACACCACACAACACACACACACACATTATGTCCGGGTAAGTAAGTACAGTACTTACAAAAACTAATTTATTTGAATTATAACCTTAATTTATAAGCATTGACTGATTTCACAACTGCCCGTATCATCAGCTGGGCACTGTTTTTCATCGAGTTTCGATCTTTTTCACCTGGAACCTCTCCAAACAGTGGATCCACAACCCCAGTCGCAATTTTAAACATGCTGCACTGCGCATTATTTGCAACCACCAATAAATTATTTTAATGTTTATTTTTAATGTATTTTATAAATAGTATTTATTTATTGTATTTTCATCTAAATACCTCCATTATTTAATACCAATATATATATGATATATAGTATTGTTAATCAATAATATTAATTAAATGATTTACCTACCTAAAATAATTAATTAATTATTATTTTATCAAATTAATGCAATCGATCTTGTTAACATGAAAACCAACCAAACTTAAATAAAAGGTGACGATGGAGTCTAAAGATATTCTCACAAGACCTGATCAAACATATCAGCCAAAATCCTTTGCTTAACATGATGAAAATAACCCTCCGCACATTTCCAAAATCATCCTTATCTGAACAAATTCTTGCAAATCTAAGTAGTTGAGATGAAAGACATTGTAACCCATTTTAATTGGTACATTGCCTCCCTGAAAGGTGTACAAGACTACCGGGAAACTGAAATCATCTACTTTTGATATAACACTTGTACTAAAACCATTCTGTCCAACTCTAACCAACTGTAAAGCTGCCAAATATGCAGCAACTGTACAATCATTATCATCCTGTTTGCAATCAGGCTATCTGGATAAATCTTGTGAAGCTGCCTATCAAAAAAATTATAGTTAACCACACAAATATCATCAATATAATGACATGTATGAGATAACATTTTAACATTTTAGCTCATCCTAATTTTTTCTCCTTCATCAGTTCTGCATGAATAAAAATTCACAGAAAATAAGAAAAATGTCCACCAGTCGGGGGCTGCAATTCCACCATGGGAAGACCTTTAACCCGCTGAAACATTATCCCACAAAAAGAAACAAAAGTATAACATAAATAAAATTAACAGCATCCTTAAACTTCTGCTTTATCAAAACAATGAAAACTTGAGTGTTTATTTTTAGAAAAAGAATGCTCTATCAAACTGACACAGAAAAACTAATGAAAGAGTTAAAAACCTTGTCAATTACTTTGAAGAGTGAATCCTCATTCGTGCTAAATCCAAATTTGTATATAAAGTTGAAAAATCAAACTTCAAGTGACCTGATATCGAGGCATCTAATTCTATCTAAGAACTCTCAAAGATATTTCCTAGATATGTCCACTCAAACAGCTGGGAATTTATTCGTTTTCATTTTGAGCTTTTGCCCCACTCGAGGTGAAAGAAAGAAAGGTGATGGTTCAGTGAAAGTTTCCAAATCGTTTTATTACGATCGATCCGACTGGCATTCCACTAAGTTTATTTCAGGTATTTCAGCTTCTCTCTGGGGGTTAAGCAATGTCTTTGCACAAGAGAGATGTAATGTTTTGGTGGAGAGTGAATAGTTTGTGAGACCCTATATGGCTCTGTTCTGCTAATGATGACGATGAATCGATGATAAGGTGTGCTAGATGCATAGTCCTTTTGGAAAGAAAGAACACAAACAGCTTGTCCACAGTTTGAACACACATGCTATTCATTTTAATTTCCATATCGTGCATAAGACGGATGGAGATTTCCACTTTGTTACAGGAAGGAAACTGTTTGCACAAAGTGTAGTTGTTAATAAAGGAGGCAGGGTTAAAGGGACAATTAACAACGGGTCTTTTGATTTTTGATAAAAGGAGCACGGCCGGTGGTAAGAGCTGCCATTCAGTTGAACACTCTGCTTGTACACCTTGAGAAATTGTCTTGCAGTGGGGTTTCCTGAGATTGTCATCAGCAAAGCTTGGTGAAGGTGAGATCCTGCTATAGACTGATGGACAGAGAAGGGGTGGGGGGAGGAGAGGGGATGAGAGAGTGGAGGGAGAGAGGGGGAGAGGAGCGGAAAAAGAAGAAGAGGGGGAGAGAGAGAAAAGAGAAAAGAGAGAGAATCTCTGAGGTTTATTTTCGTTATCTATTGTTTTCCTTGCAACACCAGTTCGTTGAGGACAGTAGAAGTTGAGACTAAAATGGCCAGACTGATATCCATACCCTGGAGTTAAGAAATTAAATTTTTTTAAAACAGTTATTGATTTATCATACTTATCGTATGACAGAATTATAGTTCAGCAGATATTTCCTGAGCAGCAAAGTTCGTGTTTCAATGTCGAATGAGGAAGAGATCGCAGGTCGACAGGAGGCAGGGGGGGGGGGGGACACATTGGTAGTTAGAACTCACATCGAACAATGAAATGACCACCTCTTCAGCAAGTAGAAAGAGCAGGCAACCTCGGTGCGGAAGGGAATTAATTAATGGCTCTGCATTTGCGGGCACACAAACTCCATTGGCTTCAAGAGATGGTCCAGCAACTGATGATCAAGGAATACAGTAACTTGTGAGGGCTCGCTCACGTCGTCTCCATCGGCCAACAATGTGAAAGATAGGTTTCATACACAAGGTCACAAAGGTTATGCTGACCACCATGTGAAGCTGAGTTATGACAACCACATCGGGAAGAGAAATAAAGCTAACGCTATGGACATTCGCCTCCTTTTCCAATGAAGGGCTTATGTCCGAAACGTAAGCTTGATTTGCTTCCAAGGTGGTAGAACCTTGTGAACTCTCAGCTTTGGAGCCCATACTCCATGGTATGATGATCAGGTCCAGGGCCGAGTGGTGCAATGGTGGGAACAGATTGTCATGGCGACAGAGTCAACCAAAATGACACAAGGACGAGTCTTCACTATGTCAGGTGCAAGATCATTTCTGTTGGCACCTGATCCTCGCATGAGAGATGAAAAGCAGGCAAGAAATCGTTGTGTTTATGAAACATTGCTACACGGGTAACAGTGGCAGACAGTGACGTGTACGTGCTGCTGGGTATTCCGTGGCTTGCTTGTAAACGCTTCGGCCGTCATTGTATCGGGCGTCAAGCAACGTAAGACGAACCCCCTTTGGAAGGCCTTTGTTTGTGCGAGCTCGACACACTTGCTCAACACCTGCAGGCAGAGCATGATGAACGAGCGCCGTTATCGAGAGGCGGTCCGTTCAAACAACACCCGAGATGGCTGAAGAACGCCCGGACATTAACATGTGTTTGGCCACTCGTGGCCCATTGTTCGTTGGAATTGTTTGGTGCAGGCACTAACACCGCTGGAAATTGTTTTCCCCGACACGAACTCTCTGGCAACAGTTCAAAGTCTCCCTTCACTGTAGGAATTGACGAGGGGGGGGGGGTGTAGGAGGTAGTGTGTGTGTGTGTGTGTGTGTGGGGGGGGGGGGTGGGGGAGGTGCAGGAGGTAGTGTGTGTGTGTGGTGTGTGGTGGGGGAGGTGCAGGAGGCAGTGTGTGTGTGTGTGGGGGGGGGGGAGAGGGTGAGTAGGGAAGTGATGGAGGAGGAGTGGAGGCAAACATTGCTCCTGTTAATGCACGTGACATTGTTAATCTCTGCATGAATGTACATAAAAACAATATATCATCGAAAACTATATGATGTTATCGTTTCGCACTGCCTTGTGGGTATATCTGACTGTATAACGCGCAATCATTCCATCAACACTAACCACCTCTGAATAGATATTAGTAACTCTCCGTCCACAGCGCTACTCTCCGGTATTTAATTAATTTTTTCTTAAATATTAAAGTCCGCACACCATTATTTAACTGCGTACACCCTGAACACCCCCCACAAAGCACACGCACTATATATATATATATATATATTGTTCCCGAAGTTGGAGGACTCTGAGAATTGGTTGAAGACCTCCAAATGGAATCAGTGGAAGCAGCAGCTGCTGCTGTTGTTGTGTGGTTTGTTGCGTTGAACAGGAGAGGAAACAAGTTCAAATCTGAATTCAGTTAAATGATCATTTTAAATGTGGTGCTGACGGTGACTCCACTTTGGGTGTAAAAAGAGTCAATGAATGAGGTTCGAGGTGGGCGCATCGGGAAGGTCGTGAGGGGTGGGCCAGTGGGCCAGTGGGCGGGGCTGCAGGTGCAAGTGAAGTCGGTGCTCGCGCACAATGGGGCGGCACGGCACGTGCCATGGCGGATCGATGATGGAGCGGCTGTTAGCCCGGGCTTTAGCCCAGGAGCGATGGCGCATTCGCGATGAAGGAGAAAGGAGTTGGGGTTGTGAGAGGGGGAGTTGGGGTAATGAAGTGCATTTTATAATCATACGTCGATGCGAAAAGGAAGGGGAGGGCGAGGAATGGATGAGTGACAGTTGCGGCGCGAGTGCAGGCAAGGGGGAGGGGGTTCGAGAGCCGCCCAAATGAGACATCTGCTTCACGGCGTCGTCGACAATGGAGGTTAACGATATTCATACGGTGTAATGGCAAGCGGCCGAGACGGCGGCCGATTAGCCGCTCATTTGGAGGCCCGGCCGCTGTGGCCTCGCCTCGTTGGCTTTGCGGGCCGCCCGTTGGCGCCAAATCAAGAGGCGGGGCGGGGACGCCTTCGCCTCCCGTTGCGTTTATTTACAAGGCAGGGCGTGATGCGCAGCGGGCGGAGTTCATGCGGAGACGGGGTGCTCGGAGGGCGAGAGAATGGTGGGAGGGTGCTCATCAGGAAGATCCTGACCGAATGCCGCAGGGCGCGCCCATATGCTGCCCTTCCGTCTGCTGGATCCTTGCTCTGCGTCTCATTCCGTAACGACCTCCAGCCCAAGACCTATTCTCCCTCCCCCTCTGCTCGTTTATTCCAAGCTGCGAACAGCTGCAAAAGACAAGCGTTTATGCCATAGTCCATAAGCGCAGACAAACTGTCATCACCTGGGACTCCATTCTGCATAAACTCTTGTCAACGACGTCAGTACATGGAGTGCTGTACCGTGGGATCCTGACACGGACAACACTGCGACGTATAGATCCATCCGTACAACTCCAGTGCCTCGAAACTCCGACATATTCATTTTTAATCCAATCATGGATATGTGAAACCCTCTTACCGCACCGTGGTTAACAAACATTTCAACGAATGGCATATATCAAAATATACATATCAAATATATACATCTATCTATAATTCCAGCAATGTGTGTGTGTGTGTGTGTGTGTGTGGTGTGTGTGTGTGTGTGTGGTGTGTGTGACGCTGTTCCTCAACAACCACTGGTCCGATCTAATTGAAACTTGCCACGTATATTGCTGGGGACCTGAGTATGTGCCTTTTCAAGATTTGATATTAATCGGACAAGTGATGATTCCCAAGTTATGGCCATTTATTTACCAACCAATCACAGGAACAGGTTGCTTGCGTGGGCGTGGCTGGCGTAGGCCGGTGCACGGCCGGCCGACGATGACGTCACATGCCGTGCTGGTTACGATGGGGATCGATCGGTGCCTTAGTTACCGTGGGGTAGGAGTGCCAATGGTAAATGGCAGCGAATGTCATGGCAAGCAAAGACAGGGAGGTAAACTTGATTTTAATTAACTCTGTGTGTAAGTATCACAGCAGTTGTTACTTTCAATGCAAGCGATAATTCGTGGAAATATGTGAACATTCCGTACGGGCACGCACTACTTTTGGATAGTGATGACTTACTATATTCTAATAATTTCTCCGATTTCTTATCCGCATTTATAGATAAACACAATGCCCAATCCAGTCGTCGTTTATGAGAGCGAAAGAAATGGCCTGTGTGGTTGTTTGAAAGTTTTTTTTTTTTTTTGCATGTACGGCCACGCACATATGGGCACCGAGAGCGAAGGAAGGCCTGTGTGGTTGTTGTTTCTGGCACGCGGTTTGAAAGTTTTATTTTATTTTTTTTTGTATGTACGGCTACGCACATATGGGCACGCACGTACGGCCATGCACGTACGGCAGCACGACGGAGCACGCACACGTACGCGCCATGCTGCACGTACGGACACGCACGTACGGCCACGCGAGAGCGAAGGAACGGCCTGTGTGGTTGTTTCTGGCAAGCGGTTTTAAAGTTATATATATTATAATTTTTTTTTAATTATTATTTTTTTTGCACGTACAGCCACGCACGTACGGGCCACGTGAAAGCAAAGGAACGGCTTGTGTGTTGTTGGTTCTGGCACGCGTTTGAGTTTTTTTGCTGGGGGGGGGGGAGGGTTTTGCATGTACGGCCACGCATCTACGGGCATGCACTAGTCTATCTAATAATTCCAGCAGTGTGTGTGTGTGTGTGTGTGTGTGTGTTGTGTGTGTGTGTGTTCTGTGACCGCTGTTTCTCGACAACCACTGTCCGATCTAATGGAAAACTTGCCAATATATTGCTGGGGACCTGAGGATGTGCCTTTTCAAGGGTTTGATATTAATCGGACAAGTGATTCCAAGTTATGGCGCATTTATTTAACAACCAAATGACAAGACACGTTTGTTGCTTGGGCGTGGCCGATGGGGGAAGGGAACCTCAGCCGCGTTCCCCATTACAGGTTACAACGTACCGACTTCCGGATAGTGATGACTTCGTGTATTTCTAATAATTTCTCGATTTCTTATGCGCATTTATAGATAAAACAATGCCCAAGTTATGATCGTTTTCATATTAGAACGGTGCATAAATTTCAGTAACATCAGAGTGGGCTGGTATGCTCTGAACCAGGAAGTAATTTTTTTTTTTTTTGCACGAACATTTTTTTTTTTTTTTGCACGAACATTTTTTTTTTCTCTCTTCCTCTTCTCTTTGTGTTTTTCCTTGCGACGACATTGCGAAAAGGCAAAATACGTTGGCGATAATTGAATAATTGGCCATTAAAACTTAGAATTTATCAAAATGTTGGCAGATCCAGCAGCCTCCGCATTCTTTCCCTGGTCGAGGAACAAAGAAGAAGCGCCGTTTCCTCAGCAATGTTGTTTATGAAGGGTGCTAACGAGATAAAGGTGTGTACATGGAGAACAATTTTTTATTATTTATAAGCACTGTTTCCTCAGCAATGTTGTTTTATGAAGAGGTGCTAACGAGATATAGGTGTGTAATGGAGACAATTTTTATTATTATTTATTTATTGAAGAAAAATTGTTCCGAAAATATATTTAATCAAAAAAAGTGCACAACTGTTTTTTTGTTTCCAATTGTCAAAACGGTGTGGCCTCTTTGAAGTGTTAAGGAATTCAGCTCTACTCAACATGCTTGCCAACGAATACATCTCCATTTTGGTGATAAAAACGATTCACAACGACGGGTTTTCCTTACTCATTGCTCTGCAGTCTGCATTCAACCCTTCATTTGTCATTCCATTGACCTCATTTCATCTATCTATAATTCAGCAATCTGTGTGTGTGTGTGTCATCTATAATTCCAGCAATATGTGTGTATGTGTGTGTGTGTGTGTGTGTCATTTACGAGAGCGAAGGAACGGCCTGTGTGGTTTGTTTCTGGCACGCGGTTTGAAAGTTTTTTGTTTGCACGTACGGCCACGCACGTACGGGCACGCACCTACGGGCATGCACTAGTCTATCTATAATTTCCAGCAAATGTGTGTGTGTGTGTCGTGTCTGTGTCTGTGTCTGTGACCGGCTGTTTCTCGACACCACTGTGTCCGATCTAATTGAAACTTGCCATATATATTGCTGGGGACCTGAGGATGTGCCTTTTCAAGTTTTGATATTAATCGGATAAGAGCTTCCCAAGTTATGGCCATTTATATACCAACCAATGACAGGACACGTTGATGCGTGGGCGTGGTCGATGGGGAAGAGAACCTCAGCCGCGTTCCCATTACGGGTTACAACGTACGGACTTCCGGATAGTGATGACTTCGTGTATTCTAATAATTTTTCTCGATTTCTTATGCGCATTTCATCACTATCCGGAAGTCCGTACGTTGTAACCCGTAATGGGGAACGCGGCTGAGGTTCTCTTCCCCATCGACCACGCCCACGCATCAACGTGTCCTGTCATTGGTTGGTATATAAATGGCCATAACTTGGGAAGCTCTTATCCGATTAATATCAAACCTTGAAAAGGCACATCCTCAGGTC
>CM068955.1:113304760-113317830 GCA_035128595.1 Eptatretus atami
AGGAGAGAGATGGAAGGGAAGGCAGCAAGAATGGAGGGAGGGGAAGGCGGTGAGATGGGAGGGAAGGTAGCGTGAGGGGAAGGAAGGCAGCATAAGGGAAATGGAAGGCAGCATAAAGGCAAGGGCAGGAAGTGTGCGATAAAACGCTCCCAAATGGCAACATTTTGTTTATAACTGCCAATGTTCATGTAAACCAGGCGGGAGCATTTAAAAATTAAAAACCATGCTATCTACCCTGGCAAAGACTTGCTGGCATGCATGCCCCCACCTCCATACGCATTCTCCAACCTCCTCGCATGCAGGCACGCACACACCCCACTGAGAGTCATTTGTACCCATTTGTACCATGTCTGTGTGTGCTGTCTTCGTCACTCGTTTTCATCAACTTGTCAACTATTATATATTGTAGCAACTATTAGTGTATTTGTATTATTTTGTCATGAAAGTCAGATCGTACAAAATGGTAAAAAGAAAACAGCGGATGTAATGCCAAAAAAAAAAGACCCCTGTGGACTGTATAGTTATGGCTTGCAAAAGCAGGTTAATAAACATGGCGTTATGCTCAATGACATTATACTCTCTGCACATTCTTTCATCTTTTCTTCACTAAATATAATTGTCCGATCAGTAGAAAAATAAACTAAGCTCAATGCTTTGCTTAAATAAATACACTTAGTTATAAAAATCGTTAATTTGTTTTAAAATTTCAGATTTAACTCCACATTTCACACATTTAATTTTAAAGCACTTATTTCATCCACGCGATGCAATTCTGAAATCCGATATAATATTTCGATATACTGTATATTTTAATGAGTCCGTGAGAGTAGATCGAGTTTCCAAGGCAAGGCATGTTTGATTAGGTTGAATTGGGTGAATTGGGGCTGGACCAAGATCAGCCTTTCGTGGAGGTAAGCCATTAATTATCTTCAAAAAGGGGTGTTTGAATTGACAAAACACTCAATTTTCATTCATGCACTTCCTTCGACTTCTCTTGGTTGTACGCAGGCAAAGTTTGGGGCCCCGAGGGTTTCATGGTTTTGGAGTTATGGAGGAGACACACCCTGACACCCTGACACCCTGACACCCTGACACCCTGACACCTGACACACACACACACACACACACACACACACACACACACACACACACACACACACACACTGACATTTATTAGTATAGATTGGATATGCAGAAGTTGCATTGGTATGCACATTCATGTTGTTGTTTATTATATACATGTGCAGTATTTGGAAGTGCTCATTTGTCTTGGACTTGAACATATTTTGTCGATAGTGTATTTACGTCACATGATCCATCACCTTTTTTTTTCCACCATTCAACAACACGTAGCTGCATTGATGTCCCTCATATGTTGAGGATACTTCCATCTACTCCATATAGTAACAAAGGAGACAATTTTAAGTCGTCTGTCAAGAAAGATTTCGACAAGATGTATGAATCGACTTTGTTTTGTCCCACAGGCAAATCTGCAAAGATTCATGGACCTGCCTGGCGCAGGATCGTTTCGCCTTTGGCAATACGCGGCCCGCGCCGATATTGGAGCCCGGCACGCAGGCGTGCCTCACGCATTTCAACCTGATTACGCATGGCTTTTGGTGGTCCCGCAATATGTGCAGCACTCACGGCACTTCAGAATTACCTGACCGAGGCGCTAAAAGGCCCTGGACAAGATGTACTTGAGTGCATCAACAATAAATCATGGTGAACAGGCACTGGTGGTGGAGCTGGCAACAAAGGCGGCGGGGTATCTCCACGGTGACAAAGATGAAAAAACACCGCAAGTGATCGACACTTGGAGCAGGTCAAGCAAAGGACCCTGCAATTTGGGAAACTGCATTGATGGCACATTGGTAGACATCATTTTTCAAAAACTCCCTCCCGACGTCCTGCTGTCGAACTGGTATCGTTTAACATCCCAACAATTTTCTGCATTTCTATAACGTCAATTATCTCCTCATGTTGACATGCACATCAGGAACCACAACATGCACTCTACAAGGAGATCACTTACTTGGGTTTGTCTGCATTTTTTTTTGAACCTGGCTGGCTGTCAAACTGGTGTGCAAACTGGCTGTACAGACTGACCATGGAGACGAATTTAACACACACAGTTGGCCGAATGGACGTGCCAGAACACATGCTTCCTGTTAGCATTTTGTGTACCAAGTCACTCCATGACTCTGGAGCAGGGCGAGCTTGGTAGAGTTTTATCATTTTCGTTCGCTGTGCATTTTAATAATTACAATGGATCATCCACACCACAAAAACCTTATTTCATATATACAGTGTGTGTGTGTATATATATGTGTATATATATACACATATATATACATATATATCACACACACATACACTCAATCCTATTTATTTGTGTGTGTGAAATGTGATGGGCCCATGTACGATTGTGCACATTCTGTTCACTGGCAGCTGTAATGCGTTGTATGTGATACTTCTTACTTATAGTCGTTGAATCCATTTCCATTGTCATCAGTTTGATTTCTCCACTACTGCCATTGTCTATGCTCTGTTTGCTTGCGATGGAATCCAGGAGGAATTTGGAACAACCCGACCTCTTGTTACATTTCTGTTTTTACTCTTGTGAAAATATAAATATATAAAATATTTGGCATGTTTGTAACAGTTTTGATCTGCTTGATTTAAACGGCAACAATAACAATAGCTCTTTTTGATGAAACATCTAAATAAACGATCGCTTATATATGTCCCCATGCAGACCTATATGTACATATAAATGCTGTTACATGTTAATAGGATCAGTGCGTCCATCAATGGAGATATTTTTTGAGCTTTGAGTTCACAGGGTTCACACTAAGTTACATGACCGTTTTGCATATTGCCTTTTGATCTTTCAAACTCCATGATGCCTTTCAAAGTACCTGGACTCATTTTTGTGAAACGATGTGACGTCACAATTCACGTCCTGACATCCTAAGAACTAGTTCACCTGTGCGCCACACATTGTAAGTTGTTTCGGTATTTAGCGAAGCGTGTATTGAGTTGCATATGTTAAATTGTCCCTGTACACAGCGTTACAGACGGCAGGGTTTCTTCAGAGCTGACAATGAAACTGCCTTTATGCGATGTATTTGTTTTTACTGTAAATATGAAAACTGAACAGAACCTTGGTTATATATTTCTTTTTTTCTTTATCTTATTGGGGCTGATGTTTTGTCGAAGGTAAAACATTTTTTTTTTTGACTGATATTTTGGGT
The DNA here is from genome assembly GCA_035128595.1 of Eptatretus atami. NCBI lineage: Eukaryota > Metazoa > Chordata > Myxini > Myxiniformes > Myxinidae > Eptatretus > Eptatretus atami. The sequence continues at coordinate 113,308,018 of CM068955.1, forward strand.
TTCATGTTTTTCTCGCCCTTATGAGTGGGCAATTTTTTTATTCGGGTTGATTGAGTTGTAATTGATGGAAGAGCATTACATAATTGTGCTGCAAGTCCGGCACAATGGCGATGTAATATGAAGGGCAGCTACTAATATCAGCAGCTCTTCCCTGAAATACGTTAGGGTAGTTCATATTTAAGAACGAAATGATAAATGATGAAATACTTTATCATATGGACAGGATTAGATACTCAAATTGGATAGCTATACCGAACCAATTTAATTTTGGGGATATCAGTCGTTCAAATTTTGAAAAATAGCGGAATTTCTATTACCTTTTCAAAAACCTTTAAACTGTTTACTTTTTCAAAAAAAAAAAAACATCCAAATTGGACGTTAATCACGGGAAATAAAGTTTTTCCACATTAATTAATCACGGGACAAGTTTTGATGTGTTGTTTGTGGAACAAATTCTGAAACTCAAACGTATCAGCGACGACAACTTTCCATCACTTCTGGTTAGCGACAACAACCACATTTTCGTGCGGTGAAATCAATACTTTAGCAACGACGTGAACACGACTGCTAGAGTACTTACCAGCTTTGATACTGTTCGTAATATTTCCCTCCGCCAACGAAGGTGAAGGAGGTTATGTTTCTCCACTCTGTTTGTTTGTTCTTGCAAAATTGAAGATTTTTTCAAGTATATTGGTCAGTCGATTTTTATTCTGTCTGTTTGTCTGTCTATCTGTTTGTCTGTCTGTTTGTCGCCTACAGGTCACAATTTTAAACCGATCTTCACAAATCTTCACCACATGGTAGAGTTTGTCAAAAGGAAGAAGCCTATTTTTTTAAGATCAAAAGGTCAACATAGGCCAAAGGTCACAACTTGTGAGATTTCTAAAAATCCTCAATTTTCATCACCGATTGATTTGAAATTTGAGGAGGATATATATTTCAGGTCATTGAATTCAATCACCAATTATTTTTGAGGTCAAATTTGTTTGATGGATTTTGCAAGTATCGTGTTCTGCATGACGTTTTCTTCTTGTTTGTTTGTTTGTGTGGGATATCTCAAAAAGTTGTGGGTGGATCCGGATGAAAATTTTGTGACAGGTTGGGTGTGTGACAAGGACGAACTGATTATATTTTGGTGAAGTTCCGGATCCTGATCCAACTACAATAATTTTTTTAAGTGATTCTTCAACCATTGAGCGGTGGGGCCAAAAATGATATATATCACAACATCTCAAAACGTTGTGGACGATTCGACGAAACTTGGTGGACATATTGGGTGTGTGAAAAGAAGAATTGATTCAATTTTGGTGAAGCTCCGAATCCGGATACAGATTCGAGATTGTTTTGAAGTGATTCTTGAGCATTGAGAGATACGGCTAAACGAATATATAGCACGCATAACTCCAAAAGTTTGTGGACGGATTCCAGATGTAACTTGGTGATATGTTGCGAGTGTGACAAGGAAGAAGTGCTTCAATTTGGTGAAGATCCGAATCCGCATCTGGATTCAAGAATGCTTTAAGTGTATTCTCAGCATCGAGAGATAGGCTGAAAACGATAATAGTACTGTATTGCAATGATATTTTCAAAAATGTAATGGCCCAATGTGTTCTCGTGGATCAGGCATTGCATGGCGGAGGTATGCGCTCTACTGAGTGTCTTATAGTTGTTTAATTTAAGTCCACCCAAATGTTGTTTAGTTATGTGAAAAATCCTAGCAACGTTCCCTTGTTGCTGAGCGTTGATTTCACCGTGCTAAAATGGTGGTGGCTGTTGCTAATCGGAATGATGAAAGTTGCATCCTAAATTTGGAACAACAGAGCTGCTGACACCACCTTCTAACCCTGGCAGAAGCATAATTTTGCAAAACGCAGATTCGTTATTCCTACTAATCAAAATAATGACAAATTACTGCACCCGTAGTCCAAGAAGGAAGCCAGATATAATAACAACACCACACAACACACACACACACATTATGTCCGGGTAAGTAAGTACAGTACTTACAAAAACTAATTTATTTGAATTATAACCTTAATTTATAAGCATTGACTGATTTCACAACTGCCCGTATCATCAGCTGGGCACTGTTTTTCATCGAGTTTCGATCTTTTTCACCTGGAACCTCTCCAAACAGTGGATCCACACCCCAGTCGCAATTTTAAATGCTGCAACTGCGCATATTTGCAACCACAATAAATTATTTTAATGTTTATTTTTAATGTATTTTTATAAATAGTATTTATTTATTGTATTTTCATCTAAATACCTCCATTATTTAATACCATATATATATATGTATATGTTTAATCAATAATATTAATTAAATGATTTACCTAACTAAATAATTAATTAATTATTATTTTATCAAATTAATGCGAATCGATCTTGTTAACATGAAAACCAACCAAACTTTAAATAAGGTGACGATGGAGTCTAAAGATATTCTCACAGACCTGATCAAACAATCAGCCAAATCTTTGCTTAACATGATGAAAATAACCTTCTCGCACATTTCCAAAATATCCTTATACTGAACAAATTCTTGCAAATCTAAGTAGTTGAGATGAAAGACATTGTAACCCATTTTAATTGGTACATTGCTCCCCTGAAAGGTGTAAAGACTACCGGGAAACTGAAATCATCTACTTTTGATATACACTTGTACTAAAACCATTCTGTCCAACTCTAACCAACTGTAAAGCTGCCAAATATGCAGCAACTGTACAATCATTATCATCCTGTTTTGCAATCAGGCTATCTGGATAAATCTTGTGAAGCTGCCTATCAAAAAAATTATAGTTAACCACACAAATATCATCAATATAATGACATGTATGAGATAACATTTTAACATTTTAGCTCATCCTAATTTTTTCTCCTTCATCCAGTTTCTGCATGAATAAATTCACAGAAAATAAGAAAAATGTCCACCAGTCGGGGGCTGCAAATTCCCACCATGGGAAGACCTTTAACCCCTGAAACATTTATCCACAAAAAGAAACAAAGTATAACATAAAATAAATTAACAGCATCCTTAAACTTCTGCTTTTCAAAACATGAAAACTTGAGTGTTTATTTTTAGAAAAGAATGCTCTATTCAAACCTGACAGCAGAAAAACTAATGAAAAGAGTTAAAAACCTTGTCAATTACTTTTGAAGAGTGAATCCCATTCGTGCTAAATCCAAATTTGTATATAAAGTTGAAAAATCAAAAAACTTCAAGTGACCTGATATCGAGGCATCCTAATTCTATCTAAGAACTCTCAAAGATATTTCCTAGATATGTCCACTCAAACAGCTGGGAATTTATTCGTTTTCATTTTGAGCTTTTGCCCACTCGAGGTGGAAAGAAAGAAAGGTGATGGTTCAGTGAAAGTTTCCAATCGTTTTATTACGATCGATCCGACTGGACATTCCACTAAGTTTATTCAGGTATTTCAGCTTCTCTCTGGGGTTAAGCAATGTCTTTGCACAAGAGAGATGTAGTTTTGGTGGAGAGTGAAATAGTTTGTGAGACCCTATATGGCTCTGTCTGCTAATGATGACGATGAACGATGATAAGGTGTGCTAGATGCATAGTCCTTTTGGAAAGAAAGAACACAAACAGCTTGTCCACAGTTTGAACACCATGCTATTCATTTTAAATTTCCATATCGTGCATAAGACGGATGGAGATTTCCACTTTGTTACAGGAAGGAAACTGTTTGCAACAAAGTGTAGTTGTTAATAAAAGGAGGCAGGGTTAAAGGACAATTAACAACGGGTCTTTTTGATTTTGATAAAAGGAGCAGCGGCCGGTGGTAAGAGCTTGCATTCAGTTGAACACTCTGCTTGTACACCTTGAGAAATTGTCTTTGCAGTGGGGTTCCTGAGATGTCATCAGCAAGCTTGGTGAAGGTGAGATCCTGCTATAGACTGATGGACAGAGAAGGGGTGGGGGGAGGAGAGGGGATGAGAGAGTGGAGGGAGAGAGGGGAGAGGAGCGGAGAAAAAGAAGAGAGAAGAGGGGGAGAGAGAGAAAGAGAAAGAGAGAGAGATATCTCTGAGGTTTATTTTCGTTATCTATTGTTTTTCCTTGCAACACCAAGTTCGTTGAGGACAGTAGAAGTTGAGACTAAAATGGCCAGACTGATATCCATACCCTGGAGTTAAGAAATTAAATTTTTTTAAAAACAGTTATTGATTTATCATACTTATCGTATGACAGAATTATAGTTCAGCAGATATTTCCTGAGCAGCAAAGTTCGTGTTTCAATGTCGATGAGGAAGATCGCAGGTCGACAGGAGGCAGGGGGGGGGGGGACACATTGGTAGTTAGAACTCCATCGAACAATGAAATGACCACCTCTTCAGCAAGTAGAAAGAGCAGGCAACCTGGTGCGGAAGGGAATTAATTAATGGCTCTGCATTTGCGGGCACACAACTCCATTGGCTTCAAGAGATGGTCCAGCAACTGGATGATCAAGGAATACAGTAACTTGTGAGGGCTCGCTCACGTCGTCTCCTCGGCCAACAATGTGAAAGATAGGTTTCATAACACAAGGTCACAAAGGTTATGCTGACCACCATGTGAAGCTGAGTTATGACAACCACATCGGGAAGAGAAATAAAGCTAACGCTATGGACATTCGCCTCCTTTTCCAATGAAGGGCTTATGTCCGAAACGTAAGCTTGATTTGCTTTCCAAGGTGGTAGAACCTTTGTGAACTCTCAGCTATTGGAGCCCATACTCCATGGTATGATGAATCAGGTCCAGGGCCGAGTGGTGCAATGGTGGGAACAGATTGTCATGGCGACAGAGTCAACCAAAATGACACAAGGACGAGTCTTCACTATGTCAGGTGCAAGATCATTTCTGTTGGCACCTGATCCTCGCATGAGAGATGAAAAGCAGGCAAGAAATCGTTGTGTTTATGAAACATTGTCCACAACGGGTAACAGTGCAGACAGTGACGTGTACGTGCTGCTGGGTATTCCGTGGCTTGGCTTGTAACAGCTTCGGCCGTCATTGTATCGGGCGTCAAGCAACGTAAGACGAACCCCCTTTGGAAGGCCTTTGTTTGTGCGAGCTCGACACACTTGCTCAACACCTGCAGGCAGAGCATGATGAACGAGCGCCGTTATCGAGAGGCGGTCCGTTCAAACAACACCCGAGATGGCTGAAGAACGCCTCGGACATTAACATGTGTTTGGCCACTCGTGGCCCATTGTTTCGTGGAATTGTTTGGTGCAGGCACTAACACCGCTGGAAATGTTTTCCCCCGACACAACTCTCTGGCAACAGTTCAAAGTCTCCCTTCACTGTAGGAATTGACGAGGGGGGGGGGGTGTAGGAGGTAGTGTGTGTGTGTGTGTGTGTGTGGGGGGGGGGGGGGTGGGGGAGGTGCAGAGGTAGTGTGTGTTGTGTGTGTGGTGGGGGAGGTGCAGGAGGCAGTGTGTGTGTGTGTGGGGGGGGGGGAGAGGGTGAGTAGGGAAGTGATGGAGGAGGAGTGGAGCAAACATTGCTCCTGTTAATGCACGTGACATTGTTAATCTCTGCATGAATGTACATAAAAACAATATATCATCGAAAACTATATGATGTTATCGTTTCGCACTGCCTTGTGGGGTATATCTGACTGTATAACGCGCAATCATTCCATCAACACTAACCACCTCTGAATAGATATAGTAACTCTCCGTCACAGCGCTACTCTCCGGTATTTAATTAATTTTTCTTAAATATTAAAGTCCGCACACATTTTTAACTGCGACACCCTGACACAGCACACCCGCACAAGCACTATAACTATATATATATATATATATATTGTTCCCGAAGTTGGAGGACTACTGAGATTGGTTGAAGACCTCCAATGGAATCAGTGGAAGCAGCAGCTGCTGCTGTTGTTGTGTGGTTTGTTGCGTTGAACAGGAGAGGAAACAGTTCAAATCTGAATCAGTTAAATGATCATTTTAAATGTGGTGCTGACAGTGGACTCCACTTTGGTGTAAAAAGAGTCAATGAATGAGGTTCGAGGTGGGCGCAATCGGGAAGGTCGTGAGGGGTGGGCCAGTGGCCAGTGGGCGGGGCTGCAGGTGCAAGTGAAAGTCGGTGCTCGCGCACAATGGGGCGGCACGGCACGTGCCATGGCGGATCGATGATGGAGCGGCTGCTTAGCCCCGGGCTTTAGCCCCAGGAGCGATGGCGCATTCGCGATGAAGGAGAAAGGAGTTGGGGTTGTGGAGAGGGGGAGTTGGGGTAATGAAGTGCATTTATTAAAATCATACGTCGATGCGAAAAGGAAGGGGAGGGCGAGGAATGGATGAGTGACAGTTGCGGCGAGTGCAGGCAAGGGGGAGGGGGTTCGAGAGCCGCCCAAATGAGACATCTGCTTCACGGCGTCGTCGACAATGGAGGTTAACGATATTCATACGGTGTAAAGGCAAGCGGCCGAGACGGCGGCCGATTAGCCGGCTCATTTGGAGGCCCGGCCGCTTGTGGCCTCGCCTCGTTGGCTTTGCGGGCCGCCCGTTGGCGCCAAATCAAGAAGGCGGGGCGGGGACGCCTCGCCTCCCGTTGCGTTTATTTACAAAGGCAGGGCGTGATGCGCAGCGGGCGGAGTTCATGCGCGAGACGGGGTGCTCGGAGGGCGAGAGAATGGTGGGAGGGTGCTCAATCACGGAGATCCTGAACGAATGCCGCAGGGCGCGCCATATGCTGCCCTTCCGTCTGCTGGATCCTTGCTCTGCGTCTCATTCCGTAACGACCTTCCCAGCCCAAGACCTATTCCTCCCTCCCCCCTCTCGGTCGTTTATTCCAAGCTGCGAACAGCTGCAAAAGACAAGCGTTTATGCATAGTCCATAAGCGCAGACAAACTGTCATCACCTGGGACTCCATTCTGCATAAACTCTTGTCAACGACGTCAGTAACATGGAGTGCTGTACCGTGGGATCCTGACACGGACAACACTGCGACGTATAGATCCATCCGTACAACTCCAGTGCACTCGAAACTCCGACATATTCATTTTTACATCCAATCATGGATATGTGAAACCCTCTTACCCGCACCGTGGTTAACAAACATCTTCAAACGAATGGCATATATCAAAATATACATATACAAATATATACATATCTTCTATAATTCCAGCAATGTGTGTGTGTGTGTGTGTGTGTGTGTGTGTGTGTGTGTGTGTGTGTGTGTGACGCTGTTCCTCAACAACCACTGGTCCGATCTAATTGAAACTTGCCACGTATATTGCTGGGGACCTGAGTATGTGCCTTTTCAAGATTTGATATTAATCGGACAAGTGATTCCCCAAGTTATGGCCAATTTATTTACCAACCAATCACAGGAACAGGTTGCTGCGTGGGCGTGGCTGCGTAGGCCGGTGCACGGCCGGCCGACGATGACGTCACATGCCGTGCTGGTTACGATGGGGATCCGATCGGTGCCTTAGTTACCGTGGGGTAGGAGTGCCAATGGTAAATGGCAGCGAATGTCATGGCAAGCAAAGACAGGAGGTAAACTTGATTTTAATTAACTCTGTGTGTAAGTATCACAGCAGTTGTTACTTCAATGCAAGCGATAATTCGTGAAATATGTGAACATTCCGTACGGGCACGCACTACTTTTGGATAGTGATGACTTACTATATTCTAATAATTTCTCGATTTCTTATCCGCATTTATAGATAAACACAATGGCCCAATCCAGTCGTCGTTTATGAGAGCGAAAGAATGGCCTGTGTGGTTGTTTGAAAGTTTTTTTTTTTTTTTGCATGTACGGCCACGCACATATGGGCACCCGAGAGCGAAGGAAGGCCTGTGTGGTTGTTGTTTCTGGCACGCGGTTTGAAAGTTTTATTTTATTTTTTTTTGTAATGTACGGCTACGCACATATGGGCACGCACGTACGGCCATGCACGTACGGCACGCACGGTACGGACACGCACGTACGCCATGCATGCACGTACGGACACGCACGTACGGCCACGCGAGAGCGAAGGAACGGCCCTGTGTGGTTGTTTCTGGCAAAGCGGTTTTAAAGTTATATATATATATATTTATTTTTTTTATTATTATTTTTTTTGCACGTAACAGCCACGCACGTACGGGCACGTGAAAGCAAAGGAACGGCTTTGTTGTGTTGTTGGTTCTGGCACGCGGTTTGAAGTTTTTTTGCTGGGGGGGGGGGAGTTTTGCATGTACGGCCACGCATCTACGGGCATGCACTAGTCTATCTAATAATTCCAGCAGTGTGTGTGTGTGTGTGTGTGTGTGTGTTGTGTGTGTGTGTGGTCTGTGACCGCTGTTTCTCGACAACCACTGGTCCGATCTAATTGAAACTTGCCAATATATTGCTGGGGACCTGAGGATGTGCCTTTTCAAGGTTTTGATATTAATCGGACAAGTGATTCCAAGTTAGGCCATTTATTTAACAACCAAATGACAAGACACGTTGTTGCTTGGGCGTGGCCGATGGGGGAAGGGAACCTCAAGCCGCGTTCCCCATTACAGGTTACAACGTACCGACTTCCGGATAGTGATGACTTCGTGTATTTCTAAATAATTTCTCGATTTCTTATGCGCATTTATAGATAACAACAAATGCCCAAGTTATGATCGTTTTCATATTAGACGGTGCATAAATTTCAGTAAACATCAGAGTGAGCTGGTAATGCTCTGAACCAGGAAGTAATTTTTTTTTTTTTTGCACGAAACATTTTTTTTTTTTTTTTGGCACGAACATTTTTTTTCTCTCTTCTCTTCTCTTGTGTTTTTCCTTGCGACGACATTGCGAAAAGGCAAAATACGTTGGCGATAATTGAATAATTGGCCATTAAAACTTAGAATTTATCAAAATGTTGGCAGATCCAGCAGCCTCCGCATTCTTTCCCTGGTCGAGGAACAAAAGAAGAAGCGCCGTTTCCTCAGCAATGTTGTTTATGAAGGGTGCTAACGAGATAAAGGTGTGTACATGGAGACAATTTTTTATTATTTATAAGCACTGTTTCCTCAGCAATGTTGTTTATGAAGAGGTGCTAACGAGATATAGGTGTGTAATGGAGACAATTTTTATTATTATTTATTTATTGAAAGAAAAATTGTTCCGAAAATAATTTAATCAAAAAAGTGCACAACTGTTTTTTGTTTCCAATTGTCAAAACGGTGTGGCCCTTTGGAAGTGTTAAGGAATTCAGCTCTACTCAACATGCTTGCCAACGAAATACTCTCATTTTGGTGATAAAAAGATTCACAACGACGGGTTTCCTTACTCATTGCTCTGCAGTCTGCATTCAACCCTTCATTTGTCATCTCATTGACCTCATTTCATCTATCTATAATTCAGCAATCTGTGTGTGTGTGTGTCATCTATAATTCCAGCAATATGTGTGTATGTGTGTGTGTGTGTGTGTGTCATTTACGAGAGCGAAGGAACGGCCTGTGTGGTTTGTTTCTGGCACGCGGTTTGAAAGTTTTTTGTTTGCACGTACGGCCACGCACGTACGGGCACGCACCTACGGGCATGCACTAGTCTATCTATAATTCCAGCAATGTGTGTGTGTGTGTCGTGTCTGTGTCTGTGTCTGTGACGCTGTTTCTCGACACCACTGGTCCGATCTAATTGAAACTTGCCATATATATTGCTGGGGACCGCGTGCCAGAAACAACCACACAGGCCGTTCCTTCGCTCTCGTAAATGACACACACACACACACACACATACACACATATTGCTGGAATTATAGATGACACACACACACACAGATTGCTGGAATTATAGATAGATGAAATGAGGTCAATGAGATGACAAATGAAGG
>CM068955.1:113332051-113346542 GCA_035128595.1 Eptatretus atami
CCAAAGTTGTTGACCTTTGGCCTATGTTGACCTTTTGATCTTAAAAAAATAGGCTTCTTCCTTTTGACAAACTCTACCATGTGGTGAAGATTTGTGAAGATCGGTTTAAAATTGTGACCTGTAGGCGACAAACAGACAGACAAACAGATAGACAGACAAACAGACAGAATAATAAAATCGACTGACCAATATACTTGAAAAATCTTCAATTTTGCAAGTAACAAACAAACAGAGTGGAGAAAACATAACCTCCTTCACCTTCGTTGGCGGAGGTAAATATTACGAACAGTATCAAAGCTGGTAAGTACTCTAGCAGTCGTGTTCACGTCGTTGCTAAAGTATTGATTTCACCGCACGAAAATGGTGGTTGTTGTCGCTAACCAGAAGTGATGGAAAGTTGCGTCGCTGATACGTTTGAGTTTCATGAAATTTGTTCCACAAACAACACATCAAAACTTGTCCCGTGATTAATTTAATGTGGAAAAAACTTTATTTCCCGTGATTAACGTCCAATTTTGGATGTTTTTTTTTTTTTTGAAAAAGTAACAGTTTAAAGGTTTTTGAAAAGGTAATAGAAAATCGCTATTTTTCAAAATTTGAACGACTGATATCCCCAAAATTAAATTGGTTCGGTATAGCTATCCAATTTGAGTATCTAATCCTGTCCATACGATAAAGTATTTCATCATTTATCATTTCGTTCTTAAATATGAACTACCCTAACGTATTTCAGGGAAGAGCTGCTGATATTAGTAGCTGCCCTCATATTACATCGCCATGTGCCGGACTTGCAGCACAATTATGTAATGCTCTTCCATCAATTACAACTCAATCAACCCGAATAAAAAAAATTGCCACTCATAAGGGCGAGAAAACATGAAACCCAAAATATCAGTCAAAAAAAAATGTTTTACCTTCGACAAAACATCAGCCCCAATAAGATAAAGAAAAAAGAAATATATAACACAAGGTTCTGTTCAGTTTTCATATTTACAGTAAAAACAAATACATCGCATAAATGGCAGTTTCATTGTCAGCTCTGAAGAAACCCTGCCGTCTGTAACGCTGTGTACAGGACAATGTTAACATATGCAACTCAATACACGCTTCGCTAAATACCGAAACAACTTACAAGTGTGGCGCACAGGTGAACTAGTTCTTAGGAGTCCAGGACGTGAATTGTGACGTCACATCGTTTCACAAAAATGAGTCCAGGTACTTTGAAAAGGCATCATGGAGTTTGAAAGATCAAAAGGCAATATGCAAAACGGTCATGTAACTTATGTGTGAACCCTGTGAACTCAAAGCTTCAAAATATCTCCATGATGGACGCACTGATCCTATTAACATGTAACAGCATTTATATGTACATATAGGTCTGCATGGGGACATATATAAGCGATCGTTTATTTAGATGTTTCATCAAAAAGCTATTGTTCATTGTTGCCGTTAAAATCAAGACAGATCAAAACTGTTTACAAACATGCCAAATATTTTATATATTTATATTTTCACAAGAGTAAAAACAGAAATGTAACAAGAGGTCTGGGTTGTTCCAAATTCCTCCTGGATTCCATCGCAAGCAACAGAGCATAGACAATGGCAGTAGTGGAGAAATCAAACTGATGGACAATGGAAATGGATTCAACGACTATAAGTAAGAAGTATCACATACAACGCATTACAGCTGCCAGTGAACAGAATGTGCACAATCGTACATGGGCCCATCACATTTCACACACACAAATAAATAGGATTGAGTGTATGTGTGTGTGTATATATATGTATATATATGTGTATATATATACACATATATATACACACACACACTGTATATATGAAATAAGGTTTTTGTGGGTGGGATGATCCATTGTAATTATTAAAATGCACAGCGAACGAAAATGATAAAACTCTACCAAGCTCGCCCTGCTCCAGAGGTCATGGAGTGACTTGGTACACAAAATGCTAACAGGAAGCATGTGTTCTGGCACGTCCATTCGGCCAACTGTGTGTGTTAAATTCATCTCCATGGTCAGTCTGTACAGCCAGTTTGCACACCAGTTTGTACAGCCAGCCAGGTTCAAAAAAAAATGCAGACAAACCCAAGTAAGTGATCTCCTTTGTAGAGTGCATGTTGTGGTTCCTGATGTGCATGTCAACATGAGGAGATAATTTGACGTTATAGAAATGCAGAAAATTGTTGGGATGTTAAACGATACCAGTTCGACAGCAGGACGTCGGGAGGGAGTTTTGAAAAATGATGTCTACCAATGTGCCATCAATGCAGTTTCCCAAATGCAGGGTCCTTTGCTTGACCTGCTCCAAGTGTCGATCACTTGCGGTGTTTTTCATCTTTGTCACCGTGAGATACCCCGCCGCCTTTGTTGCCAGCTCCACCACCAGTGCCTGGTTCACCATGATTATTTGTTGATGCACTCAAGTACATCTTGTCCAGGGCCTTTAGCGCCTCGGTCAGGTAATTCTGAAGTGCCGTGAGTGCTGCACATATTGCGGGACCACCAAAGCCATGCGTAATCAGGTTGAAATGCGTGAGGCACGCCTGCGTGCCGGGCTCCAATATCGGCGCGGGCCGCGTATTGCCCAAAGGCGAACGATCCTGCGCCAGCAGGTCCATGAATTCTTTGCAGATTTGCCTGTGGGACAAAACAAAGTCGATTCATACATCTGGTCGAAATCTTTCTTGACAGACGACTTAAAATGGTCTCCTTTGTTACTATATGGAGTAGATGGAAGTATCCTCAACATATGAGGGGACATCAATGCAGCTACGTGTTGTTGAATGGTGGAAAAAAAAAAGGTGATGGATCATGTGACGTAAATACACTATCGACAAAATATGTTCAAGTCCAAGACAAATGAGCACTTCCAAATACTGCACATGTATATAATAACAACAACATGAATGTGCATACCAATGCAACTTCTGCATATCCAATCTATACTAATAAATGTCAGTGTGTGTGTGTGTGTGTGTGTGTGTGTGTGTGTGTGTGTGTGTGTGTGTGTGTGTGTGTGTGTGGTGTCAGGGTGTTCAGGGTGTCAGGGTGTCAGGGTGTCAGGGTGTCAGGGTGTCTCCTCCATAACTCCAAAACCATGAAACCCTCGGGGCCCCAAACTTTGCCTGCGTACAACAAAGAGAAGTCGAAGGAAGTGCATGAATGAAAATTGAGTGTTTGTGTCAATTCAAACACCCCTTTTTTTGAAGATAATTAATGGCTTACCTCCACGAAAGGCTGATCCTTGGTCAGCCCCAATTCACCCAATTCACCTAATCAAACATGCCTTGCCTTGGAAACTCGATCTACTCTCACGGACTCATTAAAATATACAGTATAATCGAAATATTATATCGGATTTCAGAATTGCATCGCGTGGATGAAATAAGTGCTTAAAATAAATGTGTGAAATGTGGAGTTAAATCTGAAATTTTAAAACAAATTAACGATTTTTATAACTAAGTGTATTTATTTAAGCAAAGCATTGAGCTTAGTTTATTTTTCTACTGATCGGACAATTATATTTAGTGAAGAAAAGATGAAAGAATGTGCAGAGAGTATAATGTCATTGAGCATAACGCCATGTTTATTAACCTGCTTTTGCAAGCCATAACTATACAGTCCACAGGGGTTCTTTTTTTTTTTGGCAATTACATCCGCTGTTTTCTTTTTACCATTTTGTACGATCTGCTTTCATGACAAAATAATACAAATACACTAATAGTTGCTACAATATATTAATAGTTGACAGTTGATGAAAACGAGTGACGAAGACAGCACACACAGACATGGTACAAATGGGTACAAATGACTCTCAGTGGGGTGTGTGCGTGCCTGCATGCGAGGAGGTTGGAGAAATGCGTATGGAGGTGGGGGCATGCATGCCAGCAAGTCTTTGCCAGGTAGATAGCATGGTTTTTAATTTTTAAATGCTCCCGCCTGGTTTTACATGGAACATGGCAGTTATAAACAAAATGTTGCCATTTGGGAGCGTTTTATCGCACACTTCCTGCCCTTGCCTTTATGCTGCCTTCCATTTCCCTTATGCTGCCTTCCCTTCCCCTCACGCTACCTTCCCCTCCCATCTCACCGCCTTCCCCTCCCCTCCATTCTTGCTGCCTTCCCTTCCCTCCCCTCATACTATCCTCATCCCAAACCCCCTCCACCACCATACAACCTCCGGAGGTTGAGGAGAGGATGGAGTGTCAAAGAATGTGCGAATTGGATTAATGAAAGCTTTTTTTTTACCCTGTCCTCGCAAAGCGAAAAGCAGCATTAAGTGATCGGTCGCGTACGTACGTACATCGTATGTCGTGTCTGCATTTTGTTAAGAGAGTACATAGAAAACAATTCAGTGAAGGAAACTGAAACTTTACCACATGTTATATGACCATGTGATATCGCGGTAACTCTTTTGCGGTCAACATAGGACAAAGTTCAACATCGGCCAATTTTCTGAAATCCTCAATTTTCACCCGATTGACTAGAAATTTGAAGAGGATTTGCATATCAAGTCACTGAATTCGGTCACCAACTATTTTTGAGGTCAACATGGGCCAAAATGTCAACATAGGCCGTATTTCATAAATTATTAGTTTTTGTCTGTTGATTTGAAAGTTGAAGATAATTTGCGTATCAGGTCACTGAATTCAACCACCAACTATTTTTGAGGTCAACATAGGGCAAAAGGTCAAAATTTCTAAAATTTTCATCCGATTGATTTGAAATTTGAAGAGGATTTGCACATTTGGTCACTGAATTCAACGACCAATTAATTTTGAGGTTAACATAGGCCAAAAGGTCAACATAGACCAAATTTCTGAAATCCTCACTTTTCATCTGATTGACTTGAAATTTGAACAGGATTTTCGTAAACATGGCTATTGTGTGTCACCTGGTTTGGCAGCCATATTGGATCTAAGGGAAAATCTTTGAAAACCTTCATAGGAGAAACTGCTTCACCGATCAATGCATAATTAATCAATTGATCAACTACCCATGGGAAATATGGTGTGATAAAAGTAACGTCATCAGTCATGTGGTCTAGAAGCCATTTTGGATAAAAAAAACTTTAAAAACAGAAAAGTTGGCTCACACCAAGTCCTTCTATAGACTGTGCTGAGTATGCATTCTATGAATACCATCTCGGTTTTTAAGTAGTCAGAACTGCTGCTCGGATCAATTCCGCAATTAATCTCAAGAAAACATTGCTCTTTCGGTGCGTTTAATCTCCCCGGTATGCTACCTACCCTCCCCTTAGACTGCCTTCCCATGCTGCCTTCCCTTCCCCTCACGCTGCCTCCCCCAGCCTCCTCATGCTGCCTTACCCTCCCCTCTCACTGCCTTCAGCTTTCTCCACTCTTGTTGCCTTCCCTTCCCTTACCTCTTGCTGCCTTTCCATCCCCTCCCCTCATGCTGCCTTCCCTTCCCCTCCCCTCACACTGCCTTCCCTTCCCCTCCCATAATGTTATCCTCCTCCCAAACCCCCATCCACCACCATACTACTCTCCAGAAGTTGAGGAGAGGAAGGGGTATCAAAGAATGTGTGAATTGGACAAAGGAAAGCTTGTATTCCTGGTCTGGGCATGTATTTTTCCCACATATTCATATTAAGTTTGTTTCCCTGTTCATTTATAACTATAGTACTGTGCCTGCTGTGGTGAATAATGGCGAACATGGATTTGTTCCCCCATGGGAAGGAAGACCCTCTCATGGACAGGTCCTCGCTGCTCCAATGGTTGGCAGCGAGTGTCCTGGAAGCAGCGAGGGAAAGAGAGTGGCATCTATATGTGGGAGAATTGCATATCCAGCCTATGGGTCACCCAGATAGCTCAGATGGTAGAGCACTAGTCAGTTTATCAGAGAACCTGGGTTTGATTCCTGGTCTTGGTGTGTATTTTTCCCACAGGTACATGCATAATATGACCCATATATGAAAATATATATGTACATACATTGCATATGTATAAATTTTTGAGTCATCTTGGGATAAAATTGTCTGCAGAAATTTTTTTATGACGTCATCAGTCATGTGATTTGGCAGCCATATTATTTTTTTTTTTAATATAAAAAAACCTTCAAAAATCTTCTCTGAAGTGACTGAAAAGATCGAGGCGAAACTTTACACATGACCACCGAACCATGAGGAACAAAAGTTTAACACATATGATGTCATAGGTGGCATGGTTTGGCAGCCATATTGGATTTACCCGAAAACCTATAATAAAAAAAAATCTTCTTCTCCAGAACAGCTGGACAGATCGAGGGGAAACCACACAAATGTTCCCCAAGCCTTGGAGATACCAGGGTATTCATGAATGATTGATGTCACATGGTCTGGCAGCCATATTGGATTGAGCAAAAATATTTTTAAAAATTTCTCTTGAACTGCTTAATCAATCGACATGAAATTTCACAATTATGATATTGTAGTGATGGGGAATATATGTTTTCAATTTCAACATGATGGGACAGAAACATTCCAAAAGTGAAACATATCCAAATCATTACCCAAATCAACTGAAACTGGTATTAAGACAATTTAATAACAGAGATGGATTTAATCCATACCAAAATATATAAAACTTTAAGCATTTTATTATTTTTAAAACAATAATTGCATCGACATTTCCACACATGATATGTGGTAATCCACATGGTGGACTGAGCCAAAAGCCAGGATTAGGGGGGGGGGGAGTGATGGTAGAATGTACCATAAGCCAAATTTAATAACATGGATTTAATCCAAACCAAAATAACAAAATATGTAAAACATGAAGTATTTTATTACTTTAGCATCCACTTTAGGGATAGTTATAAAATTTGGCAGTGTGAGGAGCGAAGACGGCGAGATTGTTCATGTGATTTTCATCACAGCCTTTTTAGATGCTCAATACTGAATAATATACAACACACCAAGAGGAAGATCAAAATAGAAATGCAAAATGCAAAGCCCATCCACATTCAAAATGAATAGTATTTTTATAATTGAGGTCCTCTTCTTTTCTTCTGTTTTTTGATGGGCACAGGGAGCACGAACGCCCACACCGAGCGAGAGCTCCTTTTATGTTCAAGAAAAAAAAAAACATTTTCAGAAGAATGTAAAAACATAGAAGGATGAAATCTCAAAAAAACAACCAAACATGGAAGGAATGACACCACATTCCAATGCCACAGTATGACACCACAATCCTCTTACGGATTACAATCACGACATCTTTTGACATTTTACACGTGGATTACATTTAATTGCATAAAATGTGGAAGAAAAGTAATTATATTCATGTATTCTCAATTATAATTGTTGCTGGTACTTTATAAATTTAATTTTTATTTATCTTGTCGAATTGGCTGTCAGTAATGTTTCCTTTCCAAGAGTCTTTTGACCTACATATTGATAAAAGGAATATGTTACTATGAAAAAAGGTCTTGCTCACCGCAAAGAAACAGGGTGACCTGGTTGATAACAGCAAACTTTTGCCATGATTGTGTCATTCTCTCCCTCCCACCCAAAGTGGCACATATTGCAGTTTGAGTTATTTTGCTCATGCTTATCAGCTCATCCCGTAGTTGAATTGCCAAATGTCTCACCTCCCATTCTTTGGAATGTCAAATTGTTATAAGAGGATTACTTCGGGCTTCTGTTTCAGTGAAGTCCATTCGAATGTTTCAGTGAATCAATGAATGTTCTCCACTGTATATACAAAATTAAAGATTCTCCTTTTGTATGCTGACCCAACTTGTGGAAATTGAGTTATTTTCCACCACGATTACAATGATGACTTCTTTTGACATTTTCCTTTTGTTGTGGGATTGTGATGGATGAAGAAGAAGAATGAATAAGAAGAAGAACGAATAAAAATAACAATGAAGAATGACACCACATTACGATGCCACAATATGACACAACAATCCTCTTCTGGTTTAGCATGCCTGATGTTTCACATATATTTTGTTATGGATTAAATCCATCTATTATTGTTAAATTCAGCTCATGGTACATTCTACCAACCCCCCCCCCTCAATCCTGGCTTTTGTCTCAGTCCACTGTGTGGATTCCACCACTGAACTGAAAATAAATAGAATCCCATTGCCATTCACAACACACAGAGCCTGGTGTAGCTACCGGACGCCATCTTGGTTTGCACTTGATGCTGTATGAAGGTGATTTCCGTCATGCATTTACCTGTAATTTAGAATGAAAAACTATTGCATTTATTCACCTTTTGTGCGATAGCTTTCAATAGTAAACTTTATCATAGTAAGTATAACACTTTCCTTTTCACAACAAAGTTTGAGAACAAATATTGTTTATTTGGGAGCGTGAGGAACTCAGAGAGGTTTTAAGAAAGCTTACGAAGATCAAGTCTGCCTGATTATTTCACAATGACTTTTTTTTTGTCATAATTGAAAATATGAATTTACCTGTCGTTTTTTTATTACGTAGCAAAATGATGCAGATCAAATTGTTCAAATCTAACCAACTTTATGTATAGTAATACCCAAATCGGCGGCAGAGTGAGCAACCGAGAGAATGTGCTTGTCTGTGGCAGGCATGGTGATTAATCAGCGTGTGTGTGTGCCATCCCTCGGATGGATGTTAAACTGGATGTCCCATCGCACACTCGCCTGCCTCCAAGCTGTCTCGCCTGGGTTTGAATCCTGACCAGGTTCTAAACTGTCATCCTGGTGTTTCACATGCAGGGTGATTAATCAATGTGTGTGCCGTCCCTCGGATGGATGTTGAATTGGACGTCCTGTCACATACTCGCCTCTAACCTGTCCAGCCTGGGTTCGAATCTTGACCCAGCTATAAACTGTTGTCCTGGTGTTTCACAGGCAGGGTGATTAATCAATGTGTGTGCTGTCCCGCGGATGGACATTAAACTGGATGTCCCATTGCACAATCACCTCTAAGCTGTCTTGTTATCACCGGCAACAGCCGGTTTGTGAAAGACTTGGGCCAAACCTCCTTTGGCCAAACCCAGCTGAACTGACGAGAAGGTGGGATTCATGGTGGATGTTAACATAAATATACTCATTAATCCTTCCCCATTAATCCTCCTGACATTAAAAAAAAAACTAGAGTTATTCGACTGCGCGCAGTCGAAGGGTATGCCTCCGCTCTCCCGCACAAACACTTGAGTATTGACATATTTGACCCTTGACCTTTATCATATCTGGCCCAAAATCTAATCAGTTAATTGCCCTGTCTAACTTTACCTCTGTACCAAGTTTGATGAAATTCTGTCCAATATTTCTTGAGCTAGGACATAAACAGTAAAATTTCAGAGTTTGACCTTGACCTTTGACCCTTGACCTTTATCACATCTGGCCCAAAATCTAATCACTTAATTGCCCTGTCTTACTTTACCTTTTTACCAAGTTTGATGAAATTCGACTATTTGCTTCTTGAGTTATCGCGTAAACGAAAATCCGGACAGACGGACGGACGGACGGACGGACAACCCGGAAACAATGCCTCCGGCACCCTTGGTGCGGAGGCATAAAAATGTTACAAACCAATTTGCGACCTACAAACAAATCTGTTTACCAACAGGGTTCATGTGATGAACACCAAATGCGAAGGTGTGATACTGCAGTGATATGTCAGAGTAAAACTACCCCACTTCTGTTCACCAACATATAAGAATACCTGTGAAACGTCTTTCCACAACCCTCCCGTAACAGATTGGAGCAGTTTATTGCTGTACAAAGTGCCATTTTAACAATTGTTTGGCTTTTTCAATCTGGGACACGTTCAAAACCACCTTTATCCATGACACGAGTCAGCCAAGTAGTGCCAACAAAGATGGCACCGGCCACGTGACCTCGAGATAACGGCGGTGACACTTTTCACAGGTTATGAGCATTCTATTTATTTTCAATGTTTTATATATTTTGTTATTTTGGTGTGGATTAAATCCATCTGTGTTATTAAATTGTTTTAATGCTTGTTTCAGTTGATTTGCGTGATGGTTTGGATATGTATCGCTTTTGGAATGGTACTGTCCATTTTCACTCCTCCCACGATCCTGACCTGGTTTGGTTGAGTCCACATTTACATTCGATTTCTTCTTATAAAGCAATTAATATTTCAGTTAATTTTTAAAATTTTGGTTGTGTGCACTAGCCCAGAGACAAAGTAACTTCCTCACACTGGAATCACCATCATGGCTTCAGCAGTTGTTGAGGTAGGTCATGCTACAGTTTAATATTGTTTTGAGTGGCGACCAAGAAGAAGTATAAAGAACAATAAGAACAACAATAATAAGGAAGAAGAACAATACCCATGAAGAATGATGCCACAATACAACACCATCCATCCATCCATCCATCGGAACCACACTCTGTGCAGAGCGTTGGTTCTGCCTAAGCAGTCTCCTGGGCTATTGGGCACAATCCTGGACAGGTCGCCACTCTAACACACAATACCAACAAGCTGGCACTCATTTTGTCGACCTTGGAAGGATGACAGACAGAGTCAACCCCACCTGGTATTAATTCAACAGCTAAGGGGGATTTGTACTCAGGATCCTAGGATCCCAAGCCCACCACCCTAACCATTAAGCCAACACCAGGCGTAATACCATACCACAATGTTCTTGTGGTTTACCATCACAATATCTTTTGACATTTAACTTTGTGATGGGGTTATGAGGAACAACGTCTAAAGATATCAGGATGCTAAACCAAAAAGTGTTTTTTTTTTTTTTTAGATTATTTTAGATCACTGACTGAGGACCTGACCATCAAGAGACCCGTGTTCCAAAAAAAAAAAGAAAAAAAAACGTTTACGTTTTCAGAAATAGGAGAGGAAGGCAATTTTAGAATGTATATTTAAACATAGTATATTAATTGTTAAGGGTTGAAAGTCGATTTTGATCATTTCCCACTAATGCAGCAACGTCATTTTCCGCTGTTAAACATTTTACTTTCTTTAAACAAACATTTACCACTGTTAAAGCTACAGTTACAAACTTTACAGAAAATGGTTATTAACCATAAATGTGTGTTGCAAGAAATGGGGGTTGTATCCTCTTTGTCCAAAAAAATTATTAACCATCTTCACAGGTATTATTTGCTAATCTTATAGAGAAATAGTGTTCAATGGACAGGGGTGCGAATTGACTCAGTCGCTCCTACCGTCCCACTATCTCCTTTATTTTAGATCATACGGCTAAAGCGACCACTTGTTTTTCCTCAATAAAATCTTCAGGTAATTGACACGGAGAAATAATAATGTTGTCCACGTGTGCATTTTATTACCTCCACCATCTGAGATGGACGAATGTTGTGTGTTTCACTCCTGTCTGGTTGTCTGTTAGTTTGTTTGTGTGCAGGATATCTCAAAAAGTTATGGACAGATTCGGGTGACATTTGGTGGACAGGTTGGGTGTTTGACAAGGACGAATTGGTGAGATTTTGGTGAAGATTCGAATCCGGATCTGATAATTTTTTTCATGAGTCTCCACCATTGAGTGATAGGGCTAAAACTGATATATAGCACGATAAAAATGGGAACAGAAAAGGGAGGCTCCCCACCTTTAAAAAAAACAAAACGGACAGAATGGAAGGAGCCAGACACGCTTGGGCACTGTGTACTGCCATACTACCTGGGCCTTTCCGAACGGTTTGGCAGAATAGTACGAAGCGCAAGGATTGGTGTAGCCTACAAGCCTTTATGCACCATCCGTAATGTCATTTCAAAACTAAAGGACATACTATCAACTGGTGATAAATCTGGAGTGGTTTACCATTAGTCATGCAGAGATTGTGACCAATTATACATTGATGAAACTAGAAGGAATTTAAAACAATGGCTAGATCAACATGATCGAGCAATCAGGCTTGGAAAGGTGACACAGTCAGCCATAACACGTCATTGTCTGCAATTTGGCCACAAAATTGACTTTGATTGGAACTGTGTCCAAGACACAACGTCCAACAAACGACACCGATTGATACTGGAAGCATGGCAAGTGAAGAGTCGAGAGGGTGGTCTAACTGGGGAGATGGTGGACATACCTACACAATACACACCTTTGATGCAAATGGTGAAAACTGGATGATGCAAACAGCAAGATAAGGTGAGCAACAAACAACAACACTCAATCCCAAACACCACATCTGCGTGTGGACAACACCCAAAGGGAATCCCAACAATCAAATAACCCACACCTCATCACGTCCAACCCGGACACGACACCAGCCATGTTCGTGCCCCAGAAACACAAAAACAACAGCAACCACACGCACATGCTCACCCACACACATACAACACTGGATCATGTGTAAGTAAAAACAAAAAAAAGAGCAGACCAGCCCATCGATGATGTGATTTGACATTTATTTTGCTTGTGGTTTGCAAAATAAAACAAAAAGCACTCCTCCATTTGACCTTGAGCACCAGCACATGACCGCAAATGAGCAGTCATATCGGAAATAAAAACCAGACACGTGCAGAGGCTCTGGGTCCATTGGCCTGAGAAAGTCTGCTGTGAAGTGGGTGAAATGTCGCCTGAGACCATGTATGCTCTGGCTTATTGCTTAAATTAGCAGAACAGATCTAGTTTACTTTTGGTTGGAAGTGCCTTCTTCTTCTTTAAATATATTGTTATGGATTTCAAAATCGGATCAGACAAATGCATACAAACATTTAGGTCCTCAGACAGTTATTTCCATAAATGCATGTCCAGGATAGACCCATCCCCAAGTCTGGTGGGATTGTAACTTTGATGTGTTGAGTAGGGTACAGAACAGATTCCCTTTCTTTTGGGATGGCCTTTTTCTCTTTACGACAGACACATTCATGCACGCGAGGATAGTCGTTAGCCCAACGGAGACTCATCTACTCCCTTCCCATCAGGACACATTGATTTGGAGGTGGACGATTTATTTACACTTTGGACTTACAGGACATTTGATTAAGCCCACCGCGGGTTTTTCCTGAGCAGTTATTCTGAGTCAAATACGGCTGTGGATCATTTACCTCACCCATCTATTTTCCATCGACGTTCGACACCCACCTCTTTCACCAATGTTGACGTCCACCTTTTTCCAGCGACGTTTAATGCCCCATTTGGCAGCTTTATGGATGCTGGCTGGCTCTTGTTCGTGTCAGGCTGAACGAGGAAGGAATGATCACGAGGTTGACGGTTGGTCACGTGCAAAGATGCGACAATAGGCAAGGTGGATTTGGCTGAAGCCTACTTGAGGATCCGCCCAGAATGGTTGCCTATAAAAAGGACAGGAAGACCGTTTTCCTGACAGTTTTTGTGACAGCTGGGTGATGGTTATTTTCAGCTCCAGTCAGTTGTTCCAGTCAGTCAGTTGGTGAGCTGGCAACAGACAGTTGGTTGGTGAGTTGGTGACAGCCTTACAGCCTTACAGCTCTGACCGCTGGTAACAGTTGGTGACAGCTTTACAACTCTGACCACTGGTGACAGTTGGTCAAAGCCTTACAGCCTTACAGCTCTGACCACTGGTGACAGTTGGTGACAGCTAGTTACAGCTCCTCACAGCGCCTCAGCGCCTTACAGCTTCTTACAGCTCCTCACAGCACCTCAGCATCTTACAGCTTCTTCCAACTCCTTGCAGTGCATACAGCTCCTTAAAGGTGTCCGTTGGTTGCGGCTCCTGGTGGCTCTTGACGGTGGGTGACGGTTGGACCGTTCCTGCTGGTTCTGATCGTACGTGATTCTTGGCATCCCTGGTTCCTGGAGGTTGACGACGTGACGCTGATTGGTATTCCGGCCTGTTTGCAGGTGGGTGCACGGCGAGGCAGGGGCTGGCAGTGGACCAAGGCACGCTCACCCATGATGGGACATTTTATTTGATGCACGACGACTTCTACCTTGGTAAGCCGAGACCGGATTTCTTTCCCCCCTGAATGATCTGCTGGATACCCTTGTCTCGTGTTTAATTGCGAAGTAAGGCATAGTGATAAGCATCTGCTCTTTGTCTATTTTTCTAACAATGTCTGTTTAATTCTCTATTTGTGTGAAATTATTTTGATTGATTTGAATTCACCTATTTTCACCACAAGGAAATAAAAAGTTCTTCAGTTTATTTAATTTTTTCTTGATAATAAATTCCTTGTTGACGTTTCAACCTCTCCATGCTTGTCCTTTCCTTCCATTGATCCAGCATTGTCTGAACTGAGATCGACTGGGAGGTCATTCCCAAACTAATTAACCTGTCATAGTCGGCATGCACCAGCGGTAAACACTCGGCCGCCCGACTGAAGATCGAACCAAGATAAGATTGGTGCATTGCAGAGTGCGCGCTCCCCATTCAGGAAGCCATGTGACAACGAGTTAAACGGAAAATCATACGGTGGACACTGGAACTCGGAATTAACTGACTGGCATTCGTGGTTGCAAAGCAACCCACCGCACCACAAAGTTAATTGTGAGCGGTGGCACAAGGTCTGGCTCTTCCAAAGAGAAACAAGGATTAACCCCCTCATAATA
>CM068955.1:113395127-113407908 GCA_035128595.1 Eptatretus atami
GAATGTTCCCTGCTCGTTTTTGTCTTTCCTTCCATTGATCCAGCATGATCCGAATTCAAGTTTAGCCAGGACTTTATTCCCAACGATCCGTTCGTTTTAGCCGGTACGTCCTTGGCAGTGTCGCTCGGCTGCATTCCGATCCCGTAGAGTGATCCGGTTCGGCAAGGCATACCGAGGGCGTATTCCCCTCTAATTAAATACGTGATTAATTAGGTAACCCGATAACCCATAGGGAGGACCCTAGGTCACGCGGTTGAGTTATTGGCGTCCACGGTCGGTTAAGCGACGCCGCGGGTCACGGAATTATCCGTGTGGACGGCCTGCAATTCCGGGAGTCTGGTGGGAATCGACATAGCTTCCCCACCTCGTGGTCTTCTCACCCGACCCCCGGCCTGCAACAATATACATATATATATAATATATATATATTGGATATATATTATATACATATGGATATATATGTATTTATATATGTATTTATATGTATATGTATATATATATATGTATATATACAATATACATAAATATATATATATATATATATATATATATATATATTGTCGTGTCCAGGGATTTGGCCCCGACGGATGGAATCTGGCCAAACAGTTCTCCCTTGGAGGCCCACAGCCGAGACTCCCGAGATTAATGCACGTGCGAGAAGGAAATGGTGGTAAAGGATGGAGGGACACTGGTTGTACTCAACCCACAACAGATACACGGCACAAGCAAATGAGATTGAATTAAATGGACAATTTAATGACAGCAATCAAATATGTACAATGACAATACTTCAGATTATAATAATGAAAGAAAAATATGAGGTAAACTTAATCTAAATTTAATTGAGGCGCCTCCAAGTAGACTTGAAAACAGACAAGGGAACAGAATAATAAAAGAAAATCCCTCCTTTATCCCGGCACTTAGCTGTGTACCCAGGGATGGGCTTCTCAAGCTTGAAGGTCACCAAAACCGCTTCATCGCCGCGTGGGAAAATGCACTCAAAATGGCGCCCAGTCACTCTCTGGGCAGGAAGACATACAGGAGCTAATTCGGAGACGGCACTCGACATAAGGGTTCAGGAACCGCCGCACGGCTTCCTCGTCCATCACGCTGGCTGACGCAGCTGCTCTCTTCAGTGATATACACGAGGCTTCGAGGTCGGTCTCTTACGATCAGCCAAGAATCGATGGCTAGCGTCTTGCTCCACCATGCAAGCCAATTTACCTTAGCATAAATACGACAATCGTGCCATCATCTTCGTGCGTCGAAGAAAAGCCAGCCGAAATGCCCTGCTCTTTTGACCCCTGATCCTGTCTCTCTCGCTTCTGTCCTGCTTTAAGCATTAATCTCCAACCATGTCACTCTTCTCCTGCCCTTTTCACCTCGCCAGTGCATTTGCTTGCTACGAGCTCCTTCCCCTGTTCTCTCTGATCACCTGCCTCCTACCCGCTCTTCTTCCCTCCTCAAAGACATACACACTTCATGGCTCAGCCGAACAGTCAACGGCTAGCGCCTTGCCCAGCACACCACAAATTCACACAGCACGAGCAGGATAATCGTGCAGCCTTCGTCGTACCGAGAGGAGAGCAAAGCGAGATCCTCCATGTAGCCACATTCCACCCTCGACTACTGGTTCAACCCTCACGCCACACTCGTGCATTCCTTTCTCACTACCAGTTCCTCCCACCCCCGTCCTTTCTGATCTGCTGCCTCCTCGCTCTTTCTCCTCTTCCTCCCTCTCTCACGTCACACCCATCAATCATCAGCCTCGGGGTGTGACTTCGCCTGCCATCACCCTTGGAGGCGGGGCTTCTTGCCACTTGGTCATCCAGCTCGGTTGCAATGGCCGTTGCTGTTACAAAAACGCAATTCTATCATTGATGGTTTGCAAAACAAAAACATAGGTAAAACTCACGGGGGGGGGGGGGGGGCGATTACATACTGGGGGAACTATCCCAAATCCCCATTTAATTAGCACCGCACCTCCCGCCTCCCCGTGTGGTGACAAGTAACACTTAAGCTCACAGTTTCCCGACTTAGTTCACATCGAGATGTCTCCGACATGTGCACGGACCAAGCAACTCCACACGATCCTATCTTTCCTATAAAAGTCCTCCATTTAACCCACAAACATAACAATATGTATATATGTACATTTCCAATGTAAAGCCCTTTCTCACCACTGACTCAGTCAGTCATTCAGTCTCTGATATTAAAGATCGGTGCCTTCCGGGTGATGTAGAAAGCTGAAATTTCCTGCCGATGTACATCGAAGCCAATACACCAGGGAAAATCACAGAACCATCAGAAAGCATCCGTAAATGAAAATATAAATAAATGAAAATAAATAAATGAAAAATTAAATACAGGTGAGCAACCCGAGACAATGGGAAAACATGGTTTGTGTGCTTACACAATGTGTAATGACACCCTGCTATATATATGTATATATATATATATATACATATATACATATATATATATACATATATATATACATATATATATATATATATACAAATATATATGGCTTTTTCTAACCACTGGCTCACTGATATTAAAGGTCGGTACCTTCTGGGTGACGTGGAAAGCTGAAGTTTTGCGTGCTGATGGACATAGAAGTCAGTACATGGGAAAAATTCACAGAATCGTCGAATAACATCCTTAAATGAAAACATAAAAAAATGAAAATAATACACCCGAACGGGTTTTACGGTCAGCTCGGGTACAAAACTTGGTACAACCGAGTGTTAATCAACCTTAGCGACTACGGAAAGTGAAAACAGAATTCAAATTGAATTTAAAATAAACGCGTCAGGCCGCTCGAAGCAAAAATCTCCATATTCTAGGAATCATTCCCAACATGATTATACTATTTAATTTTCAAACCCGCGTTTATGGCCGTGAAATAAATACTCTAAGTGTGTGTATTTAATGGGTGTATGCCAGACAGAGCTGGACCCAACTAAAAAGGACCCTCGGGCCACCGAGAAGCTCAATCACTCGCTCCCTGCACATCTGCGCAGCGTCACGTGACCAGCCAGCCCACCGTCGGATGAAATGCCCTAACAAAATCTTAAAACGTCCGTTTTTCACCGGAATTCTTTCAGATACTTGTAGAGCACATCCCCACATCTAAAATTAAACATTAATCTCCCAGACGCTACGAATAAGCAGTCCCTCAGGAGGACAGGTTACGAGGTGAAGCAGCGAACGGAAAGCATGTGGTGTCCCTTCCAGTCTCACGGAAAATTTAAATCGAATATATTTTCCTCATGAAAAGTGTGTTTCTGAGCTGATTTGCATGAAAATTATCTTCAATAAACGCTGTAGCTACACCAGAAGGTCCAAAAGTGAAAACAGAAATCAACTAGAACTTAAGACAGCCTCGTTATATGGCATGGAAACGGATGGAAGCCCATAGAAGCTACCCCTCACTGCAATGCCTTCCACACAGACCGAGGATATCAACATTCAATTTTCACAAAACTTGATGCAACCGAGTGTTAATCAACCTTAGCGATGATGAAAAGTGAAAACAGAATTTAAATTTAACTTAAAATAACCGCGCGAAGCCGTGTTGAAGTCAGCGGACCTCGTGTTGCCCAATAAACTGGGCCAGACGGCAGAGGTAACGAGAAACTAGTTGGTCAAATTAAATCTTCTTAATAATCCTTATGAAACCCATGATGCATTCTAGCCGTCCAATGCTTCCTTATAGGCCATTCGACCAATCGGTCATTTTGCACTTGATGACCCTGTAACCTTGACCCCGAGGCAAAAATGTGAAAAAGGGCTCAGACGATCTATAGAGAGCAACTAGTATTATCATCGTGTCATGTTAGAACTCAATCGGCCGAGACGTCTCGGAGGAGATAGAAAAATAAAAATTGGTGACGGACAGACAGACAGACAGACAGACAGACAGACGGACGGACCTGAGGACATCGAATGGTTTTATTCGGTCAGCGAGCTGACCTAAAAATAAAGAAAATAAATAAACGAAAAATCAATTGCAGGTGAGCGACCCAAGACAATGGGGAAACATGGTTTGTATGCTTACACAATGTGTAAGCACACCCAACTGGTATATATAATGCTCTTTCTAACCACTGACTGACTGACTCACTCACTGATATTAAAGATTGGAACTTTCTGGGTGACATAGATAGCTGAAATTTTGCTTGCCGATGGACATGGAAGCTGGTGCACGAGAAAAATGCACAGAATCACCGAACAACATCCCCAAATGAAAATATAAATAAATGAAAAAAAGAAAATGAAAAAAATGCAGGTGAGTGACCAAAGACAATGGGAAAGGAGGAGAGGAGGAGATTGGGAGCATGTTCTGTGCAGAGTGTTGGTGCTGCTTCAGCAGTCTCCTTGGCTATTGGGCAGAATCCTGGACAGGTCGTCACTCCGACACAGGATACCAGCAAGCTGGTACTCATTTTGCCAACCTCGGAAGGATGACAGGCCGAGTTAACCCCACCTGGTATTCATTCAACAGCTGAGCGGGATTTGAACTCAGGACCCAAGGATCCAAAGCCCGCCACCCTAACCATTAAGCCAACACCAGGCATAAATGGGAAAGCATGATAATTTTGTGTGCCAACGGACATCAAAGCTGATACACCAGGAAAAATCACAGAACTGTCGGAAAGCATCCACATATGAAAATATAAATAAATGAAAAAAATCTGTATATTGGCCTGCAAAAGTATTCTCTCCTTCCAAAGTTTTCACATTTTGATGTCTCCTGATCATATTTCATAATGTTTTCAAATCAAACTTTATATATAGTGTCTTCACAAGCTACTCCAAACTACTCCAAAAATGCAGATAAAATGTGAATAAGTTCGATTAACAGAGAAAAATCAGATGATTCTCATTTGCTTAAAGTATTCAAACCCTTTGCCTAATTTACCATCAATCACTTCAGGAGCAAATTATTTGTTTGAAAGGTTAAAAAATAAATGTGATAGATTTCACCTGTTTGTAATAAGAGGTTTAACTTTAAAAAATTAAGCTCCCCCACTTATCTCAGAAGTTTTAAGGTGCAATCGCTTGGTCAACCAACAAGGCAAACATGAAGACCAAAGAGTTTTCCAAAGAAGTCAGACATAAAATGGTGGAGAAGCACCGTTCAGAAGAGGGTGAAAGAAGATTTCAAAGTCACTCATTATCCCTTCGAGTGTGGTGAAATATAAATAAATGATGAAATATAAATAACCAATTGAATAATAATTTGAAATTGAATAATAATTGAACCCAATCGAACATTTATGGTGAGACTTGAAGATTGCAGTCCATTGATGATCCCCATCAAACTTGGCAGAACGTGAGCAATTTTCACATGAAGAATGGGTAAAGGTTTCACCATCTCACTGTGCAAAGTTGGTGGAGACCAATTCCAAAACACACAAAGCAGTCATTGCTGAAAAAGGTGCTTCCAACAAGTACTGACCTAAGGGGCTGAATACTTGTGCAACCAGTGAATTTTGATTTGTACATGTTTTTGGCAGGTATTCCTGACATGTAACCTGCCTCAACTGCAATGGTATTTAATTTGTTCTCTTTAGTTATGAATGAAAAAGTTCATTTGGAATTTTTTTTTTTGTTTTTTTTCATAATTCGTAATTCATCTAAATGTGGTGTTATTGGTCGGGGGTGAATACTTTTGCAAGCCAATGTATATTTTATTCATTTGGTTCACCAATTAAAACCTGGAAGCACATTGTTTATTTGTATTTCGCAAGTATTGTGCTCTAAACGACATCTTTCTTGTTACTTGCAAAATCGAAGATTTTTCATGGATATTGGTCAGGCGATTTTGTTATTCTGTCTGTCTGTCACCTACAGATCAGAATTTTAAACCGATCTGCACAAAACTTCACCGCATGATATAGTTTGTCATAAGGAAGAAGCCTATTGTTTTTGAGGTCAAAAGGTCAAAAGGTCAACATAGAACAAAAGTCAACAACTCAGCTGAGTTTTCTAAAATCCTCAATTTTCATCCGATTTACTTGAAATTTGAAGAGGATTTATATTTCAGTTCGCTGGATTAAACCAGCCAATTTTTCGAGGTCCGCACAGACCAAAAGGTCAACATAGGCCGAATTTCTAAAATTGTCAATTTTCATCCAATTCATTTGAAATTTGAAGAGGAGTTACATCTTTGGTCATTGAATTCAACCACCAATTATTTTTGAGGTCAAATTTGTTTTGTGGATTTTGCAAGTATCGGGCTCTGCATGATGTCTTCTTATTATTGGATTCGCTATATATGCTAGATATCCCTTAATGTCGGGTTTTCCGTCTGTCTTGTTGTGTGTATGTGTCGTTGCAACCGCGTGGCTCACCACAGGCACACGAACCAGCGAAATTCCGTTTCGTATGAAAACTTGCTACAGGTCCATCTGGTCTGGCAAGTGCGCTGTTGAATTTCATTGCCTAGCAACAACCGTTGCTGGTGCAGCGCCGAAAAAAAAAAAAAAAAAAACAAAAATAAAAAGGAGAAAAAAAAAAAAAAAAAAAAAAAAAAAAAAAAAAAATAAAAAAAAAAAAAAAAAAAAAAAAAAAAAAAAAAAAAAAAAAAAAAAAAAAAAAAAAAAAAAAAAAAAAAAAAAAAAAAAAAATAAAAAAAAAAAAAAAAAAAAAAAAAAAAAAAAAAACAAAAAAAAAAATAAAAAAAAAAAATAAATAAAAAAAAGAAACTCGCACCACCGTAAAAAAAAAAAAAAAAAAAAAAAAAAAAAAAAAAAAAAAAAAAAAAAAAAAAAAAAAAAAAAAAAAAAAAAAAAAAAAATAAAAAAAAAAAAAAAAGAAAAAAAAAAAAAAAAATTAAAAAAAAAAAAAAATAAAAAAAAAAAAAAAAAAAAAAAAAAAAAATAAAAAAAAAAAAAAAAAAAAAAAAAAAAAAAAAAAAAAAAAAAAAAAAATAAAAAAAAAAAAAAAAAAAAAAACAAAAAAAAATATATTATACAAAAAAAAAAAAGAAAAAAAAGCAAAAAAGCAAAAAAAAAAAAAAAAAAAAAAAAAAAAAAAAAAAAAAAAAAAAAAAGCAAAAAACATTCAAACTCAAAACACAACGAACAAATAAATAAGATCAAAAAAAAAAGAACAAAAATAAACAGCAAAAATAACATAAAAAACAAACAAGATAAAAAAACAACAAAAAAAAAAAAAAAAAAAAAAAAAAAAAAAAAAAAAAAAAAAAAAAAAAAAAAAAAAAAAAACCGCGTACAGTATTTTAATACTTGTCCTTCAGTTTTGAATGTAGAGAAACGAGACTTCGAATTAAACACTTCGAGATATTTAGAAAATTTACTTGAGCCGATTTGATTGAGGTTTTATTTTTCAAATGGTAGTCCTTCAAAAATCGGGTGTCTATTCACCGTCATTTTTTATGAGGGGCTTAGGAAAGTGGGCGGAGCTTAGGGAAAGTGGACGTGGTTGATGAAAAGTGGAGTGGCTAGGGAAGTGGGCGTGGTTATGAAAAATATTGTGTGGCTCAGGAGTGTGTCAAACAAGAGCATTGAGAGAAGTTTATCAGGTTTTCCGTGTGTTTGGTGTGGTGTGGTGTGTGTGTGGTGTGTGTGTGTGTCTGCAACGCGAGGCTCCACAGCACAAACCAGCAAACCGATTATTTTTCAAATGGTAGTCCTTCAAAAATAGGGTGTCCATTTACCGTCATTTTTTATGAGGAGTGCCAGTTGGCAAAATACGCAATAGGAAAATCTTGCCAGGCAGAGGAACAATTGTATATGAACCAATACATCTTGGCAATGAATCTTCATCGATGGATCAGTCAGAATGAAAAGCATCATATCCAGCGCTTCAATCCTAGCGAATCCCTCGTCGCCTACCGGCTTGTTTGTTCATTTGTCTGTCTGTGAGCAGGATATCTCAAAAAGTTATGGATGGATTCGGACTAACTTTTGTGGACAGGTTGCATGTGTGACAAGGATGAAAAGATTAGATTTTGTTGAAGATCCGGATCGAGATGCGATATATTTTTAAGTGATTCTTCACCATTGAGAGATCGGACAGACAATGATATACAGTACAATATCTCAAAAAGTTGTGGATGAATTCTGATGAAACTTGGTGGACAGGTTGGGTATATGACAAGGCTGAACTGTTTCAATTTTGGTGAAGATCCGAATCCAGATCCAGAAACGAGAATTTTTAATTTTTAAAGTGATTCTTCACCATTGAGAGATTGGGCCAAAAATGATGTAGTACTATTGCTGGTTGTTGCTGGTAATGCATGATATTTCAAAAAATTATTGGGCCTGATATGTTCTTGTGAATCTTGTGAATGGCGGAGGTATGTGCTCCACTGTGTCCTTCTTGTTATTACTTTCATTATTATTACGTTGTTACTTATCCTGGCCTTGTTTCAGACTCTACCATGGTCCATTGGTCTATGTTGGGTGATTTGGTGCCAGAGCCCCAATTTGGGGATTCAACTTTGGACACCGAGTTGGGGAAGGAATTTTATGTTTGTTCCGATTACCAGCAATAATTCACTTTCTCTTCCTTGAAAGACACCATGGGAACTAGAATGTCCATCAGCATTAATGCCAGCAGATGAGTGTCTTGCTTAACATCCAAACCGACAGACAGCACACTCTGTCTGTGAAGCATCCATCTGACAGTTTATATTCAGGTCGGGAATCAAACCCAGATGAGAGAGCTCAAAGGCTAGAATAACATTACCTGTGCCATCTTGTTGGACTAAAGATTCTTATTGCATTTAATATTGTATCCATGATCATAAATCTATTTTTGCAATCGATAGAAGAAAAACGCTCACATAAACATCCCTTTTGCAATCAGAGCCTTAACTTCTCGCAAGAACAAAAAATATTTTTGATGGGCAGCAATGCCACATTCCAACCAGCAACAACAAATCATTAAAGAGGAATCAAATCATCGTTATTACATATTCATGTCACATTAAAACTGTTATCATCGTTGTCTGTTAGAGACAAAGAAACCACAATGAGCATAGAGTGTTTCAAAACTTCGTTAGGATAGTCGATAACTGTCCCAACATAAGGGCAGTCAGGCAGGACAACAACAGCCACATGACCTTTGACCCGTTTGTACACCTGTGTGCACTTTTCTAGTGTCCTGAGGCATTTATTCTTGTCGGTCTCCCTTTATAACCCACCTTGTGGAATGCTAAAGAAGCAGCTTTCTGAATTCTCAGGCCACAGCTCGAGGCTTAAGTCATCCATCCAGGTTATGACCAACATCTTTTGAGTGTTTCTTGTGACATTCTCCAACTGATGAGCTTAAACCTTTCTATGTAAAATGTAAGACTACTTGTAAAACAGTATTGCGCAAAGTAGAAAGTATGTGCAGCCATTGTGAGTTCAAGCATTCTTTAATTTTTTTTCTGGCGTAACAATTATTCTAATCTCACTCCAGCATTCTCATTGTTACTTCAACAAAAATGCATCTCACCTACCATCAGTATCAATCACCACTTGTTCTTCCCTCCACTTTTATTAACTAGTTAACATCTAATGATATGGGGCTATTTAGAGATATGGGCTACATAATATGTATAACGCCCATGGTCATTTCACTTTATAGATAATGCAAACTATATCAAAATTAAATGGTTATAAAGTCCAAAATTAAGTGCAAACTCAGAGAAATATTGTCTACACAAGTATATGCGACAAAAGGACCCACATTTAAAGCGTTTCTTCTTCTTTTGTTTATCAATTGTAAGAAATTTAAATGTGTACTGCAAATTTTACTTACTTCGGAAAGTAATGTAAAACAATTGAAGGAAGACCTCAAAGAAAAACAACAAGGAAACCCCAGTTTAGGAATTTTGATTCTCAAGGACAATGCTCCAGCCAACAACTCTCACGTTGCAACTGCAAAAGGAGCAGAAACGGGGATCATAATCCTTCCTCAATCCTCGTATCCATAAGGTTTAACTCTGTTCAACTATAACCTTGTTTCCAAAACCAAAGTAAAAACTCAATACAGTAGATATATCTTTAGAAGCAATGGAAAACTAATAAATACAGTGGAAGAGTATTTTGAGCACCAGTAAGGAAGAGTTACAAACGCTGGCATTAATATGCTGGAGAACCTTTAAAATATGTAGACTTTAAGGAAAAGTATATTGAAAAATGATATTGATTCCAACCTTTGATTTGGTCATTTCTTGTTCTGGCCTAAACCTCAGCTGTCAAACCTCATAGTTGGCCTGTACATAGGTAGACAAAGCTGCTGCTTGTAAGATCGGATGTAAAGAACTCAAACTGTTCGTTGGTAATTTAAATCTTTACACAAGACGTGATTCTTCAAAGTTAATTTTCCATAAAGCACAACCATTTCAATATTCTATGACAGTGAAGATAACAATTGGAAATATAAATAAATACGCAAATTGGGAAATTGATACAAATCGATACCCATGTGAGGAAATGATCCCCAAATTGGGGAATAGGAATCCCAATTATTGTTCTGTAACAAGACTTTATTTGTAACCTTTTCTCAAATTATTGCTGCATTTTTACAACTGTTTATTTTTGATAATGATAGGTTGAGTAATATAAATTCCCCCCAAGGGGATTTATTCCAATAAATACGAGACTTTCAAAATGACGTATGAATGCTAAATGAGGCCTTTTGCACATGCACTGTGTGTGTG
Organism: Eptatretus atami; assembly: GCA_035128595.1. Taxonomy (NCBI): domain Eukaryota; kingdom Metazoa; phylum Chordata; class Myxini; order Myxiniformes; family Myxinidae; genus Eptatretus; species Eptatretus atami. The sequence continues at coordinate 113,405,815 of CM068955.1, forward strand.
TTTACACTGACATGGTTCTGCTTGCCAGGCACTTTTAACCGGCCTTTGTGAGCACAAAATCTTGAATTCAAATAGTCTTTTCAACATAAATTTTGAACATTCAGATGAAAGTGGCAATTACAAAATGGTTAACCACAATTGTTCAGTTCCTAAATACAAATCAGATTCATGGAAATATAGGAATACGAGATATATCCACAGATGAGAGGTGTCGAGTTCGTACCATTACCTGTTAGTACAAGTGAGCAGCAGGGTATGTAACACACAAACATCCACACACAAGGAAGGATGGTTTTCCTTTTAGCAATAGATGCAAAAATCCAACATAATTTGTCCTGTAGCACCGGAACCAAACAAACAATATATTTATAACAACTCTCACAGCTCCGGTAGCTCCCCTCCCAACATGATTCGTTGGAGACATCTATCTATAATTCCAGCAATCTCTGTGTGTCTGTCTGTCTGTCTGTCTGCGACCGCTGTTTCTCGACAACCACTGGTCCGATCTAATTGAAACTTGCCAGGTATATTGCTGGGGCTCTGTGGATGTGCCTTTTCAAGGTTTGATATGAATCGGACAAGTGGTTCCGAAGTTATGGCCATTTATTTACCAAACCAATGACAGGACACGTAGTGGGGCGGCTTAGCTGATCAATTGTGCACTTTCCCTTAAAAGCATGAAACTTGGCACATGGTTAGAGTAATACAATACAAAGATTTTTAGTCCAGGGGCCACCGGAAATTGCACCCCATATGGTGGCCATCTTGGATTTCAAAATGGCCACCAGTGTGGACCTGTTTTGTTAAATATTTCCTTAACTAGTACAGATATCGAGACAGTTGAACCGCCTATACCTACATTTTACGGCTCTAAGAAGCCAATGGTGACATAAAATGTTTGAAAATTGAGGCTGCCATCTTGAAATCCTAGATGGCCACCATTGACAAACTATTTTGCTCAATATCTCATTAAGTAGTAAAGATATCAATACAGTTTTAATGCCTATACCACATTTTAGGGGTCTAGGAATCCAATGATGATATAAAATGTTTGTAAATTGTGGCTGCCATCTTGAAATCCAAGATGGCCACCATTTACAAGCTATTTTGCTCAATATCTCATTAAGTACTAAATATATCAATACAGTTTTAACGCTTATATCTACGTTTTAGGGGTCTAGGAATCCAATGGTGAGATTGAATATGTGGCAGCTATCTTATAATCCAAGATCGAGCCACCATCCAAAGGCTAACATAAACTATCATCAGTTAGCACAATATGTGAAGGAATGAACCATCAAGAAAACATCACAAGCAGTTGGCAAAAAACCACAGTTACCGTCACTTACTTTTCTATCTCTGTTGCATTCCCCATCACAAAACAAAGTGACGTGCATGGAAGTGCAGACTTCTTACACCTGCAGCGATCAGTGCATTGTGCTCCACACCGAATAGTTCATTGCAGATCTTTGCGGCTTCCGGTGTGTTGTCCAAATCGGTTTAAACTGACCGTCGCACTGCTATACTTTTGAACCACACCCCACTCACTTGGACATGGGAGCTCAGGCTGTGCATGTAATGCCTGGCCCCAGCATAATGCTCCTTGGTACAATGCACGGCGCACGCCTAACATGCTGCACCAGAGCATGGTGTGTAGGTGGAATTGATTCCAGAGGTCTGCCTTTCTTGCAAAACAGTTTCTTTCGTGCTGTATTAATGTCACTACAGGTACTTGTGCGATCATAATCAAATGACAAATCTGCTAATAATGCTCATACAGGATCAGTTATATCTGTTTGTCATGGTTGACTTCAGATAGTGCATCTTGAACTCTGGAACGACTCCATACAAGCCCATGCAGTTCGCTTACCACACCCAGCAAACGCTGACACAGTGTCACATCTCTGTCAGTGCATGAAACAATGGTGAGGCCTTAGACTTCTCAGGCCGAGAGCAGTGGCTATGTCATGTGCATGGAGGAATCGCAAGCTCTTCCCTGTTCCAAAGGCTAACCATATCTTCACAGAAAGTCTCTGAGTTGCCATAACTGAAAGTCTCTGAGTTGCAAGTACGACAACATCTGTATCAACGGTT
>CM068955.1:113408398-113424154 GCA_035128595.1 Eptatretus atami
CAACTCTCGACAAAAAGGATCGCTCATATTATGCATATCAATATTTTAAAGCATCAAAAATTTATTTGTCTCTGAAATGTGAGCATAGACCTTTAGAGCAAAATAGGTGTGGATGGCGGGATTTCAAGATGGCAGCCACAATTTTCAAACATTTTATGTCACCATTGCATTCCTAGAGCCCTAAAATGTTGTTATAGGCGTTTCAACTGTCTCGATATCTGTACGAGTTTAGGAGATATTTAACAAAACAGGTCCACAGTGGCGGCCATTTTGAAATCCAAGATGGCCGCCATACGGGGTGCAATTTCCGGTGGCCCCTGGACTAAAAATCATTGTATGGTGTTACTCTAACCATGTGCCAAGTTTCATGCTTTTAAAGGAAAGTGCACAATCGACCTGTTTTTTGGAGCTAAGCCGCCCCACTAACGGTACTATGACGTCACAATTCTTCGGGTTTTTTTTGTTTTTTTTGCACGTACAGCCACGCACATACGGGCACGCACATATGGGCATGCACGTATGGGCACGTACTAGTATATATAAAATATAGATATTAAAAATATATATGCATAAATGCATATACATACATATATATGCCTGGTGTTGATGGGCTTGGGATTTGAGTATCCTGAATTCAAATCCCATTCGGATGTTAAATTAATACCAGGCGGGGTGGACTCTGCCTGTCATCCTTCTGAGGTCGGCCAAATGAGTGCCAGCTTGCTGGTATCCTGTGTCAGGGTGGCGACCTGTCCACGATTGGGCCAAAAATCCGAGGAGACTGCTCTGGCAGCACCAATGCTCTGCACAGAATATGGTCCTGATGGATGGATCCATATATATATTATATATATATATATGTATATATATATGTATATATACGTAAACATATATATATATACACATATATACATATATATATATATATATAAACCTTCTTCTTCTTCTTCTTTCGGCTGCTCCCGTTCGGGGTCGCCACAGCGGATCATCCGTTATGATTTGGCACAGGATTTACACCGGATGCCCTTCCTGACGCAACCCTGGTTGCCTCTTACGACGCAGGGATATGGTACACCTATTCTAACCGGGGTATACAGCGGGCCCAGTACACTGGTACTCACTTCGCCGACCTGGGAAGGATGACAGGCTGAGTCAACCTCCTGGTGTGTATTAATTCAAGCGGCCAACGGGGCTGATTTGCATAAATTTATTTCAATGAACGTTAGCTACACAGAAGGTCAAAAGTGAAACAGAAATACTAGAACTTAAGAGATGTTATATGGCATGAAACGGATGGAAGCCCAATAGAAAGCTACCCCTCACTGCAATGCTTCCACAAAGAGCGGGATATCACATCAATTTTCACAAGACTTGAATGCAGACGAGTGTTAATAACTTACGATGGATGAAAAGTGAAAGAAGAATTTAAATTTTAACTTAAAGAATAACCGCGCGAAGCCGTGTTGAAGTCAGCGGTACCTGTGTTGCCAATAAATGGGCAGACGGCAGAGGTAACGAGATCTAGTTGGTCAAGTATAGAATTTCTTAATATCTGTTGAACCCATGATGCATTCTAGCGTCAATGCTTCTTATAGGCATTCGACAATCGTCATTTTTGCACTTGATGACCTGTAAACTTGAACCCGAGGCAAAAATGTGAAAGGGCTCAGACGATTAATAGAGGAACTTAAAGTATTATCATCCGTGTCATGTTAGAACTCAATCGCGAGACGTTCGGAGGAATAGAAAAATAAAAATTGGTGACGGACAGACAGAACAAGACAGACAGAAGACAGACGGACGGACCTGAGAATCGAATGGATTTTATTCGGTCAGCGAGTGACTAAAATAAAGAAGATAAAGTAAACGAAAAAAATCAATTGCAGGTGATGCCGCCAAGACAATGGGAAAATGTTTGTATGCTACACAATGTGTAAAGCACACCAATGGTATAATAATGCTCTTTCAACACTGACTGATGACTACTCACTGAATATTAAAGATTGAACTTCTGGGTGACATGATAGCTGAAATTTTTGCTTGCGATGGACATGGAGAGTGGTGCCCGAAAAATGAAGAATCACTGAACAAATCCCAAAATGAAAATGATAAATAATGAAAAGAAAATGAAAAAAATCAGGTAGTGAACAAAGACAATGGGAAAAGGGAGAGAGGAGGAGATTGGAGCATTTCTGTGCAGATGTTGTGCTGCTCAGCAGTCTCCTTGGCTATGGGAAAATCTGGGACAGGTGTCAATTGACACCAGATAAGAGTGCTGCACTCATTTTGCGACCTCGAGGATGACAGGCCGAGTTAACCACCTGGTATTCTCAAACAGCTGAGCGGATTTGAACAGGACCAGGATCAAAGCCCCCCCAACAACGCAACCCCATTAAGCTAAACAGGCAATGGGGGAATAGCATGATATTTTGTGTGGTCCACGGACATCAAAGCGATTATAATTATGGAATATAAATTCACAGAATGTCGGATAAGCTCACTATTGAAATATTTATTTTTTTTTTTAATAATTAATGATAAATAATATTCTGTATATTTTGGCCTGCTTAATAGTATTCTCTCTTCTTATTGTTTTTCTACATTTTTTGATTGTTTCCTTGATTTCATTATTTTATAATGTTTTTCAAATTCATTCTTTTATTATTATATGTTTTTTACAGCTATCCATACTTCTAATATATTGCAGATAAAATTGTACGAGTTGTTTAAACATGAGAATTATATATCTAGTATGATCTCATTTGCTTTAAAGTATTCAACCCTTTGCCTAATTTACATCAATACTTAGGAGAAATATTTGTTTGAAAGTTAAAAAAAAATGTGATAGATTTCACTGTTTGTAATAAGAGGTTTAACTTAAAAAATTAAGCCTCCCACGTTATTCAGAGTTTTATAGGGTGCAATCGCTTGGTCAAACCAACAAGGCAAAAATGAAGACCAAAGAGTTTCAAGAAGTAGACATAAAATGGTGGAGACAGCACCGTCAGAAGAGGGTGAAAGAAGATTTAAGTCACTCATTATACTTCGGTGTGGTGAAATATAAATAATGATAAATTATAAATACCAATTGAAATATAATTTGAATTGGAATAATATTGAACCATCGACATTTATGGTGAGACTTGAAAGATTGCAGTCATATGATGACCATCAACTTGGCAGAACGGAGCAATTTCACATAAGAATGGGTAAAGGTTTCACCATAATCACTGTGCAAAGTTGGTGGAGACAATTTCAAGAACACACAAAGCAGTATTGCTGAAAAAGGTGCTTCAAAAGTACTGACCTAAGGGGCTGAATACTTGTGCACCAGTGGATTTTGATTTGTACATGTTTTTGGCAGGTATTCTGATGTAACTGGCTCAACTGCAATGTAATTTAATTTGTTTCTCTTTGTTATGAATGAAAAGGTTATTGGAATTTTTTTTTTTGTTTTTTTTTTATAATTCGTAATTCAATCTAAATGTGGTGTTATTGGTCCGGGGGTGAATATTTGCAAGCGCAATGTATATTTTATTCATTTGGTTACAATTAAACTGGAAGCACATTGTTTTTTATTTGTATTTGAATAATTGTGCTCTAAAGACATCGTTTCCTTGTTATTGCAAAATCGAAGATTTTTCATGGATATTGGTCGCGATTTGTTATTCTGTCTGTCTGTCCCTACAGATAGAATTTTTTAAACGATCTGCACAAAACTCAACGCATGATATAAGTTTGTCATAAGGAGAAGCCTATTGTTTTTGAGTCAAAAGGTAAAGGTAACATAGAACAAAAGTCAACAACTCAGGCTAGTTTTTTCTAAAATCCTCAATCATCGATTTACTTGAAATTGGAAGATTTATTTTCAGTTCGCTGATTAAACAGCCAATTTTTCGAGGTCGACGACAAAAGTCAACATAGGCCGCATTTCTAATTGTCAATTTTAATCAATTCTTTGAATTTGAAAGAGGAGTTAACATCTTGGTCATTGAATAACACCAAATTTATTTTGAGGTAAATTTGTTTTGTGGATTTTGCAAGTATCGGTCTGCATGATTGTTTATTATTATTGATTCGTATATATGCTCAGATATCACCTTAAATGGTCGGGGTTTTTCCGTCTGTCTGTCGTGTGTATGTGTGTCCTGCAACGCGGAGGCTCCAGAGAACCAGGAACCGATTTCGATGAATTTGCCTACAGTGGCCCATATGGTCTGGGGAATTTGGCGCGTTGAATTAATTGCCTAGCAACCACCCCGTTGCTGTGCACGGCGAAAACCGCGTAACAGTATTTTAAATACTTGTCCTTCAGTTTTGATGTAGAGAACGAGATTCGGAATTTAAACACTTGAGATATTGAAAATTTACTTGAGCCGTTTTTGAATTGAGGTTTATTTTTCAAATGTAGTCCTTCAAAAATCGGGTGTCATATTCACGTCATTTTTTAATGAGGCTTTAGGAAGTGGGCGGAGCTTAGGGAAATTGGACGTGGTTGATAACCGCAAATGGGAAGTGGCGTAGGGAGTGGCGTGGTTTAATGAAAATATTGTGTGGCTAGGGGTGTGGTCAAACAAGAGATTGAGAGAAGTTTAATCAGGTTTCCGTTGTGGTGTGTGTGGTGTGTGTGTGTGTGTGTGTGTGTTGTCTGCACGCGAGCCCACAGGCACAAAAGCAACGATTATTTTCAAATGGTATCCTCAAAAATAGTGGGTCCATTACCGTCCTTTTATGAGAGATGACAGTTGGCAAAAATTACGCATATAGGAAATCTTGCCAGCAGAGAAAATTTATATGAAACCAATACATCTTCATATCTCATCGAGGATAGTCAGAATGAAGCTCATATCCAGCGCTTCAATCTAGCGAAGCCTCCTCGTCGCTACCGGCTTTTTGTCATTTGTCTGTCTGTGACAGGATATTTCAAAAATTATGGATGGATCGACTAACTTTGTGGACAGTGTGCATGTTGTGAACAAGGCAATGAAAATGTTAGTTTTTGAAATCCAGGACGGATGCATATATTTTTAAGTGGATTCTTCCCATTGAGAATCGGAGACCATGATATACAGTATCAATAATCCAAAAAGTTGTGAGAGATCTGTGAAACTTGGGGACAGTTGTATTGCAAGGCTGAACTTTTTCAATTTTGGTGAAGATCCGAATCGCAGTCCGAACGAGAATTTTTAATTTTTAAGTGATTCTTCACATGAGAAGATGGCCAAAATGATGTTCGTATATTGCTGGTTGTTGCTGTGTAATGCATGATATTTCAAAAATTATTTGGGCTGATATTTTTTTGTAATTCTTGTGAATGCGGAGAGTATGGTGCTCATGGTCCTTCTTTATTAGTTTCAATTGTATTATTAGTTTGGACTATCCTGGCCTTGTTTCAGACTCTACCATGGTCATTGGTCTATGTTCGGGTGATTTTGGTGGCCCAGAGCCCCATTTGGAATTTCAACTTTGGACACCTGTTGGGGAAGCGAATTTTATGTTTTGTTCCGAATTACAGCACATATTTCCTTTCTCTTCCTTAAACGACCATGGGAACTAATGTCCATCAAGCATTAATGCCGCAGATGAGTGTCTTGCTTAACCATCCAAACCGACAGACGCACACTCGTCTGTGAAGCATCCATCTGACAGTTTATATCAGGTCGGATCAAAACCAGCAGATGAGAGAGCTGAATAGGCTAGAAATACAAAATTACCTGTGCCATCTGTTGACTAAAGATTCCTTATTGCATTAAGTATTGTTCATGATCATAATCTATTTTTGCAATCGATAGAAGAAAAACGCTCACAGTAAACTCGCTTTGCAATCAGAGCCATTAAAACTCTCAAGACAAAAAATATTTTTGAAGTGGCAGCAATGCACATTCCAACCAGCAACAACAAATCACTTAAAGAGGAATCAAATCATCGCTTATTACATATTCATGTCACATTAAAACTTATTCATCGTTGTCTTTAGAACAAAGAACCACAATTGAGCATACGAGTGTTTCAAACTTCAGTTAGATAGTCGATAACTGTCCCAACATAAGGGCAGTCAGGAGAACAACACCAATGACCTTTGACCCGTTCGTACACCTGTGTGCACTTTTCTAGTTGTCCTGAAGGGCATTTATTCTTGTCGTCCTTTTAACCCACCATTGTGAATTTGCTAAGAAGCAGCTTTCTGAATATGCTCAGCGCCACTGAGGCTTAAGTCATCCTCCAGATTGACACATCTTTGGAGTGTTTCTGTGACATTCTCCAACTGATGAGCTTTAAATATTCTATGTTAAATGTAAGATACTTGTAAAAGTATTGCGCAAAGTAGAAAGTATGTGCAGCCATTGTGTGAGTTCAAGCATTCTTTAAATTTTTTTCTGGCGTAACAGATTATTCTATCTCCTCCAGCATTCTCATGTGTACTTCAAAAAATGTCATCTCACTCCATTCATATCATATCCACTTGCTTCTTCCCTCACTTTATTTACTAGTTAACATTAATGATATGGGGCATATTTAGAGATATGGGCTACATATATATGTAATAACGCCCATGGCATTTCACTTTAGATAATGCAAACTATATCCAACATTAAATGTTATAAGCTCAAAATTAAGTGCAACTCAGAGAAATTATTGGTTACACAAGTATATGCAAAAAGGACCAATTTAAAGGTTTTTCTTCTTTTGTTTATATCAATTGTAAGAAATTAAATGTGATGCAATATTTTACTTACTTCGGAAGAGTAATGTAAAAAAATTTGAAGGAAGACCTCAAAGAAACAACAAGGTAAACCCAGTTTAGGATTTGATTCTCAAGGACATGCTCAGCCAACAACTCTCACTTGCAACTGCAAAGGAGCAGAAACGGGGATAATCTTCCTCAATCCTCGTATCCATTAAGTTTAACTCTGTTCAACTTAACTTGTTTCCAAAACCAAAGTAAAAACTCAATACAGTAGAATTCTTAGAAGCAATGGAAAACTAATAAATAAGTGGAGAGTTTTGAGCACCAGTAAGGAAAGAGTACAAACGCTTGGCATTAATATGCTGGAGAACTTTAAATATGTAAGACTTTAAGAAAAGTATATTTGAAAAATGATATTGATTTTCCAACCTTCTGATGGTCATTTCTTGTTCTGCGTAACCTCACTGTCAAACTCAATAGTTTGCCTGTACATAGGTTAGACAAAGCTGCTGCTTGTAAGATGAGTAAAAACTCAAACTGTTCGTTGGTATTTAATACTTACACAACGATGAATCTTTAAAGTTATTTTCCATAAAAAGCAAACCATTTCAATATTCTATGACAGTGAAGATAACATATGGAATATAGAATAAATAGCCAAATGGGTAATTTGATACAAATCGATACCCATGTGAGAAATGATTCCCAATTGGGGAATAGGTAATCAATTAGTTGTTCTGTAAAGCGATCTATTTTATACTTTTCATCAAATTATTGTCATTTTTACATGTTTATTTGATAATGATGGTTTGAGTAATATAATTCCCCAAGGGGATTTTATTCCAATAAATAGAGACTTCAAAATGGACGTAGATGCTAAATGAGCCTTTTGCACTGCACTGTGTGTGTTATACGACTGACTGTTTCTGCTTGCCAGGCACTTTAACCCGCGCTTTGTGAGCACAAAAATCTTTGAATTCAAATAGTCTTTTTCAACATGAAATTTGAACATTCAGATGAAAGTGGCAATTACAAAATGGTTAACCACAATGTTCAGTTCCTAATTACAAACATGATTCATGGAAATATAGGAAACGAATATATCCACGATGAGAGGTGAGTTTCGTACATTACCTTGTTGTACAAGTGAGCAGCAGGTAATGTAACACACAAACATCCAACACAAGTGAAGGATGGTTTTCCTCTTTAGCATAAGATGCAAAAATCCAACATAATTTGTCCTGTAGCACGGAACCACAAAAATATATTTATAACAACTGCTCACAGCTCCGGATAGCTCCCTCCCAACATATTCGTTGAACATCTATATAATTCCACAATCTCTGTGATGTCTGTCTGTCTGTCTGTCTGTCTGCGACCGCTGTTTCTCGACCAACACTGGTCAGATCTAATTGAAACTTGCCAGGTTATTGTGGGGCTCTTGTGGATGTGCCTTTTCAGTTTGATATGTAATCTGACGTGTGTTCCTCGAAGTTGATGGCCATTTTATTTACCAACACAATGAACAGGGACACGTAGTGGGCGCGCTTAGCGTGATCATTGGTCACTCCTTAAAATGCATGAACATTGGCGACATGGTTTAGAGTTAATACAATACAAAGATTTTAGTCCAGGGCCACCGGAAATTGCACCATATGGTGGCCCCTTGGATTCCAAAATGGCCACCAGTTGGACTGTTTGTTAATATTTCTTAAGTACAGCATATCGAGACAGTTGAACGCCTATAGACCTACATTTTACGGCTCTAAGAAGCCAATGTGTGCGAATAAATGTTTGAATTGGGCTGCCATTGGAAATCCTAGATGCCACCATATGACAAACTATTTTGCTCAATTATCTCATAAGTAGTAAGATATCAAACTAATGCCTATACCACTATTTATTTAGGTCTAGAATCCATGGATGATATAAAATGTTTGTAATATTGATGCTGCCTCTTGAAATCTAGATGGCCACCAATTACAGCTATTTTGCTCAAATATCTCATTAAGTACTAATATATCAATACATTTAAACGCTTATATCTAGTTTAGGGGTCTAGGAATCCAATGGTGAGATGTAATATGTGCGCTATCTTATATCCAAGATAGACCATCCAAAGGCTAACATAAGACTATCATCAGTTGCAGAAATATGTGAAGGAATGAACCATCAAAGAAACATCACAAGCAGTTGGCAAAAAACAACGTTACGTCACTTAACTTTTCTAGTCCTCTGTTGCATTCCAATCACAAGAAAGAAAGTGACGTGCATGGAAGTGCAGACTCTTACACCTGCAGCGATCAGTTGCATCCTTTGTGCATCCACACCGGATATTTTCATTGCAGATCTTTGCGGTTCCGGTAGTGTTGTCCAAATCGGTTTAACTGACCGTCGGATGTTTTTTCCCAACCCCACTCATTGGACATGGGAGCTCGGCGTGCATGTAATCCTGGCCCAGCATAATGCTCCTGGTAGATCTGCACGGCGCACGCCTAACATGCTGCACCAGAGCATGGTGTGATAGGTGGAATTGATTCCAGAGGTCTGCCTTTCTTGCAAACATTTCTTTCGTGCTGTATTAATGTCACTACAGTACTTGTGCGATCATACATCAAATGACAATCTTGCAATAATGCTCATACAGGATCATTATATGTTTGTTATGGTTGATTCAGATAGTGCATCTGTGAACTCTGGAACGACTCCCATACAGCCATGCAGTTCGCGTTCACACACCAAGCAAACGCTGACACAGTGTCACAGTCCTATCAGTGCATGAAACATGGTGAGGCCTTAGACTTCTCAGGGCCGAGAGCAGTGGCTAAGTCATGTGCGGGAGGAATGCAAGGCTCTTCCCTGTTCCAAAGGCTAACCATATCTTCAAGAAGTTCTGAGTTGCACATAACTGAAAGTCTCTGAGTTGCAAGTACGCAAACATTGTAATCAACGGTTCAGATTAGGATCTGTCATTCCTCTCTGTGCCACATCATCAGCAGTATATTTTAGAACACTTTCTTGACGTCAGTTCGTTGTATGTTGTATGTAAGCCTGCACGACCTATGCCAAGTGCATTATGAGCAATGAAAGCTGCCTTACACCATGACCTTCGTCCAATGTGTCAATGTTTATCGTTCTAGGCAGAGACCGAGGTTTTAAACTCGAGAGATTATCAGTCAATGTTGTTGTACCCTACGAGTTGTTGCTTCAACCTTGTTCACCTTTTTCGTTGACTGGGAACTGAACCTTTTTCAGTGGTGTTCTCTTGACAAGAAATGCAGAGTTCCCACTGGTAACTCGACCATTTCAGCATCTGGCTTGGATGGATCCACAAGTTGATGCGCTTTGCCATATCCAGTTGCAGATGAACGGCCTATGTAGTGGTTGATCACTTGTGCAGTCACCAATAACAATGGATGATGTCTGAAATGAGTAGATGCATAAATATACCAGTTTCATAGTTTGATCAATATTTTAAAGCATCAAAAATTTATTTGTCTCTGAAATGTGAGCATAGACCTTTAGAGCAAAATAGGTGTGGATGGGGATTTCAAGATGGCAGCCACAATTTTCAAAACTTTTATGTCACCATTGCATTCCAGAGCCTAAAATGTTGTTATAGGCGTTTCAACTGTCTCGATATCTGTACGAGTTTAGGAGATATTTAACAAAACAGGTCCACAGTGGGCGGCCATTTGAAATCCAAGATGGCCGCCATACGGGTGCAATTTCCGGTGGCCCCTGGACTAAATCATTGTATGGTGTTACTCTAACCATGTGCAAGTTTCATGCTTTTTAAAGGAAATGCAAATCGACCTGTTTTTGGAGCTAAGCCGCCCCACTAACGGTACTATGACGTCACAATTCTTCGGTTTTTTTTGTTTTTTGCACGTACAGCCACGCACATACGGGCACGCACATATGGGCATGCACGTATGGCAACGTACTAGTATATATATATAGATATATTAAAATATAATATGCATAAATGTATATACATAATATTATGCCTGGTGTTGAGGGGCTTGGATTTGAGTATCCTGAATTCAAATCCCATTCGATGTTAAATTAATACCAGGGGGTGGACTCTGCCTGTCATCTTCTGAGGTGGCCAAATGAGTGCCAGCTTGCTGGTATCCTGTGTCAGGTGGGACCTGTCCACGATTGGGCCAAAATCCGAGGAGACTGCTCTGGCAGCATGCATACCTGCACAGAATATGGTTCCTGATGGATGGCATATATATATTATATTATATATATAATATATATATGTATATATATAGTTATATACGTAAACATATATATATATACACATATATACTATATAATATATAAAACCTTTCTTCTTCTTCTTTCGGCTGCTCCCGTTCGGGGTCGCCACAGCGGATCATCCGTTAATGTTGGCACAGGATTTACACCGGATGCCCTTCCTGACGCAACCTGGTTGCCTCTTACGACGCAGGGATATGGTACACCTATTCTAACCGGGTATTACAGCGGGCCCAGTCCTGGTATCACTTCGCCGACCTGGAAGGATATACAGGCTGAGTCAACCTCCTGGTGTGTATAATTCAAGCGGCCAACGGGCTTGAACTCAGACCTTTTGGATCCCAAGCCGCTATATACACATATATACATACATACATTACATATATCTACATATATACATATAATATCATACATATACATAATTATATATATATTAGATATACATAATATATACATACATATATATACATATATATACATACATATATGTATATATAGATATCATGTATATATATCATGTTATATTACAGTATATATATATATTGCATATGTATATGTATATATATATATATATATAGATATATATATTTAATTATAAAAATATAATCTTGTGTCGTAAGGGGCGACCAAGGTTGCGTCAGGAAGGGCATCGGCGTAAAACCTGTGCAAATCACTATACTATGCGGTCATACGGATGATCCGCTTGGGCGACCTAACGGGAGCAGCCGAAAGAAGAAGAAGATTATATGTAATATATATGTATTTATTATATATATAATATATATATATATATATATATATATATATATATTAATATATATATATATATGTGTGTATAATTATTGTTACGTGTTGGGAAATCTCACAGACACCCATTCAGGTTCCCCGAAGATCATTATGCGATAAGTGTGTGTCCAGATTAGATTTCCCCACCAATGTCTAAGGGATTATTCGTGTGCCGGGCTGCGAATCTTGAAGGTAGTTTATTCTTTTTCTATCTTTATTTAAACAGCATCGCCTCACCACCTCTCACAACGCAACATCTCTTTCAAACAAACAGCATCTTCAACGACACCACTAGCCATCCACCTCCACCACCACAACGACATCTCAACACCACGCCATCCCACCACAGCGCCAACCAATAGTCTGGGATCCAAGGTCAAAAAGGCTTAAAAATGAAGTACTGTCACGGAAATATACTTTGCAGCCCACTTTTTTTTGCAAGTTCAGACCTTTGGAACAGAATCTTGAGGCCTGTCTGCCAAGGAATTGCAAAATTGGAAAAAATTCCATTTATTACCACTACTACCCAAATCGAAACTCGCCTCTCGTGAAAAATGAAAAATGCAGAATGATAAAGTTAGGGTAATTTTAATGGAAATAGTACTAAACTCTGGCACATTATAGAACATAACATCCTAAAAATTGCCACTATACTTTGCATAAATTTCCAAGAATGGCGCATTTTTTTCCAGATAGAATATGTTTGACCATGGATATCAATCTTCATTAAACGTGAGTATTATTCAATTGATTTTCATTGCTTTGTGTTGTTATGAAAACATTGCATGGTTTACACTATTAGGGAGTGGAATACAATGTATTGGGGCTTGTTTTAGTGTCAAATCTGTAATCCTCCCAATGTTGACCCGAACGATTTAGCACATATATTAAAAAAGGTATTGCGAAGTTTTGAGTTTCTATATGTCTGTGACCTCAGATAATAATTTGGAATATACATAAATATGGCCTTCTTCTAAAAATCTTATTTTTTTCTCAATAAATACTATCATAGTTAAAGAAAATTCATAGAATATTTGACATGTCAAATGATAAATTATTTTATTTTTATTAAAAATCATATACACCATATATCAGGCTGGATATTTAAATAACATTTTCATTGTCTTGTTTAAATAAGTAATAAAATATTACAAAATGCATTTGAAACAATGATAATTCCTCTCTTCCAAATGATACTAGCAACGACAACTTGAAGCAGATCTCCACAGCAACGGTACGTATGTTGTTATAGTATGCATGAAACCGCGATTGAATGTTGCATAATATATGTGCAAGTGACCATGTTATCAATAAACAAAACATACCCATATAGATAGGGCGGGCTAAGGAGGGTAGTTGCATTTTGTGTTAAAGCATGAAACTTGGCACACTTACACATTGACCATACCTTAAAAAATTAGAACCACTTGCCACGGACCATTAGGTGCTGGTTACATGTAAAGTTTTTAGGCGAATAGCATTTATACATTAAATAAAAGATTAATTAATTTAATATAAGATACTTCTGCCTAAAATATTATGTCAGCTAATTAACTATTCTGAATGCAAGATTTAAATAATGCCAAAAACATTAGGATTTTGGTTACCAGGCAACAGAATTGCAAGCATTTTAATAGTCTAACTTACCGTCCTTATACAAATATATACCTCCCATTCTTTTTCTAAGATGCATATTAATAACATATTGGAATGAAATTTTTGTTTTAGTCCGTTGATGATGCTAACTATAATTATTTGTTGACATGCATAGCACAGGAAGTGCACTGCTCCGGTGGTAAATACCAGAAGGGTCGCACTGTGGCCACCTTTAAATGACTGTTGGCGATCAATTCAGAAGAAGGTGAGTAATGCTACATTCAATATCGCAGATTACATACTTGACTCATAATGATAAAAATACAATCAAAACATGTAAGAAACGTATAATGGCAAATGAACCCTATCATCAATTTGGAAATCCCCACTCAATATTTTGACCAATGTACTACTTTCTACAAGACATGTTTACATGTTATAATATATTGTGAACCTGAGATGAACTATGCCTCAATCCTAATTATTTAAATACATATCAAGTCAATGAGATTAATAAAACAAATGGTAAATCTCAACATTCATTAGTTATCTAGAAGGTCAGGTCACTTAGTGCAAGGGAGCAGTCCTTATTTAGATGTGCATACTTGTCTTGCTTTAGAAGAAATTGTCTTATTACAATGCTTTACATGTAATGTTTTGTGGATACAATGATATTCTTGTATTATTCTAGACTGCAACCTATAGTACATATGTTTCTTCCACAGATTATCTGGCATGGTGGAGTAGACTGAATAAATCCTGGAACCAGAACACACAAGGGAAAAAGATCCCGATCTGACACAGATTTATTCAGATGTCTAATTGTCAGACATGTATCCAGAAAACTGTGCCGCTCCAACAATTAACGCCACTGGTTATCCCGCATTCTTAACACTGTCCTAAACGAATGGATGAAGTAGCTTTTAGATTGGAACGAGACATTATAAGATGAACATAACTTTATTCTACATGAACCAAAAATGCATGCAAAATGTTGTAACAGTTGATACAAACCGAAAGACAGTTGAACAGAAAATACAAATGTTAAGACCTACTGTGAACAATTGTGACGAATCAAGCTCTAGTATACACAAGACACATATGGGAACAAGGTCAAGTTCTGAGAACCTATCCGATCAAGCACGAGTGTTTCATTGTTGAAAAGAGCGAGAAAAGGGCGAATGGAACTCTTGCTCATACAGATCTAGAAGGGCATAAACCGATTCAACGAGAAGCGAAGAAGCTTTCATGATGAAGTCATGTGAAGAGATTACATATGTTTGATAGTGTCATTGACATAGTTGCAGCAGATTTTCGCTATCACCGTTGCATGAACTTACTATGAACAAAGAGATCACTGGCGCAAACACAAGCTGAGAATGATCCATATAAGTGTGTCATTTGAAAAACGGATTCTCGAGATAGAGCACTATTTCTGAGAATAAGGTAATTCTATATTACGAACCTACGAAAATCAGTTACAGCACTAGAAAATGTTTTGTATTATCTCAGTGCTACATCTTTCAGTGGCTGTGATACAGTCAGTATCCATTCAGAAGCGGGCTTTCAAATAGTGCTGTAGAACATCCAGAAAGAAGCTCTCACTCGCTAGTTGGCAACTGCGAGAACTTTTCCTTGAGTATCGACTGATGTCATTGGACGCTGAGATTCTTCTTTCTGCCCTCTATACAATCTTGTTCCTGGTATCTGGATGTCCTGCGGCACTTTTCTCGTACAAAAATGTTATCAGATGCCTGCCTCCTACAGAGTGCATTTTAACCTTACTTTGCTACGAAGTCTTCACCAAATGCTGTTAAGAGGCTTCACATTGAAACCAGTACACCCATAGGCAAATGCATTCGGCAAAATCAAGGATCAAACTGGTGCAGAATGATGCAAGAGATCCAAAGCCAAGAGCTGTACAGGAAAAGTCTTCTGTAAATGCAAGAAGAGCAAACTGATTTCGGAGCTGCTGTGGCGAGCCAAACTCGAAATGTTTTTTTGCTTCTTTGCCATGGGTACCACACTGAAATGTGGACAGTTTGAAGCAAACCTCTGATTCCTGAGAGAAAAAAAAATAGTCTAGTGAATATTCAATTGTCCATTGATGAGTGCAAACATGATCATTAAATTGCAAGACTTTGTTAAAAAGATGTAATTTTACTAAGTTCATCATGTGAAACTATTTGATTATTAACTTTAGAGATCTGGTCAACAACATATGAAAAGACACAAAAAAGAACCCATGTTGTGGCATTTATATCGAATCTGTGGTGAAGAAACTGACATTTAGTCAAATAGATTTTGAAAAAAAGGTAGCCATATTGAATTTGCATTAAATTTAATAGTGGTGTTCATTGTCAACTTAAAGGTCTGATAGTAATAATATCAAGGCAGTAACAAATTATGAACAATGA
>CM068955.1:113435502-113449807 GCA_035128595.1 Eptatretus atami
TTGCCTCCAGCAGCTGAAGACAAAGCAAAAGGTTCAGTGACAGACAACGGGGACTTTTGAACAGGCCCCGAAGACATCCGACCTTCAGCTGCGGAGCGCTCACCCTCACAAACTGACTAACTTCGCCATGCCCTTTTTCCCACAGAGTCCATCAGTCCTGGGCCATGGTTTAGTGTAAAATGTATAAGGTGAAGGATAAGTTAAAAATTGTAAATGAGTTTTGCTCCCCCTGCATGTGTGTCGTAGCGCCAGCAATTGTAGTTAAGTCATCTGTACGAGTGAGTTTGTTTAGTTAGTTATTCAGCCCGTAGGTTATTTACTTTTGGGACACGGATACACCAAATGTCAATTCATCCATCCAAAAGCTGTTCTATAGACAGACAGACAGACAAGTGAACCAAAATTGCTTTCCCAGAACCTGGTTTTTGCTTTGGCCGTTGTGCTGGGCTATTAATTATCAGTGCAACAGTCTGATATCTGCTGAGGTACAAGACATAGTGAAATGTTTTCAAATTGCATTATATCTACTCTGATTGGAAAGCCATTTCGACCTAATATGGTGAACCAAATAGGAGTGAAAAACGTACAGTCCATCCTCGGGATATCTCCCAGTTGCAAATGAATTCGCAGAAAATCCAAATTCTATTCGATCTTTCCAGTGTACATGGGATTCTATAATTGGACATTGGCTTGATGGTATCATGTGGACTCTCGTGTGCTGTGTGACACTCCGGGAAAACAGCCCCAAAGTGTCAAGTTTTGTGTACGACCCCAAACTGTATTGTTACAAAAGGTTAACATTGTACAAAGGCAAATGATGGTTGGGTGTACTCCAATGTATGTAACAGAGGTAAGCTGGATGGTTCTTACATAATCATCTTCGTTGACCATCCCTGACCTTGTTGTACATACTTTTGGGGTAGCCACAGCTGCATCCTTTTGAGCATTTTATGGCCCCGCCGAAAAGTCACCGGAGGCATTTTGTTTCAGGTTGTCGTCGGTGAAGGTGATGAGTTTAAAATGTTTTTATTACTTGTTTTCTTTAACTTTCTTTTTTAAAGAAAATATTATATACTATATTATATATACTATTTATTATATACATTACATACATTACAGAGACATTTAAAGGATATTACCATAAAAAGAAAAACACGTTAATAATACTAGTATATTATATATATATATATAGTGTTGGCGCCTGGTGGTTTTAGGTGTGGCGCAAGTGTTAGGGGACGCGGGCTCGACGGACCATCCCGGCCGGGAAGCGCGGGAGAGGGCCAGCCGGCTTGGGACCCAAAAGGTCCTGAGTTCAAAAGCCCCGTTGGAGCACCTGAACTATATATACTATATATATATATCATATATATATATATATATATATATATATATATATATTATATATATATTATATAATTATTTATTACTATACTATATACGTATAACATAAAAAAATTGCATCCATGTCTGAAGTAAGTGGTGCAGCTAAAAAAAATACTAATCAATAAGTCTGTTTTGTGCCAGTCATGGGTTACGTGGGCACACGATTGCGAAACTGCAAACGCAAACTTGTGACTGTGTTATCCCCACCCAGAGGCGTTTAGGTTCTTCATCTTTTGACGCATGGATGGAAGGATATACCCAAATATTGAAGTAAGTTGCACCACTTAAAATAGAACTGATAAGGAGAAATGCACAAGTGAAGACGGCGAATGGAGCAGGTTCAGGAGTGCATCCCGAATTGAAAAAAGAACGGCTTGCGAAGTGTTGGAGCACAACCGTTCTGCAGAGATGCTTACAGAGGCATTAAGTGCATACCAAAGCTGAGACGTGTGCCTATAAAAATCCATTGTGGTTGTTTGGGAAGCAGATGAGTGCACTCAAAGCTAAAAAAGAAAAAAAAATATATTCGCCGTGGACCTACCAAAAACCATTTACTGCTGGTACTCCTTAGGGAAAACCAAAATTGAAAAGGTTGTGTGAACAGCCGCTGACTATTCGCTGTGCAATTTGAGCACTTGCACAATTTGCGTGCCTGTACCGCATTCACGGCATTTGGGTAGCATCTAGATGCAAGCCAATGATGTTATGTGTGCATCATTGCAGCTCGTGGCTTTGCTTCATATCAAGTTCCATTCCTATTTCTTCTTGTTTATAGTCATAAGCACAGCCGCACAGACGAGGAGGAGTTCGGGAATTGCACCACACTTTTTCATGTATGCATCATTAATCGAAGGTTGACACAAGTCACATGGCACGGCCATCTACAGAGTTTTGGTGGGCCCAATGCGGTTTTTTGGTGGCCTTTTGGCACCTGGGTCACACACTTACTTCAAAACCCATGGAAAGGTAGTGTGACAGAAGGTTTAGATTATTTTTTGCTGAAGACCAGGAGTGCCCAAGATGGTGCATGCACCACTTTAATGCTCCCAAAAGTCAGACACAGAACTACCCCGAGCAGCTGCTGTCACATCAATACCTAAAAACAAGGAAACGGATAAGTGCGACGGATATAGAAAATATTACCATTTGGCTTACATGCCAACAGTCACAGTTGTACTCTTTCAACACATGACCATGAAGTGTTTAAATTGTATACTACCAAGATTGCAATCACAGGTGTTGTTACACTTTTATATTTCTGGTGTACTCAGTTTTGATCCTATTTCCCATGTGGCCTGGGTCACCGAGTTGTCAAACCGGAAGCTACAGTCACCTGATTAACAGCTTGCTCCTTGGTTTTTTGAACTCAACTTATTACCTTCGGCAATTTTGGGCTAGATACGCTGAGTTTGTGCATGTTCCCCCAAGGACTGATGTGTCTGTTACAAAATATATTGTTTATTGTAAAGTGGGGTATTGTGATTAATTGCTACTGTATTGCGTTCAGGGGGCTTTTGGTGAAACTTTAACTTTTAAACTTTTAGATTTGGTTTTAAATGAGTGCATTTTGTTTAGATCTGATTGCGAGATGAAGGTCGAAATCCGAGTTTGTTGAATGACTTCGTTCCCTCAGCATGCAAGGTTTGAACAAAACAGCAATTGTTGTTGATTAGCAGTTTATGGTTTATGATAAGTTCAATCAAGAGTAAACTTTTCACAGTACTATGCTTGCACTTTGTTATTTCTCCCAAATAGCTATAACATTCCATCAACTTTGCGTATTAAATTGTGAAGGAAATCTCAGCCCGTAATTCATTCCTCCTTTTGTTTACTTGAGTTAAACAAAATCAGGAATACCAATTCACATTCCAAATGGTAATAAGATAATGTGGATCTGATCATTTTCCAAGACATCACAAATATAGTATAATTATATATAGATATTGTTACGTCGTTGTGGACAAGTTCACAAGAACACCATGTCAGGGTATCCCTAGAGATAATCAGTTATGTCGGATAAGTCTTGTGTTCAGATAGGATTTCCCCATCCCGCGAGGTGTCTTTCGAGGGATATTATTTCATGTATAAACGGGCTGTGATCTATTTGATCCTGGTAGGATTATTCTTTGGCTATCTTTATTTTGCACAAACCGCATTCTTAACCACCTTCTCCCAACCATCTCAACAACCATTGCCATCCCACCACAGCACCAGCCACAACAGACCACAAACCAACTTTCTCCACAACCGCCGACATCTTCCACGAACACTAAAGTCAAGTCGGCAACAACAACTCCATCACTCCCTCGGAAAGCGACGGTTAAAGTATTCACTTTACAAGTTCCCTGCCGAAAAAATGGTAACACAGATTGCGTTGGTAACTCACTCCCGCCCCAATTTCCCTCAAGATCGGTGTAAACCAATGATTGACAGGTTGGAACTTCAACTTCCCGCCATTTCCCTCAACATTGGTCGTAAAACAAGAATGACGGTTGCGCCGGAAGGTGGTGGAAACACAACTATCCGAGCCGTTCTCATGTTGGCAATGTTCCCCCTCCCGGGCACGCAAAGGAAAACGGTGCGAGGCGCCAGGGGGGAACTAAAGGTGCGCCTGACTTAAGGGAGGAGGGAGTTGTGGTGTTGTGTGGGAGGAGCAGGGAAGAGAGTGGAGGAGAGGTTCGAGTTGGAGTCTTGTTCTGGTGCAGTCAGGAGTTGAGCTGAGTGTGGAAGTACGCGAGAGTCGGTGGTCGCATATGGAGTCCGGAGCTGTCGGGGCCTGCGGAGGTCAGTCGTTGACAGCTGGAGCCGGAGAGGAGTCGCCAAAGCCGGATCGCCGTTGAAGGCACGGGTTGGAGACGTGGAGCCAGCGGAGTGCGGCTGCAGGGCACCGCAGGGTCGCCGAACCCGAACCCATTGAAGGCGTCTCAGGGGCAAAGGTAGCCAGCCGGCCTCTCGGAGCCTTTTGCGGCGTCTCACAGGCCCGGATTATAAAGCCTCGGGCCCAGTTCTACCCTGCCTTCCTGGCGGTTTCTTCGTATGAATGTTGTGCACCATGTCACTACAGTAGGACCTGGATATAGTAATTGTACATATAAATAACGGTTGTAGTTCTTTCTTTGCTCGTGTTTTTTTCCCATACGTGCATTGGTTGCCATACCATGACTGCATGATTGCATTTACGTGCATCTGGTCTGCATCACCATGACCTTGCATGACATGCATAGTCGTTTTTATAAATAAATGTCTTGTCGTGAATTGTTCACCCGTTTCGTGCGTCCTTTTCCATTCAATATTGAAACTGCGCGTATTGCATTCAAAAATAATGCTGGCTTTTTAATAGCCGTAATAGCAACTCGGATCTAAACGGGGCGTTTCGACACGATAATATCTTACTAGAATAACTTATACCAACGAATGCTTAGGCCTGTTGTTCGGGTTCCACAACCTATGCCCAACGATGTTTAACCTTAGGCATAGCGTGCTGCATCGTATCGCGACGAACTCGTGGGTAGCCTGTTTAAAAACCTGCCGCCGCCTGAATTTAAATTATAACCGCCTGAATTGAACAGTGGTCAACCAACGCCAGTACACACCTTTGCACGATTTTGCCAGGCGTATGCCGACTATTGACAAAAATTGCCGACCCAGGAGGCTGGCACACGTCGAATGTGTTATGGAAGTTTGGTACCATCTAAGGCTTTTACCCGCTGAGAAAGATGAAGTTATGTCGTCATATTTCCATGTCCGTCTCAATACTGTCGTGAAATTTCCCAAGATGCCTGAAAATTGTTTACGACGTACTCGCCGTATGGCTCGCACGTTCCGCACGTGGGAATAAGTTGTAGGCACGATTATCGATCGTTACACACGTCCAACCAGCAAGTTCCGTAAGTTACTCATTAAGTCGAACACGTCGAGGTAATTGCTTTAGATACCCGAACTTATTTTCTCCGTCCAGGCCGATTTATTTTTTCTTCTCCTTGGCTCCGTGAGGCACGTGACGAAATATCTGAAGTTGTTGTTAGTTGTTTGTGCTTTTTTTTTTGTTTATTTATTTTAAAGTCCCTGATCAGCGAATTAAATAATTCGGGGACATTTGCTTTTAAAGTTTCGAACGTCGCGTGACAATTTATCCTCAAACAGAAATATTCACAAGAGGAGGAACTAAGCTAAGACATTGAGGCAAACTGAAGAGGCGAATCGGCGACGTGACTCCGTAACGGCACGTGCACGATTAATATCGGAAGATTCATTGCTGTTGTATGTTTTTTTTTTAACGCCTGCCGAATACCTTCACAGGTAGCTTGTAAATTAAGAACCGTCTCAGTAGAGTCTGTGGTCATCCAGAAGACGTCAAATCAATACGTCTAATACGTTCAATATGGTGGAGGTACCGTTACCAACATAGGTTTCAAACACGTTACTCATAGGCTTAGAATAAGTTCTTTTGGGTACTCCTAAAGCAGTAACCCGAACAGATATGATCAACGATACGCATAACGATGCTGGACGATGTCGTCCAAACTCTCGATCGTGTTGATACCATTGCCTACAACACCGTTTACTCATAAGGGTTATTAAATAAGTCTCCCGGGTCTACAGCTATCCATACCTCGACATTCGTGTTTTCGACTTATGAAGTAACTTACAAATAATCGTGTCGACATGTGTCAACGACCGCATAACACGTGCCAACAACTTATGGCCAGCGTAGCGGAACGGTCGTGAGTCATACGCTGGCATACGCTCGTAAATTTTCAAGCATGACTTTAAGAATTTCGAGGACAAAAAACCGCCAAAGTTACAACGAATGTAATCCATCTACTAGACATATGGACAGTGTTTTTCAGCGTGTCTTAACGTATACAAACTTGACCCTAACGTATTCGAGTGTTGCCAGCATTTTAGACAATTTCTCACAAGTCGGCATCGTGGTTAAATCGTCAAGGTGTGACACACTTTTAATGGCAGCTGGGCGCGCGACGAAGCATGACAGCGGTGTGCCAGAATGGCGGCGCACCGTGGCAGTAACGGACCGGAACCGTCACGAAGGGGTGAGTGTGGATTTGTGTCGGCTCCGCAGTGGAGGCAAAAATCGGGAGACGTGGTTTGGGCTGAGACTTGCGTAAGGTGACGGAGAGAGTGACAATTAACACCAGAGAAGGAAAAGTAAATGGCGGTGACTGAGGGACGTACCATGTAGGAAGGCGCGTTGAGACGGAGGGTCGTAATAAAAGCACAGAAACGGAGTTAATGAATGAGGTGCGGCAGTGGCAGAGACACGAAGGGGGATGACTCAGGAATTAGAAATATAACAGAAACACGGGAATAGAGGGTGGAGTAAATGAAACTAAGAGACGAGTACACACACAGGGAGAGTTACACGTATGGACGATGGAGGGGAAGCTTCGGAGGAAAATTTTTGTGTCACCTTGACCTCAAGCAGGATTAGCTCCTTTCTGAACGATGGGCGGAGGGAATATCCCCCTTGAAGCGGACGCACCAGGTGTGGTGCCCGGTCGCGGCTGCGAGTTAGGACCCATCCGGCTCAGAGTGCTGTGGACTGGACACACGGGAGCTAGGGGTCTCATGGAGGGCCCCGGGACCCTATCAGGTAGCACAAATCCCAGTGCGATCGTCTCCGGTGCTCCCTTGGTGTGGTTTTCGAAATGTGTGTTACGGTGTGGCAACATGGCATCTGCAACTTTGCTGCGCATAGGGGGGTGAAAGGCTGTGTGGAAAAGACGGCGTGTGTGCAAGGAAACACGAGTCGCTGAGTAATATGGTTGTGCGTGGGTGAAAAGAGTGCTTTAGTTTGAAAAGGACGTGTTTGTTTTTGTAAGGAAATGTTCATCCAACTGTGATGGGAAAGGTGTGTGTGGAAGAAAACCCTGTGTATGGAAAAGCACCGTGTCCCTGTGTGGAGAGGAACCGCCAGTGTGATAGAACGGTATGGAGAGGAATGGCAGTGGATGGCGGGAACACAACCGATAGTCCGAGAGTGCGAGTTTCATGTTAAGGTGTGGAGCGTTCATGACACGCAGGAGTGCGTGCGTGAAATGTCGACGAAGACTGCGCCAGACGAAGGGACAAGGCCGAGTCAGCGCCGGTAGCCTGTTTTGAGGGGACCGTGTCGGTTCGCACGGCAGACGCGCGCGGGGGTTCGTGCTTGCTTACGCACGAAGGCCGCCGGCGTGCGTGCCTGCGCGAGTGAAAAATCGCGGTCCGGATAACGCACCGGGTGGATGTTAGCCGATCCCGCGGCCGCGACAGGCTAGGTGGGATTGGTGATTTGATACGATGGGTTCTCCAGTAGGTGCGCGAGCGCTAATGATGTGCCTGTTAAGCTCGACCCGACAGAGCACTATTATGCTCGTGTGGCGAACCCTCCTCGAAACCGAGAGGCTTGCTTGAGGATGATGCGCAGGGTGACGTGTGGCTGCATGGTTGGAATCCGGCAAGGAAAGGGATCCCCTGCCGGATGTTACCTCGCGAGACAAGTGACGACCTCGGTGTGCGACCAGCAGCTGCCGTGACAGTCACGGAAAAGGAGCGCAGGTTGCGATATTCCCCGCTGAGTGGCGCTAGAAAAAAAAAAAGAGAGCAAAGCCAAGCCCCGCCCGTTTCGGTAAACAGGATTCCCATGGGAGCGGGGTGGGAAGAGCGCGCTCTTGGTCTGTTCGGACGTCAAGGCGAGGAAACACACTAGTGGGGAAGGGTTAAGTGATAGTATCGACAGCGGCTTCATGGGGCATGGGTCAAGTCCTCATGCGGGCCCGTGGAAATGGTTAGTTTAGAAAGGTGTCACGATGCGTTAGATTTGCAGTATGGATACGGGTATTTTTGATTAGACAGAGGACGACATTGAGATGTGGACGGGGACGTAGCTTCCCAGCTCTTAGCTAGTAAGAATTGGAATGTAGCCTATGAGTTAGGGATGGACGAGGGAAGCACAGGAGCTGTTGAGGGTTTAGAGAAGAAATGGCAGTGTTTCAGCCGATGTGAGTGAAAGACAAGTTGAAAGGAAGAACAATGAGTGAGTGAGGCGCCAGCCGGCCTGTGTGAATGGAGCTGAATCTGGTATGCATGGTGCGCTGATGTGATTGGGGGAAGGAGTGATTTCCCACCCAAGGACCCAGGTCAGATTGTAAAGTTAATAGTGGCCAATGGTTAGTCAAATTTCAAATGGAGGTCGTTTTGCTATTGGGGTGCGGAATGTCGAGGCTCGAAACCCGTTTGGGGAGGGGTGCAGCGAGCCTTGTTGACGGGCTGGAGCGTGGCTGCGAATCGTGAGAGGTATCGCTTAGTCGGGTGCACCCCGGGCACCGGCTAACTGTGGCCGCTTGGTAGGCAAGGGCCCCAAGAGGGGCCCGGGATAGCGTTAGTGGGCACGGGTGGGCCCGCATGATCGGGGGCCCATGGTGCCATTCAGCCACGTGGGCAGTGCATGGCAGGGCAGGGCCCAGGGAAGAGGGCCCGTGGCGCCAGCCCTGACCACGTGAGTCATCGAGGGGCACGTAAGCCATGGAGCGGCACTCCCAGTTCTAGGAAGCTGGTAGGCTCCGAGACCAGTTCGCAGGGCCCGGGGTTGCATAGTTGAGAAGATCGGCAGAGCAGGGTAAGTTTCTGCAAGGTGAGCCAGACGTGCCCCAACATGAGACCGTGCCTGGAGGGCAGCGAGTGAAAATTTGAGGCAGGCAAATGTGCACGCCTACACAGGCGACGGGAATCTGGTTGGGTAGAACCATAGATTAATGTGAGAGGCCGTTTGTTGAAAGCCCCGGGGTATTAGATTTAAGGTTAATAATGTAGGGTCAGAATAGCAGGAGTTGTAACCCTTCGCCACCATCCATTCACCTATGCTCTCGTTGACCCGGCCGGCTGGACCCACTCTTGGGTAAAAGATCGTCTTGAGATTGAGGGAGGCCAATTCTGGAGGCTTCATTGGGCCTCAAGAAGGACGCTAGCCTCTCCTTATTCCCCTCCAGGGAAGGGAGAACATAAGGGGTTGGGAGTAGGCTACGGTGACATGTAGGTTAGCCGTGACAGAGAATAAATAGGGGGTTAGGGAGGACGAATTAAAGAAAGAAAAATCAAAAAAAAAAAAAAGCTGGCGGTAAATTTGTTTTGAGAGACTAAGGAGTGGGTAATGGACGAGAGCAGGCACAAGGCGATTACGTTGGAGAGAGACAGTAGGGTAGGTCTGCGGCCTTGCCAACCGCCGGTCGCACCAACGCACTCCGCTCCACAAACCCCAGAATGAGACAATGAAGGCCGGCCAGGTCTTCACCTGCCGGAGCCTGGTTTTGCTCACACGGCCGTGTTCCGCCTGCTTGCCATCCCTGTCTGCCTGCTTGGCTTGACCCCATGCCTGCTAGCCCTTGTTCTCTTGCCACTTTTGCCACCGTGCATCATTACCATGTGAGCCAGGATCATCGCCGAAGTTGAGGGACTGCTCTAGGCAGCGCCACGCGCGCAGGTGCTCTGAGGTCAGCGCGCGGGTGCGCCCCTTTGATGACTTGTCCAGTGCCTCAGGTTCTGCAGGACTGCTGGCAGCGCACCGCGTTGTGCAGCCCTAGGGTTTGTGTAATCAAACCTGCATTTGTTTTCATGAGCAGAGAACTGCAATAAATGAGCGGCCTGGCTCCTGCTTCAAGAATGGCCTGTGGGATGGCATGGATAGGCCGGGTTGGGGTTGAAGTTGCCTCAGCAGCATGAAGACATGAAGCAAAAGGTTATTGTGGACAGACAACGGGGCTCTTTGAACAGGCCCCGAAGACATCCGACCTTGCAGCTTGCGGGGAGCGCTCACCGGCCAAGAATACTTGACTAACTTGCCCTATGCTTTTTCCCACAGAGTCCATCAAGTTCACGTGGCCAATGGTTAGTGTAAAATTATAGGTGAAGGATAAGTTAAAAATGCCTAAATGGTTTTGCTCCCCCTGCATTGGTTGTCGTAAGCGGCAGGCAATTTAGTTAAAGTCGGTACTGTGAGTGGAGTTTGTTTAGTTTAGTTCGCAGCCCGTAGGTTTTTACTTTTGGGACACGGATACACCAAGATGTCGCCTCAGGGATCACGAAGGGTACAATCGTACTAGGGAGACTTACACATGAAGGCACACGAAAATTGAGACTCGGCGACGAGTCTGTAAAAGAGGGAGCGGTAGTTGTTTACGGTTGTGGAATTCCAAAACACCATCAGGTCCCGAAGATTCAGTTGATGTCGATAAGTTGTGTGTTCAGTATAGATTTCACCCACCGAGATGTCTAAAGGAAATTATAGTGTAACCGGGCTGTTGAATCTTTAGGTAGAGATTATTCTTATAGTCTATTTTGATTTATGCAACACTTACCACCTTCTCCACACCCATCCAACAACCACACCATCACACCACAAGCGCCAGCCACAACAACCACAAACACAACTATCTCCCCAACCACGACATTACCACGACAACCAAGGGCAACTAAGACAACAACTTCCATCACTCCTCGGAAACGGAACGGTTTTAAAAAGTATCTCACTTTACAAGTTCCCTTCCCGAACTGGTAAACAAGATTGAGAGGTTGGAACTCACACTCCCACCCCAATTTCCCTCAGATCGGGATCAACAAGGATTGACGGTATGCGAAACTCAACTCCCAACCCCAATTTCCCTCAGATGCGGGAGGTAAAACAAGATTGAACGGTTGGAACTCAAACTTCCAGCCCCCAATTTCCCTCAGGAATCGGGCAAACAAGTGTACTGTTGGATACTCAACTCCCGCCTCAATTCCCTCAGACAGGGTAAAACAAGATTTACGTTTGGAAACAAAAACTAATCCAGACCAATCCATCTGTTGGAATGTCCCCCCCCCTCGCGCGCCACGAAGGAGGGGCGAGGGCGCCAGGGGGAATAAACGGAGGGCGTTGCCTAAACGCAAGGGAACAGGAACGCGGTGATGTGGTGTTGAGTGGAGACGAGCAGAGGGATCGAGTGGAGTCTGTCGGGTGCAAGTCAGGAGTTGAGTGAGTTGTGGGAGATCGCAGAGATCGAGATGGCAAGTGCGCGTATGGAGTCCGGGGTCATGTCGGGGAGCTCGCGGGAGGTCGTGGAACGTTGTGGAGCCGGAGAGGAGTCAGCCAGCCGGCAAATCGCGATCTAGAAGGCACGAGCGTGGAGTCCAGCGGGTGCCGGGCAGGGAACCATCCGAGGGTCGCCGAACCCGAAACCATCGAGTCGTCTCCAGGAGCAAGGTAGCCAGCAACGAGGATCTCCGGAAGCTTTATTGCTCGGTCTCACGGCCTCGCTGTGATTAGTAAAGGCCTACGGCCCAAGTATACCCCTTTGCCTTTCAGGTTTCTTCGCTATCAAACGTATCTGTTGGCCGCCATGTTACCTAAGTAGACCTGTTGATAGTAATTGTCATAATAATAGACCAGGTTGTAGTTTCTCGTTGCTCAGTTTTTGTCCCACTTCATGCATTGGTTGCATACATGGACTTTGCATGATTGCATACGTGCATTTGGTCAATTACATGACTGCATGAATGCATATGTGTCGTTTTATAAAATAAAATGTCCTTGTGTGAATGTTACCCATCGTTGCATCCTTTTCCTTCGAATTGAACTGCCGTATTGCATTCAAACATAATAGCTGGCTTTTTATGCCGATATAGAATCGGATCCAACGGGGCCTTTCGCAGATAATTACCCCGCTGTTGGTTATCCAAAAACGGAGCGAGCTGCTTAAGCGGCTCGTTTCCAAGCAGGCCCCGTTGAGGTACAGTCTCTCGGTTGTCTGGCCCGCGCGATTAATAGGTAAAATAGACCATTCGGCGATCGGGGACCCTGCTAGCGCGGGGTAGAGTGTTGACTAGGCTGTGGATGTGCACAACAACACACCCAAGCGGGATTTTTTTTCCCGGTCGTTGATTCCGAAAGCTGCCGCATCGAATTGCTACGTCGGGTGGCGAGCGCGGCCGCCTATTGGCTAAACGCTGGCCGCCCGTACCGGGCTGAAATCATGTCACAATTATATTTATATTTTTTTGGACATATATATAACATAATACTATTATGTATTGTATATACTATATATATATATATATTGTATTATATATGCTTATATTATATATTTGTATGTATATATATACATTTATGTATATGTATAATGTGTCTATATATACAGTATTTATGTATATGCATATATTATATTTATGTATATATATATTGTTGTAGATTTCCGCCCGTTCTTGCAGTGCGGATCGACGACCGCCTCTCAGCCCAATTGCGGCTTTCGGCGCGCGACCCACCCCGAACGCGCAATCTGTTCTAGCTTCCGGCATCAATGCTGAAACCCAGCTCGGTGTTTTATACACACCAGAATCTAGCCAATCCTTCTGCTCCACGCGCAAAACCAGGGTCGAATGTAACCTTAATTATCGCGCAGACAGATACCGGGAGGTTTATACCCACGGAACCTGCACGAAACGTGAGCCGCTAGCGCGCTCGTTCCGTATGCGAAGGGGCTGAGCGGTTATATACGGAAAGTTCCCATCGGACTAAGTCAACTTTTTTATCGGCTTTAGAAGCCCCAGCTATATCAGTCGAACCGTTCCATGGACAGTCACTCGTTGAGGAGCGGACGCGACGAGCAGGTGACATTCAACAATAGGGACATTTATTTTCCACTCGGCACGTAAGCAAGTCATGGGGGGGGGCGATGTGGGACAGGACAAGAGCAAAAAGCCTCCAGCGAGTTCCTATTATTATGTTCATGCACTTACACAATCACTACTTAAGGACGGGCCCACGGACACACACCACTCACACACCAACAACTTCTCAACCTCACCACACTCTCACACACTCTCACCACACATCTCACACTCTCTCACACTTCTCTCACACACTCTCACACACTTTTTCACACACTCTCACACACTCTCACACACTCTCACAGCACTCTTCACACACTCTCACACAGCTCTCACACACTTCACCACCTCCACTCTCCACACTCTCACACTCTCACCATCTTCTCACACTCCACCACTCTCACAACGCTCACACTCTCACCACTCTCACACTCTCACAACACACACACACACACACACCACACACACACACACACAAAAGAAATGGTGGCTGTTGCCTTTAATCGGACTTTCAGCTCGGAGGACAGGCCGGTTTTGAAAAGCCAGGGCCTATCTCGGACCTGCCGCCTCGTGCGGCCTTCGCAGCGGCTCGATCCGCGCAGGTAAGGAGACGAGAACGTACGACCAGGGCTGACAGCAAACCAGCCAGCGGCAAGACGAGCCCGCAAGATAGCATGAACCTTTCAGCGCGCCGCAGGACCGCGCTGATCACCAACAGACGACTGCTTCAACGCGGCAGATCCCTGTGTCTAGGAACATACTAATCCTGGACTCCTTTCTTGCACCGCACAGAACACACCACGAACTCCTGACTCCTTTTTTGCGCCACCGTGAGACACACTCCTCAGAAGCTCTGTCCTTTACCAGACGGACGCCCTTCTGCGGCCTGCCCTCGCACTCCCACCACCGCCAACATCGAGCGCAAAACCCCAGCGATCCGGCCAGGCGGAAGTGCGGAATCCAGGCGGGGCGATACGGTGTAACGCGATCATTAGTCGGCGGCGCTGCGTGGTGCAACCCCGAACAAAAAGGAAACCCATTTCCATTATAAAAAAAAAACCGCAGCGCCAGGAATTATTTAAATACCGTTAGACGTAGGGGAAAAGGGCGTACTAAAAAATTCGAGACGAGATAACACTCGATAGACCTGAATGTTTGAGGCGATCAGTTTGAGTCAACATCGCAACACCACCCCTACCCCTTTTACAGACTCGTCCCGAGTCGTCAAATTCAGGCCCAGGAAGTTCCCGAGTACAATATTATTTTCGGATCCCTGAGTGCG
>CM068955.1:113466558-113477194 GCA_035128595.1 Eptatretus atami
GAAGAAAACTAACACCTGAACCAAGCCTACTTAAAGCCTGAATAATATGTTTCTCCTTTTCATTCTTCCTTCCTTGACTGGCACCATAAACTCCATAATCAAGTGAGTTTAGTAAATCAATATACACTCAATCATCCTCATTTTTTATATTCAATGGTTTTTCGAAATAACTTGATTCACCCCTCACAGCTGAACCTTGTCTTCCATCTTTTGTAAGAAGATACATTCATCTCAGAGTTAATTTAACAGGTGGTTGAACAGAACTCAAGAACCTTAATTCATCATTAAATATCAACCCCTTTTTTAACAAGATGGATTATTGCAGGTTGTTCTGTTGGAATAAGACCTGCTATCATTTTAGAATCTGTTGAATATTCATTGCTTTGGAGAGCATTCACAACAAAATCAGGGGGTTGATTTATCTCCTTCAGTTGTTGAAATAATCCTTCATCATCATATTCTAATTCTCCTATATCTTCTAGTTCTTGCTCCACAATTTGATGAAAATATTTTACCATTTGAAGTTTTTTAGGGGTGTATTCTATCATAGGAACTGTAGACATTTGTTGGGGAATTTTTTTTTTTTAGTGATTACCAAAAATTTTCTCGTTTTCTTTCAAATGCTTCTTCATCCGTTAGTTTCTGTCTGCGCTTCTTCTTTATGTCTTCCTGTTGTTTTACAACTTTTGAAACCAACTCTTGATGTTCCTTAAATCTTGCTCATTCTTTCACATCCATTTATTTATTGGAAAATATAATTTAATGAATTGTAAAGGTCAATAAGGAAAATTTCCTTTTCTTCATCATTAAAGTAGATGTGTTCAAATAAATTATTTTCTTCAAATATTTCAGCAAATTCTTTCTTAGAATTAATATGAGTTGTAATTTTTTCTTCACTATTACTTGTATCTCTGCTTTCAATAAGTTTGCGTTGAGTTTCTTCATCAACATCAAAACCGAATGATAAAATCTTAACTCCATTCCCATGGTAAATAATTTGTCTCATTCCTTCTGGATTCGTTTCTAATAACCCAAGACCACAAGATTTTAGTTTATTTAACTCACTCCTACAATGTGAATATTTTGTTGCACCAAGAGAGACCTCCTCAAATATTGACCTTCCTTCCTCAATCGCATATGTTCCTCCATTGAAATGTTGTAATAATCTTCACCTTATACTTCTGGTCACATTACTCTGGTGGTTGTGGATATAATACGTATCACAGGGTGTTTTTATTTTTAAAACATGTAATCTTTTCATTTTCACTATTCAAGAACCTAGATTTCTGAAAGTTTATTTTCCCAAAAGCATATTTACCCACAAGATTGATAATACAACTATCATTTATTTTTGTCATTGTTTATAAAATCAAAAATATATCCCTCAGTATCTCATCTTGTTTCACAACAATATATTTATATTTTCCAGTCATGTGTTTCATATACTCCTCAAATTCTTTGTTACGACACAACGTTGAACAATTGTCTCTCCAAAAAATATTTATATCTATTGAATTTAACTTGAATAAAATAAAAGTATTAGCATTATTTCTTATCGAGTGATGAGGGAGTTGAAAGTATGATTGACTAAGATAAATACAATTACAAGAAGAATGCCTCCTCTTGTGTTATAACTATCCATAACTATTTGGTTTCTCTCATTAACACAATCATCAAAGATAACGAGATTCTTTTTGGATTTATCCAAATCTTGGGGTGAAGATATATCATCAGTATTATCACTAAGAGTACAAGTTGTAGGTTTTGATTTCTTTTTTCATTTCTGTATATCACAAAATAGTTGAATTATATCTTCAATGTTATAATCATTTAGTTTGTTTTGAAGTTTAAATAAACAAATTATGTCTTCTTTTTGAAGACCTGCATTAAAACCTTGTGAGAGTAGTTGATACCATGTACAACATGTGATGCAAGGACAGTAGCAAAGTTACTGCTTTAAGAATATATTTGCAGATATTGGGTACCCTATAAAATATCTTGTGATAAAGGATCACACTTCACATCGGACATCACGAAGGAACTTTGCAAAGCTTTGCAAATAAAGCAATACTTCCACTGTTTAGATTAGACGCATCAGACGTAATTAGACGTAATTAGACGCATCAGACTGGCCCCACATGAAATACTGATGGGGAGAATGATGCGAGTGCCGTACCAGCTCCATTAACACGAAAGCAAATGGATGTACACATCATGGATGACAATGATTAATTTTTGTGCTGCTCTAACAAAGGTCATCAAAGAATTCCCCTCGCAGGTTGAACAAGTGTTACCAGAACCAGCTACGGAAGAGCACCACAGTATCCAGCCCAGCGAGTGGGAGTACATCAAGGTGTTCAAGTGGAAGAACACAGAGACCACATTGGACAGGAACTCATCAGGGACTGTTGGTTACCCACAGAGCTGTCAAGTGCGAGGGTAAGTCATCATGGATTCGTGCTTCTCATTGCAAGAGAGCATACAAGACAACATGAAGAAATTAGAAGACAGCCGTAAATGGGAAATATATTACCAAAATTATATGACATGCCTAGTAGTGTTTCTAGCCAGTACCTTCATAATCTTGATGACTTGGGCAGTAAAGGCCAGTGAGAGTTAATGAAATGGGTACAATCATGGTATGTTCGACAATGATAGATAACCATACAAAAGGACAAGGACTAGAAAAGGAAAGACAAGGAATGGATCATGATTGAGAAGAAGGACATTGGGGAGGAAAACCTTTGGAACATTTACACGAGCAAGGAGTACATGGGATAAATACCTACTTGACTCTTTCATATAATTATGCAGTGAAGAAAAACAAGAAGTGTTGGGTATGCACTCATCTCCCACATTCCTCAAAGATAGGATTGGCACTAACAGTAATCGCATTTATAGAAATAGATTATTGCGTAGCTGCATGGTATAATAATTTTAACTTGACCAGAACCAGTAAGGAGGCATGTACAAGTTTTGCAAACCAATTTTACCCTCTTTATAGCTTAAAAAAGAAACCTCCATATTTTGAGATTACATACAAACAGGATGGGTTCCTTTGCTTAACTTTGACAAATCCTAGTAGCAAGTTTTATGCAGGAAACTCTACAGGAAATTTTATGCAGGAAATTCTTCCATAGAGGTAAATGACTGGCCAGACAATCAAAAAGGCAAAAATGGCACATATGCCAAAGTTGCTCCCAATGGCACGTACTTTATATGCGGATTCAGGGCTTATCCTTGGTTACCATACAATTGGACTGGATACTGTTACTTTGGTAATGTAGTTCCATGGGAAATGGAAGGCATGGTTATGGGACATAGAAGGCAGGAAGGGAACTCATAGATATGGCAACCTCACTAGAAGAGCTAGGGAATCAAACCACTGATGACTGATAAAGTCAATGCTGAAATGACAGCTTTGCGAACAATGACCATGCAGAATAGAATAGCCTTCGATATGATCTTGGCAGCACACAGGGGCACTTGCGCCATAATTGGGAAGGAATGTTGTAATTGTATTCCGGACAACTCTGAAAAGATCCGTGATGCGGCACAGCAAATAAGAAAGATCGCTTCTAGATATCATGACTATTACAAGGCATGGGATTTAGTCATAGTTGAAAGAAATGTTTGGTGGTTGGGGAGCATGGATATTCCACATTTTGTTCATTGGACTTCATGATATCCGTTGCTGCTATTGTTATTATTACATGTATGAAGGCAATAATCAGAGCATGTGTGAGAAAGTTTGTTACAGTTACAACAATGGTAGCATTTGAAGTTCTTCTGGACCATCCATCTTTGAGCGACCATGATCCAAAAAACCCAGAAAAACCAAGAAAATGAAGAATTTAGTGTAAACTTTTGTCGAGACACCGTGATGGTAGAATACTATGAAAAACACGAAACAACAGACAAACGTGCCCCATATTTGCTGTCTTTGAGGCAACCTCAGCATGCAAAGTCTTCTTGGCACACCTGAGCTCTCTCCATCCATCCCTGGAGTTCACCTTAGAGATGGAACACTCTAGCGTACTTCCCTTCTTTGACATCTTCGTTGAGAAATCAGCCGACGCTTAAAAAAACCACAGTCTCGCCCGTCTACTTTTACCGGACAGTATACTTGGTGGGATCCTTACAGTTCCTCGAGATAAAACATTGGATTGTTTGGTATCTTGGTCAATAGAGCAAGAAAGATCTGCTCCACAGATAAACTCCATGCTGATATTGAGACCATTAAGACTATTCTTCTTGATAATAGGTATCCTGAACAGGTTATATATATATATATATGTAGAAACCCACTAAAGAATGCTATAATCTGACCTGGTAAATGTCCTGTAAACCTACGGCAACCTTGGAAAGGCAAAGTGTCTCAATGGTTTGAAAATCAGACCAAACAGACAGTGTCCCATTCTTACTATGCTGTTCAATGAGTGATTTTCATCACCCGCCGGTTGTTTCTGTCAGTCCAAAAAGACGTTCTGCCCGCCTCTCATATAAGTAAGATTATTTACGAATTTCAGTACCAGTGTGACACTTAGTATGTGCATCCATAAATTAAAACATAAATGAAAAATCAAATGCAGGTGAGCGACTCAAAACAATGGGGAAGCACAGTTCATTATTGCTTACAATGTGTAAGCATACCCTGCTGGTGTGTATATATCATGGAGTACTGTTCAGGGACGTATCTACGAAAAATAGCACCTAAAGCAAGCACTAAAATTGCACCCCTGTCCAAACATCTGACACCCATCTTTTAGATAACTTTACCATAATATCAGCTCAAAAATACAACCCAAGCTCGTTAATCTTTTAATTACCAAATTATGGCACTAAATGAAAATTACAACTGCACCTTCCTTGCTTCCACTGATGCAAATTGGTCTATGATGTACTCAAAGTCAGTTTTTTCAGTTTCTTCTCTCTCTACACTCAGCAGAGCAAGATCACAGTCTGCCTTGACCCATGAAGGCTCTCAAATATAAAAGTATTAGTATTAACTTGCTAAATGAAATCTCACAGCTGATGATGGAAACTGCGATGGTTAGCATTATCTGAATAGCAATGCGAAGATCAGGGAAGACGCTCTCATCTCCATACTGAGCAATAAATTCGAGAAGCACTTCAGGTCTTGATATTGTTATGTTGGTCCTGCAGCGTAGTCTGATATTTCAGATCAATTGTTCAAATTTGCATAAAAGCACCAAAAGGTACACATGTAGAATAATGTTATTCCGAACAATTCTAGATATGGAGCCACCCGAGATTGTGCCTTGTCAGCTTCGGCGACCATTTTCCAAAATGGCCGCATTCTACTTAGCGAAATTGGCTATATGCTCTTATTTTCTTATCGTATTGGTGTAGATATAAGGAAAGTGTAAAATTCAGTAAATTGACCATGAAAAGGCGTTCAAATATTATGAGCCAGTATCTTCGGTAAAAAAAGCCATTATTTGATTTGTAAATTGCTGCTCTCCTGAAACTTTCGCTGAAAAGTACCCATTATTGCCTGGAGAACAAGAGTCAAATGATATTCATCACATTCAATGGTTTGGAATCAACAAAAATTGCATTATAGATTACATACTTTACTCTATTTTGAAAAGGGAACTGATAATCGTGATAATGACAAACTCAGAAAATGTAGTCAAATTATTGCACACTTCACTTTGAAGCGGCTACGGTTTACTGTCTACTACCATTCTACCAGGACACATGGTACACGCATACATCAGTCTAGTACAATATGAGTTTCTGAGCTCAAGTGTACTGGCTCTGGATCAAAAGTCAACACTTTTACAAGCAATGAACTTTGCATTTGCACATTCTAAGCTGGCTGATATCTCAGTCTGTGTCTACTGCGTCTGTCTACTGGCATTCTCCTTCACAAGCACACAGTCCAGTGCATTGCAGATTAGCCTTCTTGCATTTGCAGCGGTTTCTACAGCCTTTTTTGCAGCCGCACGACACCAGCTCGAAGCAGCTTTTTGAAGCCTCAGGGAGTGTGGTCCACAGCGGTTCGTAGACCCATCCTCTGTTTGCCGCCAGCCCCAGCTTGTTGGTGATGGAAGCACGGGTTGAGGGACTAAGACCTGCCCCAGACATAGCCACCCTGGAAGACTGACTCCTTCACATGCTGTTCCAAAGCATCGTAGGTAGGTGGGATGCGCTGGACGGAGTTCCTCTTGGCGAAGAGTTTCTTTCTGGCCTCGTTGACGTCCGTATATGGACTGGTGCGGTCATAGAGGAGCACCACAAACCTTTCAATGCAGTGCATTGTGTCATCCTGGATGTTGACTGGCATGGTGGTCAGGGTCACAAAGAATCTGTCAGTTCTGAAACGAGTTCCATGTGGCTCAGGCAGATTCTTCCCATGCCCCACGAATGCTGATACCGTGTCCATCCGGTCATGGCGTGGAAGACAGGGAGGGCATGTGCCTTCTGTGGACCGAGGGAGGCAGCTATTTCATGGGCAGGTATGTAGCGGTAGTTCTTGCCCATCCCAAAGGCAATCCAGAGTTCATCCACGCATGGTAGTGCCTGGGCTACCATCACCGCCAAGACGACGACGTCGGTGTCTACGGTTCGAACTTGAATCGCGACGGTGGTCATGTTCTGCAGCATGGGCCACATGTACATGATGCGAGTGTCCGCCTCTTCTTGACCGCATGAGCCAGAGATTCATCTTCCTGCCTTGGAAGGCAGATGACTGCTTCACCATCAGTGACTACCAGCTCCTTTGCCTTACTACTACTACTACACCAATATTACCAATTACAACACCACTTCCACCACTACCACACCACAACAAAATACTTCTGAACCTGTCACTGATGCTGTGTGCGAAAATGGATTTTCCCATAAAAAGACCATTTTTCCCCAATACAATGTTGGAAATATAATAATCAACACAAATGACCTTTGTATTGTTTCCTTTGTAAATGCACATCACATGGAGTATTTATCACCTCTGAGAAACCTACAAAGAGAATAACAATGACAGATATCCCATGTTGTTAAAGTAGAATGGCGGCCATTTTCCAAAATGGCCGCCAAAGCTGACCAAGGCAAAATCTCGAGTGGCTCAATATCCAGAATTGTTCAGAATACATTAGTCAACATAATGTACCAATTTTGGTGCTTTTATGAAAAGTCGAACAATTGGTTTGCTATGCTGCAGTACTATGTTGGCCCGACTTGATAGCAACATTCTGCAATCCAAAATTTATTCATATAGCTGCTGTCCATCAACATCAGCACTGTACAATTCGCCAAATTTTCGCACTTATTCTTTAGGTCGTTACTGTCGGCGCCGTAACACAGTCCCTCGACATCGTGAAGGAACCCAAATTTGGCGTCAGTGTCGTGCAAACGAGCGAACCTTTCGTCCATTTCTCTGTGAAGACGGTCGAGTGTTCCCTTCATGACTCTTTCCATTTCCTCCTTGGCTGTTAACCCAGCATCTCTCGAGTTCTCATCAGCCATTCGTTTCTTTCGTCTCCGACGTCTTTCAACTTCAATATTCCATTCTTGACAGAGACCGATTCATGCTCAGTGGCGCTCCCCCTTCAAGTGGTGCCCAGGGCATGTGCCATACCTACCATACCTTAGGTATGCCACTGGTACAGTCATACTCCATATAGAGGGATAATATGGGGAAAAAATGGCCACCTATTCAAAATGTGTACACAATAATATGCTTATAAACTACCATAGAATGAAGTCATAATGATTGAAAAGCCATGGCTTTTATTCTCAAGCGTTTTTTGAACTACCAAGACTTAAAAAGATGCCAGAATACAACAATAAAGTACCACATCGGGAGATCACTAAAATGCCAATTTGTACTTCTTCTTCTGCTTCTGCTTCTTCCCCTCTCAAAACAATGTAAAACTGAAGCTCAACATGCCTCAATAACTGCTGAAGCCGTGATGGTAATTCCAACGCGAGGAAGTTACTTTGTCTCTGGGCGTGCGCCACTCAACCCAAAATTCAATAATACTGTATATACAACATTAATCGTTTTATTAGGATAATAAATCGAACAGAAACGTCGACTCAACCAAACCAGGCCAGGATTGTGGGGGGGGGGGGGGGGGGGGAGATAGACAGTAACATTCAAAAAGTGATGCTTATCAAAACCATCCCGAAATCGAGTAAAAACAAGTTTTTTTTTAAAGTTTAATAACATAGATGGATTTAATCCATCCCAAAATAACAAAATATATAAAACATTAAGCATTTTTTTTAATGATTTATAATCCCATCGTTTTGCAAATGTAGTAATCCACATAGTGGACTGAACCAAAAGCCAGGATTGAGAGGGGAAGAGGTAAAATGTACCAAAAGCCCCAAAAAAATGTTTTTCATGGAAATCGCACCAAACAAGGCATAAAGCCACTTTAGTTGAGGGGCTAAGGGAAGGTTAGATAAAGATAAAGCAAAACAAAATAAAAGAAAGAGAAAAATAACAAAGATGTCATGATGTGAAAGCAGAAGACGATTGTGGTGTCATATTGTTCCATCGGAATGTGGTGTCATTTTTCATTGTTATTCTTCTTCTTCATCCATCACATCCCACAACAAAAGTAAAATGGCAAAAGATGGTATGATGGTAGTACATAAGAGCATTGTGGTGTCATATTGTGGCATTGTAATGTGGTGTCATTCCTTCCTTGTTTAGTTGTTTTTTTGAGTATATAATATATATATATATATATATATATACATACAGTCATACATACATACATACATACATACATACTGTATGTATGGCAAGGTTTAAAACCCCTTACATATCGTGGGTTTGAATATAGCGGGTTTTACCCAATCATGGGCAACCTCTTCTGTACCGACTTAGTTATTGCGGGTTCAATTTTGACCAATTGGTCTTTTTGAGCTGAGTTGTGATGGTTATCTCCCACCACAAGCCATGTCTTGTTTCTTGTGCACCGTTAATAATGACGCTGAAGTGTAAAACGAAGGAGAAAAGTGATTATTGTTAACAGTTTTGACTTTCGACTTTACACTCTCTGCAGATGTGTGATTTGGATGAATGCAGAGCCAAAATATGGTGAAACGACAGACTTGTCTTTCTGTTCATGTTCTGATTCATGTTCAAAATAGAACATTCGATTTAAATAAGTTGTTCCTCAAACATAAACTGACAATCATAAACTGATACGACAGATATATAGACAGACATGAACCGTTTGCTTAACCCCTCTTTTTGCTTCGAGTGTGCATTGTAATAAAGAAGCAAACAGATGAGTCGATAAATGACACAAGAACACATGATGAAGATGAGGCATCAAGAAACACTTGAGTTCAACACATTGCTCGAATTTTTGGGAGATAAAAAGTTGCAGCAGAACCTCAATACAGAAGATTTCTTCATACTCTTAAGATTATCGAAATATGTAACCAAGTCAATTAAATCAAACAGCTTTTCGAGGTGTTTAAATTAAACTTTGATTAAAGTGTGCCCACTTTCAGACTTAGCTTCTTGATTGCCTTCAGTCGTCTATAATTAATCACAACACCTCAGCTGCTACTGTACATGTAAAAGTTCATACCTTTTTGAATAAATTAAGGTATAAAGAATCCAATAATTAAGCGGGGAAAAAAAGCAATGAGTGAACGTCTGACATACATCACCCAGCCATTCTTGTCCCCACTCTCGCCACCTCTCCCTGCCACCCCTGGGAAGAATAAAGACAAATTGATGGGAATGAATGATGCTTGGTCGTGTGTTGGAGATGGCCCGTTTGATGCTCCAATCTGAGAGCATGGCTCGTGCTGTGGGAACCCGGGTTCAAGTCCCACAAATCATGTTGATTTGTCCGGGTAATTCATGGGAAACTACACTGTTGTGTCCTCATGTCCTTGTCATACATGTAATACTCTGCGTGTACAAGCTCTTCCTTGAGCCTTTGAGGAAGGTTCACATGAAGATGTGGACGTGTAAAATGTTAACCAGTAAACCAAGTGGTTGAGGCAACTTGATGAACAAACTCACAAATGTTTGGTGGATGGAAATTCAATTGGACATGCCACTTGAGCATGTAACACGAATGTTGCTGCACTGCTGTTGTCTTACCACATGAGTTTGATCAAGTCGCACGCACGAACGTACGCACGCACACACCTCGAAGAACCCGTACTTTTGCTAAGTTCCAGGCCAAAGCCGTAACTGAGATTTCAGGCAAATACAGCTGCTGCCTTTCAAGCTGAAGCGAAAGAATGGACAAGGCCATTGGGATGAATATGGACTGTTGTTAGCATCAGCAGCTCAATTTCCTTCCAAAAGAATGAAATGTCAACCCAACAAACTGACATGGGTAGGATGTCAGTGTCTTTCATAATCAGGAATGTCATCTTCCTCCACTTGGGTGTTTATTGAGAGATTGTTCGGTCTTAACAGTCCTCTGGAATTACGTTCCCCACTTACTAATCAGTCTTGCTGGTTACCTCTGCCACCGAAGGTGGATAGAGGTTATGTTTTCACCCCTGTCTGTTTCTCTGTTTGTCTGTCTGTCTGAAAGATCTCAAAAAGTTGTGGACGGATTTGGATGAAATTTGGTGGACAGGTTGGGTGTTAGATTAGATTTTGGACAAAAATTAGATT
>CM068955.1:113485604-113498879 GCA_035128595.1 Eptatretus atami
TTATTACTTGCAAAATCGAACATTTTACAAGTACATTGATTAGTCGATTTTGTTATTGTCTGTTTGACTGTCTGTCTGTCTGTCTATCGCCTACAGGTCACAAATTTTAACCAATCCTCACGAAACTTCACCACATGGTAGGGTTTGTAATAAGCAAGAAGCCTATTGTTTTTGAGGTCAAAAGGTCAACAGAGGTCAAATGTAACTAAGAAAGGGAGGTAGGTGGGGGGCCCAACTCAATTTTCATCCGATTGACTTGAAGTTTGAAGAGGATTTATATTTCAGGTCACTGAATTCAACCACCATTATTTTGGAGGTCAAATTTGTTTTATGGATTTTGCAAGTATCGTGCTCTGCACGACGTCTTCTTTTCGTTTCCATATCCCTCCTGTCATATAATCAGCAATGTCAATGAAATTAGTTTGACCAAGTATGGAAAGATTAACCTGATAAAACAACCTCAACTACACCAAACTCAATTCCAAGAGAGATCTATATTTAAATTACTAAAATTAGTTATCTAAATAAAACACTGCTGGGGGGGGGTAATATTTCACAAAATATATTACATAGTACAAGCAGAGTACCTGCCCTATAGGCAATCTTGTTCAAGCATGCACAACGTTCTTCTGACACATACCTATATTTGTGCATCAAAAAAAAAACCCGTGTTACATGCATGAAGCAAATCATACTGACTGCTCATAATTCAAAACACCTCACTGTACTGGAAAACTGGAGACAGGAATACTGTGCTGTAAATGGTGGAGACTTGTAATACCCTATCCCACCTAGAAGTGGCATGACATGATACACATTTACAAAGAGAATTTGCGTCGTTCCCCCCCCCCCCCCCTCCCCAGACACCAGCAACGATAAAAACACCCAACACATTAATTGAGGTCATGCAGATCCTATGTAGCAAGTCTGGATGTAATCGGCCACAACTGTAGGAGGAGTAGCACAACAAACAAACAAACAAACACACAAACACCGGTCATGAATTATGGTAAGGATAAGGAAGAAAGGGTGAAGTGATTGTGAATTTAACATTACATTTTTATACATATATTTAACATTGTTCTTAACAAACGGGAACAGGGAACAACGCAGGCATGATAGGCCAAATGGCCTTCTCATATGTGTCAAAGTTACCTGTGTATATTTGTGTAACATTGTTAAGAACAGGAAAATGGGGAGGGGAGGGCAGAGAGTTAGGGGTGATGGTGCATGGAGTTGTAAGAGGGAGATTGAGATATTGGGATTGGGAGGGGGTTGGATTTGGGGTTGAAAGGGGGAGTTGAGTACTTGGGGTTTGGGGCAGTTGAGGACTTGAAGAAGATAGGGGAGGGGATGACAGTTGGCTTAGGGGAGGGAAGGCGAGAGGGACAGAGTTGAGATTGAGTGGTTTGAGGC
The DNA here is from genome assembly GCA_035128595.1 of Eptatretus atami. Lineage (NCBI taxonomy): Eukaryota > Metazoa > Chordata > Myxini > Myxiniformes > Myxinidae > Eptatretus > Eptatretus atami. The sequence goes on from CM068955.1 coordinate 113,487,021, forward strand.
TTTTAAGGGAGTGGGGGAGGGGTGGGGAGTTGAGGACATTGGTTGAGAGGGGGTTTGAGGATTGAAGAAAGGGGAGGGGAGCACAGAGTTTGGTTGTGGTGGGAGGGAGTTAAGGACATGGGATTGCATGTGGGTATCAGGGTTTGGGTGGGGGGGGGGGGTGTTCTAGACCTGGTCACATTTTACGTTATGCAGAATTTCCATGGTTCCGTGATAGCCTGTTGTGTCTTTTGGGTCTTTTGGGTCCTCCAGGTATTTTGGATTATCCAGGTATTTTGGGGTCTTCATGGTCTTTTAGGTCATTGGGGTCCTTTTGGATGCCCTGGGTCTTTTGGGTCCTCGAGGTCTTTTGGGTCCTCTGGATCTTTTGGGTGTTCAGGGTCCCCAAAGTCTTTTGCGTCTTCTGGGTCTTTTGGGTCCTTTAGGTCTTCAGGGTCTTCGGGGTCCTCGGGGTCTTTTTGGTACTCAGGGTATTTTTGGTGTTTTCATTCCTCAGGGTCTTTAGGGTCTTTTGGGTCTTGTGGATCGTCGGGGTGTTTCAGGTTATCAAGGTCTTTTTTGTCTTTGGAATATTTTTGGTCTTTTGAGTCTTCTGGGTCTTTGAGATCTTTTGGGTATTCAAGGGTCTTCAGGGTGTTTCAGGTCATCTGGATCTTCTGGGTCCTCGGGGTAATTTGGGTCCTCTGGGCACTTTAGGTTAAGTATTTCAGGTTACAATTGTGGGTGACATCAAAACTTTTTAAAGATAACCCCAAATTGGAAATGTGCAAGCTCAGCATCGATAAGCATCAGTCTTGTTTTTCCATCTTCTATTTTCATCAGCAAAACTAAATCAGGTAAAAAAAACGCAGAGCTTACAGACAACTTGTTTACCTTTATGATATATAGGGAGGGTACCTTGAAGTATAGTTTGCATTCCCCAACATGTCATCATGTGTATTGCTGCTTGCAAGCAAATTGATAACTTCACTTTGTTGTTACTGAGTTTTATTTATCGCTTAAATACTGCGCTGGTGTAACGGCCCAAACCCATCTCGCCGACTAGTTTATACCCGGGTGCAGTGTGGGTGGTGTGGCAGCAAGCGGGGTGGTGTGGCAGCAAGCGGGTCGCTGCTTCTTGCTTTGCCTCGGGGTGGCGAGCTGAGATGACCGATTGGCGAGGAATAGGGAACAAAAGAGGAAAAATAAATCTCAAAACTGAATTTGCAGTTTAAATGTGGGGATTAGCGAAGAATTGTTCCTTCTTCAAATCGAAGATGTTTGTTGTGGATTTGCCACCCTTTCATTTTGTGCAACTTTTTTGTACTTTTGGAGGTTACGCTTCCATTATCTTCACGCTTATCGGCTCATTTGAACCTCATGGTACAGTCGAGCTTGGAGATGCTTATCAGACCATATTTTATTATTTTTGTTATGACCGTCACGTGACGCGATCCTAACAAAGTCCAAGCCAGAAGAAAACTGATAAATATGTTCGTTACTCGAATCGGTTGCATTGTGTTTTCATCTCGCCTTTCAGGAGTCAACTGTGTTTGATTGTATCATGAGTTTTCTGAAGTTAATTGTTCACATTGCACTCCTTCAGTCAATTGCAATCAACTATAAGCACCCGCTTCCTACAGTAGCAGCCAAGGGTTATGTTATTATCCATATTTAAAACACCTCTCCAAAAAATACCTCTCGCTGCATAACTAAAAATACCTCACTGCACTGGAATGTGTGGGGACATGAATACTGTATTGTTCATGGGTGGGGACTTGTAATACCCTCCCCCACCTTGAGGTGGTGCTACACGATACACATTTACATCGAGAATTTGTGTCCCCCGCCACTCCCGAATACCACCGGTAAAGATAAAAACACCCCGAAACATGAATTGGGGTCATGCTGATCCTATGCAGTAAGTCTGGATGTAATCAGCCCAGAACTGTAGGAGGAGTAGCACGACAAACAAACAAACACACACACAAACACCAGCCCGTGAATTATAGTCAGGACTAGACGACCCGTGAACCCGTTGGGTTCCCGTTGTGACAGCGGTTGATAACAAAATCATTTCCACAAAAAAAGATAGCTCCAGCGAACTATACCGCTGAGGTTGTTTGCATTGATCAAATTCTCCCGAAGAGAACTTGACTGAATCGGGAATTGATCATTTAATAATTTTTTTCGTTGCCCGATTTGATTGAAACTTGATACTGCACACCGCAGGAGAATGGTGAGTAAGGTGGGCTGAAAATTTTTGTGCTATCGTGTACCGTTTTGGCTGTATTTCGGGAACATACATACATACATACATATATACAAGATGAGAGTTTTAGTAATATATAGATTGTCATCACGGCTTTTCGAGTGGCTTGCATTGTGCTTCGGTGACAACTTTCTTTCAGTGGATCATGTTTCATTTTGAGTTCATTCATCATTTTAAAATTGATTGCATTTTATCTCAAACAAATTATTCACTATTTATATTCGACCATTCATTCATTGCTTTATTTAAGCATTCAACAATCGGTTACATTTATTCCTTTTTCGATTCATTTATTTGTAAATATCTGAATGCATGAAAACGATGTTAAAAACCCTTTTCGCACTAGCACAAATAAATCGCGTCGCTTCATTATGGCCTCAAATTATTGGGGCCTTTGCGCACTCGTGGGAGGAATTTTATGCATTCCGATCGCTGGTATTGTAAAATAATGCACAGAAATCATTCCTCTCACGAGAAAGAAGAATCGCACTGATCCTGAGCGCATTCCTCCGCACCCCAGTTAACTCCGCAAAGGCTCTGCGCTTTTCTTCGTATTTCATCCCCTCGTCCTAGTGGGCATAGTTAGGTAGTTGCGTGGCAGTGTAATGTGTAAATGGCACATTACTTATCTCAGTCATTATCTACACTCACAGTCCACAGACCAGACTCAGTAGCGTAATGGTTGGAGTGTCCTCTGAGGTCTTGAAGGTTGGCGGTTCGAATCTTGACCGAATCATGCCAAAGCCTATAAAATTGGTATGTGCTGCTTCCTTGCTTGATGATCAGCATTTTAAGGATAGAGCATGGATAAACAGCCATTGGTTGCTCTGTAAGAATTTTCAAGATTGAAGGAGGCAGACTAATCGGAAGAAGACGAATTGTGTCTTCTCTTAAAAGTGGTTCACTGCATAGCCTGTGTTGCCTGAAGAGAAAGCAGATATTTGTCAGTGATATTGTGGCTGAAGAGCATTAAATTGATGAACTGTCTCAGACTGACACCAAATTCCATGGATCTGTAGATCCGGGGTTCTTATTATGCAGGACAGCTTTTTTGTGTCAGCACTGGTAGCCAACATAGGGCTTGCCTTGGGTATATTCTGACTATAGACCCCCCCTCCCCCGGTCACCTCCCAGGCAAGATTTAGGTTAGGGTTAGTGTAACACGGAATACACCTGGAGCATAATGTGAGCTGATAGGATACCTGAGTACAATATGCTTATGTCAGGATGAAGAATTTTGGGTTTTTGACACCATAATATCAAACCGAGCAAAATTCATAGAAATTTGTACAAAAACAGGTTTTACGTTAAGAAGGGTGTGACCGTATCACTTTATGTGCCGAAACTCTTTAAACAATTTGCACCTTTTTTCCGAACATTCCTCCCTGACAAAAAAATCCCTCCCATGTCAAAATATACCAAATTGTTCATAAAACTGGACAAAACTATCAGGGAGACCACAAAAGGTCTATAAACGAGCCCGTTAAGGTGGATTTCATTGTGTGTGCTAACCCCCATATATGGTCCAGCTCATACAGTTCAGACGTCAGTCCCATAGATTTACACACAAATATCCCAGACTCACCAGACTTGGTGTTGTAAATGGTGAGAGCATCTGCTCTTAGTCTGGGAGGCCGGCGGTTCTTACCCGACCCCGGCTGAGTGATACCAAACACTTTTAAAATGGTACGTGCTGCTTGCTTCCTTGCTTGATGCTCAGCATTAAAAAAGAAAAGAAAAGATGAGGCATGCACAAACAACCAAAGGTTGGCAAACATTGCACATGTTTTGATGGGCCGAATGACCTCTTCTTATGTGTGTAACTTCCTTGTCAGGGAACTCATCCCATATGAACAAATATTAAAAAGACAACATTTTCACACCTCATGGATTTCAGTGTAAATAGGGTGTACTATGGCAACTTCACACCCTGACTATGGTGAATGCATGTATTTTTGATTATACCATCTCCCTGACACGAATAACAATGTGCTTGCTTGCATCTGACCCATTATTGCAGTTCTGTTTCTAATGGCCAACAGAGTAATGCACAACATTGAGGGTCACGATGAGCACCTCACGAGGTACTATTTTCATTGGACCAGTGAAGTAATGTGCATTGCTCAGGCCATGAGGACACTCCTTATTGCAAGCCTGTGCGTCGCCACATCAGGTGCAATAAACCCGTCATGTCACTTCACTGGTTCACATTAGTCCCCCTCGATGGACAGGTGTGCTGGCATGTGGGGACATGCCATGAGTGCGTACTTGTGGGTGATAAACGCGATTGCATTGCTGTTTTCATAGAGATGCGTTTGCATATTCATTTGTGATGTGGAAAGGGAATTATTCACGTTTCAGGACAATATTTATTGAGCATTTAACAAGACAGTGTCTTGGGCCCAGTTTTCTTCCTCTTATACATAAATGATCTCTTCAATGCTCCGGAGAACCCTCTTTTCCTCATCGCTGATTATTCCACACAATGCGGTACGGATCCTGCCGACAAGCCAGAAACAACCATTTCCCCCTCTGCTGACCTAGAAAGGACCAGATGTTGGTCCAACACTTGGAACATCCAAAACCAACCACTGACTGGCATCATCCATCATGCCCAGTTCTTTATTAAACAGAACTGCTCATAACCCACAAGATCTTCATCTGCAGCTCAATAAAGCACAGCTCTCCCCTCTGGTCCAGTGCCCCCACTTCACACCCGTCCATTATATGTTGTACAATCCAAAGTTCTGAACAACATTTGGATCTCTCACAAAGAAGCAGAAGCACAGGGCCTGCTGTTCTCTCATCACATGGGTTGGTGACCTCTCTGTTTTCTACTGCCTCCATTCCGGCCTTGCTCCCACTGCCATTTCACCCCCAAGTCCCCACTCAGCTCCTGCAGGTCGTATGCATTCTTCCAGTCACCCCCTCCATCTGAAACTCACAACATCCGGGCTTACCGTTCACCTCCACTCCTTTGTTCCTTTTTCCTGCTTGAGGAACTACCTTCCTCAGTCCGTTCGATTTCATTCTTCCCTCCAGGGCTCCAATGTGGCCGTACACCACCACCACTCCAAGGTAGCCATAACACACCACCCTACCCATGATCGTTTGTATACTCATTAACCTTGCAACCCTTCTACTTGCAGGTTACAATGTTTCCTTCCTTCTCCAGTCACTCAGTCCTTTGCTTGGTGTGTCCACCTGTTTGTTGTCCCACTTCGACCTTCCGTCATATCGCTCCCACACAAGGCTAGATATTATACAGAAACCACCAATGCCAACATGTGGGTCTTGCATCATTACATTTCTTTGTGTGGTGTCAGGTGAGAAAAGTTCACTCCCATTGGTGAATTTGACCAAAGGGCATCACATGCCCACTAAAACAGATATTAAAGAATGATTTGGTGAATGTTACTTTTCCAACCAAAGAAGTGTCTGAAGAGATCCAACAATGCTAAGCCAACCACCGCAAAGATTACCGAGTCCTTCTCGGGAGGGAACGTTCCTTTGATCTCGGGCCTACTGAGTGTTGAAACATAAAGAAGCAGGGTGTGGAATCACCACATCTACGGAATTAGTCTGACTCACCCTACCAGCCAAGGCGGAATGTTAGTTGTCAATCTCAGAGAAAGTAAAGGGCCATCTACATATTACGTATGCTAAATTGGCTGAATTATAGCACCTGCCTCTTCCCCGCATACATATTATTTTTACTTCCTTCTTCCATGTTTTTCCCTTTCATGTTCTCCTCTTTCTCCCCCCAACTTCCACACTGTCTCTCTTCTCCACTACCCTCTCATTACCTTCCTTTTCTCACATTTACTTTTTTACCTCCGTCACCGAAGATGGACGGAGGTTATGTTTTTACCCCTGTCTGTCCGTTTGTCTGTGTCTGCAAGATATCTCAAGAAGTTGTGGACCGATTCGGATGAAATTTGGTGGACAAGGTTGGGTGTGTGACGAGGACAAATCGATTCGATTTTAGTGAGGATCCAGATCCGGATACGAGGATTTTGAAAGTGATTCTTCACCATTGAGAGATGGGGCCAAAAACGACATGTCGATGATATTTCAACAAGTTGTGGACGGATTGTGACACAACTTGGTGGATGAGTTGGTTTAGTGACAAGAACAAGCGGATTAGATTTTGGTAAAGATTCAGATCCAGATCGAACCTATCAGTGGGAGAACAAACATAAACTGTTCAGCCTGGCAGAGCTATGCGCTCTATGGAGTACCGTTCTAGATACTAAATGTAATCCCACGTTCCCATCACATCACGTTGAAAGCTGGCACGATAGCCTGGAGGTACGCACACTTGCCTCTGAACTGTCTCACCTGGGTTTGAATCTTGATACAGCTAGAAAATGTCAATCTGATGTTTTGTATGCAGGGCAAGGCTTCACTGTGAGAGCTGCACCTTGGATGGATGTCAAGCCAGGTGTTCCGTCTACCATTAGTTGGTGGATGTTATCAATCCCAAAGTATCCTTCTCAAACAATAGGCGAGTTATCGCCAGCACCCTGAACAAGTTACAAATTCCTCCCACCTTCGGTCGAACATCAAGTCTGGCCAGAATGGTTTTTGGCCTCAATCACGAAGGTCATGGGTCAAAAATATTCCCAGCTGACTTTACAATGAGGAAATATTTGGGGGCATAAAAGAAGTACTAGTAGTAGTACTAGTACTAGTACTAGTACTAGTACTACTAGTAGTAGTAGTATAAATAAATAAACCAATGAAAAATTCTCTCTCAAGCAACTAACCAATTTAATCAACCCGATCATCTTCCCAGTGTTGTACCCCAACAATCACAATGTTTATATTTCAAATTCTATATACTGGTGAAACCTCGCACGTACACGAGCGTTGATGGCTTTTGCCTTGTAATTAACAGTTAAACTAGCACGTCGTTGGTAGAACTGGATAATAAAAAGGGAGCAGCCATATCGCTGAAAGTACCAGACGAGTGGATATGGGACACAAGCATATGAAAGCATATTAATGTACCGCAGCACGAATCGAATGGTAGGCACGTGTTATTGTTACCCGTAACACGGTGCGAACCGGAGAGTCCTCGGCGATTGCGTCAGGGGAGGTTAGTGAGCATTTCCACCCAGCCTTGGGGCAACGACGGGTTAACTTGGTGGCAGCGACTTAATTATGAGAATAACAGCGAATGTTGTAGCATCAGCCTCGAGGAAGCGACCGCAATCTCTCTGCATCAAAAGGGTAACAATCGTGTTGATTGAGAATTCTGTGCGAATTGCATTTCGTATCTTTAATGCGTAAAATGCGCATCTATATCCCATTAAAAATTCCACCTGCCGTACCCTCTTCAAACTGCTGGGGACATTGGGCCCATCGCACTCGCTCGATTCTTTTTCTCCCCCCACAATGAGGGACAAAACCATCGTATTGGGGGGAAGGAACTAACATTTTCCCATTATTCGCTCAAATTGACTAAAGCAATATTAATTAGGAAGGCATTCGGTGGAGCGCATACATCCGCCACGTAATGCTTGATCCACGACAACATATCTAGCCCAATACATTTTTGAAATATCTTGCTATATATGGTTTTTGTCCCTATATCTCAATGCTGAAGAATCCCGAAAAAAAAAATTAAATAATTCTCATATCCAGATCCGGATTCAGATCTTCACCGAAATCGAGTCAATTCTTCCTCGTCCCACACCCAACATGTCCCCCAAGTTTCGGCCGAATCCGTCCACAACTTTTTGAGATATCGTGCTATTTATCGTTTTTGGCTCTCTCTCTCTCTCAATGGTGAAGAACGACTTAAAAAAATTCTAGTGCTCGGATCCAGATCCGGATCTTCACCAAAATCGAATCAGTTCATCCTCGTCACACACCCAGCCTCCACCAAATTTCATCCGAATCCGTGCACAACTTTTTGAGATATCCCGCACACAAACAAACAAAGACGGACGGGGGGTGAAAGCATCACCTCCTTCTTCCTCCTTCAGCGGCGGAGGTTAAAATGTTTCATTCCCAGTGACAGTGTTTGTTATCGCAGATGTTTTCCCCTCGCATGCAAGCCGTCACACCCTATAGGTCGACGACATGTTGCGCATCCTCTCCTGCCACCCGTCCTTTCTCGGCCCGTAGCCCTCCCCACAAACGAGCAAGAGATCGCCAAGACGGAGCGTCCGTCCGGACGGGTCCGCAGTGCGCCCTCGATTTGCCTAAAGCCAAACGTGCTGGGTTTTCTTAAACGCCACAACTCGATGCTCCTTTATTTTATTAACTGCTTACACAAAACACGTGTTACTGCATTTCATTAAATCTCCCAATGTACTTGCGGTGTGTCAACACGAGAGCTCAGTGTAAGCTCAATACCGTATCGGAAGGAACTCATTTGCGTTCATTTGCTCGGTGGTTACGTCGGGGAAACGCGAGTGAATCGCACGCCTCTTCCAGAGCCCAAGTGGACGATAAAACGCGATTCGATTCGCACTTTATGATTACAGCTGCTTTCCTCCTGCATGCCCTGGCAATAAACCGACGGTAATCCGAAGGGGTGTCAAAAGTTACTGGACGAGTTTTTTTTTATCTTAGAAAACCGCAAGACACGTACAAGGTGTGTAGACGCATGAACAAGACCAACTACCGAACAGGACCGTGGTGCGTTTCAATTTGGGGGTATTGACCCCCAAATGCCCATTTCAAACGTACACGCATGTACTGGCCGGAGCACGTGTCCCTGTCATACACATAGCACGTGACAGGACCAGCCCCGCAATACGTCACAATGAACACGCGAATCGTTCGCAAATAACAAACTGTGAATTATGGTGTTTAACGCGTACAATTCATCACCAGCGAGCTTCGCCATCCACGCTCTATTTGTCACGATTTTATTACTCGTATAATCATGGAAATGAGTGCCACAAGCATTTAAACCACAGCCGGGAATTATAATCGCTTTATGTGTCAACAATGCCCCCCCCAAATCCTCCCGCTGCTGCCCTTCGTGTGGATATAACAACATGCAAGAGGAGCAAACGTTTGATCACACGTCACATGACTGCGACGGGAAGATATCTTTACTTTTTCATTAATCTAAGGATGTGCATACATCACATGCAGGACAAAGACATGGGTAGACACCAGTATAAATTTACAGGGAATACAGGCACATTAGTCAACAACAGACAAACACATTATATATATATATATATATATATATATATATATATATATATATATATATATATATATATATTACATTTCAACCTGGGTTCCCCACATAATGATCCAGAGAATAAGATGGGAACACAAACAGGCAATTCCAAAGCCTTAATAAATGAATCATATTTACCTTTCGGTAATATAGGGCAGTATGTACACATTACAAATATCAGACATTTCTAACATATATTATTACATGTTAATCTATGTGGAGTAACACCTTTTGGAAACAAAACAGTATAGATATTAGCATGAAATAAACCATTATATAGCAATATGAGATGGATTATTGAGGAATAGGTGTTGCTGAAGCTGCTTTGTGGGCAAACGATGGGGAGGCATTGCTTTTCAAGCACAAGATGTCATTTGCAGAGTATACCAGCACACAACGGCGGTTGGCAGGATAGCTCAGAGGTATGCACACTCGCCTCTGAGCTGCTTAGCCTGGGTTTGAATCCTGACCCAGCTATAAACTGTCACCCTAGTGTTTCACTTGCAGGGTGGGGCATTAATGTGTGTTCCATCCATAGGAAGAACATTAAGCTGCGTGTCCCCTCTGCATGGATATTATAGATCCCACGGTGTCTTTTGTGAATAGTAGGTGAGCTATCGCAAGCATCCTGAACATATTACAAATTCCTGCCCTAATCACCTTTAGTGGGATGTTAGGCCTGGTCAGCCGGTTCATGAAAGACTTGGGCCAAAAACACTCACCAGCCAAACACACAATAAAGTGGGAATAATGTGGGCTGTTAAAGGAGTAGTAGCACCGGACAGCACACGGTGGCCTACTTAATATAAAAGGAACTGCAGAACCCTTTACATCCATAAGTGGGTGTTGTCAGATTACACAACAGGCTTAGCATTCCTTCCGAAGAGAGATCAAACTCTGTGGTAGAACGCCCTGCTTGAAAAATTCCAGGATGACAGTTATCATCATATTGCTGGGGAATCCAACAAATTGGACTACCCATTGGACAACGGATATGCAGTCCTACAGTATGGTCTTATCAATTATCCTTTGTGGCATTCTCTATCGCCATCCATATATGATCACAGTGCATGAGTGGACTTTACACAAATTAAAACTCCATACTTTCGCCATACACGATGATCGAGTGCACACATCTGTGTAGCGATGTCTGGAGATCGTGCTTACACCTTTGCCAAAAACTGCACGGGAGAGGCTTACTTTGCGGCCAGTAGGCGCGTCTTGCGTCCGTGCAGGTCCCCCGGGTCTGAATGCTGTCTGTTCAAGAACTCAGCAGCAGTCTTGGCAGGGAACTCCGTTTCACAAATGTAGCCAAAGTCCCGAGCTAAGTGGACCGCCTCTCCTGCGGCACACAAGGGCCTTCCTTGAGAATGCAGGGACTGTTTGCGTGTGGATGGACACAATGAATGCGAGTGTTGAGTCAATGCGAGATTTATATCCGCCAAAAAAATAAAAATCGTTTCACTAAATTAGACAACAAATAAATGCGAAATAAAAGCCGATTCAATATTATTGCTCGAAACACAATCAAAGACGAGCAGGTTTTTGTGACGTTTGTATCAAGAGTGTGCAAGGGTGTTCCAAAAGTTATTTCAAGGACACAATTGTCCAAGAAATGCTGAGAGTTTTTTTTATTGATTTACATAAAATCAACAAAGAATATTTCATGACTAATTGTACATCCCCCCCCCCCTATTGAATGAGAGTAAAATTTAAACATTGGAGTTTTTTGGACTCTTGTGAGTGTCTTGTTCTGTAAACCTTTTGAACACCACTCTCCCCATGCCCCCCCCCACCAACTCCTACATATTTTGATATATCTGTTTTGCATGTAGTATCCGAACATTTTTATAAAACAGAGCCGATCATGCACAATCTAGTAATAATACAGTTTTGCATTATAAACATACCTCCTCATTTATTGTCAAGTATATTAAAAAAAGGAGAATGAAAAAAAAATGTTTGGTTCTCCTGTTATCAAGAATACTGGTATAAATTAAAGTGATTATTCAATTACGATCAGTACATGACGCATGATTCCGTTTCACGTTTTTATATTATGTTCATAAATCTGACCTTACACCACCTTTTTTTTTTTAATCTTCTCCTCCATTCCTGAAAATGGAAATAAAAAAATGCTCTCCTTGTGTTTTCACTTTAATGGTGAAATCACTTCCATGCTTAATAGTATATTTCTCGACGAGAAGGATGATGTGACCCAATGGGTCCTCTGTTACATCTTCCTGGACAGCTTTGAGGTTGTAAATAAATGTCTGATTAAATGACAAGGACGAACTGATTAGATTTTGGTGTAGATCCGGATCCGACTACGAGAATTTTTTAAGTGATTCTTCACCATTGAGAGATAGGGTGAAACTAATATATAGCACGATATCTC
>CM068955.1:113526294-113541294 GCA_035128595.1 Eptatretus atami
CAACAGTGCGGTGTTGGCTCTGCTGGAGAGAGTCCTGCGTGTGTCTCTGCGACGGCCATGCCGCGGCGGCACTCTGCTGCGGTAGCACATTCAGGTACGGGTCACCCACGTGCGAGTATGGATCCTGGTGTTGAGGGTGGTATGGCAGTGGCTGGTAGGGTGGGGGAAAGTATGGCGGCTGGAACTCTGGATTAGGCGTGTGTGAGAGAGGTGGCGCAGCTGGGTATGGCGCCTGTCCCAAGGCCCCGATCTGCGTGAGACGCGCTGCACTGTGGTTGTTCCCGCTGTCATGGCGCTCCTGCTGCAAAAACATGAGCGACACAAGGCGTAAAACACTCAGGATACATCGCTCGCGTTGCCCCAGGCACGTGTGCCAACGGTTCAGGACCAACCATTGCTTATTGAGAGGCAATCAATGAACTGGTACATTTGGATTCCTTCCAGGTGTGTTCCAAACCCATGAAGCAGTTAACATTGTTGTGGGACATGAAAGAAACTTGTCCAACGGGTTTAGCTTCACATGACAGGACTCTCGTGACCACTTTCTGCAGGGCCTTTGCGGGAAACGGATATAGGACCCGAGGCAAGCTAAAGTTCGGAGAATTGGCTGTGTGGCTGCAGAACCGTTTAACTCTCCGCGCAAATTGTCCGTATAGTTACGGCCCGAGCGACAGGTAACTCACCATGGCTTTGTAAGTGTGCACTAACATCGCTGAAAGCGTCCAGCGCCTCCGTCGTTCTGCCAGAAAGTCTGTCGTTCTGATTCACTCACTGCCCGTCCCTCCCACAGGTATCCCGTGAGAGCTTGTCAAGCACACAGGGGCCGCGGCCACGGCATGTGGGCTTCGAAGCCACAGCTATTGCACGTCGCGGAGGCCGCGCTCCATGGGCCGCTTGGCACGCACTCACTCGATCGCTCTAGAGCCGGACCGGCCCGCGCAGACTTGGAAGCGGGGCGCAGCGGTTCATGACTATTAATATTTCGCCGCCGGGGAAGCACCCTTCCACCCCACCCCTCCTTCCCAGCCCCCAACGCAGATCCTTTACCCCATAACTCCTCCCCGCAACTTCCCACCCCCAAAAGCCCTTCGACCAACCGTAGCGCATCCTCCTCGGGAATGACGCGCTTTGCTCTGTTGAGAGACACAGAAGGGCGGAGGAGCGACGCACGCAAGCGACTCCGAGAACAAATTCTAAGCCGCGGCCGCTGGTTCCGAGCAGCTTTTCGTGACATGATCCCTGATCAGGGCACCCGGCCCTCTCCGGAGCTCCGGAATCCCGGTACTCGGTTGCTTACGTAGCTCTGTGGGTACTTTAGCGCCTGATGCTGGGAACGATGTGGTGACGAAGTGGGAATATGATGGAGGTAGGCCTGAGGAATCGTCACGGTGTGTGCGCATCCGTTACGAAAACGAAGGGCTCATCAAATCCCTGCTCTGTTTCCCAAAATCAAGCTTCCGCGTGTCCGTAACAGTCACACTTGTCTTGCTAAATTGACGTTTGAGGTGTCCGCATGTAGAAAGGACGTTCTTGAGACGCCCGAGGGGCTGCCTCGCACACACACCTGAACAAGGCCAAGAGGAGTCGAAAATGCGTAAAAAGCACAAAGATTGCAAAACGCGTCACAATCGAGATTCTCAGCATTGTGACGAATTATCAATGGTCTTCTGTCTGTATCTCGATTCCATCGGTGTGTCCCCTCCTAACCGGTTAAAGAGCCCGAGAATATATATATATATACATCATTTATTTAACGTAAAATAAATAAACACACACGCACACGCACAGACTGAGCAGCCACCATGGAGCCTTTACAAACGGTTTAGCATCAGGAATGTGACCGCTGGGAACTTTATAAAAGCTCGTCGCGGGAAAGCTGGAGGTAAACGGCTCCTCGGACTGCACGTAAAGTTTTGTCGCTCAATAAATAAGCAGCACTAGGAGGAACGACGTGGCCGCCATGCCAGAGATAACGGCGCTCGAGGAAGCAATTGCTCCGAGAGGAACCCTTAACACAAACGTTTCCCTGCCGGCCTACCTGGTACGTGTGTTGGTAATTTATACTTTCCGTCAGCTTCCAGAGCATGGCGCCAATTCCCGATGGCCGAGGGTTCCAATGACACGCGGTGAGTCCTCCTGGAAGGGGGGAGGGGGTTGGAGGGGTAGTAAGGAGTCAGGAGTAGAGGGGGGGGTGTTAAAGCATCATTAATGTTCATTTACAGACGTGCCCGGTGTCAACCTTCCGACGGTATCACCGACACGACGATGAGCCGAGCGATAGAAATGATGGAGATAATCGACACACACACACACACACACACCAAGCCGAAGGTTACATTGTGCACACACCGCCCTATATTTCAGTCACGATGTCCTAGTAACAAGGCATCGACTATCGACCATGGCCCCGTAAAGGGAGCTCTTTGTGGACGATTAAAGGTCTTACCTGTCGTGCACCTTGCCTGGGAATGATGCTGTTGCACGCAGTATGGTTGGAGGTAGTGGTAGTAGGGATGGTTGCTTATTTGGTTAATGGCTTCACTCGTGGGGGAGGGATACGAAGCGCGCACGCGAGAGAGGGGGGCGCTAATTGCCAGCCCCTCCCCCAATCACGCAACACACCCAACGTGCCCACCCCACACCTGGGGATCTCGACAGTGACCGGCGATCAACACGGACGACGTCCCATTTCTCTCCAGATTCGCGACGACACGAGTCGGCAGGATCGCCATCACTGTCCAGATACCGCAGCGCTGGGAAGGCGGGAACCACGAGGTCTTTCTTTTCCTCCGAGGTTGATATACATTATACATACATATATATATATACTCTCTTTATTTATTTATAAATACAGTATTGAACGAAGCATGACGCACTGACAATGCTGTCATTTTAATAATCACAATAATAATAATAATAATAATCTTACGATTTTATACTCAAGAGTTTTAAAACATCCGCGTCGCCGATGCTGCCGATTCCGCCGATGCTGCCGATTCCGCCGATGCCGCCGATGTGTTTCATGTCACGTTGTAAATGTTCCGTTTTTTAAATATATAACAATACTATATACACTGATGTTGTAATTTAGTAGCCGAACTCGACATTGAACATGCTCACCTCGTTATCATTCGTTACTCGATTTGAAAAAGCCTTAAATGCGTCTCTCGCTGGTTATTCTGTAATTAAATACGCAGTGCCTACGTCACGATAAATTCGACGTCACGATTTGTGATGCATAATGATTACGTAACACGCCGGCCGGACACGCGCTTTGTCGGGTTCAACGTGCTGTAAAGTTTGGACAAAAGCTTCACCACACCGTCCGGGTGTAAATGGGCAAAGACTTACACAACGTAAACAATGTCACAAGTGAAGCTGGCTGGCAGGATGGCCAAAAAGGTACGCACACTCGTGTCTCAGCTATCTTGGTGGGTTCGAATCCCGACGCAGCTATAAACCGTCATGCTGGTGCTAGTCATCAATGCATGTGCCGTCCGTCTCTCGGATCCGATGGACGTGAAGCCGGGCGTCCTGCCTACCGGCATCGGGTCGTGGACGTTAAAGATCCCCACAATCGATGTCCTTCGCGAAGAGAAGGCGATCAGTGACTGTGGGGAGTTCGGCAATGGCAAACCACCTAGCGTGTCTCTTGCTGAGAAACTGCTTCGGCAGTACCGACGCTGCAACAGAAAATGATGATGATGTTGACCATGATGATTTACGTAAACTCTGGAGGAGTCCTGGTACCTTCGGCAAGTGTCGTGCACATAACAATTCAAAGTAGTCACATAAAGGAAATGAATTATGACGTGCATGCTTTGTTTATTCTATTTCCTCCTCCTCCTCTTCCTCCTCCTCTGATACACCAACGTCGTTGGTTCGAGGAAGCTCCAGATGCATTGAGAGCATTCCCAGTAAACCTTATAAGGGAAACATGAAATCAATCGCACTCATGTAATGATTCCAAATTATCATTATGAATCGTTGTAGATTTATATAAATTTTTACTCAATTATACACGTCACGCGGAGTTCGCTGATTATCAGCCAATTTACATCATCCCGCGCTATTATTCCAAAACCGTTGTCCGTCACCACCAAGTGTATTGGCGGGATGATCGGGAATCATTTGAGGAAGTCATCAAATTAACCTCCAAATCATTCCTCGATCATCGGGGGATGCGAGGACGAGATATTCCCCCGTACAGCAATGTTTATAATAAATCATTCCACCATGTTTCAATCCATACATCCAATCCCAGCGCTGTTTCCACAGTGGTTGTCGCCTTGGCAACGACATGCTTTGTTTGTAACAATTGCATTATGATGTAATAATAATAATAATGATAATCTCGAATCTTTTTATCTATATATATATATATATATTTATGTATATATAATATATATATATATATATTTATATAATTGAGCTTCATGGCACGTGAGGAGCCAGCCTTATTATACACCGCTCATTTGAACCTTCACAAACAGGCCTTTCACCGCCAATCAAGTCAGTCCGGAGCAGAATTCGCAGAAACAAAAAAATTAAATGAAACTGATTGCTTGATGTCGAGGTTTTAAAATTGGAAAAAAACAAAAAAAACATAATTAATCGAAGGGAGGAATAAACCATTTTGCCAACGAACAAAATCATCAAAATTCCAAGCTATATCCATTATAGGGTATTATTCCCAATCATAGCTGAAAACAACATAATAAATAATATAATAATATGATAAATAATATAATAATATAGGCATACATGTTATTATGAGTCTAATACTGTGCGTGAGAGTATGGAGATATATATATATATATATATATATATATATATATATAATGACATTGCGAACGATTTGATGGGAAAACAGGTGAACTCGTGGGAAATTGAACTTTCAAACTTCATTTCGATCACTGTTCATGGGGTACGGTCTACAGGAGAGACTCGAGACCAAAGCTGCCCCTTTCGAGGTCCACTTTGGTTCACACGATCCACTTAATTATACATCAAGACGACGCACAAAGGGTATGCCGAGCAGGATGTTTTATGGTCCACACATACAATGTACCCATTGTACAAACAGACACCTTCATACGATGCCAACGAACTGCCGACGTGAACATATTGCACAAGATCTTTGTAACTAATAAAAGAGTGCGTTTTATTGTATTTTTATCGTCAATAATTGATAAAGGAAAGAATAAATAATTCAAGGTAACATTTGACGTTTTCGTGTGTGCAATTATTGTTCTGTGGATAAAACGACGATTTGACTGTTAAAGCACCACGAGCGTACCTGTAGAAAGACCTCATGTTGGTCGGGTCATGTTGTGAGTGCATCGTCTGGTACAGTATGAACAACATTAACGAAACTGTTGTCTTTCCACGCAGCGTCCATGCCATCAATTTTGACTGTTTTACTGCATTAGCCACATTTGATTCCTTTTGTGCCTTTTTTTCTTGGTAGGCCACGGACTTACTGATCACCCTCGGTCCAAAAAAGCTCACTCAACGCAGGCACGGCTCAAAAACAGCCGAGATTCATCGACACAATCATCGCTGAACAGCACGCATGGAAGATCCAACTTAGCTTGCATTCGTGCAACTGATATATTTAATATGTGACACTGTTCTATGGAAACAGAAGGTAAGGGATAATTATATATATATATATATATATATATATATATATATATATATATATATATATATATATATATATATATATATATACCCATTAGTAGATGGTCCATTTCACTCAACTCTGAATGACTCTCCGACTGCCTAGCTCCGTGTGTCGCTTCATCATGACCTGGTTATCACGTTAAATCTGAATCCACAGGTATACACCTACACCTGTCCTTGCTGAGTTCTCCATAACGAACGTTAAAAATAATCCCACACTACCTTTATTTAGATATACCGAAAGTGAATGGAGTTTCCTTTTCGAATGGGACACGACCCTTAGAAAATAGTCTGCGGCAACAAGGAGTAAAACACCACACCCTTAGATCGAGTCTAATGTTGTCTGTCTCTGTCTCTGTCTCTGTGTCTGTCTCTGTCTGTCTCTGTCTGTCTCTGTCTGTCTCTGTCTGTCTGTCTCTGTCTGTCTGTCTCTGTCTGTCTCTGTCTGTCTGTCTCTATCTGTCTGTCTCTGTCCGTCTGTCTCTGTCCGTCTGTCTCTGTCCGTCTGTCTCTGTCCGTCTGTCTCTGTCCGTCTGTCTCTGTCTGTCTGTCTCTGTCTGTCTGTCTCTGTCTGTCTGTCTCTGTCTGTCTCTCTCGCTCTCTCTCTCTCTCTCTCCGATTTTCACCTTGAGCTCAAGGCCTGGAAAGACTCACAAAGTCTCAACGATAATAATGAATGAATGAATGAAACTGCTTCACCGTGAGGTTACGGAGTGATCTGTTTGGCATCTCAGCACAAGTACTTGGTTCAAGATGCTGCATAATTGATATATAATCCTCAGCCTCGGTTGCTATATACTATGTTGATCTTTGCATCACATCACAGCGTCCTTGTCCTTCGTGTGGCATACTGTATGTGTGAACAGCCGAGTCGAAAAACAACAACACGTCTGAATTGTCTGAAAAAAAGAAAAGAAAAGATCTTCCGCTTGCCCACCCTCAAAGCATTCAAAATATGCCCTTTACCACTAAATATTTTATATCTCCTCGCCCTTTACAATCCCCTCCCACCTGCTCCTCAATCACCCTTCTTCTCCGCAACTCCACGACTGTTCATTTCGGTCTTGCAAGTGAAAGGGACAGTCGAGTGTAAGAAATAGTCATATAATGTCGACAAAGGAGGAGTGAGATGGTCATATGGACCATTGTGTAATATGGATCCCATGGAATTTGTGGCCATAGCAACAACTTTTCTTCCATTTGTGTTTGATAGAAATTGCTTGTCCAAGATGGTGATGTTTTAAGGCAATCATCTTTCCTCAGCTGTTCTTTGGCATAAAAACAAGGTAAGAATGTTCATGATCATTTTGATAGACGGTGTGAAGGATTTTTTTTTTTTGGCAATTACAAAGATACGACCGTGACTAGATGATGGCGTAAGCGAGGAGAATTTATTGAATGATATCACGTGCAGTTTAGGAATATTGCACAAACACCAACTTCAATTGGCACATTCACTTTTTACCACATCCGTTCTGCCTGACTTCATGTATTTGGGTAACATGGACACGCATATTCTCCAACAAGACATCGGTTCCGCAGTTACATGCCATCACTTGTTTATATCACATATGATAAGATCAATGACGTGAGCATTTCATGAGATTGGCAGTTGGCCCGATTTGAATTTCATTGTGGGTTCAAGTGGAATTGACGACGTGCACCTGTTTTTAAAGGCAACTGCCATGTTCTGGTATACCTTGTGACCTGGTATTGCTTTAAAACCCAGAGGAAACTTCTTCTGTCGTTACAGATGCCTCAGAAGTATAGCAGTCAGAGAAAGAGAGCAGCCTGGGATGTGGGAATCATGAGGTTGGCTGTTCGGGCTGTCCAAGACGGAGACTCCCTGAAAACGACGGCGAAATGCTACAACGTCCCTCGCAACACCCCGAGGGGTTGAAAATGCTTGACATCCGCCGGCTAGTTTTTGAGTATTGTGAGCAGAAGGGAATTAAACATCCATTCAACAACCAGAAGAGAGCTGTTGGCCCTGACTGGGCACTTCAGTTCCTGCGGAAGAGGAAGCCAGAACTCATCAACAAGTCACCCGATGGAACGGTCAGAGGTTCGTGCAGACGAACAGGTTGCATCCACAATTCATTGTTTACTCACGAGTGGTTCGACTATTTTATCAAACCCGAGCAGACTAGATCCCAACCTCAGCCAATCGTACCAACATTTAACGGTCTCCCATGATGGATCTAATAGTAATAATCTCACAGGCATCCATAAAGTCCAAGAAAACAATGCCGTGATGATCTATCTTCCTCCCGATTGTACGAGCAAGATATAACCCTTGGATTGCAGTTTCTACCTCCACTCGCCTCAATCACATCTATGAATGGAAGTTCAGACATGGTTGCACAGCCGTTGTGGTGAGCCATTGATTGAATATCGAGTTGGCGGTCATAAGGAAAGTATACAAGAAGGCTGTGACCAGCGAAAAAGCAGTGAGTGATTTCAGAGTCACTGGGGTTCAACCATTCAACTCGGATGTGTCTGGTAATGAGGGTTTCAAAGCAGTCGAGATGGCAGAAAAGCTCGGGATACAGGACAACTTGGATGACCAGTTTAAGCAACAGAAAGGTGATTCTGTTAGAAGTGTTTCAGACTGATCTTCCACATCTCTTCACGACTGGAAAATGCCTTGGATGTCCATCCAACCCTGGGGATGCTTTCACATATTCATCTTTATCTGGAGAGCCTCATGCTTCAAGTGCTTCAGCCTTGTTCTCCGAGCTGATGGACATTCAGAGGAAATACATTTGGTGTTCTGTAGCTCATACTAAAGTGACTAGTCTATTAACTTCATTATTGTACAAAAGGGAGCTGCAGGCAGAGGCAATGTTCAAGGCTCATGGCGTAGGGACTAAGGTGACTACATCTAGTAAAGGTCCAGGAGTCGTTCAGACATTGAAAAATAAATATAGCCTGATGGAATGATTGACTCCACAGAAAGGACCCTTTCTTGCAAGGACCCTTATGTATCCCTTGATTCATGATGCAAATGTTTCATTTTTTTTTCTTGTTGCAAATTAGTTCATGTTAATTATGTTGCCACAAAGTTCAAGGGATTGCATCATGTACAAGTTCTCCGATTCTACCAATTCAAGTTTCAATAGAATGAAAGGGGTCAATATGGACCCTTAGGATCAGTATGCATCGGAGGAAGTTATTGCCTTTTTGAAATTATTTATAGAATGTATATGTTTGAGTGCTTTGTGATAAACAATTTTAGTTGTTTAGGTAACCATGGGTGTGTCCATGTACGTCTAGAAGTAAGACAGTGACAGACATAATCCAGGTTCCATTTCCTTCAGAGAAAGATTATTAAGAGGTCCATAATACCTGTTCTGTAGAACACACTCTCTGCCATAAAAATCTGTACACGTCATTGTTGTTGATATGATTATTAATGTCTTTGTCTTCTTCTTCTTCCGTATGCAGCACACGGCTGCAGGATAGCATCATTGCTTGAGTGTGCGGCTATGCCGCTGATGCAGTGCCCTCTGTTGGTGAGGGCAGGAATTTGTAAGTTGTTCATGGTGCCAGCGATAGCTCGCCTACTCTCTGTGAAGGACACCATGGGATATTTAGCGTACACCAACTAATGCCGCCATCAGACAGGACGCCCAATTTAATGTCCATCCGAGGGACGGCGCACCCACTGAAGAATCAACCTGCCTGTGAAACACTGGGATGATGGTGTATAGCTGGGTCGGGATTCAAACCCAGGCTAGACAGCTTTGAGGTGAGTGTGCGTATCTCTATGCCATCGTGCCAGCCTTATTTATGTGACACCATGGAACACAGATGAGGTGAAAACCTCTGACGGAGATAAATGATGAATAATCACATGTCCATTTAATTGTGACCTAATCACGTAATGCTGCGTTGTGTTGAATGTTTTCACATCGGTAGCTAACGTGGAAGTATCAATCTCAATATAGTACCGGGTATGTCTACCTCCGGCAGCAATCACTGCATTGCACCGTCGTCGTATTGACAGTATGAGCACTCGAATCTGAGCCTAAGGAAATCGCATTTCATGCCCAAATCAGCTCCTGTTCCAGCTCATTGAGAGTCCGTGGCTATCTTGGCAGGGTTCAAATGCGTTGATCAATGATATCGCAGAGATATTGAATTGGATGTAAATCTGGCGAGATGGCAGCCAAAGTGTCATGATGGTAAATTTGGCCTTGACAAGAACATTCCTTGTTTGAATGGCTCTGTGAGCAAGAGCATTATTGTGCATCAAGATGATTCCTGGATCATGTTGCTGAAGGGCAGGAAACGTACGTCACTGTACGACGTCATTAATGTATCAATCTGCCAACAGATTGCCAAGGATACCAAGGATCAAGTTGGTGTGAAAGGTTTCAGCAATACCACCCAACATAATGACACTTCCATGTTCAAAATTTGAGGTTTCCTCGAATCCTAGACACAGTCTCGAGCCCTGTTCTTCATTGCATGGCCCGTGAGCCAGTGGCGGCCCCTGGTGGCCGAAAGTGCGGCCCTTGACGTGCGGCCAATAAAACACAAATGTGAAAACACCTCATCATATTGTGCAATAAATGCTATCAAATTGACCCAATGGTTTCAAATGAGTGTTCCAACGCGAAGCATAAGAACATAACTACATCAGGATATGGTTGCAGTATACAAAAAAATTATGCTTGCAGCCCAGTTAACCACAACGAAGAAGAGTATGTGGAGGTGGGGCCAGGTAGCAGCCATTATGGAGTCCTGCAGGTGGTGTGGCGGCTCTCACACAGATGTCTTTTCGGCAAAAGTGGCCTCTAAACCAATCGTGAAGATCACTGGTCTCGGGCATATCGCTTATTGGGTCTTCTGTCCCATGAAGGAGGTGTATCATTATTGTACAACATCCGTTCTGGAGGAGTCCTGGTATGACGTGCACGTGCACAGCCATCGTGGAGGCTGACGTGCACAGCCATCATGCCTTTCAAGGAGGAATCTGGATTCATCACTGAACATAATACTTTCCCATCACCTCTGTATCCATCGGACATGCTGATTTCACCACTGTAAGCATGCCTGAATGTATCGCGGTGCAAGTCTTGGACACAGCACTGGACGATAAACAAGAATCCCTGCTTCATGGGAATGCCTCAATACAGTGTTGACAAGTATCTTGTGAGTTCCAGGGAGTGTGTTTACAGTACTCTGGGCAGTTTAAAACTGATTGTGTAGATGTGTCATGCAAATGTATCGGTCTTGAGTGGCAGTTGTTATCCTGGGACATCCATTTCTTGGCATATCTCTTGTTGAACCAGCAGCTTGATAACATCTTCTGAGGTCATAAACAATTCCTCTCTTCACATTGGAGCCTTACAACATGGTTAATGGAAGACCCTGCTTGAAGTTGTGCAATGATTTGATTCCTCTAATTTTTTGACAGATGTGGGCTTGTAGTGGATTTTTACCCCATGCACACGAAGCTAAAAGTGAGATTAAGCAATTTGTTCACGTCTGTCCGTCCATACATCCATCTTTATCAGTTTATGATGAAGGAACAACTTATTTAAGTTGAATATTATATTTTGAACACGAATCGAAAAACAAATCTGCCATTGAACAGTACTCGGGTCTCTGAATTTGTCCTCATTGCATATACACAGAGATACATGATATTGTTACTCTGTCTGCCTTGAAAAAAGAACAAAAAAAAAACTTCCTCATTGTAAGGACATCATAAAGGACACATACAACAGGTATGAATAACTAATGTATGTGTTACATAGGGTGGTGTGATAGACGCTGCATCAATACCAGTAAAACTGAAATTTCTTTACTTATACAACTTGTCTTTTTTATAAATGAATATACACTTAAACACTGAAGAAAACAAATCGCCTTCTAAATACGTCCAAGAACCTCCAGTTTTGCGGGACTTGGACATGTTCTATAGGTTGTGTATAAGACTGCTTCAATTGTGCTAAAGTTCGGGATTTTTTTTTTAAGAGCCTTGTAAAAAATCATTATTGCATTAAAATTGAAGTATATACTTGAACATTCCATGGAATATCATGTTCAATGAACTCTCTAGTTACCTCCACCACCAAAGGAGGATGGAGGTGATGTTTTCACCCCGTCTGTCTGTTTGTTTGTCTGTGAGCAGCATATCTCAAAAGGTTGTGGACGGATTCGGCCAAAATTTGGTGGACACTTTGCTTGTGTGACAAGGATGAATTGATTAGATTTTGGTGAAGATCTGCATAGGTAAAATAGACACCTGCATAGGTAAAATAAGTAACTGTGGATACTTTACGTGAATTATAATATATATTTTTAAACATACATATATATCATGTATAGATAATATATTATATATATATATTATATATATATATATATAATATAATTATATCGAATATAAAAAGCTCTTTCCATCCACTGATTCACTGACTGACTGATATTAAAGATCGGTGCCTTCCAGGTGATGTAGAAAGCTAAAATTTTGCATTCCAATGGACATCAAAGCCAGTACACCCGGAAAAAAAAATCACAGAATCAGACAACAACCATGCATGAAAACATAAATAAATGAAAAACAAAAAAAAGAAAAGCAATGAATGAAAACAAGTGAAATCCTTCAATACAGCACGTGTGGTGAAGCAAATGAGTACACTAATGTTAACATATGCAATTTATGCTTTTTCAGTTGAAAAACAATTAAAAAGCGTACTTAATATTTGAAATGTAAAAATCTTGTTATTATTGTGATAAGCACCTTTATATATAACAGAAGGAATGAAATCGTTCGATACAGTTGGCAGGAGCCGCAAAAGAATGATAGCATAAGAAGAACTTAGCTTCAGCTTCGCATCGGCGATCGCGCGAAATGCGATGGTGGGCGGAAATGACGTCTTTCGGCGCGAAATGCGATGGTGGGCGGAAATGACGTCTTTCGGCGCGAAATGCGATGGTGGGCGGAAATGACGTCTTTCGCGCAAAATGCGATGGTGGGCGGAAATGACGTCTTTCGTTCGTTCGTACATGAAAGGGGCGCGTTTCTTGGTTTTTCCCGTCAAGCAATAAATTAAATGGTTTTCACATATATAACACATTAGTTTCACAAATTTCCATTGAAATACTCGGGTATTTCATCAATTCTCGCTATTTCCGTCTAGTACGCACTGCATCTACGGACGGCCGTCATTGGCTGTCTTGATGCACGTTGGGGGGGGGGACACGGAGACTGGTAGACGTGGTAGACACCGGGGACATTTCAAACTCGGTGCAATTGTATACAGCGCACGCGCTATAAAAATGCAGGTGAGTGACTCAAGACAATGGGGAAGCAAGGTAATTTTGTGTGCCGATGGACATCGAAGCTAATACACCAGAAGAAAAAAAAAATCACAGAACCGTCGGAAAGCATCCGTAAATGAAAAATAAATAAATAAATGAAAAATCAAATGCAGGTGAGCGCTCAGAGACAATGGGAAAACACAGTTTGATTGCTTACACAATGTGTAAATACACACCCAGCTATTATTATATAAAGTTATTTGTAACCACTGACTGACTCACTGATATTAACGATCGGTACCTTCTGGGTGATGTAGAATGCTGAAATTTTGCATGCCGATGGACATCGAAGCCGCTTCACCGGAAAAATTCACAGATTCGGCGGAAACCATCCGTAAATGAAAAATATAAATAAATGAAAAAAATAAAAATAAAATGCAGGTGGAGCGACCTGAGACAATGGGGAGGCACAATTTGTATGCTTACACAATGTGTAATAACACCCTGATATATATATATATATATATATATATACCTGCAAAATTATTCAGGATTTGAATATCTCCCAAGCTGTCATCCTGATGTTTCGCATGCAGGACGAGGCATCAATGTGTGTGCCATCCTTCCAATGGATGTCAAGCCAGAGGAGCTATCCACCAGCATCTGTCTTTGGTGTTCATTAAAGATCGCATGGTGTCTTTCCCAAAGAGTAGTCGAGTTGTTCCCGGCATGCTGAGCAAATTATCAATTTCTGCCCCAATTAACTGCTAGAAAGGCAATGTCATAATCCTTAAAAAAAAAAAAGACTGTTTTGGTCATACCAGTCTCTTTAAATCGCTAAAATATATCTTTAAATGTAATTCACATCTCTTTTATATTTATTAGTACCTCCAGTGAAATTGTGACCAAGAACTGAAATACCACACCAGCATTTGCTGCAAGGGTCTTGACCAATCGGGAGCATCTACCACATATCCACCCTGTTAAGGATGCATTATACGGTTTATGAGGATTTGGAACTCTGGCAAGGAAATAAGATATTAAAGTTAAAATAGAAATTCTGGTTTTAGTCGCAGTCTGTGAAAGACACGGAACAGCCCACTGCTAAAAGCAATTCTACACTGCTAACCACAGTAGCACTCAGCTTACACAGACGTTAGAAGCCTTTTTCGAAGCAAATACCAGCCAATCCCTTGGGAAGATAATCAATCCATGGCCACATTTCTGGCTGACTGGCCGTCTCTGATGAGAGGTTACTTTTTCATATAACAAAGGAAAAAAACCAAAAGGCATTACAATAAAGCTAAGCATGTGTTCTTCAGTAATGAAAACAAAGCTTATCAAACTAATACACATGCACTTTGGCTCAAAGGCCAACGATCAAGGTCAAGGTCATACAAAACCATGTACATCCAAGCCCACAGGGCCAAAATGCATGGCCATCCCATCAATGTTAGGAACTGCTAGCCTTTGTCAACATGGATCAGACTTGCTCGTACTATAAGGAACCTTCTTTCCACTGGGTTGTTGTGTGAAAGCCTAAGAAAAAGTGTTTGGTGTGAGATTTTAATATCTGGGCAGTGTAAGGGCCTTAAACAGTGGGTTTGTTGTTTTTTTGGTGGGGGTGGGGGGGTTACATTTTATATCTGGGTGTGAGCCAAAATATGAGCTCATGTCATGCTATGTGACATGGTAAAGGATAGATGCAGCACACAGCTTGGCTCTGGTGTGGTTGATTTATTGATATCTAACCGATTTGATAAGTCTTGTGTAATTATAAATCTCACCTGTTGGTTATAATTAAAAGTGCCTTTGACTGTGCAGCTCGTGTATCACGTCTTGTCAGAACCAAAACAGATCTTCATCTATAAATTTGTTCCATTTAAACATCTATTTTTTTTTTTTAAGTACGTACTACATAACCCAAAACGAAGTCCATCTCTGATCGCCGACATATTGAGGTGACACATACAACTCTGCAAGACTTCATCAGATCAAAACAGCAGTGACATCACTTATTTTCCACATGACCAT
>CM068955.1:113546294-113548343 GCA_035128595.1 Eptatretus atami
GCCAATGGACCGACCACGTGTTTGCATCACGTTGATCAGCATCTCAAGGAGATGGGGATGGGCCAGGCATCTGCCTGGGGGATGGCCAGGTGGAGGCCCCGGAGTACGGGCGGAAAGTGGACGTAGGAACACGCTGCTCCGCCGTGCATGCGAGATAGAGATAGAGATAGAGATAGAGGTAGAGATAGAGATAGAGATAGAGATAGAGATAGAGATAGAGATAGAGATAGAGATAGAGATAGAGATAGAGATAGAATAGAGATAGAAAAGAGATAGAAATAGAGAATAGAAATAGAGATAGAGATAAATAGAGATAGAAATAGAGATAGAAATAGAGATAGAAATAGAGATAGAAATAGAGATAGAAATAGAGATAGAGATAGAGATAGAGATAGAAATAGAGATAGAAATAGCATAGAAATAGAGATAGAAATAGAGATAGAAATTAGAGATAGAAATAGAGATAGAGATAGAAATAGAATGAGATAGAAATAGAGATAGAAATAGAGATAGAAATAGAGATAGAAATAGAGATAGAAATAGAGATAGAAATAGAGATAGAAATAGAGATAGAATAAGATAGAAATAGGATAGAGATAGATAGAAATAGAGTAGAGATGAAATAGAGATAGAATAGAATAGAGATAGAAATATAGATACAGATAGAGATAGAGATAGAGATAGAAATAGAGATAGAAATAGAGATACAGATAGAGATAGAGATAGAGATAGAAATAGAGAGAGAAATAGAGATAGAAATAGAGATAGAAATAGAGATAAATAGAGATAGAATAAATAGATAGAGAGAGAGAGACTTTTGTATCTTTTATTATAAAAAATAGAAAAGAAAGCCCCCAAATGGGAGTTACATTTTCATTTCAGAGAAAGAAAGAAAACCAAGAAACAATTTCTGAAGAAAGGAAAGGATGAATCGGGTGATTATATACAAAACATTTCACAAAAGGATAAACATTCTCCTCGGACTTTGCAAATAACTTCTTTTATACACCATTTTGATTCGAACTGTGTAATCTTCCAGTTACTGAAAAGAAAGCAAAATCCAATTTAACACGACTTATTACAAGGTTTTGGAACAAAAACAAAGCATCTTCATCATTTACTCCAACACCATCAAGTTTTCTTTTCCTTGACTTATATACTGCCATCTTTGCCTGAGCAAGCAGGAAATTGGCTAACACAGCATTGGGATTTTTGTGTGGGATATCCAATCCACAGATGAACACACAAGTGTTAAAAAACAAACCAAACCTCACAAAACAATTCTGAAGTAAAATAAATAAAGGTGCCAACCATTGGCATTCAACATAGATGTGAAAAAGGTTTTCAGATTTCTTACAAAAAGGACATTCATCTACAAGCAGATTTGAAAAATGGTGTAACAAGTTATTAGAAGAAGGATCCAGTGTACTAGTCTCCATTGGAGGTCGCCATGTCGTGGTGGTACAGGAGGGTGATAAAAACCTTTCCAGTTGGGAAAATAAGGGGGAGAACAAGGTAAGAGGTCTCTCCATCGAACCCTCTGCCGTGTTATTTGCTGCTGCGAAAGAAATTTTACACAACCCAAATAACGGTCTTTTTGTTTGGGAAGGCCATTGAGGCCGACGTTAAAAGGGGGACAAGGAAGAGAGCTGGCAAGAGAAAAAGCACATACGAGTTCAGGAAAGGTAGAGAGAGAAGGTATTCGATGTGCATTTTGTTCATGCTTTGGTGGTCTTGCTCCCAAGCAGGTGCGAGCTGTGTGCATGTCCAAAGCACACTACTAATATGCGTGCCACGATTCGAGAGGATCGCACATCGACCAGGCTTGCAAATGCATCAGCTCCGATCCAGCTGCCGTTTGGGCTGAGAAGATTTGCGACAGATTTAACGCCCTTGTCGGTAAAGCGTTGAAAAAAAACCTAATCATCAGGATATCATGGAAAAAGGAGTTGTAGAACAAAGGTTCTTCCAGAAACATCTGTTTCGTGTAAGAATGGGTTGATCTTGTTATTGTCAGAGCTTGCCACGCATTTAGCATGCTCTGATAGA
>CM068955.1:113555013-113575901 GCA_035128595.1 Eptatretus atami
AAAAACTAGATGGTATTCATAGAATATGTAAACTATTCCACGCAGTCTTAAAAGGATTTGGTGCGAGCCAACTCTTCTGGCGGCAAATTTATAATTGCATCTACCAACATTTCTGCGGTAAATGTGTACAAATTACAATTTGAAAAGTTTGCTATAAGAGTACATTCAAAAGCCTTTACAAAGTGGCTTTTATTTTTGTTCTCGACAGTTTTCATAACTACCAAGGCTGATAAAGATGCTGGAATAGATCGCTGAAGTATAAATCTGGAGATCGTTGAAATGTCAAAATGTACTTCTGCTTCTTCTTCTTCTTCCTCGCATATTTTCACCAGCCGAGCACAATAAAGACTGAAGCGATTACAATGATAATTTCTAATGTGAGGAAGTGACATTGTCTCTGGGCATTAGGCTTTGTTTAATTCACCAGGTAAGTTCTGAGGGGGTGTGCATCATCCAAGTAATATGTGCTATATTAGTATATATCAAATGGTCATGTAACATGTGGTAAAGTTTCATTTTCCTCCGTTGAACAGTTTTCCATGTACGCTCATTATGCGCTGTATCAAATGGTCATGTAACATGTGGTAAAGTTTCATTTTCTTCGTTGAATGGTTTTGATGTATGCTCAATATGTGCTGTATCAAATGGTCATGTAACTTGTGATAAAGTTTCAATTTCCCTCCGTTAAATGGTTTTCGTATGTACGCTCAATATGTGTGCTGTATCAAATGTTCATGTAACTTGTGATAAAGTTCAATTTCCTCCGTTGAACGGTTTTGATGTACCTCACATATGTGCTTTATCAAATGGTCATGTAACTGTGTGATAAAGTTTCAATTTCCTCCGTTGAAGGTTTTGATGTACGCTCAATATGTGCTTATCAAATGGTCATGTAACTTGTGATAAAGTTTAATTTCCTCCGTTGAACGGTTTTCGATGTACGCTCAATATGTGCTGTTATCAAATGGTCATGTAACTTGTGATAAAGTTTCAATTTCCTCCGTTGAATGGTTTTGATGTACGCTCAATATGTGCTATATCAAATGGTCATGTAACTTGTGATAAAGTTTCATTTTCCTCCGTTAATGGTATTTGATGTCGTGCTCAATATGTGCTGTATCAAATGGCATGTAACTTGTGATAAAGTTTAAATTTCCTCCGTTGAACGGTTTTCGATGTACGCTCAATATGTGCTATATCAAATGTCATGTAACTTGTGATAAAGTTTCATTTCCTCCGTTAAATGGTTTTGATGCATGTGCTCAATATGTGCTTATCAAATGGCATCTGTAACTTGTGATAAAGTTTCAATTTCCTCCGTTAATGGTTTTCGATGTACGCTCAATATGTGCTGTATCAAATGTTCATGTAACTTGTGATAAAGTTTCAATTTCCTCCGTTGAACGGTTTTGATGTACGCTCAATATGTGCTATATCAAATGGTCATGTAATTGTGATAAAGTTCATTTTCCTCCGTTAAATGGTTTTGATGCGTGCTCAATATGTGCTATATCAAATGTTCATGTAACTTGTGATAAAGTTTCAATTTCCTCGTTGAACGGTTTTCGATGTACGCTCAATATGTGCTGTATCAAATGGTCATGTAACTTGTGATAAAGTTTAAATTTCCTCCGTTGAAC
The DNA here is from genome assembly GCA_035128595.1 of Eptatretus atami. Lineage (NCBI taxonomy): Eukaryota > Metazoa > Chordata > Myxini > Myxiniformes > Myxinidae > Eptatretus > Eptatretus atami. The sequence goes on from CM068955.1 coordinate 113,556,654, forward strand.
GGTTTTCGATGTACGCTCAATATGTGCTTATATCAAATGGTCATGTAACTTGTGATAAGTTTATTTCCTCGTTGAAAGGTTTTGATGTGTTGCTCAATATGTGCTGTATCAAATGTTCATGTACTTGTGATAAAGTTTAAATTTCCTCCGTTGAACGGTTTTCGATGTACGCTCAATATGTGTTTATCAAATGGTCATTGTAACTTGTGATAAAGTTTTAAATTTCCTCCGTTGAACGGTTTTCGATTGTACGCTCAATATTGTGGTTATATCAAATGGTCATGTAACTTGTGATAAAGTGTTAAATTTCCTCGTTGAACGGTTTTCGATGTACGCTCAATATGTGTTATATCAAATGGTCATGTAACTTGTGATAAAGTTTAAATTTCCTCCGTTGAACGGTTTTCGATTTATGCTCAATATGTGCTTGTATCAAATGGTCATGTAACTTGTGATAAAGTTTCAATTTCCTCCGTTGCAACGGTTTTCGATGTACGCTCAATATGTGCTATATCAAATGTCATGTAACATGGTGATGAGAGTTGTCAATTTCCTTCGTTAAATGGTTTTCAATGTACGCTCTTAACAAAATGCAAACATGTACGAACATAAGCAATCGGTCACGCACATACGTGACCGATTGCTCAACCCCACGTTTCACTTTGCATGAGCGAGGTAATAAATACTTCTTGGATCTTCTGTCTGCATCCGGATCTTCACCGAAATTGAATCAATTCGTCATTGTCCCACACCCAACGTCTCCACCAAGTTTCGTCAGAATCTGTTCAATATTTTTTGACATATCATACTCACAAACAATGACGGGGAGGGGGGGGGTGAAAACGTATCCTCTATCAACCTTCGGTGGCAGAGATAACAAGTTATCATTTATAGGTTAAAAGTAACAATATGTAAATATCAAGAATACCTGTATTTCAAATGTACATGGAACAAGTTTCCATCGTCTCTGGGTTTGTAACGATATTAACAATGACATTGTGTACCTTGAATTGGATGGTGCAATGAAACGTTTTTATTGCACATTGTACAGTATATAGCTATTGTACCATGGTTTTTGTTTGTGCATTGAGCAAACTTCGACAAGGACATGATGTATTAAAAAACAAAATAATTTATTAACAAACTTATAATAATAAACATGTACCACAGATGCACAAAACAGTCGTTTCAAGTGTAGCCTTACCCATCAGGAGTAAATAGGAATATGATAAATACAATTGATAAATATTATGACGTAATTGAAACCAGATCCATACTCAAGTGATCAGTTGAGCAACTTAGTTGCCTGCAACCGAATTGCTTATATGTAGACGGTTTTGCAACCTGCCGTTACCCCATGCATGTGAAAAGCGCGGTTAAGCAACTGGTTCACTTTGTTTGTCTGTCTGCCTATAAATATCAGTTTATAATCGAGGAACAACTTGATTTTAATTGAATGTCATATTTTGAATATATTAATCGGAACATGAATTGGAAAACGAATCTGTGGTTTATCTGTAAGTACTTTGCCTCTGAAGTCGTCCCAATCACACATAAACAGAGAGGAGTGAGATTTAAAAAAATAAAAAATTATATCAGCCTGTCTGGCAGTCAAACAAAATTGAAAATCATTTTAAACATGAAACTGTGTTTTTCATGACGTCATAAATGACACAAACAAAAGGCACGAATAAATAAATCAACGTGTTAAATAAGGTGGAGTTTAAGATGCTGCATCAACGGCGGTAAATTTCCCAAAAAAATTTTTTGACAACCTTTAAAATCTTTATTTTATTCAAATTGAATTATATACTTGAACACTGAAGAACACAAATCGACTTTTTGGCACTTTCAAAACCCTTCTGGTTCGCAGTAATTGGACAGAATATTACAGCGTTTTACGTCAACACGCCCAATCAAATTTGGCGCTGGCAGACCCCTCCTTTGTCCTTGTTTCTCAAGACTGCACGGGGTAAGGTACTCTTATGAACCCTCTAGTTTATAGTTGAGACAGGTTCGACTTTAAAGCGATTTGTAATGACATGACATCACGTGCACATTTGCAAACAAGGAAGCCCTTGGTTGTTGTAAACTTATAATCCTGATTGTGCAACGTGGGACAATGTTGTGCAAGTAATTGATCATACCAAGACAGATCTAGAGAAAATCGAGTTATTGACTTCTACTCACCACTAAAGGTCGATGACTTTGTCCACTCTCTGAGCAGTGCCCTGTAAGCTGTTAAGCTTGAGTGTGGGTGAAGACAGTTACAAGTTTAACGAGAATGGCAATTAGTAGAACGCATACCTCCACCACGTAATGCCTGACCCACGAGAACATTCGCACCCATTACATTTTTCAAATATCATGCTATACAGACTACAGTACTATATCGTTTTTCGCCCTTTCTCTCAATGGTGAAGAATCACTTTGAAAATAAAATTATTCTCGTATCCAGATCCGGAGTCGGATCTTCACCAAAATCGAATCAATTCGTCCTTGCCATACACCCAAGCTGTCCACCAAGTTTCATCCAAATCCGTCCACAACTTTTTGATATATCATTCTGTATCTTGGTTTAACCTTGTCTCTCAATGGTGAAGAATCACTGAAAAAATTCCAGTAGCCGGATTCAGAGCTTCACCAAAATCGAATCAGTTCGTTCTTGTCACACACCCACCCTGTCTGCCAAATTTCATTTGAATCCGTCTGCAACTTTTTCAGATATCCTGCACACGAACAAACAAACAAACAAGAAAAAAATGTCGTGCAGAGCACGATACTTGCAAAATCCATAAAACAAATTTGACCTCAAAAATCATTTCTGGTTGAATTCCTTGACTAAATACGCAACTCCTCTTCAAATTTCAAGTGAATCGGAAGAAAATTGACAATTTTAGAAATTCAGCCTGTGTTGACCTTTTTGCCTATGTTAACCTCAAAAATAATTGGTTGAATTCAGTGACCTGATATGCAAATCATCTTCAAATTTCAAGTCAATCGGATAAAAATCGAGGATTTTACAAATTCCTCCTTTGTTGTTGACCTTTGGCCTATGTTGACCTTTTGACCTCAAAAACAATAGGATTCTTGCTTATGACAAACTACTATTTGGTGAAATTTCATGAAGATTGGCTTGAAATTGTGACCTGTGAAATTGTGACCCCCTATCCAAAGATTGCCATGTATACATCAAATTATCCATTTCATCAAGATTAAAAATGACAATCTTAATCAAATCGGATAAAAATTGATTATTTTTCAAATTGAAATTGATGATTTTGGAAGTTTGACCTTGAGTTGACATTTGACCTTTTGATCTCAAAAATAGTTGGTTTCCCAATTCAGTAATGCACTATGCAATTGCTATTGAATGCCCAAGTCAATCAGATGAAAATTGATGATTGTAGAAGTTTTACCTTTAATTAACCTTCTGATCTCAAAAATAGTCGGTTTCCCAATCCAGTGATGCAATATGCAAATCCTGTTCAAGTCAATCGGATGAATAATGACGATTTTAGGAATTTGACCTCAAGATGACCTTTGACCTGTCACCTCAATATCAATAGGCTTTTCAGTTGAGACTACCTCTACAACTTGAAGTTTCGTGAAGATCGGTTTTAAATTCTGACCTGTGGGCGATTGACAGACAAACAGACAGAACAAGAAGAGGACGTCGTGCAGAGCACGATACTTGTAAAATGCATTAAAAAAATTTGACCACAGAAATAATTGGTGCTTGAATTCAATGACAGAATTTGCAACTCCTCTTCAAATTTCACGTCAATGGGATGAAAATTCACAATTTCAGAAATCCGGCCGATGTTGACCTTTTGGCCTGTGTTGACCTCAAAAATAATTGGTGCTTGAATTCAGTGACCTGATATGCAAATCATCTTCAAATTTCAAGTCAATCAGATGAAAATTGAGGATTTTATAAACACCACTTTAGTTGTTGACCTTTTGGCCTGTGTTGACCTCAAAAATAATTGGCTAGTTGAATTCAGTGACCTAACTGAAATGCAAATCCTCTTCAAATTTCAAGTCAATTGGATGAAAATTGAGGATTTTATAAATACCACCTTAGTTGTTGACCTTTTGGTCGATGTTGACCTCAAAAATAATTGACTAGTTGAATTCAGTGACCTGAAATATAAATCATCTTCAAATTTCAAGTCACTCGAATGAAAATTGAGGATTTTAGAAATTTTATAAATTTGTTGGCCTTCTACCTATTTTGACCTTTTGACCTCACAAACAATAGGCTTCTTGCTTAAGCCAAACTCTACCATGTGGTGAAGTCTCGTGAAGATCGGTTTGAAATTGTGACCTGTCGGCGATTGACAGACAAACAAAGACAGGGACAGACAGACAACAACAAAATCGACTAACCAATACACTTGAAAAATCTCCGATTTTGCAAGTAACAGACGCACAAACAAACAAAGACAGATGGGGGTGAAAACAAAACCTCCTTCCACCTTCGGTGACAGAGGTAATAAGAAGCAAGAAATAGCGTATCACCAGTGGGCCAATTCGGCGTCGTGTCCACAAAATAATATAATCAACTTGGTGACTCGGGTGTCAAAAACGGCCAGTGCCCGTGAGAATAGGCTGCTCACCAAAAGAGGTTCAATGATAGTAGTCCCATGATCGAAAGGAGCAAAAAGCCACTGAAGATAGAGCCGTGGTACAAAGCTGTGGGTGCAAGAGCAAAGTGCTGCTGGAGGACAGGGCCACGGACATCGTTCAACTCCAGCGAACTCCAGCAAACTTTAGTTTAACTCCGGTAAAACTCAAGTCTGAGTCATTCACACGATGGTGTAAATAGCGAGCTGCCAGGCAGGGAAGTGTTGTCAAACTTTGTTAAAGCCTTCCTCTCTGCTCGTCCCTCGAGGGGGAGATCAAAGAGCCCGATAGTAGTTTGGGGCAAAATTATTGGTTGGAAACCAGATTAAAACAATACCTACATTACTGCCATTGTTTGGACAAGTAAATGGAACAAAGTTCATGATATAAAAATACGAACAAGTGGCACTGATGAAAAACACATAACAGATCACTTGCATGCAAGGAAGTTGCACAATTTCTTGAGCGATTTGGTTGCACAACTGATCTCTCCGGTGTGGATCGGGCTTTACACACTTCAAGCAGTTGAAGGTTATTTGATTTATCTGATAGTTAAATGATCAAGACAAACAGTGTTGTCGAATATAATCCTTGCAATGCATCAAAAAAGTTAATTTTATCAACCTTGTTTCAGTTCATATGGTGCTTCCTCAAGTAATTAATGAAGTTAGGGCTGTATGATGGGGCGGAGAGGGGGGTCAGAACTGGCGCCCTCCTCTCCCCCAGCTAACTATCGTGTGCCAAATAAATAGATTTCCTAAAAAATTACCTTTTCTGCTATTGTTTTTGATTATCTTACTTGTTACAACAACATTCCGTCTCAACCTACCTGACAGGTAAACTTGCCAATGTATCTTGGACAACCTCCTGCATCCCCCTTCCGTTTTTTTTGAAATTTTGGATACATCTCTGGAAATCTAATTGAGAAATCAAATAAATGGTTGTGAATGGCCCATATTATTTGCTTACAGTGCCAATACTTTTGCTCAAACTCAGAGTGAACTTCAGAGGTCTGTGCCGCACAGTGCCAGACAAGCGTGGTGGAACACGGGACATGGCAGGTTCCCCACTGTTTCCCACTGGTCTTTCACGGGGTCATAAACGTCAAGCGCGTCTGAGTCGGTAACAATTCCACCGGGTCTCACGTATCGACCACCAGACACCCAGACGCGTCCATCCAGCTCGCAGGCGGCATGATGCATCCGGGGGGTGTGCAGGTATGCGGTACGAGAAAACTTATTCGTGTGAGGCTCGTACACCAGCACACGCCTCGTAAAGCCTGCATGAGCAGGGAGGGAGGAGGAGAGGAGACATGCACATCATTGGAAAATACCTTGGACTGAAAACCTTCAAAAAAAATTGATGCAAGTAATAAAAAAGTATTTTAAAATGTAAAAGGATGCAGAGATGGTCACAATAAATTATCATGTGAAACCAACCCAACATCTTTCTTTGAATAATGGTTGCTCATTGTCCATCCATGCATTCATTTGCAATGACAGTGTGTGGTGATTGTGTCCATGTATGAAATTGACCAGTGAAATATGAAACCATTAACACACATATACACACACACATGGATACTTTGAGACCTGGTAGATCTCCATTCCATCTCCTGAAACCCACCCACATGTGGAGATAGTAGCCAACAACAGCAACGATGTTGAAATCCTTCCAACACTGCCCAACAGTGAGCTCTGGTACCTGTTGATATGTTTATGTTGTGTGTATATCGCATCCAAAATGCGGCGAAAGTTGCGGCGGGTATAATAGGTTTTGAAAATCGAGATTATCCCTTGAAGGGTGGTTGGATCAGGGAGGTGGTGTTGGGCGGCAGGAAGATCACCTCGACGTTCGGGTGAGCCACATTCAGGTCCCCAGGGTGATCATGAGAGTTGTCGACAAGCAAAAGAACTTTGACCACAAGGTTTTGTTTCACCAGGTACCTCTCCACCTGATGGATGAAACAGTTATGGAAGCAGTCCATGAAAATTGTTGCCATCACCCATGCTTTCCTGTTGGCCCTCCAAAACACAGCAGCATTTGCTTGTTCTTGCCCTTGGAGCATGCGAGTTCAGGAAACGGTGCAGCATCATGGGCTTCATCATACAGTCGCCTTTTGCATTTGCACAGAGGAGAAGAGATACCCGGTCCTTTACGGCCTTGAATCCCAATGCTGTCCCCTCGTGCTTCGAGATAAAAGTTCGCGTTGGCATATTTTTCCAAAACAGGCAGGTCTCGTCAGCATTGAACACCTGCTCAATGCTGACGCTGGCAGTTACCCCTTCTCCTAGATGAGCTGCATGAGTTGAGCAGGGAACATTTTGGCCACCTCGTGGTCCACGGAGGCACGCTACCCTGGCAGTTTAATATTGCCGAGACTGTAGCGCTTCTTGAAGCAGTCAAATCATCCCCTGCTCGTTTGGAATGGACTGGGGTTGCTCGTACCGTCACTCATGCGAGCACCACTCACACCAGCCAGATGCGCCTACATACGCATCGCCTTTGCTCAAATGAGAGGTCAACTTAAAGGCATGTTCTTCTGTGTGTTGTCCTCCATCCATACACTGAGAGCCTTCTTCATCCTTTGTATGTGGACATCCCAGACGTGGGTGACCACTTTAGTGCTCGGTACAGCACTCGCCGCAACACTTTTTTGGATTATCTTCTCGTTCTTCCATATGTAGCGAATGATGGATTTGTTTATTCCATACAGTCTGCCCACAGAGGCCACACTCTGTCCTCTCGACAGCCGGTCCAGCAGCTCCAATTTATCGCTCAGACTCCTCACTTTATTCTGCTTCGTGGCAGTTGACGCATCTCAGGCACTGGACTTGCACTTGGGAGCCATGTTTTATCAATGAGCAGAGCGAGAGGCAAAACACCGGTCAAGGCAGTGGGACAAGAAGAATGTAGCCAGCATACGCTGCATATAAGTAGTCATGTGGGAACTGTGGGCAGCTGTGGGAGGGGCAAGTAGTCTGCCCATTGTTTTGGGAGGACGTTAGTGAGTGCTCATATTTTACGCAGCTGATGGAAAACATGTTCTAGAACTGTGCTCTGTGCACGGCTCATGGAAGATTTTTTTTTTTCCGCCCACACAAAACCGCGAAAACGTGAAACACAGGGGCGTGAATGTAGAAGCAGGTCACATTTTGTAAACCGCGAATATCGGGGTCTGACAGTGTATCTAGACTTTAAGGAATTTGATAAGATACCACATCAGAGGTTGCTAGCCAAGGTGAGGGCTTGTGGAGTGGCTGGTCAGGTAGCTAATCGGATTTGCAAACTGGCTTCGTGATAGGAAGCAAAGAGTGGCTGTGAGTGGGAGGGATATCTTGCTGGTAAGATGTCAGTGGTAGGGTACCTCAGGGGTTAGTACTTGGACCATTATTATTCATTATTTACATCAATGGTTTGGACAGTGGGGTGAAGAGTAGGCTTTCCAAATTTGCAGATGACACAAAGCATTTAACCTGAGCGAGTGTAAGGTGTTGGGGATGAAGAAGAACAATGAAAGTAGAGATTACGTGATGGAAGAGGTAATTTTGGAGCGTGTCACACAGGAGAAGGATCTGGGGGTGGTAATAGATATGGGAGGTAAGCAGGCAGCACAGTGGCAGGCATCTGTAGGTAGAGCAAATAGGGTTTTAGGTTTTATTCGGAGGGGGGATCATTGATAAATCAAAAGAGGTGGTGTTAACATTGTACAGGAATTTAGTGCGGTCACATCTAGAATATTGTGTGCAGTTTTGGTCACCACAATTCCGGAAGGACATAGATGCCATAGAGAGGGTTCAGCGCAGGACACTACATTGATTCCGGGCCTAGCTCGACTCAGCTATGAGGAGCGGCTGAAGGAGACTGGGCTTTATTCACGAGAAAGGAGTGGATACGAGGAAATATGATAGAGATGTTTCAGATAATGAAAGGTTTAGATAAAATAAGTGCAGATGAATTATTCAACAGAATAGACAGGAATAGGACCAGGGGCCGTAGCCTGAGAGTAAAGAAGAGGAGAGTTAAGACAGTAGCAAGGCAGGGGTCTTTTACTCAGGGAGTAGTTCATGCATGGATTGGTCTCCCTAGAAGCGTAGTGGCAGCAGAAACAGGAGATAAGTTTAAATTGGAATTAGATAGGTACCTGGAAGGATTGAAGATAGAAGGTATCGGGATGTTGGCAGGATCTTTAAGGAGCTCGAGTATGGATGGGTAATCATGTGTATCTGTGCAGAGTGTTGTGTCTTTGGGGGTCTCGTCAAGGAGGGGTGTGTGGTTAATCACCCAAGAAAAAAATTTCATTAATTTTTCGCCCTTTTTATTTTGATACCTTTGGGATATCCCTTAGCATGCCACATCGTCTCATCCACATTCCTCCCCTTATTCCCACAATGAAATTGTGTCGTTTTTGATGATCATAACTTGGTGCTGGTGTTGGTGTGACGCAGGCATGATGGGCCAAATGGTCTCCTCATGCATCTAGTTTCTTTGTATATCCAGGGGCGATCTCCGGTCCTCAGGCAAGGGGGGGGGGGGGGGGGTTGACATTTTTGGCTTTGAGGCAAGGTGGGTGGGTGGCAATATACCCATGGCGAGCGCCAACAGTGCAAAGCCCATACGAGGGGGGGGGGGTTGGAGGAGGGAGGAAGGTGGGGGGGGGTTGAGGGAGGGAGAGATGGTTGATGGAAGGAGGGGTGAGTGAGGGGTACTCAGCAGCTGAAGGGGGAGGTTGCAACCCCCCCAACCCCCCTCTAGATCGCCACTGATCATTCAATCTAAAACCCGACACAGAACGACTGGTTGGTACTTTATTGGTTTCAAAGTTTGTATCTTTGGTCGATTTTTTTGAGGATTGTTTGTGTTAATATACTAGTAATACTCGCTCCCTCAGAGAGAATCAATGGTTAAACCACTTGCACTTCCACATGTACAGGCGAAAATTGGAAGTGGTCTGCCCGCACACTCACAGGGAGCGTGGCGGAGGTGGACTTTTGACCCATGATTGACCTTGGTACACCAGCACAAAATTTGATGGAGATAGGCCAAGCCATTTTCAATTCTATATTATTGCATGTACACGCACAAGCACCACACACACACACACACACATCACATTCTATCTCTCTCCACACACACCAACACACACACACACAACAATCACACTCTCTCTCTACACACACACACACCACACACACAAAATCACACTCTCTCTCTCTCTACACACACACACACACGCACACAAAATCACCCTCTCTCTCTCTACACACACACACACACACACACACAACAAAATCACTCTCTCTCTACACACACACACACAAAATCACACTCTCTCTCTACACACACACACACAGCACACACACACACACAATCACTCTCTCTCTCTCTATACACACACCACGGCACACCAAAATCACACTCTCTCTCTACCACACACACACACACACAAAATCACACTCTCTCTCTACACACACACACAAAATCACACTCTCTCACACACAACACACAATCAGAGTCGGTATGTGACTTCAGATGGCATGGACACTCCATCGCAACTGTATAAAATAAGGTGTGTGTGTGTGTGTGTAGAGAGAGTGTGATTTTGTGTGTGTGTGTTGTGTGTGTGAGAGAGAGTGTGTTTGTGTTGTGTGTGTGTGTAGAGAGAGTGTGATTTTGTGTGTGTGTGTTGTGTGTGTGTGTGTGTGTGTAGAGAGAGAGTGTGATTTTTGTGTGTGTTGTTAGAGAGAGAGTGTGATTGTGTGTGTGTGTGTGTGTGTGTTGTGTGTGTGTGTGTGTGTGTGTGTGTGTGTAGAGAGAGAGTGTGATTTTGTGTGCGTGTGCATGTGTGTGCGTGAGAGCGAAGCGAGAGAGGAGTAAGAGATTGTGATTGTGTGTGTGCGTGTGGAGAGAGAGTGTGATTGTGTGTTTGTGTGTGTAGAGAGAGAGTGTGATTTTGTGTGTGTGTGCATGTGTGTGGCGTGTGAGAGAGAGTGTGAAGTTGTGTGTGTGTGTTGTGTAGAGATAGAATGTGATTGTGTGTGTGTGTGTGTGTGGAGAGAGAGAGTGTGATTTTGTGTGTGTGTGTGTGTGTGTGTGTGTGAGAGAGAGTGTGATTTTTTGTGTGCGTGTGCAATGTGTGGTGTGTGGTTAGAGAGAGAGTGTGATTGTGTGTGTGTGTGTGTGTGTGTGTGTGTGTGTGTGTGTGTTTGTTGTGTGTTTGGTGAGAGAGAGAGCTGTTGATTTGTGGGTGTGTGTGTGTGGTGTGTGGGAGAGAGAGAAGTGTGATTTTTGTGTGTGTGTGTGTGTTGTGTGTGTAGGAGATTTAGAGTGTCTGTGTGTTGTGTTGTGTGAGAGAGTGTGATTTTGTGTGCGTGTGCTGGTTGTGTGTGTGTGTAGAGAGAGAGGTGTGATTGTGTGTGTTGTGTTGTGTGTGTGTGTGTTGTTGTGTGTGTGTGAGGAGGAGTTTGTTGTTCATGTGTGTGTAGTGCGGAGAGAGAGTTTGTGATTTTGTGTGGTGTTGTGTGTGTGATGATGTGTGGAGAGGAGAGTGTGATTTTGTGTGTGTGTTGTGTGTTGTGTGTATAGAGAGAGAGGTTTGATTTGTGTGGGGTTGTGTGTGTTGATGTGTGTTGTAGAATAGGTGCTGTTAGGTGTTGTGTGTGTTTGTGTGTGTCTGTGTGTGTGTTAGAGAGAGAGTTGTGATTTGTGTGTGTTGTGCTGCATGTTGTGTAGAGGGAGTGTGATTGTGTGTGTGTGTGTGTGTTGTTGTGTGTGTGTGTTGTAGAGAGGAGATGTTGTGGATTTTGTGTGTGTGTTGTGTGTAGAGATAGAGAGTGTTGATTGTGTGTGTGTTGACGTGTGTGTTGTGTGGTGTGATGTGTGTGTGTGTAGAAGGGAGGAGAGATGTGATTTGTGTTTGTGTGTGTTAGAGAGAGGAGTGTGATTTTGTGTGTTGTGGTGTTGTGATAGAGATAGAGAGTGTGATTTTGTTGTGTGTGTGCATGTGTTTGTGCGTGTGGAGAGGAGACGTGCTATTTAAAGTCATGACAATTGGAAAAATGATCAGAAATAAACAAAAGTATTTTGAGCATCTAAGTTTACACTTCTCCAATTCACTTTCCTCTGTCCTGTTATTGGAACTCGAGGTACCATTGACGTCATGGACATCCTTTTTCGAGATTATTTTTCGCTTGGATTTTGCTTTCAAAGTTGAGCTCCAGAAAAAGAATGTATTTTGTGTTTCTTTATCGTCATGACTCGTATCTTTTTCACTAGTCTTGTGATGCAACTTACATAATTGGATTATAAGGACCCATCTTTTTATTAGGTATGTCCTAACATGTGCCTCGGGGTCTGTGATGAAGGCCTGAGGAAGTCTCTGGGTCATGTATGAAACATCATCTGAGGCTCGGTCTTACCTTTCCTCTTTGGTATAGATTTGGGAGAACAAATAACAACTCACACACACACACACCTCCAATGATGTATATTTTATCAGCGAGTACAACGGCTGGTCCACTGATGTTTTTCACCAGTCGTGTTTCTATCTTGTACCAAAGATCTTGTTCCATGTTATAAATCTGTAAGAGAGAGACAATGGGAGATGTAAGGCCAGAGAGTTTAAAAAAAATTAAAAAATATATATTTCCCAAATAAATGAAGGACACCGACATGTGGTTTCCTCATCACAAACTCACAATACAGAGAGCATTTAGGAATTAAAAACTCATCAAAATTGGAGAGTTCATGGAACATCTTACCCCACGCAGTGTCCAAATACTGTACGCAATTGGATGTAAATAAAATAATGATTTTAAAGGTTGTATAAAAATTAATTCTGGAGATTACCACCATTAATGCAGTGTCTTTTACACCACATTATCTAAAACGTTACATTGGTTCTTTGTGCCTGTTGTTTGTGTCCTTTATAACATCCTTCAAAACAGTAAGTTTCCTGTTGGGAATGACTTTCAATTTTGTTTCACTGCCAGACAAGAAGATAGGTTAAAAAAATGTAAAAATATATATTTCCCAAATAAATGAAGGACACCGACATGTGGTTTCCTCATCACAAACTCACAATACAGAGAGCATTTAGGAATTAAAAATTCATCAAAATTGGAGAGTTCATGGAACACCTTACCCCACACAGTGTCCAAATACTGTACGCAATTCGATGTAAATAAAATAATAATTTTAAAGGTTGTATAAAAATTAATTCTGGAGATTACCACCATTAATGCAGTGTCTTTCACACCACATTATCTAAAACGTTACATTGGTTCTTTGTGCCTGTTGTTTGTGTCCTTTATAACATCCTTCAAAACAGTAAGTTTCCTCTTGGGAATGATTTTCAATTTTGTTTGACTGCCAGACAGGAAGACAGGTTAAAAAAATTTTTTTAATCTCATTTCTCGCTGCATTTGCACGATTGGAATGAATTCAGAGCCAAAGTATTGCTAACTCCAGGTTCATGTTCCGATTTGTGTTCAAATATATAACATTCAATATAACAAATGAAGTTGTTACTCGATCATAAACTGACATTTGTCGACACCAGGAAAGCCAGACAGAAGTGAGCCAATTGCTTAACCCCACCTTTGGCTTCACATGTATGGGGTAATCCTTTACTATAATTCATGGACTGGTGTTCGTTTGTGTGTTTGTGTGTTTGTTTGTTTGTCACGCAACTCCTCCTACAGTTCATGACCGATTAAATCCAGACTTGCTACATAGGATCAGCGTGACCCAAATTAATGTAATGGGGTGTTTTCATCTTTGCCAGTGGTCTTGGTTGGTTAGACGAAGTGGGGGGACACAAATTCTCCATGTAAATGTGTATCATGTCACACAGCCTCCAGCTGGGGGAGGGTATTCCTGTCCCCACCATTTTCCAGTGCAGTAAGGTGTTTTGAACGTGTCATAAGAAGGTGTTGAACGTGTTGAGAATTTGTTGCATGCTTGGAACAAGATCACCCATAGGGCGGGTACTCTGCGAGTCCACATAATACATTGGTGAAGGAAGGGTCGAGTAAGGTGAAAAAAATAAAAGGTAGGTTTGACCGGATATTGCGGTAAAGAGAAGGTGAGGTCGGAAAATTTCTGAGAGTAGCAGGAAGTTAAAGGGGAAACGAGTGCATTGGGGGTTAGCCATTTCACATAGGTAATATGTCAACAGCAACTAATGGATTGTTGGGATGTCACCTGGTATTTTTACTCTTTGCACTCTAAATTGATGACAAGTGCCAAGTATCATTCGTATTTAACTATTTCTTCACGTTCTTTACCCTAAACCGATCCATCACTTTGCTGAACGTCATTATGAAGAAACACCCTGAAAGACCGTGCATGTCACGGATTCAGTAACACTCACCTGCATCATGCGTAATGGAACCCTCTCCTTGTGCTCACCACCAATCACATAGATCCGTCCTTGGAATTCAGCCACAGCCGGCTGACGAGCAGCGACTGGCATTGGCGCAGCACAGCTCCATGTCCCCTCCACCAGGTCATACACCTCGCTCTCACAAATGAGGTTATTTGCCGAGTCCGAGCCTCCTATAACGTACATCTTGCCGCCGCACCCCACAGCATGATGACCACAGCGTGGGATGTGCATGCCTTCCGCTGGCGACCAATTGTGGAGACGAGTTGAAAAGCGGTGCATGTCCGCACATACAATACCACCTTCCACAGAATCCTTACCCACTCTGCGCCCTCCACATAAATATATTGTCCCATGCAGAAACACTGCGGCAGCTTGCTGGTACCGGGCTGGGAGTTTACGTAAGTTTCGCCATTGACAACCTTCATCCGAATCCATCAACAGGACCTGCCGAGAGGTCTGCTCACAGCGTGCTTGACCTCCCAGCACAACGAGCTGCTGCTTTCTGAGAGGGCAGCGAGGTTCGACTTTCTTCAGAAGGTCCTTTGAGTTTGGATTAATCAACATCATCTCGTTGTTTGCATCTTCGGCCAGGCGACTGCAAAGCTTGGACTGGCGAACCAAGGGGTCCCGGGTGACGAAATGTACCAGGTATCGTGGGTCCATGAATTGCAAACGCAGTTTTGAAAAGAGGACCTCAAGGCAGGTACGTCTTTCAAAAGGATTATGGTGGATCCAAGCAATGATCGCTTGGAATAATATCTCCTCATATACCCATAGGTCATCGTCGGCAATGTAGACCACAAGTTCTGAGCAAGGTAGTTCCAGAAACTCCCGATTGATCTTGACGACATCTCGAAAGCGTCGCAGGACAAGCGATCTGGCTTGCTTTTGCAGATCAACACAGTTGAAGTGCTCAGCCAGGGAAGCTATCTGGAGACAGTTTTCTGTGTTCAGGCGCTTCTCAAGAAAGGCACAGCAAGCTCCTTGTACCTCGGGGTACTGGAAAAGAGATGATGCGGCAAGAAGTTCCAGCACATTATGCTCTGTCAGGTAGAGTCTGCCCTTGTACACATAATCAAGGAGCACGGCGAAAGTTCCAGGAGAAACATCCCAGAGACGAACTTCCCTGCGAAAGCCTTCGACGAATCGATTGCTGAACAGGGCTCGGAAGTAAGGGCTGCTGGCAGCGAGCAGCAAGCGATGGCAGGGAAAGCGTGATTCACCAACACACAGCACTACATCCATGAAGGAACCCTCGACCCACAGCTGCTCAACGTGGAGGAGGATGTCGCTGGCTAATGAGGGTTGTCTGAACACTTGACAGTCCTCAGAAATTGTCATCGTACGGCTTTGACTCCAACCTTTTTATAAATAATTGCAAATTTCAACGATTAAAAACATTAAATTAAAGTCATTTTTTTTTTAAAATGAGTCCACCAGAAGTCAACCGCTGGGATGAGAAAGGACCTTCAGCTTCTTGAGCAAGGATATGCTTTTTCACCAAAGTGCATGCCCAAGGATTTATAAACGACGAAATATGTGCATCAGCCAGTGGTATCACGAGAAGCCAGGCCCGTAAACACTCTATAAATAGGTGTTGACAAGGACGACCTCCATCAGAGCTCATGGAAACCTCACAAACCCCAAGGTTCGCAAAACAGTGCACACAAGCCACGTGTTTCACAAGAACAAAGTTACAAGCAAAAAATAAAATAATTGATTTGAACGTGAGACCTTCACAGTGCTAACAGGAGTCACATATAAATTATGCACCGATAGTATAATTTGCCAATGGTGCACCTGGTGCGCCCTCTGTGCCAATGGCTCAGGATGCAGGAATCCCAGGATCAAATTCCATGTGGGATGTTGTTGTGCGAAGTCTGTTCAAATGTCCTCGTCATGGCACACTGCCGTCTCGTCGTATGCTTTTCCGACATGTGATGTGTCGAAGTCTTTCCACAAGCCGCAATGCAAGACGAAAATATTTTGATTTACCACTGTATCGAATTTACCATTGTTGGAAGTACACCAAGGTGGTTGCAGATCACGACTCACAATGTGTCGAAGTGGCCACCTCTGTACATGGGGGTCCATAAAGAACTTCTTTTTTTTTTTGATCAGAGTATGCCGGTCCAAGGAGGTATCCTCATCACATCCGTATTTCCGATAGGGTTCTGCAGGAGCAAACCCAAGAGAGACCTTAAAAATCTGGATTCAATATCTAGCTTGGTTCCCTCGTAATTAAAACGGACCATGAGAGAGTGACTAAAATGCTGATCAAATCAACAATCTTATGGATTTGAAGTGATTTTGATATCACTACCATACAATTACAATTGATAATAGAGAAAGAAACCAGTTTTCAATATCGATCATCAAGGGCTAAGTACCATGGTGGATTTAACATGACACATGAAACAAGCAGGAGGAAATTATCCCCCAATGTATCTTTCTTCTTTACAAGAGTAAGGCTCATGAAAGAATAAGGAAGAACTGATAGTGGGACAAACATTAAGGAAATGAACAAACAGGAGAAAAAAAAAAAGACAAAAAAGAAGAGGAAACATATCCAGCAAGTAAAAGGTTGTTAGGAAAGGTAAATGGGGGTAAATTTGGTGTGGAAGATGCATGGTAAAATAGATAAGATGGTTGGTGCTACTGTGCTTAAAGCCCTCGAGGGAAAAGTAAAGAGAGGAGATCAGTAGAAAGAGAGAGAGAGAGAGAGAGAGCATAAGAGAGAGAGATGAGTGCGGGAGAGAGAGAATAAAGAGAGAGAGCATAAAGAGAGAGAGAAAAGAGAGAGAGAGCATAAGAAGAGAGAGCGAGAGGAGAGAGGAAGAGAGAGAAGAGAGAGAGCATAGAGAGAGAGAGAGAGAGAGAGAGAGAAGAGAGCATTAAGAGAAGAGAGAGAGAGAGCGAGAGCATAAGAGAGAGAGAGAGAGAGAGAGCGAGCATAAGAGAGAGAGAGAGCATAGAGAGAGAGAAGAGAGCGAGATAAGAGAGAGAGAGAGAGAGAAAAGAGAGAGAGCAAGAAAGAGAGAGAGAGCAAAAGAAGAGAGAGAGAGATAAAAGAGAGAGAGAGAGCATAGAGAAGAGAGAGAGACATAAGAGAGAGAGAAGAGAAGAGAAGAAGAGAGAGAGAGAGAGAGCATAAGAGAGAGAGAGAGAGAGAGAGAGAGCATAAGAGAGAGAGAGAGAGATGCAAAAGAGAGAGAGACGGCATAAGAGAGAGAGAGGCATAAGAAGAGAGAGAGGCATAGAAAGATGAGAGAGAGAGAGGATAAGAAGAGAGAGAACAAAGAGAGAAAGTGAGTGCGTGAGAGAGAAATAAAGAGAGAGATAAGAGAAGAGCATAAGAGAGAGAGCATGAAGAGAGAGAGAGAGAGAGAGAGAGAAAGAGAGAGCATAAAAGAGAGAAGAGCAAAGAGAGAGAGAGAGAGAGAGAGAAGCATAAGAGAGAGAGAGAGCATAAGAGAGAGAGAGAGCATAAGAGAGAGATGAGAGAGAGAGAGAAGCGAAGAGGAGCATAAGAGAGAGAGAGAGCAAAGAGAAGAGAAGAGCAAAAAGAGAGAGAGAGCAAAGAGAGAGAGAGAGAGAGCATAAGAGAGAGAGAGAGAGAGAGAGCATAAGAGAGAGAGAGAGAGAGGCATAAGAGAGAGAGAGAGCATAAGAGAGAGAGAGAGCATTAAGAGAGAGAAGACATAAGAGAGAGAGAGACTAAGAGAGAGAGGCAAATAAAAGAGAGAGAGCATAAGAGAGAGAGAGATAAAGAGAGAGTGATAAGAGAGAGAGAGAGTAAGAGAGAGAGAGAGAGAGAGAGAGAGAGAGAGAGAGAGAGAGAGAGAGTAAGAGAGAAGAGATGAGTTAGAGAGAGAGAGTAAAAGAAGAAGAAGAGTACGAGAGAGAGAGAGAGAGTGAAGAAGCGAGAAGAAGAGAGTGAGTAAGAGAGAGCATAAAGAGAGAGATAAGAGAAGAGAGAGAGTGAGAAGAGAGAAGAGAGAGTGAGTAAGCGAGAGAGAGAGAGAAGAGAAGAGAGAGAGAGTGAGAGAGTGAGTAAGCGAGAGAGAGTGAGTTAAGCGAGAAGAGGAGAGAGAGAGAGAGAGAGAGAGAGGGGCAGCTGCTCTCTGCTGAGTAGAGGGATGGTGGACTGTATGCCACAATGTGGTGTCATCTGCAGAGGAAGAGAGGGTTTCCCAGAACATCGAAGATGTCATTAATATACATGAAGAACAAGACTGGACTAAAAACACTACCTTGGAGGAACTCCAACCTCCACTGCAAGAGGGGAGGAGAGGTTTCCGTTTATGGGAACACGTTGACCACATGAGGGGAGGAAGTCAGAAATCCAGGAATTATGGTGACTTTCTATGCCACAGGTGACCATTTCGGAAGATAAAGCACGATGCCAGACTTTGTCAAATGCCCGAGATATGTCTCGGGAGACAGTCCCAACATCTTGTTTCATATTGAGGGCATCTGACCATTTGATTGCTGAGAAGAGAGTGGAAGGAAGTCCAGAGTTGAATTACTAGGACCGACTCCAAACTGATGGTCAAAGATCAGGCTGTTTGAAAACAGGAAATAAGACCTTGATGTCAGAGATCAGGTTCCATGACTTTGCTTGTAAGTAGAAGCAAGATCACTGACATGTCGTTGGTCAGATCTGTGTTATGAACTTTTTGTGTTTAGCCTAATGTTGATTGGCTGAACCATTTGGCATCAGCAGCTCGGTGAGTGAGGTCACATGACCTGGATTATAACAGGAAGAATTTTCCATTGATGGAGGAAGACGTTGAAAGAGAGGTCAGGTTCGGGTATTGAACCTCAACTTAAACCGGAAGGCCTAAGTAACAATGGATTGTGCTAATGGATTGAGAAATACAGACCTGTGAATGAAACAAGTACGGTGAATTTGTGGTGAATGCTCCTGCGGTGGATCAGTGTTTCACTAAATGGACTGTTTCGTCATCCCGTTTTCATCTTCGCCTGAAGTGAGATGTCAACCAGGGAGAGAAGAGAGTATCATGCGGTCCATTGTAAAGACTTGAGAAAATTGGAAACACGTCAGTCGATGGATTGGTGACTGCAGATCAGGTCATAAAAAAGAGGATGCAAGAATCTGGATCATGCCTCAGAGGAATCTCATTGTTTTATTCAGCTGCAATCGCAATCTCTCTCATCAGTACCTTCTATTGTAGAGCGGCGCACCTTGGCAGAAGCTATGCTCTTCC
>CM068955.1:113581273-113593164 GCA_035128595.1 Eptatretus atami
TCACAATCCACAGTGCATCGCACCCGGCTGCGTATGGGGCTGCATGGCCGCAGACCGGTCGGAGTGCCCATGATGACCCCTGTCCACCGTCGAAAGCGCCTACAATGGGCAAGCGAGCGTCGGAACTGGACCTTGGAGCAGTGGAAGGTCACCTGGTCCGATGAGTCCTGTTTTCTTTTAGATCATGTGGATGGCTGTGTACATGTGCACCATTTACCTGGGGAAGTGATGGCACCAGGATGCACTGTGGGAAGACAAGCCGGTGGAGGGAGTGTGATGCTCTGGGCAATGTTCTGCTGGGAAACCCTGGGTTTGGCCATTCATGTGGACGTCAATTTGACACGTGTCTCCTACCTAAACATCGTTGCAGACCAGGTACACTCCTTCATGGCAATGGTATTCCCTGATGGCAGTGGCCTCTTTCAGCAGGATAATGCACCATGCCACACTGCAGACATTGTTCGGGAATGGTTTGAGGAACATGATGAAGTGATTACGGTGTTGCTCTGGCCTCCAAATTCTCCAGATCTCAATCCGATTGAGCATCTGTGGGATGTGCTGGACCGACAAGTCCGATCGACGGTGGCTCCACCTCGCAACTTACAGGACTTGAAGGATCTGCTGCTAATGTTTTGGTGCCATATACCACAGGACACCTTCAAGGGTCTTGTAGAGTCCATCCCTCAGCGGTTCAGGGCTATTTTGGTGGCACACAGAGGACGAACATCATATTAGGCAGGTGGTCACAATGTTTTGGCTCATATGTGTATACATATACATATACAATCGGAACTTTTGGAGGAGGGGGTTGAGAGGCCTCGAGAGGGGGTTGAAGACGAGATTGGGGCGGAGTGTGTGGACTTGGGGTTGAGCAACAAAGACAGTGATTAGATTTTGCTGAAGATCCTAGAATTTTTAAGCCTCCCCCTATTAGCATAGTGGAAAGCTTATTGCTGTTACAAGGTTTCTAGAATTGGCACCCCAATTTTTGGTACCAAAGGTTTAGTACTCATTGGAGGCTAAACAGGCAAAAAATAATAATAATAAAACAAAAAACTTCCTCTCAAACTGAACATTACAGCTGCTTGGGACTTTCAGAATGAAAGTTTTCATCAATAGTGTGAATTGAAATTTCATGGGCAGAGTTGGTAAAAAAATAATAATAATTTAAAAAAATTGGACCTTGACCTGTCATTTTAATTTTTGCATCTCTGATCCTGCTGCATCCCAGAATGAAATTTTGCATCAATGAGAATAAAAGTATGCCGGATTGACCATTTTTTGACTTTGACCTAATTGTCTCATGACCCAAGATATTTAAAACTTTTTTTTTTTTTTCACCAAAACTCAACCAAGGTTGGTCTGATCAGAACAAAATTGTCCTCTAGATAACCGATAGGAAGGTGCATTTACACACCACTCCAGGTTAAAGCTTAAATGCCAGCATGGGGGGGGGGCACATTTTCTTAATTTACACACGATCCCAAAATGTTGAAGGTCAAGTCATGTGGTAGTCTGAAAAAATAAATAATAATTTTTTTTAAAAGCCATTATTGGACCACAGGCCAAAGGTAAGTCACGGGTGATCACAAAGGATTCCCCCGGTCAAGGGAGGCTTACCATATCTTGTTTTAAGTGATTCTTCATAAATCGGCAGCGAAATCAGCCACAACCATGGGTGTAGTAAAGCTCCTTACTCACCTGGTGACCATGTATATACATGCACTTGTAATGAGTCATCTGCTGCTACCATTGTTTAAAATAAATAAATATTATTATTATTATTATTAATAATAATAATTTTTTTTAAATAAAAAAAAGTATTTTACTGGAACCTAAAGTTGTTTCACTTGCAAGCATTCTTCAAAGAATTTAGATCCCCTGGAGCCAAATATGACAAGTAATAAGGGGAAGGTTTATCAAATAAAGCCACCATGGAAGCAAAGCTCACAAAACAAATGCATTGCAATTATAGACCAACTGGAAATAAAAAATAAAAAAATTTAAAAGCGGAAACCCACCACTTGGTAAAACCTGGCGTCTGCAACAAAAATCGGGGCAAAAATGTGAAAGGTTTCTTTATTGACATCAGTGCATTTAAAAGATACGTTACACATTTTGTTCAGAAATCAAAACTTTTTTTTTTTCACCAAATACAAAATTTCATTCCAGTCTGCATCCTCGAGTTGAGCATATTTTAATTAAGTGCCCAAAACCACAAAAGTTTTAATCAAACTTTACATTTCATACATGCAATGCCAAGTAAAAGAGCAATTAAATTCAATATTCACATCAAAAAATTGCCAAGCATACAAATGCCTCAGCCGTCTATTACCCCACAGAGGTCTGTATTGAAATGTGTAAGGTGATAAAATAAAGTCTACAAATCTGCAAGGTGAATGACGTGGGAGTTCAGACACGACACCTGAGTCCAACATCTTCGTCGTGTTTGCAATCTCCCACTCCCCAGCCAGAAAAAGCACATGTCGTGATGTCTGTCTCACTGCCATCACACTTCACACTGTCCATCCAAATTGGACCAGTACCTGGACAAACACAACACCCAACAGAAGTGGCATGCTCCCTTTCAGCAGTCAACCCTTCCATCTATGGAATTTACCTCTTCAACCTGAAAAAAAATCTCTGAAACAACCTCCACAAAAGGAGTTTCTCAAACAATACCCCATTGTACATCCCAAAGATTAACATGGAGACTTCAGTCTAGGGAAAACACTCACACACCACACACATTCCCAAAATTTGCTTTCAACTCAAATCCAAGTATTAGATGAGAGTTAAGAATGAGAAAAGGTTATTACTAAACTTCCACTACCAATAGCAGACTCACCTTCTCCGTACGCGGCATTGCCCCTGAAATAGTGCGCATCCTCATAGCCGAGTGAAAGACAGGCCACGTCCGCATCTACCTTCTGAAAGTCGTCATCGCACACGGTGCCCCACTCTCCACGATGCAGCACCTCAAGGCGACCTTCGTAAGCATCTGGCCCATTGACCAGCCGTACGAAGCAGCCAATGCGCGAACCACCTGGAGGGGAGGTCTACATATCAACCTCACCAGTAACCAACTGTTTGCACCCACTTCATTTAAGGTACATTGAGAAGGTTGAGAATTAACCCACTCCCCCATACCGAATCTTACCAGGAGGTCCACGGATTCCCCTGGAGCCTGTGTACCTGAAAAAAAAATAAAAAAAAATAAAGTAAATAACTCAAATGAAGGCAGTCAGCAGATAATTTCAGTGAAGACCAACATTTTTTTATTATTATTTCCTCAGGATCAACAGCCATTTAGGATGAGGCCCGCGAGGAGGAGTGATGTAAGGGACACATCGGCCATTTTGGAGTTAATGCCATATAGCACTATTTTAACCCTTACCCTATCATCCGAGCCTATCATCATCATATCATTAAAAAATGTCGCTTACATCACTCCTCCTTGCGGGGCCTCGTATAGTTTTGTGACCGTTTAACTAGTGTTGTGAAGAATTACTTGTTCATCTTACTTAAAAGCTTTGCAGACAAAATTTTAAAAAAATTAAAACACCCATCCATATATACAACTAGGCATTCATGAGACTGAATCAAAGAGCAATTTTGGACAGCCATTTATAGATATGAAGACTCCCCAATGAAAAGCAATGAACATGGGATGTTTAAAAATAATAATAATTCATCATTTCATGTTAATACAACAAATAATTTGAGTGATTACATAGCCAGACAAGGACCAACAAGTTGAAACTTACCTTTGGACTCATTTACAAAGGGGCCAGGGAGGAAGGGGAGGGGGGGGGACGGAGGGGTGAGGGTTCAAACAAAAATGGGTATGGTCACTTGTGGTGAGAACGTAACAGCATTCAGAGGATAAATGTTAAAATATGATTGAGGGCAGCAGTAAAGATTTGGATTCCAAGTGTCTAAAACCCAAACGACACTCAGAATAATCAGGTCACAATAACCAACTAGACTTCTTTAATGGTCGCAATTACGCAAACTTTGAGGAAACCAGGGGCAATGATTCTGGTCCAAGCTTTTCTAGAAACAAGCTAGGCAAATCCACCGTTCGACTGGCAGGAATTTGCAATTTGTTTATGGACGTGGCAATAACTTGCCTACTCTGAGAACACCATGAGATCTTCAACGTGAAAGCAGGTCAGATCAGGTATGGGGGCATGTGCTGGAGCAGTGAGTCGCTGCGTCCACTTTCCGGCGGTACTCCAGGGGCCTCTGGCTGGCCATCCCCCATCTCCTTGAGATGCTGATCAACATGCTGCATCCACGAGGCACGTGGTCGGCCCATTGGCCTCCTCCACTCACGAGGCTCCCTCGCTGAGAATCTGATGAGCAAGATCAGCATCAGGAAAACGAGCCACAAGTCCATACAGCCACAGTTGATGCTCACAGACTATGCAGGTAACAAATCTCATTTGTGTCTCAGCAACCGCTCGTTGGACATAGTCCGACCAGCGATAGCCAAGGATTCTCCAAACAGACCTGGTACCAAAGGAATTAAGTCTCCATCTCAAATCCCTGGTCAGAGTCAAAGTCTCACATCCATAGAACAAGAATGAAAGTACCAAGGACCTGAAGACTCGGACTTTTGTCCTCCCACACAGGTACCGGCAGTGCCAAACCCCATGATCCAGTGAATCCATGACTCCGCAGGCCTGACCCAAACATCTGTTGACCTCTGGCTCGCAGCCAGCAGACACATGAATATCACTGCCAAGGTAAGTGAATTTCTCCGTGACCCCAACATCCTCACCACAAACAGGACAGCAGCATCCAAGATGTCATGGAAAGCCTGGATGACTGCATCATCTGCAAAATCAAGGTCAGAGATCTTGTCATTCCCAAATGATACACCACAGCTTGATCTCTCAGACATCCTACCCAGAATCCAGCCCAAACAAGTGCTGAAAAATGTGGGGGGGGGGGGCAGAACACACCCCTGACAAACTCCAGTAACAACTGGAAATAAGTTCGAGATGACATCACCATGCTTCACAGCACTCAGTACCAGAGTATAGTTCAGACATCAGATCGATCAGTTTTGGTGGCACCCCACGAAGACCAAGAATCCTCCAGAGGGCATCCCGATTCACTGAATCAAACGCTTTACAGAGATCAACATAGGCTGCAAGCAGCCTCTGACGAAACTCGTCTTCGTTCAGTGAGGACCCGAAGAGCAAGGATACGGTCAATTGTCAACCTCTTTGGTGTAAAGCCTGACTGCTCTGGACGCTGGTGCTCAAGCAGATGGTGGCGAATCCTGTCAAGAATTATCCGAGCAAAGACCTTGCCCGGCACTGAGAGCAGCGTCACCCCACGGTAGTTGTTGCAGTCTTGGCGATCACCCTTCCCTTTCCAGAGAGGGACAACAAGGCCCCTCTTCCAGTCAGTTGGGATGATGCCTGTTCCACCTTTCCCTTTCCAAAGAGGGACAACAAGGCTCCTCTTCCAGTCAGTTGGGACGATGCCTGTTCCAAGTGAAAGCACCAACACCCATAATACTAGCAGACAGGTCCTCAGGATCAATGTCCTTCGAGAGGATGGTGCACATTGATGCCTCACCCGACCTGCGAAACACCAGGGTGACAGTTTATAGCTGGGTCAGGATTCAATCCGTTTGATAGCCTCGGGACAATTGTACAGATAGTGGACAAAAATGGAAACACCTGGGTAGATTAGGGACATCAATCAATGGCTTCCACAAATGTAGATATGTCAAACAAGCAAATAACATCCCAGCATGCTTCGGGTCATGTAGAAAAATGCTGCACAGGCTTGGTTGCCTCAAATAATGGCCAACATGGCTGCAAGCAAAGACCCCCCCCTCCCCCTCCCAATGCCCCCATCCAGAGAACATTGTTGACACCCAATGGTTCGATGAGCATGACACTGATATTCTCCATGTCATGGTCTTCTCAAACACCAGATCTGAACTCAATCGAGCATTTATAGGGCATACTGGAACAACTTAGGCAGAAGCAATGCTCTGCACAGAGTATGGTCCCAATCTCCTCCTCCTGGAACAACACCTGAGACCGTTTTCCACCTGGATCAAACAGGTGTGAGTTGACTTTCTTGTGGAAAAATGGTGCCACATCCCACCTGTAGCATTGCAGACGCTGGTGGACTGTACCACGGCGCATACAGGTCATACAGGCCGCATGCCCAATTAAGCGACTTTACATTCGTGTTTCCATTTTTTGTGCAATACCTGTACCTACGGGATCCTGCCAGCACAATTGAAAACCAAATAAAACATGTGCACTACAATCATAGATATCACATGTGGGACAAATTTGGGAAACAAAGTAGACAAATACCAGGACACGAACAGAACTGCAGAGAATTTGAAAATATTTGTACAAGCGATTATAGTTGCAGTCGTACTATTATAAGCACCATGCAGAACAGACAAGAACCTCATGAAACAACAGATACAGATACAACCACCACATAGAAAAGTGATCCTGAAAACCTGCAACTCAAATCAAAGCACTTGGAATCATACAGATTAGAAAGAAAATTCAGGCAGCATAACCAAGCAGTGGAAACACCACAAAGTAAACTTCAATTTGGTAAATTCAAAATAAAATATTGGTCAACACTCACCACGTGGACCCACGTCTCCTTTTAAACCCCTCTCCCCCTCTTCACCCTTTTGCCCTTGAACACCTGCACAAAAAAAACAAAAAAACAAACAAACAGGTTTGGTGACTTAACACGATCTCAAGTATAAAACGATCTTTCTGGCATGTCCAGCAGATTCTTACCTCGCTCACCCACGTCCCCCTTCATGCCTGGAAGACCAGGCAAACCTCGAACACCAGGGTCACCCTTGTCTCCTTTTGGACCAGGAGGGCCTGAGATGCGAACACAGAAGGAAATTCGATGCATCCAAGAAAGTGTCAACTCTTACATGATACGGAAAACCGACATTATGCTCAACGATCAAACTGATCTTGAGCCTCTTCTATAAGCACCAGTTCCCACAACTAGAAAAGAAAAACTGCTTTGATACTTCTACACATTGCCTCACTTTGCAGGGAGCATTTCAACCACTGACGTAACAAGTCAAACCGATACACAAAACAAGAACAAGTCTACTGTCTGCCAAGACATTAAATTATACAACTGTTTCACATCCTTCATTCCATTTATCTCAAGTCTCAAACTACTGCTACTACAAACCCCCAGTAGTAGTATTTTTACAATACTTGTCATTTTCTGACAGAGGCATCTCAAAAAAACGATTCGTCATCCAATCACCATTACTTAAAAAGCAGCAAGATCTAAAATGGCCCCCGTCGGAGCATTACATTTATGTGCCAAAAATAGAAAGAAACATTACCCTGGATAATGGTGATGTTGTCGAGAATCAACTTTCTGTACCAGTCCTGCATCCTGAGATTCTCAGTCACATTAAACACAACTTTGATTTCGTTGTCAAGTTGTTGCACAAACAGCTCCTGCTCTTCCCGAAGTATCACCACATCCGATGAGATGTTGAAAAAGTGCTCACGCATCTGTTCCACCTCAGTTTCTTGACTCTGCACCTGGCTGCGCAGGCGCTCCAGGGCTTCAATTGTCAAAGACAGGTCGTTGGGCTTGGCCTTAAACTGCGGAGGTTTGATCGAGTCCGAATTGTGCAATTTCATGAGCATAAGTACATTTCTCAGGTCTTCTTCTATCTTGTGGACCTGAGATGTGACTTTCTGGATCGTGTACCCTTGTGTGCTACTCGTGTCCTCCAGTGTAGAGATGCGGTCTGAGAGGTCAACCAACTTGCGGTGTGGGGAGCCCATGTTGTTGGCACCCATGACAGGTAAGGAGGAAAGCTGTTGCAAACTGTTAGTGTTTTCCGAAGTGTTGATTGGAAACCACCCAAATACTAGGGTTCAGGGAAAAGGGAATTATGCAAAGCTCAAAAACAATAAATGAACTAGAAGGCAAAAATGTTGGTACACACAAATAAATACAATTCACAATATCTGCATCGAGTCATTGTGTGGCAAGTAGCCCAAAAAAGCAAACTCAAACGAACTTGTGGCAAACCAGAGGACGAACTGCAGGATAACGATCATGTAGAGAAGCACGATTAAAGTTCGAACAATCTTAGGGGAGTCCAGCCAATGGAGACAATGACAGATGCCATCCTTATGGGCAGTTGTACCCACACGCTCTGAAGAGGAAGGGTGCAAAAAAAAAGTCAAAGAAAACCTACAGGCATCACCTCCACATTCAGTAAATCAGGTACGACTCGAAGAAAATAAAAATAAATAAATAAATTTATTCAGACGATCAGCTTCATTATTTCACAAGATAGTGTTAGGCTGGCCAGGTAGCCTGGGGGTCTGCACACTCACTTTTGAGATGCCCCAGTCCATCCTGGGTTCGAACCTTGGTCCAACTATAAACTGTCAATGCAGAGCGAGGGAGGCATCAATGCGAGTGCCGTCCATCGGATGGACGTTAAACGGTCCGAGGACACTTCCGCCAGCACTGCTTGGTGGTGGTAGTGATGTGTTTAACATTTTCAGTTGTAGATCAAAAATGGGATACTGCCAATCTCAGATGCTGGAATTTCCCAAGTGGTCTTTCCTGCATCCACAATTTCTGAACATAAAAATACACCCGTGCGGGAGTGATTGGTCATTCTGCGAGAAACAAGCATGAGTTCCTGTTACTAGGGTGTAGTGTTCTGGGTCAGGAGGGATTTTTGGCCAACTTTGAAGTCACGTGACGCGAAAACGAAAGCGAATATCGAAAATCCGGCCTGACCAAATCTAGATATTGTCCCATAGATTCATATGCCACAATCAAATTCAAGATAACTTAAGAAATGTAGGAGAAGATAGATTTTGAAAATCGTCATTTTGCAACTACATGAAGCAGTTTTCGCAAAATTCAAAGTCACGTGACGTGTACGTATTCGAAGATATCGGTATTCTTCGAATGGCATGAAAGACAAGGTCAGCTGCTATGCAATGACACCATTCACCACTTTTACCATGCCCAGTAGAGAATAAATAGCCTCCTGAAGGTAGGGCTTTTGCAAACTTTGAAGTCACGTGACACGAAAACGAAAGCGAATATGGAAAATCCGGCCCGACCAAATTTAGATATTGTCCATAGATTCATATGCTACAATCAAATTCAAGATCGCTTGAGAAATGGCGGAGGAGATAGAATTTGAAAATCGTCATTTTCACAACTTCAAAGGCCTCGTGACCTTGACCTTGACCTTCGGTGACCTTGAAAGTCATACCATCGTGTACGTCTCATCGACCTCTATCAGGATCACTAATGACCAGATCTCCCATTTCAACTTCATTGTGAACGGACGGACGGATCGAAGGACCATGCGACACCCATATTATTAGGTCATGTTCGAAGAGATGACCTAAAAATGACAATCATGCCAACATTCTGGTACATTTTAAGCAAATAATCATTAAAATAAATACAAAACCAAAGCTGCACTCTTCGACATCACATTACATTACATCATGATACTAGGTTTGATTTAAACCCCTTCAGCTGTTCTCAAGTATCACATTTTTACCTGACATGATCTCTGACCTCTTAATCAGTGCATCTTTGCATCATAATATATACTTATACCAAGTTCTGTCAAAAACCCATCGCTGGTTCACAAGATAGCACGGTAATAATTTTTACCCAACGGCACCTTTGACCCCATATTCTAACCAGTTCCTATTTACATTATGCATACTTGAACCAAGTTTGACTTGGATCCCTTCAGCCGTTCTTAAGTTATCGCTGTAACAAAAACCTCATGGCACGACAGACAAGCCGAAAACAATGCCTCCAGCGACTTCATCAGCGGAGGTATAAAAAATTGTTTTCACCAACACCAATGAACAAGTCTCGGAATAAGACGTGAAAACAAAGAAAACGTAAAATTGACAATGACATTCCAGAACTGCAGGGGTTTTTTTGCTCATTTGTAAAGTTGTGGTCTTTCCACATGGATATTTTGCCTTTAAACTGGACATGTATGGAAAAAAAGAAATAGTTCAGAATTGAAATAAAACTTCATTGCTCGTCATTCAATACTTAGCTATCCATTACTTTGGTGTACTGTTGCTAATGTCAACAGTTCAGTCGGCCCACACACCCGAACGGTGCAACATGCGGCCAAGTTCAAAACAGTCTCAAACCAACAATTTAACCCGAATCAACGAAACCAATAAAGCACTGGAAACCTAGCATGTAGATGGACATGCTTGCCTTCGGGAGCAATTGTTTAACAAGTGGACAGATAGGATGGGAACACGAAAGCAGAACAGATGCTCAGGACAGTAGCACTGAAACCTTGGAGTATGCATCATATGTAAATAAAACTTTATAAAAATGAACCATGCATCCTGAAGCTCACCTTGATCAGGAGCAACACTCAAACTTAGACCCTGATTATTTTTTTTTAATGCCATGAACAAACTGGTACATCATGGGTGATGAAGGTTGTGGTGAAGTTTTATCGAAATTATGTGGTTTCGGAGAAGAAAGCAAATACCTATTTTGGGGGAGGGGGAAATCACACCCCATCAACCCCTTAATGAGCGCAGATTTTATGGTCATATACCTTCGTTACGTATCAGATATGAAGCTTGTGGCAAAGTTTCAACAATTCAGGTATTTAGTTAAAGCAACAATGACAAGTATTTCCAGACTAACTGAACCACTCAGCCACTCACACACTGCTCGATCACATAAGCTCACCAAACTAAAGTTAAGGTGTACTAAAAATGTACTCATCTTTACCATGATTCTCCTGGAAGACAAAAGCCTCCACGAGGCAGACTTGATGGGATTGCTTAATCTTGGGTCCCCTTCACTTAACAGCATGGAAAATTCTGGCCCCACTTGGAAAAGGTATCTGATTACAAGTCCCGAAGGTTAATTTGTCCAATCATACCTATAAGGGCACACAGGTGAGCGCATACCTCTGCACGCAATGACAGATCCACGAGAACATGTTGGGCCCAATAAATTTTTGAAATATGCTATATATCGTTTTTGGCCCCATCTCTCAAAGGTGAAGAATCACCTCAACAATTAAATAATTCTCATAGAGATCCAGATTCGGATCTTCACCAAAATCGAATCAATTCGTCCTTAGGGCACACCCAACATGTCCACCAAAGTTTCATTCAAATCCGTCAACAACTTGAGATATCGTGCTCAATCATGCTTGGCCCCATCTCTCAATGGTGAAGAATCACGATAAAAAAATTCTAGTTGTTGGACCCCGATCTTCACCAAGATCTAATCAGTTCGTCCTGGTCACACACACCCAACCTGCCCGCCAAATTTCATCCGAGTGTCCACAACTTTTTGATATGCTCCACACAAAGAGACAGAGGGGTGAAAACAACCTCCTTCACCTTCGGTGACAGAGGCAATGAGGATGGGGGGGAGGGGGTGTCAGACACAATTGGGAAAAAAGAAATTATGGGTTGTTGGCAACTACATTTCGACAGGGCTTGTAAATCATATAACTGGAGCACTTCTGCATTGTATCGTCTTTTCGGTCAAAGTTGCCGGTCTAATGTGAAGACTTAACAGGTAGAAACATTGGTGACCGGCACCCAAATACATCTGTAGATGGATATTAAAGCAAGCAGATTACATGGTGCCCCACTATTGATTTATACAACAATTTGCGCTTCAAAAGGTCATATACAAATGTCAAACATCAAAAAATTAAATAAATAAAAAATTGCAATAAAGGTGCTCTGCTTTAAAACTGCAAGCAGTTATTGCTGGATCCCATGCCACCCCACTGATATAAATTTTTTTTAAAACCCCGCTTTGATTGCACAACTGAACAACGT
>CM068955.1:113630835-113644397 GCA_035128595.1 Eptatretus atami
TACGGCCACGCACTAGTATTATGTAAAGGAAAGAAAACGGTGATTTCATTATTTTTTTTTGCCTCAGGCTTATAAACAAACTGAGGGACATGCAATTCACCTATTATATGAAGTAAATAAACATTAAAATCAGCTTGGTCGTAAAATACCTGTATCCGTAATGTCAGGAGGCTGGGGAAATGCGAGATTGTTTTTTTTAATGTTCATGTACACTTTAAAGTTGTATGAAATGTACACGTCATCACCTCAGTGTATGTACATTATAAAACTGAACAAGGTAAGTTTTCATTTCAACTAAAATAGTCATGATTAATATTGAAAGTCTAATTTAAACAAAAAAAAATTTTTTTTTTTAAGTTCTTTCGTCAGCATTTTGTATGAACTGTATGTTGATGTCCAGTGGTGTGTTTAGTTATCAAGCGGTGAGCTAGCGCTTGCCAAGCCAGCCATTCCTTATGGAGCACTTGAGCAACTTGGCAAGCACTACAAGAAACTTGCCAACTGAGCACCCCAGTCATTACATGGCAACGACGATAAACATCTATACAATCACATCTTTCAACCATTATTGATGAATTAGTCCCTCATCTGGTGGGGTGGGAGGTAGGGGAAGGGTGGAGTGGGAAGATGGACCCAACGTTGCCCGGCAACGCCAGGTACCCCTGCTGGTATTACATAAAGATGAAATAGCTTTATCACAGGTGTTACCTGTGTCAGACCAGGGTGGCTGTCTGAGCAGGATATCTCAAAAAAATGTGGACGGATTCAGCCGAAATTTGGTGAAAGGTTGTGTGTCTGACGAGGACAAATCGATTATATTTTAGTGAAGATCCTGAAGCGATTCTTCACCATTAAGAGAAGGGGCCAAAATAACATTGCACAATATTTCAAAAAGTTATGGATGGATGACAACTTGGTGGATGAGTTGGATTGGTGACAAAAACAAGCCAATTAGATTTTGGTTATGGTTCAGATGCAGATGCAGCCTAACATTGGGCTACAATACAAGCTGTTGAACCTGGCTGAGGTATGTGCTCTTCCGAGTGCCATTCTAGTGATGCACTGATCTTCACTATAGGTGGGGGGGGGGGGGGGGGTAGAGAAACAAAATAAAAATTACAAGGATGGAAGCAAAGATATTTTATAAACAAAACATTGTCACTCAATCTCTGAAAGGCTTTCTGGGTACAATAAAAGTTCTTACAAAAAGCCTCAGAACAGGAGGTGACTTTAGGCGCACCAACCCAACACTATTATTGCCAACCTATGGCTGTTTGTCCATGCTGCATGTTACTTAAATACTGAGCGTCAAAAAAAAAAGAAACATCACGTACATTTTTTTAAAGCCCTTGGTACAACTTGCCAAGCATCAAACTGCTGACCTCAGACTCAGAGCAGGTGCTCCAACCATTACACAGTCTGCTTTACTATCTTGAGATTCGGACAATAAAGCATTGGTTTAGTTTTGAGCCATTCCCTCAATCGTTAAATCTGCTGCCCACTGCTACTTCATGGTCTCCGAATTCAACCTCTTACCTTTACTGCAACTGTCTCGACTGTTCCCAAACTTAACCTGCAATTTCTCCTGGAGTAGTGGTGAAACCTAAGTTCCTACCACCCACTCCATTTTAGTTTAATTTCCACTTTGCTCCAATACTTCACAAATGCCTACATTTTAAAATAAATAAAAGGAAAGGGGGAGGGAATAAAAATGATGACCAAGGTTATATCAAAAACTTGGACAGCTTGAACAACCCAACAGATGAGGAAAGAGAGCATCAAGAGCAATAAATTACAAGTCACAAAAATAAATAAAATGGTGGAAGGTTGGACTTTCTCTTCAACTGCACAAAAGCAGATATCAAAATGGTCTCTTGGCTATTCCATGACAAGATCTCAGCGCTTCCTATAGCAAGGTGTGATGTCTATGGGTTACAACTCCAACACCAAAACAAATTCACCGACCCAGATGCTCAATACGCGAATAGCCATCTTCCGCTACGATAAAAACAAAACTAAACAAAAGGAAACAATCTATTCTTACCTCATGCTTTTATACAAATGGAGAACAAAGCCCAGTATCAAAAATGGTCCATCGCGAGGCCAAACCAGGGTCGGCTCTCACTACCTCCAAGTTTGCAACTTACTACTTCAATCATTAAAACATTGCATCGCAGACCTCGCACCTTCTCCTGCACTTTAGCCCAATGACAAATGTGATAACTTGTTCACACCCTTTTAGAGAGTTATGATGCTGGTGTCTAAACCAATAGAAGATAAACAATCTGGGACAATGGGCCTTTAATGCATTTGAGGGACTTGGACAAACTACTGACAATCGTACGAAAAGAAATGCACTCTTGAACACAAAGCAAAGCTAATTACACGAGATTTCACTCCCTTGGTGGGGGGAGGTTGCAAGTTCTAAGTCTGACAGAATTATTCCCACCTCTCGGTGGGTCGAACAGCTCATCAGAATTTTCATCTTCGAGGAAAATAGAGAACTGTCGTAGCTGGAGTCACCAACTGGAAGGGCACTTGGTGGAGTGCATACCTCCACCCCGTAATGCCTGACCCACGAGAACATATCAGGCCCAAAATATTTTTGAAATATCATGCTTAAACAGTACTATATCGTTTTTGGCCCCATATCTCAATGGTGAAGAATCACTTTTTAAAAATTCTAGGAGTCGGATCTGGATCTTCACCAAAATTGAATCAATTCTTCCTTGTCACACACCCAAACTGTCCAAGTTTCATCCAAATCTGTCCTAACTTTGAGATATCCTGCACACAAACAGACAAAGGGGTGAAAACAACCTCCTTCACCTTTGGTGGCAGAGGTAATTAAAAATAAAGAAGACATCACAATCTTTGTCAAGGGTGTTCGGCAAACAGCACAATTTGGGACATGAGCCTGTTTAGACTGAGTCTCACCATTTTATTACATGCAATGAAAATCAAGTCAACAACGCTGGTGAAAGCTCAAGGCTCAACACAGTTCACCAGCAACATTCGTGAGACAGGCAGTCGTTGAAGTTTTACTTTTTGTAATTTCAAGCTAGTACACCCACTCCCTATGGGAGCAGCAGGAAAGAGCATGTCGTTATCCTCTCTGGGGTATACACACTGATGAGCCAAAACATTATGACCACCAACAGGTGAAGTGAATAACATTGATCATGTTGTTACAATGGCACCAGTCAATGGGGTGGGATATATTAGGCAGCAAGTGAACAGTCAGTTCTTGAAGTTGATGTGTTGGATGCAGGAGAAATTGGCAGGAGTAAAGACCTGAGCGACTGATAAGGGCCAAATTGTTATGGCTAGACAACTGGGTCAGAGCATCTCTGAAATGGCAAGGCTTGTGGGGTGCTCCCGGTCAGCAGTGGTGAGTTCCTACAGACTGGTCCGAGGAGGGACAAACCGGCGACAGGGTGTTTAGCACCCAAGGCTCATCGATGCACGAGGGCAACGAAGGATATCCCATCTGGTCCGAAACGACAGAAGGTCTACTGTGGCACAAGTCACAGAAAATTTTAATGGTGGTCACAGGAGGAATGTGTCACAATCCACAGTGCATCACACCCTGCTGTGTATGGGGCTGCGTAGCCACAGACCGGTCAGAGTGCCTATGATGACCCCTGTCCATCGACAAAAGCGCCTACAATGGGCACGCAAGCGTTGGAACTGGACATTGGAAGGTCACCTGGTTCAATGAGTCCCGTTTTCTTTTAGATCATGTGGATGGTCATGTACGTGTGCGCCCTTTACCTGGGGAAGAGATGGCACCAGGATGCACTGTGGGATGACGACAAGCCGGTGGAGGGAGTGTGATGCTCTGGACAATGTTCTGCTGGGAAACCCTGGGTTCGGCCATTCATGTGGACGTCAATTTGACACGTGTCACCGACCTAAACATCGTTGCAGACCAGGTACACCCCTTCATGGCAATGGTATTCCCTGATGGCAGTGGCCTCTTACAGCAGGATAATACGCCATGCCACACTGCAGAATTGTTCGGGAATGGTTTGAGGAACATCAGGTGATTACGGTGTTACCCTGGCCTCCAAATTCTCCAGATCTCAATCTCATTGAGCATCCGTGGGATGTGCTGGACCGACAAGTCCGGTCCACGGTGGCTCCACCTCGCAACTTACAGAACTTGAAGGATCTGTTGCTAATGTTTTGGTGCCAGATACCACAGGACACCTTCAGGGGTCTTGTGGAGTACATGCCTTAGCAGGTCGGCGCTGTTTTGGTGGCACACTGAGGACCAACAGCATATTTGGCAGGTGGTCATAATGTTTTGGCTCATCGGTGTAGATTACAGGAGGTTGAAGCGTTGGTCCATTTGTCTGTGGGGGACAGCAAGCATAAAATGCCTCAAGGACATCAGATTTCCTTCCTTTGTTCAGTGTTAAACAGCAGTAACTTTCAAAAGGTAATCATTCGTGTTTGTGGAAAATATAATATTGTTGCGATTCTGGGAACCGCATCCCTCCAAAGCAATAGCAACCATCATACAGCGGTCCCTCGACAGTTATTCCATTAACGTACGTTCAGACAGACCCTTCCCTTTTGTCTAGCGGGATAACGGGACAGTGCGTTGTGTAAACTTCATAGCTAGGTCTGATTAAATCTCTGCACTCATTCTGATTTTCTTGTACTCTTATTCCTGAGGTAGATCCCAGCCACGTGCACCCTTCATTGAGATGGGTCCTCAGTGAAGGCCAAGCAGACATTATGCCAGACACCCCTCTGCAGAAATCACAGCCTGCCAAATGCACGTGCAGCGGTATTTTCCACCCACTGGACAGAAAGCGCACCCAACACGACGCCCACGCTGCACAGGAGATGGTAGAAACGGCACCCTAAATGCTGGCAACTTGCAGTGCACGCATGGCGCATTCGCTGCGAGATGGGTCCTCAGCGAGGAACAAGCAGGCATTACGCCGGACACCCCTCTACAGAAACCTCAGCCTGCCAAAGGCACGTGCAGCGCAGCGATAACCCCCCACCCACTGTTCAGGCGACTGGAAGCACACCAAACACGACACCCCTCTGCAGAAATCACAGCCTGTCAAACGCACGTGCAGTGATAATTTCCAAACATGTACAGAGGAGATTGAAGAAACGGCACCCTAAATGCTGGCAACTTGCAAAGTGCGCACGGCCACACCCTTTCCAAATCTCCATCTAATTATATCCAATCCTTTCCCTCAATTCCCTGACAGATCAGGGCTGGCACCGTGCATCCCTCCGCCTCATAACCGCGAACACGATGCTCGATGGTGGGCCGACCCGCACGCTGACCACGTGTACAATAGCAGACCCACGCGCATTGTATGTGGCATGCTCGATGGCAAGCGGACCCAAGCGCACAATAGCAAACCCGTGCGCACTGTACGGGGCATGCTCGATGGCAGGCGGACATGTACAATGGCGGACTCGCATGCAGCCAGTGATACTTTATCGTACAGAACAGGGCACGAATAACATACATCCTTGGTCGGGTCTGTGCATGGGGTGACAATAACATCTTACCGTCGGTCTTAACTCACCACGACAGCCACAAATTTCTCCCGCGGATGGCAGACATGCTCCCGCACCTCCACCTCGATGCAGCTGCTCCCAGGCCATAGGCATGCTGTGCGGCCAGATCGCTCAGGCCGTGGCGCACCATGGAGCACGCACATTGACCAGCGCCAACCACGGGTCGCCGGGGCATGGCACGGGGTTTGGTGCAAGGCGATTCCGCAGCTTGGAACCATCTGGCCGGAAGTGAAGTGGAGCCATTTCCGGTCATGGTGGCAGGCCCGTGCCCAACCAGAGCACCCAATTCGGGTGACATCGCTTCGGGTCGTCGCCCCCGCCCAACCGGATCTATAAAAGGACGGGTCACAGGGCGGTGAGAGTCGTCATTCAAGTATTGTTCCTGCCCATCATTCCTGTCGGCTCGTTCTGTCTGGCTTGGGATCGACAACCTACCCATTTGCCTGCTGGCTCCGCCCTTCTTTACAAATTCGCCTGCCGACTCTGCCTTCACCAACTCACCACCCTTCTCCGCCCACTTGCTTCGGACTCCGCCCCTCTCCACCCATTGGCTTCTGACTCCACCCAAGTCCCTCCGTTCATGGCTCACGCCCGACAGTCGTGTCTAGTTCTCTGGACCCGACGCAAGCTGCACAAAGTGCCACGAAGCAAGAGACGACGCGCCAGCTGTCAGGGAGGTATCACCCAGCGGAGAATCCCCCCAAAACATACTGGTGGTGCGGTCAGGCAATTATGCAAGGTATTGAGACCATTAGCCTCATCTCCTCTCAATCAACAACTCATCGTGTGTGTGTGTCCTGGCGCCTGTCTTCGCTCAAGTTAAGATTGTACAAGAATTATATCGGGATAACTCTGCTGTGTCTGCTTTTGTAAGTTGCTTGTATATTGCTGAACCTTTCACATTTCTTCCTATTCCTGCCACAGAAAACAAACATTCACTGTGCCACATACCTTTCCTCACCTGCCTATTAATAAATCCCTTTGTAGAAATGTTCCCAGCTTGTTTTTGTCTGTTCTTTCATTGATCCAGCATAGTCTGTATCCTAACTTAGCCAGGACTTTATTCCCAACGATACGTTCCTTTTAGCCGGTACGTCCTTGGCAGTGTCACTCGGCTGCATCTGATCCGATAGCGATCTGGTTCGGACAAGGCATACCAAGAGTGTGTCCCCCGATGATTAATTAGGTAACCCGATTCACCCATACACGGGAGGACCCGAGGCTACGTGGTTGAGTTGGCATTCACGGTCGGTTTGCGACCCGCCGAGTCACAGAATTATCCGTGTGCGAAAAAAACCTTGTGGAGGGAGGAAAATGACGTCACTACAACCTCCATCATGTGACCGAGTCGTCACCAGGTTTGGTTGAGATTAGATAAGTAACGACCAAATGAGTCGCGGTCAGACAGACACCAAATTGTGTATTATAGTACAATACCTGTAACCAGGAGTTTCCATACACATTCACAACCATCATGGGGCAGCATTAAAACAACTTCATAACCACTTTACAATTCACAGCAAAGCTCAATTTAAGACAGACATTCCAGAGCACGTCACAACTTCCCCTCTTAACCCCACTCCTCCCCTCAATAAACACATCACCTGTCAGGCCTGACGTGCGTAAAGGTTAGAGGAACTAACTTTCCAACTTTCATATGTAGCACATGTCTGCAAATTATGTACAGGTTGTGGGGGAATTGCAGTGCCCCCGATGGCTATGTTCGAGCAGGAAATAATTTGTCCAGGGTACCAGCAAGAGCTTGCCAAAACTTCAAAAAGCATACAGCGGGATCTTTAATGTCCACCAACTAATGGTCAGACGGGCCACCTAGTTTAATGCATCTTATGGATGGCACACACACATTTATGAATTACCCTGGCTGCAAAACACCACAATGACAGTTTAGACATGGGTGGAGAATCAAACCCAGGCTAGATAGCTCAGGTATGAGAAAACTGTGCACTAATCGTCGTGAGAAGGTCGAGACGTTTCAGGAACAAGCCCTTATTCAACGCAAGCCAAGAGGAAGACATCACTACACCTTTCCCACGCTGGTTGGCTTACCCCCCCCCAACATGTCCATATCTTTCCCCACAAACACCGGTTCTAATAATCAGAAGACTAGTTTCATGTCCTTCAAAGTTCAGGTCAGCTCCACATGACATGATTGCAGTTCATCAAAATGTGGAAGCAAACAATCAGCCACCAAAGGGCAAGATTTGGAAGGTCAACACTCAACATCAAGTAGAGTATGAAAGTCTCAGCAATCCAGTGACTGTTGCATTTTATTGGGCAATTACATTTCAGGTTCACCCTACAACATATGCCATCTGCCTGTGCAGCAATCTAGAATGTGGTGCCAAATTTAGCAAAACAAAGAAAGGACAATCCAGTGGTACACAAAACCAGCACCAGTGATTGGATAAAGGATAACCAAATGTGGAACACTCAAAGGAATAAAGTATGCATTTATTGGATGTTTATGGCAACACGATTTGCTAATGACCATGGCAAATTTCACAATCACGAGACCATTCGTTGCTTGGGGGGGGGGGGGGAAATAGAAACTGACAAGTTGGTGTACTTTGTCACCTGAACAACACCTATAAATTACAATTACAGCAAAATGTACCAGATGCAGTCAGGTGATGGAGCCATTGCATGATTACGGTCATGAGCTCAAGAAGAGGGTGACCATGTGGTCTCCAGTGATCAATCAAAATCAACCATCACACATCTTGCATACACAAGACAAATGATTAATTTAATTTTCTGAAAATAAAACTACAATAATGTTTTTGTTGCTTAAATCATGGCAAGGAATCACAAACAGCATCCTAAATTGTACAAAATAAATAAATAACCAATAATTCTGGATCAATTCACAAGGCACCTGCACATCAAGTGTACAACAGCAGGTGCAGTGACCAACACTAGCATTGCAGACAAACAGGTGCAGTGGCACTGCCAAAGCGGTAGCGAGCCGACCGTGACACACAAAGTGCTTTCGATTGGATATCTTGTACCTGCCTGTTTACAATTGAGCTGTTGCAAAACATTGTATCCTGAACTGTACATTCCATCTTTGTACATCCGCTTCAGTGTCACTTATG
The DNA here is from genome assembly GCA_035128595.1 of Eptatretus atami. NCBI lineage: Eukaryota > Metazoa > Chordata > Myxini > Myxiniformes > Myxinidae > Eptatretus > Eptatretus atami. The sequence goes on from CM068955.1 coordinate 113,639,508, forward strand.
GACAATAAATCAGGACTTTTGTTCCACTCGCTATCACGCCGTTCAATTTCAAACATATTCACACCACCCCACCCACTCTTTCGCCCAATTTTGTCTGGACCATCTCGAATCACTGTTGTGAGCATGGTTAACTATGCTTGATACGAGAGAACCATAATATACAAATTAGGAGAATGTTGTGACCCTGACCATGCCTGTCACGGTATGGCATCTGCAAAGCCAACATGTAGTGTCCGGCAAACAATGGGAAATAACAAGATTGGCTAAACAGCTAAATGGACATAGAAATGATCGCACCGAGCGGATGAGCACCAAAGTCAGTGCCATATCGTGTTGTGGACAAACATTTGGAGATGCCCTTTCCAGCAGCGCCAAATCACCTTGGACAGCAAAAAACAGAGATATATTTCGGTGCTCAGTCCATAAATTTAACTTGCTAATGACAGACAGCATACATGACAGTCCAGCTTTTCATATTTGAGAAAACGTGTTTTGGCTCAATCGCTGACCTTGCATCTGCAAGGAAATAATGTCTCACAAAAAAAAAAAATTTTTTTTTTTTTTTAAAAGCTTCTACATTTCCTCCAATACATAAATAATCAGAAAAAAATTCACAAGGCCTCTGTCCATGGCCAATGCAGTACCGTTCTCCCTATGGGCTGGCACCAAATCTAAAGGCAGTCACACCTTGACGTTTTAGCTAACGTATGCCGATTTTTGAAAAATTTGTCTAAAACGCTGGCACACGTTGAATACGTTATGGGTAAGTTTTGATAACATTGAGAGCACGCTGGAAACACTGCCATACGTCGTTGCACGCTGGCTTTAAACGTTGTACTTTTCGTTTGTCCTCAAATTTTTGCATGCTTGAAATTTCACGACGTATGCCTCACACGTTCCACTACGCTGGCCATAAGTTGTAGGCAGTTATGCGATCGTGACAGACGTCAACACATGTACTTGTAAGTTAATAAGTTGAGACACGCCGAGGTAATGTTTAGCGTACCCGAACTTATTCCTAGCCTACGAGTAACGTATTGTAGGCACGTTACACGATCGTTGTCACACGTTACTTTTAAGTTACTCATAGGCTGAAAGACGTCGGTATAATGCTTAGCGTGCCTGAAACTTATTTATAACCTATCAGTGACATGTTGCTAACACGCTACGCGATCGTTGACACACTTCGACACTCCTTGCTTGAAAGTTACTTATACGTCGAATCATGCCGAGTTATTGTTAGGGCAAAAGGGCTTTTATTAACCTATGGTGACGTGCTTTGCACTGTGTGTAACGCACCTCCGCCGCATTTGACGTTTACCGGACGACTACAGAACTTAACGAACGAGTTCCCAAACTACAGATACCAGATAATGATGTAATGGCAGCGATTAGGGGAATTGGTAAATAAAAAGGGGTTTCACAGGAGGAACCCGTCAGTGTTGCAGACTACATAGCGAGTACATGTCCATGATATTACGAGAGATGGAGTATCCGGCAACGATGACACTACAATATCTACCTGTCCTCCAACACAGCATACCCTCATCGATTTGGCACTGCACCAGTTGCGTGCCAATAGAACCGAGAGAAGAAGACGTGAACGGAGGAGAAGGTACTGGGTGACACCATGGATCGGGATTTGATTTGCACCGATAAGATTTGCACCGATAAGATTTGCACCGATAAGACACCAGTTGATTTGCACCTATAAGAACACGTTAAGTGAAAATCGATTGTTTGGCGCAAGCGTCTATTTTCAATAGTGGAGTTTGACGATTTAGCACGTTGAATAGAAACGCTTCAATTTTCCGAGCGCCAGCGTCAAAAAACAAGGAGCGAGTGACAGCAATTTAAATAGTTCATTGTAAACAATTAAAATAGTGAGTGGCACCGTTTAAAAGTCGTTGAGTGTAAAAAAATCCAATTGTTGAGCGCAAGCGTCTACTTTCAATAGTGGAGTTGCAGCCATTTAAATCTTTGAGTGGCAGCCTATGAATAGCAAACCCACGTCACGGCAAAGATAAACTGCCGCACGATATGGATAAGTTAGGCATCGTTGGGCATAGTTGTGAACGCCGGCTACACGATAATTATTCGTTGGTATACACGTATCTATAAGGTATCGAAGCGCTCTATGTACATTATTAGACCTTGAGCATTTGTAAACTCGTTATGAATACACCTAAAACGTAAAAACAAGCCATAGCTCATTGTTGAAAAAACCAAAAAAAATTAGCCGCGAAGAACTTCGAACAATGGTGCAAAGATGTCTCCTACCCGTGGACACGCGGACGCAGAGGATCCATCATCACCCACACCTCCCATCACACCCTCACTACTATGCCAACATGAACAAACTATACTAATACTGAAGATACTGTTACTGCTGACATGGACATCGACTCAAAAGGAGTCGAAAACACTGATGGTTCCTTGTGAAGACCATTTTTATATACCAATTCCCCAAAACGCTGGGAACACGTCATTATATGGATGTGTAAGTTAGAAGCACGTTCATTTCGTTTTTTGTCGACCGGAAGACGTCATGGAATCGTTACATACGTCAATGTGCGTTGGGACTACGTAAAGAATTGGTTCAAAGCACGTCAAACATAAGTTAGAAATAAGTTTCGCGTAAAAAGACATTACCGCGACGTGTTTCGACTTATGAGTAGCTTACAAGTAGCCTTTGTCGACGTGTGTAAGCGTCCGCATATCGTGTGTACAACTTATTCCCATCGCATGCGGAACGTGTGTCATACGCAAAGTACGTCGTAAAATTTTGAACATGTTTAAAATTACTTGACGTACTCCACTTACTACGACGTATGATAGCGTACTTTAGCGTTCTATTCACGTATACCAAACTTACCCATACCGTATTCGGTGCGCCAGCGTTTTAGACACATTTTTCTTAGGTCGGCACACACTGGCAAGATCGCCAAGGTGTGACTGCGATGTTGACACTTCCATTTCTGCGGCGGTTATGATTTGAATCGTTATGAGTCAGCCTTTTAAGGCTACGTCACGTCATCGTCGGCGATACGTGCAGCGCGCTATGCATAAGTTAACTATCGTTGGGCATAGGTCGTGTAGGCCGACAACAGGTTCAGCATCGTTGGTATAATTAGCTACACACAACGAAACGTTCGTGTCCGTTACTAATACATTAAACATAAGACCAAGTCGTTATAGAACGTCCGAATCTTTTTTAAAAAACATCAAAGTTCAACGTAACCAGCGTTTTACAACATTTTAATACGTTGCCATCGCTGGCTAAAACGTCAAGGTGTGACTGGGCCTTTACCAGCTATCTTCTAGATTTGAGAATCTCAGAGTCCAATTGGCAGGCAAAACATTAGCATTTGCTGAGATGAGACCAAAGCCCAAACTCTGGGGCTCTTGAATCATAGATCGGTTAGGCTCACTTGCACACCACAACCGTTGTGCTCCCATCCTCTTACATTTGTGCACCACCTTCCTGAAAACATTCAATCCCACCGTTCCCTCAAGGAGCTTAAAGCAGACGGTGCAGCACCCCACCACAACCATCTTACGTGACCATTCCACATGCCTCAAACTCTTCCTTGTTGTAGCCAATCGTTACCACCATATAAACAACCTCTCCACCCCCCCCCCCCCCCCAACGAGGTGGTGGGCAGAAGCAATTCCCAAGTGCTTGGATCTTGATTCCAGCAATAGTCAAAAGGAATCAAGTAGTGAACTGGAATCGACATCAATTCAAAGTACTTCCTCTAAAGATGTGATTCTGGAGGGGGGGTGCGTGTGGGGAATACTCTCCATCCCTCTTGATTGGCATGCAAACCCACAGGAAAGGCACACTGATGGACATAACAACAAATACAAGTATTAGAAGTTCCAACAACCTGTAGTTCGAGGTCCAGAATCAGTTTGGAGCCATTGAAAAAGGATAAAGACAACATTCCAAAAGTTAGAGGTTTTCTTGATTCATATAGATGACTCATCACAAGAACACATCCAACATCCCAAATCATTTGAAAACCAAGCACCAGACAGAGGACCAATCAGTGATGGTGGAATCAAAGCAACTAAAGTCTGCAAAAGGGGACAAGTCCACAATCAGCCCTTCTTAGCAAATTCTGTAAAATCTTGAACTGCTACTGTATATCGTGTAAATATAGTAATATACAGCACACATGTGCTATGAAGATTCAAATCGCTGTTTTGAGGAAAGTGGGCTGTGGTTGCGTGAATTGGTGCCTAATGTCGGCGCATGGGTTTTGACAAAATGGCCCAGATGTGGTGTTTTATGGCAAATGGTCGTACCAGATTAGCGCCCTCCTTGTCAGCCACGTGGTTAGTAAGCCGAGATAGCCCGCTACTTGTCACCAAGCGTGGTAGTAAGCGCAGATTAGCCCGCCTACTGTCACGACGTGGTAGTAGCCGAGAATAGCCCTACTTTGTACCAAACGTGGGTAGTACGCAGAATTAGCCCGCCTCTTTGGTCACCACGTGGTAGTACCAGATTGGCCGCTCTTGTCACACGTGGTAGTACCAAGATTGTCCCGCCCTACTGCCACCAACGTCGGTATACAGATTGCCCCCATATTATCTCTGTCACTGGACTGTGGTACGTACCGAGATAGTACGGCTACTCGTCGTATTGCCCCGTGGTAGTACCGAGATTGCCCGCCTAACTTGTTTCACAGTGGTAGTACCAGATTGGCCCCTACTTGTCCCACGTGGTGTACCAATTGCCCCCTACTTGTCACCGAGTGGTAGTACAGATTAGCGCCCTCCTTGTCAGCACACGTGGTAGTACCAGATTGCCCCCTACTTGTCAGCCACGTGGTAGTACCCAGATTGGCCCCCTACTTGTCACACGTGGTAGTAACCAGATTAGCC
>CM068955.1:113699277-113719126 GCA_035128595.1 Eptatretus atami
ACATTGCTACGTGCTTTTTTCCCGCAGAGTCCATCGGTCCTGGGCCATGGTGTAGTGTAAAATTATAAGTCAAGCTAAGGTAAATTGTACATGAGTTGCTCCCCCTGCATGTTTGTCGTAGCGCCGGCAATTTAGTTAAGTCGTCGAAAAGAGAGGAGATCCGAACACCCGATGGCAGGTCGTGACCTGCGGACACCTCCGAAGTTCACGGGCTCACTTAAGGACCATGCCGCCAACTCTCTGACGGCATGGCGTAGGGTTAAATAGCCAAATTTAATATACAAAGTACAACGTCGTCAAATTACCGGGGAAGGTCACACCCTCAACGGACTCGTCAACCGGGTGCTCTAGCACTCGGTCGGTGTAACGCTAGCGGAATTACCATACAGAGTCGTCGGTCCAAACGACAACTTACAGCCCAATCGCTACTGGTTCTCAAGCAGAACGTGCTGGGTCAATAATAAAAGCACAACAACGAGCTGGGTACATTGAACAATTGGGGTTTATTTATAATGGTTTGCAGGGGAGCACAAAAAGAGCAGAGTTTAAACCGACTATCAAGAAGGAATGCAAGTACATGTACAGGCACTTAAACAATTGCTACTATAGACTGCCCACAGACACACCACGCACCCAAAAGAAATGGTGGCCCGCGGCCTTTATTTGGCCTTCAGCTCGGGAGGGAAGGCGAGCTGAGGTAGGCTGCATTTGCACCTGTCCGCCTTGTGGGTCTGGTCGAGTTGTCGGTGGCGGGACTCGAAACCCACCGACACAGACGCAGCACCACAGCCAGGGACGAAGGGTAGAGCGACGGACGCCAGCCAGACGAAGGCGGCAGAGGCGAGAGACAGGTGACCGCGATCAGAAGCCGTAAAAAGCCTTCCATCGGATCAGACGGCACTAGGGCGAGGGAGGCGACCCAGACAGCCAGACAGAACGCCGCCGATCACTAAGCCTCTCCTGAGTGGGAGGGATTTCTTCCGCTGGCACTCGCCCTCCTGATTGAACGGTTGCGTCCGCGAATCGCTGGCCGTCCCTCATTGGACAGGCCACGGTAGGTGGGGCAATGCCCACGCTTGCTGGGTGGAGTCCGATTCTGAGGCGATGAGCCTCCTGATTGACGAAGGGCGCGCCCTTGCCCTCGTGGCAGAGTCGGCTCTGAAGCGAGCGTTCGTCCACCACGTCCGCAGCCAGAGAACTACGTGCGTTATGGCGGACCGGGTTTGAAGGTGAGGGACGGTGCCGCTGTCGTTGTTGTTGTTGTAAAGAAAACCCTGACTAAAAAAAACCGCAACGACACACGAATTCCCATTAGACATAAGGGATGGGAACGCCAGAACTAGAAAAAGCATACTTATGCGAAATACTGAACTGCGTGGGACTGGCTGTTTGTCGTGCAAGAGGGCTTCCAAATCCGTAACAATTATTAACCACGTAATGAGCATCTTGACCAAATCAAATTTGGCCCAACTGGGCTCTCAGCCTTGTGGAATATCGAGATTCGGTGCTGCAGAAATTGCAAAACAAGAGTGTCAATGTCCTTTTCCCATTTCTTTTTCCTCAAGACTGTGGTGGGGAAGGTGTTCTTGAACCCTTTGACAAAAAGGACAATTTCTTATGAAGAAGACAATTTCTTTATTTTCAGCTTATCTGGATTGGACTTCCAGATAACATATTGTTATCTGCTCGCATCCATTCCGTCTGGCCATCCATCTGTTTTGATTTCTCTGGCAAACCGCTGGGGCTTGATCCGGCTGAAAAATTTGCGCAGCAAGGTTTCATTCTGATTGGTACGGGGGATTGCAAGCTCGTTCCTGGTCATGTGACTTCAAAGAAAGGTTAAAATGGTGGGCGCACTTAGTAAATTAGCTTCAAACAAATTCCACACCCACTGGTCAGAATGCTACATTTCGGTTACAACATTAGGACAGGATCCTGTCATGACCGATTGTGAAGGTTATGCCAATCACTAGAGCTGGAAGCCGTGCCAAGATGGCCGAACTTAGTTAATTAATTATTGCAAAATCGCATAAAATTTCTTTCAAAAACCTTCCATCCAGACCCACGAGTCAGAGTGCTATCAAATTTGAATGACAACTTGAAGGGCCAGGGGAGGGATGTTTATTTTGAATCATGCCGATCACGTGACCGAAAGTGTGCAAAATGGCGACGTAATAAATTATTGGGGAAATCCAATAAATTCCTTCAAAAATCTTCTTCTCCAGACCCACCAAGTCCGGAATGCCCACAAATTTGGGTTTACAGCATTAGGCCAGGGGCCCAGATAAGCTGTAGCTCCAGTGGGCCATTTTTCCTTTTTCCATTCGTTGATCAAGCTGTTACAATCAATGGAAAATAATAAGTTACAGCCAGGGGAAAATAAGATACAATACAAAGATGTGAATGTCCAGAGTAAGCTAATTTTTCCATGTCTTTTTGTCCTGTTGACTGCGAGCAGGGTGGGGCATTGTCTTGTACACGCTCCCTGACTAACCCAACCAAAAGCTTGCACAGGAGGTTTGTGGCCTGAGGATCTTGGTTACCTCAACACAAGTCCGTCCTGATGTGAGTCTTTCTCTCTGGATTGGTTGCGCTACATTGGAGCTTTTTCATTTCAGTTTATCATTCATATGATTGGCTAACTTGGTCAGGCTCATTGGAATGCTGGTGACGTCACGTGGCATGGCGAATGTCTGAGAAAGTTTACTTTGGTTGGGCCGAACACAGTAATATTTGACGGGGAAGTGACATTGTGTGCTACGTGGTATTGTGAGGTATTGTTGATACATGCTTATGAAGTTTGATGACTGTTTCAAATTGTGGTGAGAGAGGGGATGGAAATCAAGACAGAACACCATCCTTTTTATTTATAGAGACGAAAAGTGAAACAAAGAATTGTTTTATTGAATTTTTAAAAAAATTGATATTGAATTTGGATGACTTCTATAGGGGGGGTAACTTTTGCCTTGTATATGATAGTTTATTTTCTTGTTGTATGTATTAAGCATAAGCATGAGGTAAATTTAATGGTGATTTTTATCCCTTTTTGTAATCTGTCTTAAATGTCCTTCTAGAACAATCCACAGGCTATCGGCACAAAGTGAAGGTGGGAGAAAGCCACCATGAGAACCCCAAAGCTGTGGCCACCGATTGGTAAAAGGTCAGGGTGGATTGGCTCCTTCCTCACAATCCCGCGTGCGGTCCGCAGCCACATCGCATGTGTTTACCCCCACACAACAGTTTTGTTTGTAAGTTAAAAGTGTGGCTGTGCAGGAGGAACAAAGAAAGAAAAGAAAGTTCAGAGACATTTAAACGACGTGCCCAAAAGTTGTGGGCACCCCTTCTTATTCGTGGATCTCGGCTATTTCAGCCACACTCATATACTGACAAGGTGTATAAAAATCAAGCACACAGCATGCAATCTCCATCGACAAACCTGGCAATAGAATGGGCTGTACTGAAGAGCTAAGTGACTTTCCAACCTGGCACTGTCATTTGAAAGGCACCTTCCAGACAAGTCAGTTTTCGTCAAATTTCTGTCCTGCTGAGCTGGCCTGCTAGGGTCAAGCCTGTAAACTGCTCGTTATTGTGAAGAGGAACATCTCGGAGCAACAACAGCTCAGCCGTAGAATTGGTAGGACACACAAGCTCACACACAGAAGGACCGCCGAGTGCTGAAGTGCATAGCATGAAAAATCGTCTGTTGTCGGTTGCACACTCACTTACGAGTTCCAAACTGACTCTGGGAAGCAACTTTTAGCAGCAGCATTGTTCATTCGACGAGCTTACATGAAATTGGTTTCTATGGCGGCAGCTGCAGCACAAGACTAAGATCACCATGCGCAATGCCAAGCGTCGGCTTAGAGTGGTGTAAAGCCTCCACAGCACTCCACACAGCACAGGTGTAAAGTGTAAAGCTCACTCCAGCAGTGGTGGGTAAGGGAACAGCATAGTTCATCACGTCGTGTCCACCATTGGACTCTGGAGCAGTGGAAACGCGTTTCTCTGGAGTGATGAATCACGCTTCACTATTCTATAGTCGCGAGGACGAATCTAGATTTGGCGGGCCAGGAAAGATACCTGCCCGAATCCATAGCTGGCCAGCTGTAAAGTTTGGGTGGAGGAGGAATAATGGTGCTGGGGCTGTTTTTCATGGTTCGGGCTAGCCCCTTAGTTGCCAATGAAGGGAAATCTTAAACACAACAGCATACAATGACATTCAGAACGATTCTGTGCTTCCAACATTGTGGTAACAGTTTGGGGAAGGGCCCTTTTCCTGTTTCAGCATGACATTGCCCCCGTAGCACAAAGGAGGTCCATCAGCAGAAATGGTTTGTGAGATTCGGTGTGGAAGAACTTGACTGGCTGCACAGAGCCCTGATCCAACCCCATCGAACATCCTTTGGAATGAATTGGAACGGCGACTGCGAGTCAAGACGCGAATCGCCACAACATCAGTGCCCCGACCTCACTAATGCTCTTTGTGGCTGAATGGAAGCAAATTCTTCCACAGCAATGTTCCAATATCGAGTGGAAAGGCCTTTCCAGAAGAGTGGAGGTTGTTAATGCAACAAAGGAGGTCCAGACTCCATATAATGCCCATTGATTGTGGACAGATGTTGACGGAACAGGTGTCCTATAACTTTTGGCCATGTAGTGTATATATATATATAATTGTTGTAGTTTCTCTCCGGCGCGTCGCCAGCGAGCACGACCCTCGACTGAGCAGTGGGGCCGTTCGGCTCGATCGCCCGAATTTACAGATCGCAGCCCGGACGAATCCGAGTCGGCGGGTCCTGGTTATTTTGGGACTGAAATACGGCCAATTGGGTAGATCACTGTGGGGTAGGGTTAATTGCCAACTTCAACTTACCGAAATACCACGTGATCCAGCTACCCAGGGTACTTCAAACTCGGCGGGAACTCGTACGGAAGCGAGCCGGCTTAATAGCGAGCTGTTCGTGTGCGTGCGAAGCGGTTTTTATTAATCGGGGCTGAATTCGCCGGCCCGATTATCCTGTTTACTCCGTTACAAGCGGCAATGGCTGCTCCACTTTCCACACGCACGACACACCCAGTCAATGGATGAAACTGACACGACGAGCTGAGTACATTTAACAATTGGGGGGTATTTATTTATACTAGCAGGGAAATCGAGGGAAGCACATAAGAGCAGAGTTTATCGCGACTATCAACGCAATGCACGTATGTTAACAGGCAAAACACTTATACATTCACACTTAACAGACTGGCGCCAACAAACAAGAACACACACACCCAGACAGAAATGGACCCCCTGGGTCTTTAATGGGACCTCCAGCCCAGGAGGACAAGTCCGGGCTTGAGGGTCAAGGGTAGCTGGCTACTGGCACGAGTGTGCAGCTGGACGTCCCCATGGTCCTTGAGACTGGTGTCGCCGTACCAGCCAGGCGGAAGGCGACGACACGAAGCTCTGGAGCCGGGAGGAGGTCGTTGCAGATAGCCAAGGTGATGAGCGCGGGCACAAGAAGAAGCGGTAGAAGACCAGCAAGGAACGAACGACCGACGAAATCTCCTCAGAACACACCTTATATCGTGCCCCCTCCCGCTCAACGAAACGTTCTCATCCTCCCCACTCACCCTCCCATTGGGGGAGGCCCCATGTAACTCCTCGTCCGCTCTCCGTTTGGCAGGGGCGCGGTGGGCGGGGTAACTCCTCCCGTGGGCGGAGTCTCCAGCGGGGGCGTTTGTGCTCGGCCTACGGCTTCACGCTCAGATCTGTGTGGTTAATGGCGACGGTGCTGGGACGGAGGCGGAGCGCGGACAGACGCCGGCTTCCGCGATTTGGCCACGGTGGCGTGGTGACAAATCCACACCTGGACCCGCCCGGCACAGGAAGGGAGGCCAACATGTTCTGGCAGGCTCCACCGCATCCCCTTGACGTCAGCCGGGCGAGGTGAAAGGAAGCGAGGCGAGGGGCGATGCGGTGTGGTCGCGGTGCGTCGCGTGGTGTAAAAATAACGGAAAGAAAAACCTGATATTAAACAACTTCAGCAGCGCAGGAACATTTAATTACCCATTAGACTCGGCGAAAGGACTATAACTGGCAACATGTACTACCGATATATGAGCTAAGAACCTGAATGTTGAGTGCGATAGCTTTCAAATCCGCAACAATATATATATATATATATATATATATATATATATATATATTTATATATATATTAGCCTTCGAGGGTGTTTATAATCTGGACAGAGGGAAATGATTAAATGGCTTGTAATTCACAGGATATTATATTAAATTCCAGAATGTGTTCTGTGTCCACCATTATGATTGATACACAGATGCAGACGAGATATTCCCTGTCATGGGTGGAGTCCTCGATGTCCACTGCGTGGTTTATTTCCTAATGGATCTGTTTCCATAAACTTTTGCTGCCAGTTTACCACGAAGCTTGTGTGTTATCGGCGTGCGGTCCGGATTCAATCTGTTAAATTCCTCGCGACCTCTCTATGGCTGAATTTTTCTACAAGCAGAATACCTGGATGTGTTTCTCCTTACTGAGCGACATCATGGGCACCTGTAAGAAACCGGAAAAAAGAATCATGATTTACTTATTTTAACCTCCATGTTCCAGACTTATGCGGACCACCTAAAATAAATTTTTCGCGGATTCCAATTTGCATTCCGGAAACACGGCAATTTTGGTAACATGAGTTTGAATTGCCACTCTTTCGTCTAAATGCTGAAAATTATGTTTAACACTAACTGATCACAGGAATGTCACGTGAGCCAACGGCAAGTTAAAACTGCCGGCGAGGCCAACGAGTCGTGGAAACACACACACACACACAACACACAGAACACACACACCACACACACACACACAACACGACACTACGATTACACACACACGCTTCAATTTTGAAATTGTTTATGAGCGGAGTCTGGCTGTGCTGCCATCTTGCAGAGAGGGAAGAGGATGGAGAGGGGAGCATACACCAGTGACGGACTTGACCAAGGTGCCACAGTTTTAGAGTAAAGGGAGCAAGTTTTGAAAAGTTTCAATGTTGAGGTTGAACAGATGATGTTTTCTGCTCTCCTGAGAGTGGGACACATACTTGTTGCAGACTTTGGAAAGCACAAGATTGCCTTCAGGAGGGTTTTGCCTTCCAGGAAGAGAAGGCAAGTGTGTTTCAAGAACAACTGCCTCAAAAGACAGAACAGGACTCGCCCGACAATTGAGGCAGCTCTCTGAGATATCCAGAGAGATATTGACTTTCCACAACATCGATCAGATTAAACCAATTTGAGCAGAGGAAGAGCAGGAGACGTTTTCTGGGAAGCTAGTCCTCACCAAAGTTCCAAAGGGAGGATTGCCATTTGGGAGAAATCTAGGTTGGGAAAGTACACAGATTGAGTCAGTCCATGGAGTCACAGAAGTCCTTTGCTGAAGTGCCATGGCTGGTGAGAGAGCGGTACCAACACCAGCCAGATGCAATGGTGACAATTAAATCGCCACGTAATGAAGGGAGAGAGTGTTGCGGCATGATGGTTAAAAGTTTGTGCATGTTGTCTGAGAGAGATGTAGATGCGAGTTCGTCACTGATAGGAGGATGGCACAACACACTGATGCACAAGAGGTAAGCAGCAGAGGGGAAGTCGCCGCCATAGGTACTGCTGGGGTTGTAAGGTATTGTGGAAAGTAAGCTGATAGGCTTCTATCGTTAATGGGGATCAAGTGTTAATGTGCACTTCTCAGATTTTCATTTGATGAAATCCATTTTCTATCTGTCCACACCAACACTGCGCGAGCCCTTCACAAGGATTCTTTCCGCTGTTATCATTTAGAAACTCTTGCACCACTGTTAAAATAATGTAACCTGGCAGATGTACCATCCATTGCATTAACCTTTGCTGATCAAATCACTATTTCACACCTCTTATTTTTGGGTGGTGGTCATGGTATGCGCTTCCGGTGGGTATTCTTATCCGACATATTTCGCAATTATGATCCCATATGGATTTGATGTGAAATTTTACTATGTTTAATGACCCAGCCACTGAGGTTTAATTATGATATTATGATTCTGTCCCGTTTACTGATGTGCTGTTTGTTTTTAGGCTGCGTCGGCGATGGCCCAAGGCGACACCCCGATGCCTGCAGTGCCACGGAGACCTTGATCCCTTATACCATGGCGCGAGGATTTTGCAGCACTCTTTCATAGCTTCTCCAAGCGTTCTCACATTAAAATCTACACGGGTCTTTACTCACAGTTCATGTGACGAGGTTATTTATTTTTGCACATATAATGATGTATTTTACAGCTTGAGTACACTGAAATGTTCGGATTAAGAGTCCCTTCACTCGGTGGTGTTGTCATTGCATCAAATCCGAAAAAGCTGGTCAATCCGGTCTCCAGAGCTCCTATGCGCTTGTGTTGCCGATTAATCATATGGATTGCAAGTTATGGCTCTTTCAAACACACCTGCTTAAAACGTAGAGCAATTTTATTACAGTTAAACCTGCTTGGACCCAACCTGTTTTTTTTAGACCCATGGGTTTTAAAAAATTGTTTAGTTCCCTCAACTCGTGACTTGATTTTTTTTATTATTATTTTTTTTTTTAAAAATAAGAGTGGGGAATGTGGGGGGGGGGTGGGGGGACAGAGCAGTAGTAGTTTTTAAAACAGTTTTTTTTTGAAATTGTGTCGCTGAGCATTTTTGGAAAAATATCAAAAGAATTTATTATATTTTTTTAAATATCTCGGTATGGTCGTGTTTGGCTAGGTTTTTGAGGTCGTGGTATTAGTTGTAATTTTCAAATAAAATGTGTAGTTATAAGTTGGAGATATACTTTAAAGTTGTAATGAAGGTTTGTAGATATGTCTTCATACCATCCCAATTTTTCAGATGCAAGTTTGTTTAAATCACCGGGAAGCTCTTAAGATGATTAGCCGTGTTTGCTTTGCGATCGGGTGCTGGCTTGGCGATCCTCCGTCTGAGTTTGAGGCCCCGTTTTCCATTGAATTAGCACCAGGTTGGCTTGAGCTTCAGTCCGTCATACCCTTCCCGGGTCAGTGAAATGAGTACCAGTGTACTGGGTAATGGGGGCACTGCATCAGCGGCAAAGCCGCGTACTCAACCAATCAGCAACCAGTAGTTACACGGTTGCAACACGAGAGTGTGAGAGCGAGACCCTTGTAGGGTTAAATTGAAGTTTTATTTTATTCTCGTAATACCATTATTCGGGTTTCAATTGCACTTTTATTGTTATTTTGTTTTATTCTTCTATTTTAGTCCTCATATTTGTACAATGGTGTCTACGCAGAAACATAAATTTAACGGGGTTGTTGTTCTTGAATATATTGACAGATCTCCTATCTGGATTGGGTGGAGGCTGTTTGGTTGAGGATTTCTCCCATCGTTGTTCATTCTTTGATTTTTTTTGCAATCTGGTATGAAAATGCTTACACGTGATTTAGTGTATGTAACGAAGCAGCCTAAGGTCATGTGCTTCCAAAACATCCTTTGTTTCCGCACAAGTCTTTGGGCTCGTTGCAATTTTTGAGAAAATTTTTGTCTTGTCAGCAAGCCTTATGGCAGTTCTTTATTTAAGCTAATCTTTGTTGTGGTGACAAAGCATTAGCCTCACCTCAGGCCCGGTCTGCCTCGTTTCATAGCACGATGTAAAAAGCCTAACTTAGGACAGGTCAGCCTCAGTTTCAGAACGTATATAAAAGACGACTGCTGAAGACTCGCTGAGTATACATAACTTCTCTGGGGTTTTTGTCTTCGCTGATATTACTACCACTACCAACGACACAATTAATCCACATTCTCAAAGGGTTGCTGATTGGGAAGGGGGGGGGGATTTGGGCCAAAGTCTTTCCGAACCTACTGGCCAGCCTGACATTTGACCTGGATGTGATTTGCAGGAATTTGTAAATTTGGTCTAGGGTGCAGCAATAACCTGCCTACTCTTTAGGAAGTACACAATGTGACTTTAAATGTTTAATGAACTGTGGGATCTTTAACTTCTCCAACTAATGCAGAACGGGACACCCGGTTTAACCTTCCCCCGGGGATGTGCACTTTGTGATATCAATGTCCTGCTGTCCTTTGGTAGATATCTGTACGTGGAAAGGGTTACTTTATCACTCTGTTCTTTATTACAGCTGTCACCAAAGGTGGACGGAGGTTAGTTTTCACCCTTGTCTGTCTCTCTGCGAGCAGGATATCTCAAAAAAGTTTAATGCACAGCTTCGGACGAAACTTGTTGGACACGTTGGGTGTGTGACGAGCACGAATTGATTTCGATTTTGGAGACATCTGAATCTGGATGCCGGATATGAGAATTTCTTAGTTTTTAACACGTGATTCTTCATAATTAGAGATGGGACAAAGATACGCACACGATAATTTCAAAAAGTTGTGGACGGATTATGACACGCTTGGTGGAATGAATTTGGTAGGTGACAGAACAGCCACAATTCGATTTGGTTCAGGATGGATGCAAACCGGGGTGGATCATGGGTTTCAAAACATAAACTGTTTCAGTCTTGGGGAGGTGTGCACTCTACCGAGTGCCCTTCCACTTTTTCCCTTGCTTTTGCTTGCTCTGTCCTTTGGGTTACACAAGTGATTAAAGGAGATATCTGGGATTACATGGTTAAAAGTCCTATAAAATTAACGTGAACAGGAAAAGTAATAAGATCTAACTCTAACCCTGCTGCCACCTACCCCACAACGGAGCAGAGCATAACATAAAAGCGTTGCAATCCCACCTTATTCAACTTGAAGAATAAGGGGATACACTCTATCTTATGCTCTTGTTTCTGTTTTATGAGTGAGTGCAGCAGAATAAGAAATTTAAGGCCCTTCACACTGTTTGTTTTCATGTCGTTATAACTTTTGCACATGTATTAAGTGCAAAATCCTCGCTAGGCCGATATGTCTGGTGTGTGGCCGTCGTACTTAGAGTTCTGACACTACCTTGAGCACTTCAAGCAGAAGGTTACGGATGCTCCTGTCACGCTCTCTGTCCTCAGTCTGAACGCTAGTTGAACAGGTGGGAACTGGACGAGAGGGAGGTGGATCCAGGTTCCCCACGTCCACACACCCTACAGCTAACGGCGTGTTACCGTGCAATGTTCCCCTCTCTCACACACTATGAAAGGAGGAGGAAGAAGTGCCGGCCCTTTTACACTTTCACATAGAGGGGGTTGGGCCCTCCTCTCCTCCTCCTCCCTCCACATGACTGCTTCTAATTGGTGGCGAGAAGGCGGCACCAATTGTATCACATCGTTTGTGCCACAGTGGCCAATTAGTTTCAGAAGCAGTGCCTTCAAATTTGTTGAGGCTGTCACGATGTGCAGAGCCATGTGTGATTGTCCCGTACCCACTGCAGGATTAAATTGGAGTCAATTCGAATATTGATAACAATCTCATTCGAAGTAAAAAGCGCATTGTGTGGCTCAGTGCAAGTTTGTCCTAAATTTGCCTTCAATCAGGTCATCCACATGCCTGGGTTGGCCCTAATGGTTTAGGGTTGGTGGGCTTGAGATGCTAGGATCCTGAGTTCAAATCTCCCTTTGCTGTTGAATATAACGGTGGGGTTGACGCTGCCTGTCATCCTTCCGAAGGTTGGCACAATGAGTGCCAGCCTTGCTGGTATCTGTGTCGAGTGGCCGACTCGTCCAGGATTGTGCCAATAGCCAAAGGGACTGCTTAGGCAGCACCCAACTCTCTGCACAGAGTATGGTCCCAATGGTCATCCAACGAGGCTCTCTCCATGTTAGGTCTCTGCATCACTGTGGTTATGGTTGGTGATGGTGTGGTTGCCTTCACATGTGACACTTTATCCACTTTCCCCCAAACTTCCTCATTATTTTAAGGCTCCCTCTATTCCATGACAGTAAGTTTAAAAAATGAAATTACATTTACGTAATAGTGGAATAGCTTAGCTGTATTTGTTATTCATATGCCGGTCAATAATTCCCGTCTGTTTTTCCCTCTCCTGAGATTCTAAGTGAATCGAAACACCAAAATGAAAAACATTCGTTTCCTGCCTGATCAGTCTCATGTAATTCGAGTTCGTGGCAACCAAATAAAATATTTTGGCCTCATTCTGATGTTCCTATTCTGAAACAGGGTGTCGTGCCTGCCAAGCATTTTTGTGACGAGGGTTTATCCTGGGTGGTTTTCCATTGTCTTCCATCAGTAGCTGAGGCAGGATTTGGGAATTTTGTTCACGGAGCCGGTGATGGCTCGCTTTACTTCTTTGCGAAGGCCAACCGTGGGATCTTTAACATCCACCAAACTAATGCTGGCAGATGGGGCACCAGTTTAACGTCCATCCTGAAAAAAAAAAAAAAAAAAGGAAAAAAAAACCGCCCCCCACAAAAAAAAACACAAAAATTTGGGGGAATTGAAATTCGCCCCCCTGCCGTGAAACACGGGGATGAAGGTTTAATAGCAAGCCGGGATTGGAAACCTGGCAAGACAGCTCAGAGGCGCAGTGTGCGTATCTATAACCATCCTGCCATCCCTTTGGCCTCATAGAAATGCTCAATAAGTTAGTTGTGCTGCCTGTTTCGTTTATGGTTGCTCTTGCATGTTGGACATAAGTACTCATCATAATGTACACCAAAGGATTAAAAAGGTTTTTGGCTGTGATCTATGGGTGTGATCACTGGACATGATTGTCAACGGTACCCATGCACTTGCATTTGAAAAATAAAACTTATTCAAAGTAGGTAATTGTGTTACCCTCCCCCCCACCCGAAGGTGACGGAGGTATGTTTTCAACCGCCTCTCTGTCTTGTTATTGCAAATCAAAGATTTTTTCAAGGTTATATTGGTCAGTCCGATTTTGTTAGTCTGTTGTCTGTTTGGCTGTTTGTCACTACAGGTCACAATTTCAACGATCTTCACGAAAACATCACCACATGGTTAGAGTTTGTTATAAGGATAGAAGCCTATTGTCCTTTGAGTCAAAAGTCAACATAGGTCAAAGGTCAACAACTTAGATGGTATTTCTAAAATCCTCAATTTTCATCTCATGACTTCAATTTGAGAGGAGGTTGCATATCAGGTCACTGAATTCAACCACCAATTATTTTTGAGGTCAATTTGTTTTATGGAATTTTTCAGTATCGTGCTCTGCACGACGTCTTCTTCTTGTTTGTTTGTGCTTGTCTTTCTGTGTGTGTGTGGCCAGGATATCTCAAAAGTTGTTGATGATCCCGGATGAAAATTTTTGGACAGGTTGGGTGTGGTGACAAGGACGATTGATTCGATTTTGGTTGAAGATCGAACCGGGTGTGGTTCTGAATATTAACCTCGCCATCCGAAGATGGATGGAGGTTACGTTTTCACCCCTGTCTGTTTGTTTGGTTTTGTGAACCGTATTACGGAAGAACTCCTGGACGGATTTCGACGAAACTTGGTGGGGGATTAGGTAGGTCCAAGGATCATGCCATTAGATTTTGGACTTGGTCCCAAAAAAAAAAAACAGAAATTTTTGCAACTTTTTTTCAAAAAAATTTCGATTTTATTTGAAAAAAGATTTTGATTTTTTTTTTTGCATTCTACATGTTTTAGTGATTTCCAAACAAAAAAAAATTTGTTGGAATAAAAAACCAGAAATTTGCACTTTTTTTTCCAAAAAATCTTCGATTTTTTGTTTTTTGGCATTTCTACATGCGTGTCGATCTCGTTTAGTTTATTCAATCGTGGTCAGTGAGTCTGACCGTTTTGACTACAATGAATAGGATATCAGGTCACTTAGTGACCCAGCAGTATTGGCGGCCGGAGGTTTTGCACTCTACCGAGTGCTCCCCCTCTAGTTTGTTTAGTGATTCTTCAGACATGTGAGATATGAGGCAAAAACGATATACATAGCATGACATTTCAAAAATGTTTGGGCCCAATATGTTTTCGTGGATCGGGCATTACGTTACAGAGGTATACGCCTCTACGAGTTGCCCTTCCAAGTTTTTCGTGTTTTTTCGTGTGCTGTATACTTTAAAATCGTCTTTTCCCTTATTGATGCTACTCCCTTTCCTCTCCATAGGAATTGGGTGCTGATGTAAAATGGTTCATTGAGAAGTACCTTCCACCTCTGAATTGATAACTGTGCACTGTGGGGAGGTGTGCCTGATTGGTTTCCACTTAAAACAATGAATAATTTCTCTGACACTTTTGCTTCAACTCAGCTTTGACAACTACTGGATGTCCGTGAGAGATGGTCGCAATGTATCTAACTTCAGAGGACAAGCGTTTTTTTTGTTTTATTTTTGCATCACATCTGTCGAAACCGCAGCCTTTTCCAACTTGCTGTGTAAGGATTGTACTGTGTTGTTGATGCACTTGTTTAAAAACTTGATTCTTAATACATCCTGTCAAAAAGCCTCTTCCACTTGCTTTGTGTAAGGATTTGTGCTGTGTGTTGATGCACTTTGTTTAAACTTGATTCGACCTCCTGTGGGGGCTGGGAATAGGGATTTCCCGCTTTCTTTTATTGTTTTTATTTGTCTAACTTTGCTTATAATATTTCTTTTTATTAGCTTTGTTTTGTTGCTTGCCTATAGTTAAATTTTTGTTAATGTTCTGATGTGGGGTTTTCCTTGAACGATTTAAAATATAACCATGAAATTGTATTTGGAGAGAGGCCGAGTCGAAACACTGCGCAGCAGCGGCTGTGGTGTGGAAAAGCACTGTTGACCCAGGAAAGGGTGTGCGGGGGAGGGGAATCATACTCCGGCCTTTCCCATCCCCAATGTATCTTCTCCCTCTCTCTCTTGAGCGTTGAGATAAAGAAAGATATGGTGATTGCTGATCGCAGATGTCCTGTGAAGTTCGCACGAACAAGGACCCTGTTTGCCAACTCTTATTGGCTAAACCATGAGCATGCTCTGTGCAAGAGCTAGGTCAGGCACTCAACCACAAAAAGGGTCTTGCTCGAAGAGTAAATGCGCCAAAAAAAAAGTAATAAGCAGGGGTGACTGACAGATAGGCAGAGCAGATTGTTACATTCGCTCTGGCAATCTGTTCGACCTGTGCACAGGGGTTTGGTTAATGCTTAGTTGGCTGGTTGGACAAATTTATTGTTTGTTACTTAATTGTTAGTTAATTGTAAGTTCTTTTATTCATTTGTTCAAGTGAACTTCTTTTTGTTTGGTATGGTTTATTCTTTTGTTTGGTAGGTTTTATTCTTTTGTTTTGGTATGGTTTAAGTGATTCTTATGTTGGGTTGATTGAATTGATGAATAAAATAAAATTTAGATCTGTCTTGACATCGTGTGGTGTGTGTGTGTGGTGTGTGGTGATTTGTGTGTGTGCCATGTGTGTGAAGGTAGCATTATCTTTTCTGTGATTAGGCCATTAATTTGTCTGATTATTATGTCTCTCACAATCGAAGCATTGCAATTCAAGGTATAGGGGTTTCGAGCCCCGACAACTCCCTTGAAAATTCCCCTTTATTCTTCGACAATTGTTTGTGCACGTCTCCTTGGCTGGAGTGCTGTTCTGTTGGGGGAAGTATTAATCGTGTGTTTATTACCATCCCACTCTTGGTTGACTTTTGCTTTCTGTATGACCTTGGGCATTACACTCCAGTAAATAATTACTGTCGGCAGTCATATAATCGCATCCTTTGACATTTGGTTTTATTTGGTTTGGTTTTGCTCACAAAGCGACTGCTGTAAACTCTGGTCATTTCCACAGTCAATAATCTTTTCTTGTGTCCACCCAGAAGGAATTAAGTTTGATTCCCGGTCTGGGCGCCGTAATTTTCCCACAAATACACATGTCGTGTCCACTGATTAAGACGACCTGGACGAATAGCCAAACAGATTCACCCATGAGGTGAAGAGCGAGTTCTAAGGAGATTAATGGCGCCGCGCAGGACAGAAGGGCAGCGACGGCACGTAGCAGACGGAAGCACAGCACAGGGGCTGATACTCGACACCCACGACAAATCATAGAACACAAGCAATTTAAAATAAATATGGGTTTATGAAAACAAATCAAAATATTTACAATGGTAAGAAATTCAAAGTGTCAATAATCAATAATGGCAATGAAGTAAAACAAAATCGAATTTAGAGGCGCCTCCAGCGACTTTAAAACAAACAAGGAAGAAATATAAAGAAAAATCCTCCTTTCTCTCGGCCACTTGCTATGTGCCAGAGCTGTGTTTCCTAGCTTGATGTTCACCAAACCACATCGTGTCTGTTGTGGGAAAATGCGTCAAAACAATGGCGTCCCAGCCGCTCTCTGGGCGGCGAAAACGTACAGGATGCAATTCGGCGTGGATACTCAACACCAAGGGCTCAGAAGCCGCTGTGCAACTTATTTTCAACGATTACACTTGCCGACGCCGCTCCTCTGCAAAAATGGCGCCACCTTCCTCCCCGATGGCACAACAGAGGCTTTGAGGCGCGGTCTTACACGACCCAGCTAACAGTCAATGGCCAGCGTCTTGCTCATCACACGGACAAATTCGCCTCGGTACGAACACACGAAAATTTGTGCAGCCTTCTTTCACCATGTTGAGGGAAAGCCAGCCGTAATGCCCTCTCTTCAACCGCCATCTCCTCACTGTCTTCTCTCCAGCCCTTCTGTGTTCCCGATTCCGATTGCTAACTCTATCCTCATTCTGACGTCACGCCCATTAATCATCCAATCCAGGGGCGTGTTTGCTCGTTGTCATTCTGGACAGGCAGGGTTTTTGCTTGCTCGGAAATGTCCAGTTCGGTTGTTTTAAGGAACGTGATTCCTTTTATCGGCCGATCTTGAAATCAGACATAGGAAAAGGCGTCAAGGGGGCAATTCAACATACTGGGAGAAATTATCCTTAAAAGCCTACCTCCATTAACACGCCAACTCCATGTGTGACACGTAACACTTAAGCTGATAGTTTTCCTGCGACTTAATTGATCGAAAATATCTCCTAACACGTCGCACAGACCAAGCTACTCTAACACAATCCTACCTTTTTTCTCGTAAGTTCCTCGCATCAACCCCACAAGCATAAACAATATGTTTGTTTTGCCTGTCTTCAATTTATAATTGAAGTCTTTACTTAATTTTCATTAGACTTTATTTTGTTCCCTCCTCCCCCTCCAATGTTGTGCAGTTTTGTTTTTTAAAATTATTTGACGCTTGCATATCTGTTGGTCTTTGGTTACCTGACCTGCATTTTCCAGCTGGATGTATTTTGCACACTCTGATTTGAAAATTATTCGTGACATCATTGGATATCATGATTGATGGTCTTGAGCTTGTGGTCACATGCTGTTTTGCCAGCAGCCCGGCATTCTAAAGTCGTCGTGGTTTTTTGTTGTTGTGTAAAACAGACAGACTTTGGGTGGCTGTCTTCTCATTACAGACATCCTCATTTTGTGTATTATAATAAATACAATAATTAACAAAACATCTGAATGTCTCAAATCACTTAGTTTGACATGCATATTTGTACTTTGCACATATATGGTTTTATTTTTAAAGTGGTGTAGCCACTTTAATATTGGGTATGTCCCTCCGTCAAAATTTTTTGTAAGCGGTGGCAGACGCTGAATTGACACAAGTGGGAGCTCGAGCTGCTAGCATCACGATAAAGAAATGCCAACTGCATCGCTCCTTCAGATACGGGTGGATTTTTGATAAATGTAGGGTTTTCCTGAATACTGGAAAGGTACCCGGCAAAAAAATTTACTTTGCACCCTTTAAAAAATTGGTGCGAATAAATTATTGAAACATCAGCTGCTTTTTTCTTTGTGTCCTTTTCTCACCTGTGTTGCAAGTAGAGCGAAAAGGCGGTGTATAATATACTACTGTTTGATAGGGTGATTATATTGTACGATTGCGCCGCCCGGCGTGGACGGACAGCCGCTTTAGCCATGGCGGCCGTCTCGCCCACCGAACGGACAATTCAGTCCGCGACTTTCCGGAACAATGCCGGAACCATCACGGGTGTGCTCCAAGCGCACACCACAGCCTAGTCAACACCTCTAACCTCGGCGCGACAGGGTCATCACGAATTGTCGTTATATACCTAAGGTCATTGCGCGAGCAGACTACCGAGAGACAGTACTCAGGAGGTCTGTTGGACACGAACCGCTTAAGCGGTTTCGTTCCGTTCTGGATAACCGAGCGGTGTACTTATCGCGAGACCTCGTGACCCAATTCTTTTATCGGCTATCTAAAAAGAGCCCGCTAACCATTCCGAAATGGCAAATACGGCGGTTCATGGGGAATGAGGACACAACGAACGATTAACATTTAAACACGACATTTATTCACACACGTATGCAGTCAGGTATGCAAAAACACCAACATGCCACGTTTATATCAGAAAAAGCAATGGAACAAGGTGAAACCACGCAATCCGTTGATTTTATGATGAATTGCGGGATGAGACACAGACGTGAGCAAGACAAAGCACTACAACCGTCTCATTATTTTTATTCAACTAAGCAACTTAACAGTCTACCTTAACGGGACATGGCGCCACAACATTCACACAATAAAAGGCAAGAAGCACCCCGCTCAAAGACAAGGGGATCAGATGGAACCCGTAGGCCTTTATTACGTGGAGCTTGGTGGACCGAAGGAGGTTCCACGAGACCGTTGCAGGTTACCTCACCTCGTGGTGCCTCGATGGGCGACGCGACGTCCCGTCCCCATGGCAAGCTAGCGTAGCCGGCGGTTGAGCCCAGGCCTTGCCAAAAGCGGCCGGTTATTCGGGCCTGAGCCAGCCGACGCGTTGAGAGGAACGAACGGGTCTCGATGCTGCTTCCAGTTGATGCCTCTTTTGTAAGAACCCGTCCGTTCTCAGCGTGCTCGGACTGTCCCGAAGCCCGACACCTCAGACCGCCCGGCCTGGCTGGCGAGTCTCTCCGGCTCTCTCACACGATGCGCAGGTCTGCGCGCGCACAGCAAGGCTCGGCCACGCTCTCGAGCTGCGTGTCCTCCGCTCTCCTGGACTTTCGCCACCGACTGTGTTTCTCCAGACCCAGCACTTCCACCGACCTCCAGACTTCACGACTGACTCCCACCGACTCTCCACCGGACTGACTGTGAACTGGCCGCTCCTGCTTGGCCTTTTTTTAGGGCCGAGAAGACGGATTCTGACCTCCGCTCTCTCGACCTTCGAACCCCACAGGCCCCGCCCTATCTTCTTTTTATCCAAATTCCGAGGTGAGCTTCACAGAGCGACGTGCGCGAGATCACCAAAACTTGCGCGCGAGCAAACCCCGCGTGCGCCTGCAGCGATGCGTTCGATGCGGACTCGCCGCGGCTGGTCGCAAAGATGCGTCGCTTCGGGATTGAAGGTGAGGTGATGTTATTCGGGTGGTCTATTGGAGAATGCGTTTAGGAGATGGTGGGGAGATGTCGTGGTTATGAAGGCGGTGTGGAGAGTGGTGTTGACGGTGGTGGTTGGTGGGTGGCATGGAGAAGGTGGTTGTGGGTGGCGTGGTGGACGAATGTGGTGGTGGTTGGCATTTTGTGGGTTGGGTCCAAAATAACGAGAAGTAAAGAAAAACGCTAACTCAGTCACAGCCCTGTCCACACGGATAATACCCATAAACAACGGTGGGAAATCTAACTGAACACGGACTTATCGGTCATAACTGAACTGAGGACCTTATATTGGTGTTCTGCGAATTTCCACCAGCCCTACACTCCCCTCCCTTTTTACAGATCATCGAGTCCGCGAATCTTTTGTGTGCCATCATGTGTAAGTTTCCCCTAGTACGTTTTTATCTCGGATTCCCTGTAGTGCGAGCATTTAGTGGGTATTCGTGTCCAAAATAATACCTACGGGCTTGAGTAACTAACTGAACAAACTCATCATCA
>CM068955.1:113723456-113741750 GCA_035128595.1 Eptatretus atami
TCTTACAAAGAGCATCAACTTTGGAAGAGCATCGAGACCCGTTCGTTCCTCTCAACGCGTCGCTGGCTCAGGCCCGAATCACCCGGCCGCTTGGCAAGGCCTGGGCTCAACCGCGGCTACGCTAGCTGCCATGGGGACGGGACGTCGCGGGTCGCCAATCGAGGCACACGGAGGGTGGAGGTAACCTGCAACGGTCTCTGTGGAATCCTTCGGTCCACCAAGCTCTCACGTAATAAAGGCCTACGGGTCCAGTCTGATCCCCTTGTCTTTGAGGGGGTCTTTTCCTTGCTTTTATTTGTGTGAATGTTGTGGCGCCATGTCCGTTAAGTAGAACTGTTAAGTGCTTGTGAATAATAAATAATAGAGCGGTTGTAGTGCTTTGTCTTGCTCCGTCTTGTCTCATCCCGCATTCATCATAATCACTGCATGCCGTGTTTCACCTTTTCCATTGCTTTTTCTGTATACGTGCATGTTGGTGTTTTGCATACCTGACTGCATACGTGTGGTGAATAAATGTGCGTGTTTAAATGTTAACTCGTTCGTTGTGTCCTCTTCCCCATTGAACCGCCGTATTGCATTTCGGAATGGTAGCGGGCTCTTTAATAGCCGATAAAAGAATTGGGTCCAGCGAGGTCTCGCGATAATACAACCGCTCGGTTATCCCAGAACGGAACGAACCGCTTAAGCGGTTCGTGTCCAAGCAGACCTCGCTGAGGTACGGTCTCTCGGTAGTCTGCTCGCGCGAATACCTAGGTATATCGACAATTCGGTGATTGACCCTGTCGCGCGCGGGTAGAGTGTTGACTAGGCTGTGGTGTGCGCTTGGAGCACACCCGTGACTGGTTTCCGGCATTGTTCCGGAAAGTCGCGACTGAATTGTCCGTTCGGTGGGCGAGACGGCCGCCATTGGCTAAAGCGGCTGTCCGCACGCCGGCGGGCGCAGATTCGTAACAATATAATCACCCTATCAAACAGTATGTATGATTATACACCGCCTTTCGCTCTACTTGCAACACAGGTGAGAAAAGGACACAAAGAAAAAAGCAGCTGATGTTTCAATAATTTATTCGCACAATTTTTAAAGGGTGAAAGTAAAAATTTTTTGCCGGGTACCCTTTCCAGTTATTCAGAAACCCTCACATTTATCAAAAATCGCACCCGTATCTGAAGGAAGCGATGCAGTTGGCATTTCTTTATCGTGATGCTAGGCAGCTCGAGCTCCCACTTGTGTCAATTCAGCGTCTGCACCGCTTACAAAAAATTTTGACGGATGGACATACCCAATATTAAAGTGGCTACACCACTTTAAAATAAAACCATATATTGGCAAAGTACAAATATGCATGTCAAACTAAGTGATTTGAGACATTCAGATGTTTTGTTAATTATTTATTTATTTATAATCACAAAATGAGGATGTCTGTAATGAGAAGACAGCCACCCAAAGTCTGTCTGTTTTACACAACAACAAAAAACACGACGACTTTAGAATGGGGCTGCTGGCAACAGCATGTGACACAAGCTCAAGACCAGTCAATCATGATATCCAATGATGTCACGAATAATTTTCAAATCAGAAGTGTGCAAATAACATCCACTGAAAATGCAGGTCAGGTAACCAAAGACCAACAGATATGCAGCTGTCAAATAATTTTTAAAAAACAAAACTGCACAACCATTGGAGGGGGGAGGAGGGACAAAATAAAAGTATATGAAAATTAAGTAAAGACTTCAATTATAAATGAACAGGCAAACAAACATATTGTTATGCTTGTGGGGTTGATGGAGGAACTTCAGAGAAAAGGTAGGATTGTGTAGAGTAGCTTGGTCTGTGGACGTGTAGGAGATATTTCGATGCAACTTAAGTCGGGAAACTATCAGCTTAAGTGTTACGTGTCACCACATGGAGGTGGTGCTGTGTTAATTAGGTAGGGTTTAAGGATAATTTCTCCCAGTATGTGATTGCCCCCTGTGACCTTTTCCTATGTCTGCATTTCCAAGATCGGCGATAAAAAGGAATCACGTCCTTAAAACAACCGAACTGGACATTTCCGAGCAAGCAAAAACCCTGCCTCCAGGAATGACAACGAGCAAATCACGCCCCTGGAGTGGATGATTAATGGGCGTGACGTCAGAGAGGAGGATAGAGTTAGCATCGGAATCGGGACACACAGAAGGGGCGGGAGAGAAGACAGTGAGGAGATGGCGGTTGGAAGAGAGGGGCATTACGGCTGGCTTTCCCTCAACATGGTGAAGAAGGCTGCACAATTTTCGTGTTCGTACCGAGGCGAATTTGTCCGTGTGATGGAGCAAGACGCTGGCCATTGACTGTTAGGCTGGGTCGTGTAAGACCGCGCCTCAAAGCCTCGTGTTGTGCCATCGGGGAGGAAGGTGGCGCCATTTTGCAGAGGAGCGGCGTCGGCAAGTGTAATCGTGAAAATAAGTTGCACAGCGGCTTCTGAGCCCTGGTGTTGAGTATCACCGCCCGAATTGCATCCTGTACGTTTCCCGCCCAGAGAGCGGCTGGACGCCATTTTTGGACGCATTTTCCCACACAGACACGATGTGGTTTGGTGAACATCAAGCTCAGGAAACACATCTCTGGGCACATAGCTAAGTGCCGAGAGAAAGGGAGGATTTTTCTTTAATTATTCTGTCCCCTTGTTTGTTTTAAAGTCTGCGTGGAGGCGCCTCTAAATTCGATTTAGTTTTACTTCATGTTCCATTATTATTATTACACTTTGAATTCTTACCATTGTAAATATTTGATTTGTTTTCATTAAACCCCATATTTATTTAAATTGCTTGTGTTCTATATTTGTCGTGGGTTCGAGTATCAGCCCCTGTGCTGTGCTTCCGTCTGCTACGTGCCGTCGCTGTCCTTCTGTCCTGCGCGCGCCATTAATCTCCTTAGAACTCGGCTCTTCACCTCCATGGGTGGAACTGTTTGGCTATTCGTCCAGGTCGGTCTTAATCAGTGTGGACACGACAATGTGTATTTGTGGGAAAATTACGCGCCCAGACCGGGAATCAAACTTAATTCCTCTGGTGGACCACAAGAAAAGATTTATTGACTGTGGAAAATGACAGAGTTACAGCAGTCGCTTTGTGAGCAAACCAAACCAAATAAAACCAAATGTCAAAGGGTCGATTATTTGACTGCGACAGTAATTATTTACTTGAGTGTAATGCAGTCATACAGAAAGCAAAGTCAACCAAGAGTGGGATGGTAAAAGCACACATTAATACTTCCCCCAACAGAACAGCACTCAGCCAAGGAGACTGCACCAACAATTGTCGATAGAATAAAGGGGAATTTTCAATGGGAGTGTCGGGGCTCGAACCCTATACCTTGAATTGCAATGCTTCGATTTTGAGAGACATAATAATCAGCAAATTTAATGGCCTAATCACAGAAAAGATAATGTACCTTCACACACATGCAACCAGCAGCAAACACACACAACACACACACACAACACACGATGTCAAGAACAGATCTATAATTTTATTTTATTCATCAATCAATCAACCCAACATAAGAATCACTTAAACAATACCAAACAAAAGAATAAACCATACAAACAAAAGAATAAACCATACCAAACAAAAGAATCACTTGAACAAATGAATTAAAAGAACTTACAATTAAACTAACAATTAATTAGACAAACAATAAATTTGCCAACCAGCCAACTAAGCAATTAACCAAACCCCTGTGCACAGGTCGAAACAGATTGCCAGAGCGAATGTAACAATCTGCTCTCGCCTATTTCAGTCACCCCTGCTTATATACTTTTTTTTTGGCGCATTACTCTTCGAGCAAGACCCTTTTTGTGGTGAGTGGCCTGACCTGCTCTTGCACAGAGCATGCTTCATGGTTTAGCCAATAAGAGTGGCAACAGGGTCCTTGTTCGTGGAACTTTCACAGGACATCTGCATCAGCAATCACCATATCTTTCTTTATCTCAACGCTCAAGAGGAGAGAGGGAGAAGATACATGGGGGATGGGGAAAGGGGAGATGATTCCCCTCCCCCCACCACCCCTTTCCTGGGTCAACAGTGCTTTTCCACACCACAGCCGTGCTGCGCAGTGTTTCGACTCGGCCCATCTCTCCAAATACAATTCATGGTTATATTTTAAATCGTTCAAAAGGAAAACCCCACATCAGAACATTAACAAAAATTTAACTATATGCAAGCAACAAACAAAGCTTAATAAAAAGGAAAATATTATAAGCAAGTTAGATAAAAACAATAAAAGAAAGCGGAAATCCCTATTCCAGCCCCCACAGGAGGTCGAATCAAGTTTAAACAAGTGCATCAACACACAGCACAATCCTTACACCAAGCAAGTGGAAGAGGCTGTGGTTTTGACAGATGTGATTAAGAATCAAGTTTTAAAAAGTGCATCAACACACAGCACAATCCTTACACCAAGCAAGTGGAAAAGGCTGCGGTTTCGACAGATGTGATCAAAAATAAAACAAAAAAAAACGTGCCTCTGAAGTTAGAGACATTGCACCATCTCTCACGACATCCAGTAGTGTCAAAGCTGAAGTTGAAGCAAAAGTGTCAGAGAAATATTCATTGGTTTAAGGTGGAACCAACTCAGTGCACACCTCGCAGTGCACAGTTATCAATTCAGAGGTGGAAGGTACTTCTCAATGAACCATTTTACATCAGCCAATTCCTATGGAGAGGAAAGGGAAGTAGCATCAATAAGGGAAAAGACGATTTTAAAGTATACAGCACACGAAAAACACAAAAAACTGGAAGGGCACTCGGTAGAGCGTATACCTCTGTAACGTAATGCCTGATCCACGAGAACATATTGGGCCCAAAACATTTTTGAAATGTCATGCTATGTATATCGTTTTTGCCTCATATCTCAATGGTGAAGAATCACTTAACAAACTAGAGGGGGAGCACTCGGTAGAGTGCAAAACCTCCGCCGCCAATACTGCTGGGTCACTTAAGTGACCCTGATATCCTATTCATTGTAGGTCAAAACGGATCAGACTCTACTGAACCACGATTGAATAAACTAAACGAGATCGACACGCATGTAGAAATGCCAAAAAAAAAAATCGAATTTTTTTGGAAAAAAAAGTTGCAAAATTTCTGGTTTTTTCTCCAACAAATTTTTTTTTTGTTTGGAAATCACTTAAAACATGTAGAAATGCAAAAAAAAAAATCAAATCTTTTTCAAATAAAATCGAAATTTTTTTGAAAAAAGTTGCAAAAATTTTCTGTTTTTTTTTTTGACCAAGTCCAAAATCTAATGGCATGATCCTTGGACCATACCTAATCCCCCACCAAGTTTCGTCGAAATCCGTCCAGGAGTTCTTCCGTAATACTGTTCACAAACAAACAAACAGACAGGGTGAAAACAGTAACCTCCATCCATCTTCGATGGCGGAGGTTAATTATCAGAACCACACCCGGATTCGGATTCACCAAAATCGAATCAATTCGTCTTGTCACACACGCCAACCTGTCCACAAAATTTCATCCGGATCCATCAACAACTTTTTGAGATATCCTGCACACACACACAGAAAGACAAACACAAACAAACAAGAAGAAGACGTCGTGCAGAGCACGATACTTGAAAAATCCATAAAACAAATTTGACCTCAAAAATAATTGGTGGTTGAATTCAGTGACCTGATATGCAACTCCTCTTCAAATTTGAAGTCAATGAGATGAAAATTGAGGATTTTAGAAATACCATCTAAGTTGTTGACCTTTGACCTATGTTGACCTTTTGAACTCAAAGACAATAGGCTTCTTCCTTATAACAAACTCTACCATGTGGTGATGTTTCGTGAAGATCGGTTTGAAATTGTGACCTGTAGGTGACAAACAGCCAAACAGACAGACAGACTAACAAAATCGACTGACCAATATACTTGAAAAATCTTTGATTTTGCAAGTAACAAAGACAGAGAGGGGTGAAAACATAACCTCCGTCACCTTCGGTGGTGGAGGTAACACATTACCTACTTGAATAAGTTTTATTTTTCAAATGCAAAGTGCATGGGTAACCGTGACAATCATGTGCCAGAGATCACAACCCATATGATCACAGCAAAAACCTTTTTAATCCTTTGGTGTACATTATGATTGGAGTACCTTATGTCCAACATGCAAGAGCAACCATAAAACGAAACAGCAGCACAAGTAACTTATTTGAGCATTTCTATGAGGCCAAAGGGATGGCAGGATGGTTTATAGATACGCACACTCGCCTCTGAGCTGTCTTGCCAGGGTTCAATCCCGGCTTGGCTATAAACCCTCATCCCCGTGTTTCACCGGCAGGGCGATTCATCAATGTGTGTGGCGTTCCTCAGATGGACGTTAAACTGGGTGCCCCATCTGCCAGCATTAGTTGGTGGATGTTAAAGATCCCACGGTGGCCTTCGCAAAGAGTAAGCGAGCCATCACCGGCTCCGTGAACAAATTCCAAATTCCTGCCCTCACTACTGATGGGAAGACAATGGAAAACCACCCAGGATAACCCTCGTCACAAAAATGCTTTGGCAGCACCGACACCCTGTTTCAGAATAGGGAACATCAGAATGAGGCCAAAATATTTTATTTGGTTGCCACAACTCGAAATTACATGAGACTGATCAGGCAGGAAAATAATGTTTTTCATTTTGGTGTTCGATTCACTTAGGAATCTCAGGAGAGGGGAAAACAGAACGGGGGAATTATTTGACCGGCATATGAATAACAACATACAGCTAGCTATTCCACTATTACGTAAATGTAATTTCATTTTTAAACTACTGTCATGGAATAGAGGGAGCCTTAAAATAATGAGGAAGTTGGGGGGAAGTGGATAAAGTGTCACATGTAAGGCACCACACCATTCACTCAACCATAACCACAGCTGATCCAGAGACCTAACATGGCAGAGATGCCTTCGTGGATGACCATTGGGACCATACTCTGTGCAGAGAGTTGGTGCTGCCTAAGCAGTCTCCTTGGCTATTGGGCACAATCCTGGACGAGTCGCCACTCCGACATAGGATACCAGCAAGCTGGCACTCATTGTGCCAACCTCGGAAGGATGACAGGCAGCGTCAACCCCACCTGTTATTAATTCAACAGCAAAGGAGGATTTGAACTCAGGATCCTAGAATCTCAAGCCCACCACCCTAACCATTAGGCCAACACCAGGCATGTGGATGACCATGATTGAAGCAATTTAGGACAAACTTGCACCTGAGCACACAATGCGCTTTGTACTTCGAATGAGATTGGTTATCAATATTACAATTGACTCCAATTTAATCCTGCAGTGGGTACGGGACAATCACACATGGCGTCTGCACATCGTGACAGCCTCAACAAATTTGAAGGCACTGCTTCTGAACTAATGGGCACTGTGGCCACCAAACGATGTGATACAATGGTGCCGCCTTACTCGCCACCAATTAGAAGCAGTCATGTGGAGGGAGGAGGAGGAGGAGGAGGGCCCACCCACCCTCTATGTGAAAGGTGTAAAAGGGCCGGCACTTCTTCCTCCTCCTTCATAGTGTGTGAGAGGAGGGAACATGCCACGGTACACGCCGTTAGCTGTAGGGTGTGTGGACGTGGGGGACACCTGGATCACCTCCCTCTCGTCCAGTTCCCACCTGGTTCAACACGAGAGACAGAGACGTGACAGGACATCCTTAACCTCTCTAGTGTAAAATGGTCAAGGACCATCTCTAGTATGGGCCACACACCAGACAATTATCCCGAGCAGATGTCCTTAATACATGTTCAAAAGTTATAAACGACATGAAAACAAACAGTGTGAAGGCCTTAAATTCTATTCTGCTGCACTCTACTCCATAAACAGAACAAGAGCATAAGATAAGAGGTTGTAATCCCACTTATTCTCAAGTTGAATAAGTGGGATTGCAACCTTTTATGTTATGCTCTTGCTCCGTTTGTGGGGTAGGTGGCAGTAGTTAGAGTTTAAGATCTTATTACTTTTCCTGTTCATGTTGTTTATAGGACTTTTAACCATGTAATCCCAATATCTCCTTAAATCACTTGTGTAACCAAAGGACAGAGCACAAAAAGCAAAGAAAAAGTGGAAGGGCACTCGGTAGAGTGCACACCTCCCCAAGACTGAACAGTTTATGTTTTGAAACCCAATGATCACCCGGTTTGCATCCATACCTGAACCAAAATCGAATTGTCTTGTTCTTGTCACCTACCAAATTCATCCACCAAGCGGTGTCATAATCCGTCCACAACTTTTTGAAATATCGTGCTGCGTATCCTTTTGGTCCCATCTCTCAATTATGAAGAATCACTTTAAAAACGAAGAAATTCTCATATCCGGATCCAGATTCAGATGTATCCCAAAATCGAAATCAATTCGTGCTCGTCACACACCCAACGTGTCCAACAAGTTTCGTCCGAAGCTGTGCATAACTTTTTGAGATATCCTGCTCGCAGAGAGACAGACAAGGGTGAAAACATAACCTCCGTCCACCTTTGGTGACAGCTGTAATAAAGAACAGAGTGATAAAGATACCCCTTTCCACGTACAGTATATCTACCAAAGACAGGCAGGACATTGTATCACAAAGTGCACAATCCCCCGGGGGAAGGTAAACCGGGTGTCCCGTCTGCATTAGTTGGTAGAAGTTAAAGATCCCACAGTTCATTAAACATTAAAGGTCACATTGTGTACTTCCTAAAGAGTAGGCAGGTTATTGCTGGCACCCTAGACAAATTACAAATTCCTGCCAAAATCACATCCAGTCAAATGTCAGGCCTGGCCAGTAGGCTCGCGAAAGACTTTGGCCAAATCCCCCCCCCCCCCCCCCTCCCAATCAGCCAACCCTTTGAGAATGTGGGATTAATTGTGGTCGTTGTGGTAGTGGTAGTAATAGTCAGCGAAGACAAAAACCCCAGAGAAGTTATGTATACTCAGCATCTTCAGCATCGGTCTTTTATATACGTTCTGAACTGAGGCTGACCTGTTCCTAAGTTAGGCTTTTTGACATCTGTGCTGAACTGAGGCAGACCGGTCCTGGGCTGAGGCTAATGCTTTGTCACCACAACAAAATTAGCTTAAATAAAGAACTTGCCATAAGGCTTGTGACAAGACAAAAATTTTCTCAAAAATATGCAACGAGCCCCAAAGACTTGTGCGAAAACAAAGGATGTTTTGGAAGCACATGACCTTAGGTGCTTCGTTTACATAACTAATCACGTGTAAGGCATTTCATACCAGATTGCCAAA
This sequence comes from Eptatretus atami, assembly GCA_035128595.1. Classification (NCBI taxonomy): domain Eukaryota; kingdom Metazoa; phylum Chordata; class Myxini; order Myxiniformes; family Myxinidae; genus Eptatretus; species Eptatretus atami. The sequence continues at coordinate 113,732,716 of CM068955.1, forward strand.
TCAAAAGAATGAACAAGATGGGAGAAATCCTCAACCAAACAGCTCACCAATCCAGATAGAGATCTGTCAATATATTCAGACAACAACCCCTAAATTATGTTTCTCGTAGACACCATTGTACAAATATGAGACTAAAATAGAAGAATAAAACAAAATAACAATAAAAGTGCAATTGAACCGTATAATGGTAGTACGAGAATAAAATAAAACTTCAATTTAACCCTCCAAGGGTCTCGCTCTCACACTCTCGTGTGCAACCGTGTAACTACTGGTTGCATGATTGGTTGGGGACGCGGCTTTGCCGCTGATGCAGTGCCCCCATTACCAGTACACTGGTGCTCATTTCACTGACCTCGGAAGGATGACGGACTGAGTCAACCAACCTGGTGCTAATTCAATGGCGGAAAAGTACACTGGTACTCATTACCAGTACACTGGTACTCATTTCACTGACCTCGGAAGGATGACGGACTGAGTCAACCAACCTGGTGCTAATTCAATGGGTGACGGGGCTCAAACTCAGGACCGGAGGATCCCAAGCCAGCCACCCGAATCGCAAAGCAAACACGGCTTATCATTTAAGAGTTCCCTGGTTGATTTAAACAAACTTGCATTGAAACATTTGATGTATGAAGAATATCTACAAACCTTCATTACAACTTTTAAAGTATATCTCCAACTTATAACACACATTTTATTTGAAAATTACAACTAATACACACCTCAAAAACCTGCCAAAACACGACCATACTCGAGATATTAAAAATATAATAAATTCCTTTTGATATTTTTTTCAAAAATGCTCAGCGACACAATTTTCAAAAAAAACTGTTTTAAACTCTACTGCTGCTGTCCCCCCACCCCCCCCCCCCAATCCCCACTCTTATTTTTTAAAAATAAAAAAAATAAAAAAAATCAAGGTCACGAGTTGAGGGAACTAAACAATTTTTTAAACCCCATGGGTTAAAAAACAGGTTGGGTCCAAGCAGGGTTAATACTGTAAATAAAAATTGCCTACGTTTTAAGCAGTGTGTTTGAAAGAGCCATAACTTGCAAGTCCAAGTGATAATCGGCAACACAAGCGATAGGAGCTCGGAGACCTGGATTGACCAAGCTTTTCGGATTTGATCAATGACAACACACTCGAGGAAGGGACCTTAATCCCGAAAACATTGCAGTGTAGTCAAAGCTGTAAAATCATCATTATATGTGCAAAACATAAATAACCTCGTCACATGAACTGTGAGTAAGACCCGTGTAGATTTTTAATGTGAGAACGCTTGGAGAAGCTATGGAATAGATGTGCTGCAAAATCCTCGGCCATGGTATAAGGGGATCAAGGTCTCCGTGGCACTGCAGGATCGGGGTGTCGCCATTGGCCATGCCGACAGCAGCCTAAACAAACAGCACATCAGTAAACCGGGACAGAATCATAATAATCATAATTACCTCCAGTGGCTGGGGTCATTAAACAATATAAAATTTTCAATCAAATCCATATGGATCATAATTGAGAAATATGTCGGATAAGAATACCCACCGGACCATACCAATGACCACCACCCAAAATAAGAGGGTGTGAAATAGTGATGTTGATCAGCAAGGTTAATGCAATTATGGTACATCTGCCAGGTTACATTATTTTAACAGTGGTGCAAGAGGTTTCTAAATGATACAGCGGAAAAGGAATCCTTGTGAAGGCTCGCGTCAGTGTTGGTGTGGACAAGATAGAAAATGGATTTCATCAAATGAAATCTGAGAAGTGCACATTAACCACTGATCCCCATTAACGATAGACCTATCAGCTTACTTCCACAATACCTTACAACCCCCCAGCAGTACCTTGGCTGCGACTTCCCCTCTGCTCTTACCTCTTGTGCATCAGTGTGTTGTGCCATCCTCCTATCAGTGACGACTCCATCTACATCTCTCTCAGACAACATGCACAAACTTTTAACCACTCATCCCAACACTCTCTCCCTCATACGTGGCGATTTTAATTGTCACCATGCATCTTGGCTGGGTGTTGGTACCGCTCTCTCACCAGCCATGGCACTTCAGCAAAGGACTTCTGTGACTCCATGGGACTGACTCAATCTGTGTACTTCCCAACCTAGATTTCTCCCAATGGCAAATCCTCCCTTTTGAACTTGGTGAGGACTAGCTTTCCCAGAAACGTCTCCTGCTCTTCCTCTGCTCCAATTGGTTAATCTGATCAGATGCTTGTGAAAGTCAATATCTCTCTGGATATTCTCAGAGAGCTGCCTCAATGTCGGCGAGTCCTGTTCTGTTCTGAGGCAGTTGTTCTGAAACAACTTGCCTTCTCTTCCTGGAAGGCAAACCCTCCTGAAGGCAATCTTGGTGCTTTCCAAAGTCTGCAACAAGTATGTGTCCACTCTCAGGAGAGCCAGAAAACATCATCTGTTCAACCTCAACATTGAACTTTCAAACTTGTCTCCCTACTCTAAAACCTGGTGGCACCTTGTCAAGTCCGTCACTGGTGTATGCTCCCCTTCCATCCCTTCCCTCTCTGCAAATGGCAGCACAGCAGACTCCGCTCATAACAATTTCAAAAATTGAAGGTGTGTGTGTGTGTGTGTGTGTGTGTGTGTGTGTGTGTGTGTGTGTGTGTGTGTGTGTGTGTGTGTGTGTGTGTGTGTGTGTGTGTGTGTGTGTGTGTGTGTTTCCACCGACTTCGTTTGGCTCGCCGGGCAGTTTTAACTTGCCGTTGCTCACGTGACATCTGTGATTCAGTTAGTGTTAAACATAATTTTCAGCATTTAGACGAAAGAGTGGCAATTTCAAACTTGTTAACCAAAATTGCTGTGTTCCGAAATGCAAATTCGAATCGCGAAAATTTATTTTCAGGGTGTCCCATAAGTCTGGAACCATGGAGTAAAATAAGTAAATCATGATTTCTTTTTTCCGTTTCTTACAGGTGCCGATGATGTCGCTGAGTAAGGAAGAACACATCCAGGTTATTCTGCTTGTAGAAAATCAGCCATAGAGAGGTCGCTGAGGAATTTAACAGATTGAATCCGGACCGCACGCCGATAACACACAGCTGTGTTGGTAAACTGGCAGCAAAGTTTAGGGAAACGGGATCCATAGGAAATAAACCACGCAGTGGACATCCGAGGACATCCACCCATGACAGGATATCTCGTCTGCATCTGTGTATCAATCATAATGGTGGACACATTGAACACATTCTGTGAATTAATATAATTCCTGTGAATACAAGCCATTTAAATCATTTTTTCCTCTGGTTCCAGATTTATAAGACACCCTCGAAGGAAATATATATATATATATATATATATATATATATATATATTGTTGCGGATTTTGAAAGCTATCGCACTCAACATTCAGGTTCTTTAGCTCAGTTATATCGGTAAGTACATGTTGCCAGTTATAGTCCTTCCCGAGTCTAATGGGTAATTAAATGTTCCTGCGCTGTGAAGTTGTTTTAATAGTCAGGTTTTCTTTCCTTATTTTTACACCACCGACTGCACGCCGACCACACCGCATCGCCCTCGCCTCGCTCCTTCACCTCGCCCTGGCGACGTCAAGGGTGGGGAGCCCTGCAGAGACATGTTGCTCCGCTTCCTGTGCCGGGCGGGTCCAGGTGATGTCACCACGCCACCGTGGCCAATCGGCGGGGAGCCGGCGTCTTCCGCGCTCCGCCTCCGTCCAGCACCGTCGCCATTAACACACGTCTGAGGTGAAGCCGTAGGCGGAGCCACAAACGCCCCCGCTGGAGACTCCGCCACGGGAGGGAGTACCCCCCCACCGCGCCCTGTCCAATCGGAGCGGACGAGGAGTCACATGGGGCCTCCGGTCAATGGGAGGGTGAGTGGGGAGGAGAGAAGCGTTCGTTGAGCGAGGGGCCGATATAAGGTGTGTTCTGAGGAGATTTCGTCGTCGTTCGTTTCCTGCTTGTCTTCTACCGCTTCTTCTTGCCCGGCTCATCACCTTGGCTTCTGCAACGACCTCCTCCCGGCTCCAGAGCTTCGTGTCGTCGCCTTCCGCCTGGCTGGTACGGCGACACCAGTCTCAAGACCAGGGGACGTCCAGCTGGCACACTCGTGGCCAGGTAGCCAGCTACCCTGACCCTCAGCCCGACTGTCCTGGGCTGGAGGTCCCATTAAAGACCCAGGGGTCCATTTCTGTCTGGGTGTGTGTGTCTGTTTGTGGCGCCAGTCTGTTAAGTGTGAATTGTATAAGTGTTTTTGCCTTACATACGTGCATTGCTTGATAGTCGGTATAAATCTGCTCTTATGTGCTTCCCTCATTCCCTGCCTAGTATAAATAAATACCCCAATTGTTTAAATGTACTCAGCTCGTCGTGTCATTTCTCCATTGACTGGGTGTGTCGTGCGTGTGGGAAAGTGAGCAGCCATTGCCGCTGTAACGGAGTAACAGGATAATCGGGCCGGCGGAATTCAGCGATTATAAAAACCGCTCGGCATCGCACACGGAACAGGCTCGCTTAGCGGCTCGCTTCCGTACGAGTTCCGCCGAGGGTGAAGTACCCTGGTAGCTGGATCACGTGGGTATTTCGGTAAGTTGAAGTTGGCAATTAACCCTACCCCACGTGATCTACCCATTGGCGTATTTCAGTCCAAAATAACCAGGACCCGCCGACCTCGGACTTCTCCGGGCTGGCGATCTGTAATTCCGGGCGATCGAGCCGAGACGCCCCCACTGCTTCATCGAGGGTCGTGCTCGTGGCGACGCGCCGGAGAAACTACAACAATATATATATATATACACTACATGGCCAAAAGTTTATAACACCTGTTCGTCCAACATCTTTCCACAATCATGGGCATTAATATGGAGTTGGACCTCCTTTGTTGCATTAACAGCCTCCACTCTTCTGGAAAGGCTTTCCACTCGATATTGGAACATTGCTGTGGAGATTTGCTTCCATTCAGCCACAAGAGCATTAGTGAGGTCGGGCACTGATGTTGGGCGATTCGGTCTGACTCGCAGTCGCCGTTCCAATTCATTCCAAAGATGTTCGATGGGGTTGAGATCAGGGCTCTGTGCAGGCCAGTCAAGTTCTTCCACACCGATCTCAACAAACCATTTCTGTATGGACCTCGCTTTGTGCACGGGGGCAATGTCATGCTGAAACAGGAAAGGGCCTTCCCCAAACTGTTACCACAATGTTGGAAGCACAGAATCGTCTGGAATGTCATTGTATGCTGTTGTGTTAAGATTTCCCTTCATTGGAACTAAGGGGCCTAGCCCGAACCATGAAAAACAGCCCCAGACCATTATTCCTCCTCCACCAAACTTTACAGCTGGCACTATGGATTCGGGTAGGTAGCGTTCTCCTGGCATCCACCAAATCTAGATTCGTCCTTCGGACTGATAGATAGTGAAGCGTGATTCATCACTCCAGAGAACGCGTTTCCACTGCTCCAGAGTCCAATGGTGGACACGAGTTGAGGGAACTATGCTGTTCCCTTTACACCACTGTGGAGTGAGCTTTACACTTTACACCTGTGCTGTGTGGAGTGCTGTGGAGCTTTACACCACTCTAGCCGACGCTTGGCATTGCGCATGGTGATCTTAGTCTTGTGTGCAGCTGCTCGGCCATAGAAACCAATTTCATGAAGCTCTCGATGAACAATGCTTGTGCTGAAGTTGCTTCCAGAGTCAGTTTGGAACTCGGTAGTGAGTGTTGCAACCGACAACAGACGATTTTTCCATGCTATGCACTTCAGCACTCGGCGGTCCGTTCTGTGTGTGAGCTTGTGTGTCCTACCACTTCACGGCTGAGCTGTTGTTGCTCCGAGATGTTCCTCTTCACAATAACAGCAGTTACAGTTGACCGGGGCAGCTCTAGCAGGACAGAAATTTGACGAACTGACTTGTTGGAAAGGTGGCATCCAATGACAGTGCCATGTTGAAAGTCACTTAGCTCTTCAGTACAGCCCATTCTATTGCCAATGTTTGTCTATGGAGATTGCATGGCTGTGTGCTTGATTTTTATACACCTGTCAGTAATGAGTGTGGCTGAAATAGCCGAATCCACGAATAAGAAGGGGTGCCCACATACTTTTTGGCACGTAGTGTATAAATGTCTCTCTGTAACTTTCTTTCTTTCTTTGTTCCTCATGCACAGCCACATCTTTTAACTTACAAACAAAACTTTGTGTGGGGGGTAACACATGCGATGTGGCTGCGGCCTCACGCGGGATTGTGAGGGGGGGAGGGAGCAATCCACCCTGACCTTTTACCCAGATCGGTGGCACAGTTTGGGTCTCATGGTGGCTTTCTCCCACCTCTACTTGTGCCGATAGCCTGTTGGATTGTTCTAAAGGACATTTAAGACAGATTACAAAGGGATAAAATCACCATTAAATTACCTCATGCTTATGCTAATACATACAACAAGGAAAATAACTATCATTATACAAGGCAAAGTTACCCCCCCTATAGAAGTCATTCCCAAAATCAATATCAATTTTTTTAAAAATCAATAAACAAATTTCTTGTTTCACTTTTCGTCTCTATAAATAAAAAGGATGGTGTCTGTCTGATTTCCCATCCCCTCTCTCACCACAATGAACAGTCATCAAACTTCATAAGCATGATCAACAATACCTCACAATTACACGTAGCACATCCAATTCACTTCCCCGTCAAATATTTACTGTGTTCGGCCCAATCCAAAGTAAACTTTCTCAGAACATTCGCCATGCCACGTGACGTCACAGCATTCCAATGAGCCATGACCAAGTTAGCCAATCATATGGAATGATAAACTGAAATGAAAAAGCTCCAATGTAGCGCACCAATCCAGAGAGAAAGACTCACATCAGGGAAGGACTTGTGTTGAGGTAACCAAGAGCTCAGGGCCACAACTCCTGCAAGCTTTTGGTGGGTAGTCAGGGAGGTGTACAAAGACAATGCCCCACCCTGCATCGCAGTCAACAGGACAAAGGACAATGGAAAAATTAGCTTACTCTGGACATTCACATCTTTTTTATTGTATCTTATTTTCCCCTGGCTGTACTTATTATTTTCCCATGATTGTAACAGCTTGATCAACGAATGGAAAAAGGAAAAATGGGCCCACTGGAGCTACAGCTTATCTGGGCCCCTGGCCTAATGCTGTAACCCAAATTTGGTGGCATTCCGACTGGTGGGTCTGGAGAAGAAGATTTTTGAAGGAATTTATGGATTTCCCCAATAATTTATTACGTCCGCCATTTTGGCACACTTTCGGTCACGTGATCGGCATGATTGCAAAATAACATCCCTCCCCTGGCCTCAAGTTGTCATTCAAATTTGATAGCACTCTGACTCGTGGGTCTGGATGGAAGGTTTTTGAAAGAATTTATGCGATTTTGCCAATAATTAATTAACTAAGTCGGCCATCTTGGCACGCTTCCAGTCTAGTGATTGGCATAACCTTCACAATCTCATGACAGGATCCTGTCCTAATGTTGTAACCGAAATTTGGTAGCATTCTGACCAGTGGGTGTGGAGATTTTTGAAGTAATTTACTAAGTGCACCATTTTAACCTTCTTGAAGTCACATGACCAGAACGAGCTTTGCAATCCCCGTTACCAATCAGGAATGAAACCTTGCTGCCAAATTTCAGCCGGATCAGCCCAGCGGTTTGGCCAGAGAAATCAAAACAGATGGATGGCCAGACGGATGGATGGAGCATGATAACAATATGTTATCTGGAATTCCAATTCCAGATAAGCTGAAAATAAAGAAATTGTCTTCTTCATAAGAAATTGTCCTTTTTGTCAAAGGGTTCAGAGAACACCTTCCCCCACACAGTCTTGAGAAAAAGGAAATGGGAAGGGACATTGAAACTCTTGTTTTGCATTTCTGAGCACCGAATCTCGATATTCCACAAGGCTGAGAGCGCCAGTGGCAAATTTGATTGGTCAAGATGTCATTACGTGGTGTAATATTGTTACGGATTTGGAAGCCCTCTTGCACACAAACAGCCAGAGTCCCCGCAGTTCAGTTATTTCGATAAGTATGTGTTTCTAGTTCGGGTCCCATCCCTTATGTCTAATGGGAATTTCGTGTGTGCGTTGCGGGGTTTTTTTTTAGTCAGGGTTTTCTTTACAACAACAACAACAACAGCGGCACCGTCCCTCACTCAACCCGGTCGCCATAACGCACGTGTCTCTGGCTGCGGACGTGGGTGGGACCGCTCGCTTCAGAGCCGACTCTGCCCACGAGGGCAAGGGCGCGCCCTTCGTCCAATCAGGAGGCTCATCGCCTCAGATCGGGACTCCACCCAGAAGGGTGGGATTGCCCCACCTACCGTGGGCCTGTCCAATGAGGGACGGCCAGCGAATCGCGCGACGCAACCGTTCAATCAGGAGCGAGTGGCCAGGGAAGAATCCCTCCCACCCAGGAGAGGCTTAGTGATCGGCGCGTTCTGTCTGGCTGTCTGGGTCTGCCTCGCCTGGTGCCGTCTGATCCGTGGAAGCTTTTTTACGGCCTTGATCGCTGGTCACCTCGTCTCTCGCCTCGTCCGCCTTCGTGCTGGCTGGCGTCCGTCGCTCTATCCCTCGTCCCTGGGGCTTGGTGCTGCGTTGTGGTGGTGGGTTCGAGTCCCGCCACCGGACAAGCTCGACCAGACCGCACAAGGCGGACAGGTGCAAATGCAGGCTCTTACCCTCAGCTCGCCTTCCCTCCCGAGCTGAAGGGCCAAATAAAGGCCGCGGCCACCATTTCTTTTGGGTGCGTGTGTGTCTGTGGGCCAGTCTATAAGTAGCAATTGTTTAAGTGCCTTGTACATTACTTGCATTCCTTCTTGATAGTCGGTTTAACTCTGCTCTTTTTGTGCTCCCCTGCCCATTATAAATAAACCCAATGTTCAATGTACCAGCTCGTTGTTGTGCTTTCTATTATTGGACCCAGCACGGTTCGTGCTTGAGAACCAGTAAGCCGATTGGGCTGTAAGTTGTCGTTTGGACCGACGAACTCTGGTAATTCCGCTAGGTTACACCGGACCGAGGTCGCTAGAGCAACCCGGTTT
>CM068955.1:113752475-113769862 GCA_035128595.1 Eptatretus atami
AAGCCGGTCTAGCTAAACTAACCCATCCCGCTAACTAGTGCTTCCTTTGCCCAATCACTGGGCTGTGTACTGGAAGCGGGGCTCTTTTTTTTTTTCTTTGCAGCGCCATGGTGGCAGTTTACGGCACGCCCGTTCGTCCCTATGGGCGATACCGATGTCCTCTCCGATGGCCGATCCATGCCGCCATGACGTCACCCTGCCAATTGCACCAAGCGCTCGTTATCGGGGAATTCCCCATGCGGGACGACGTGCGCTGTTTGCCCGAAGCTCGCGCCGCGAGGTCCGGGCCGATGACGTCACTCGCGCACCGAACCTGAGCGGTTTCCCGTGCAGGCCAGCACGCGCGCATCGACCCGGAAACCCGCTCCACGCGTTCCGCGAACAGAACACACGGCATGCAGCACGTGATGCCCCGTACACACGCCTACGCGGGAACCCGCATGTTCCAAATTCCACCAACACTCGCCTACATTCTAGCCATCCATGCGGCCGGCTTGTGTCCGACATGGAACGTTTCCGGGCCGGATCGCGAAGACGCGCACGTGCCGGCCGTGCACGAAGTGCGCCACGGACCCTGTACGAGCCGTCGCGCGAACCCAGCGCGGTAACCAAATCAACTCTACACGGCGCAGAAGGCTCGCCACACCCGTCTCGCGTCCGAATCCGTCCGCGTTTCAACTCCCCGCATGCACTCACGCACGCCATTTCACTCACGCATGCCATTTCACTCACGCACGCCATTTCACTCACGCTATACGCACGTTTCAACACACCCTCACCACTCATACTCTTTACCACACACACTGGGACAATCACACTGGGGAATCGTGTTACCCCAAGCAATACCGGGGTCTCCATACCCCCCAAGCTCCGCGTGTACCCGTTCACAGCACTCATCCCCTCTACCTCACACGGCTCGACCGGACCCACCTCGTCACGATCGGCTTCAAGGGGGCATATCGTCTCCCCTCGTCCCTGAAGGAGGCTATCCTGCTGCTTGCACCGGGTCACGAGACATTCCCTATCCTCAACCTCATTGTCCCCTCTTAGCTCCACCTGTGTGTGCTCGTCTTCTACTTTATTTAATTCGTTCCCCTCTATTTCTTCTATCTCCGTCACCTCGTTTATTACTTCCGTTTCTTCCTGGCTCTTCATCTCTGTTAATTTCCCCGTCTCCGTCTCCTCTTTTGGTGTCTCCGTGAATTTTTCGGTCGTCCCCTCGCGTTTATTAATTTCAGTCTCCCCAATTATCGTGCCGGCATCTCTCGTCATCCCGACCTTACCCGCCTCCATCACGGCCCGGACACATTGCACAATCCGTGTCGGTTCGGTGTCTTCGCCATGTGGTGCCGCCATCTTGCAATCCACTGTCCGCATTTCGTAACGTGCAATCACCCTTATTGCCTTTTGCCCTGCCTGGAGATTCAACCCCATGCCTTCTTCAGAGGAAGGGTTCACCTCCTCGTGACCCTCCCTCTCTCACTGGCGCGGTTTTTGGCGTGCAGAACTGCTCGTCGCCCTGCCATTGGCCAAAACGAGCGGCAAGTCCATTGATGGCCGGGGGTGTGGTGACGTCCGCGGACCCTTCCTCCTGTCGCGGGCCCTGATTGGCTGAGTGGCGGTCACCCCACCCGTAGCATTGCCGATTGGTCGAGGGCGCCACGAGGTCCCTCCTTGAACTCCGCCTTCTCCAAAGACGCCCCTCACACAGTCGGGGAAGTCTGATTGGCCGGGCGACGGTCACCTCACTCGTTGCACGCTGATTAGTCGAGGGCCGCCGCGGGCTCCTCCTGAACTCCGCTCACGTACGTGCTGACACGCACGCAGACAATGGCAGTCGGTTGTGAGGTGGAAGGAAGCGAAGTGAAGGTGAGGGTGATGCAGTGTTGTCGCGTTGATGTTGGTGATGTAACAAAAGAAAACCTGACTATTAAAATAACTTCACAGCGCATTTACATTTATTCACCCATTAGACTAGGGAAAGGGAACTATCTATCCACATTCACTTATCGAAATAACTGAGTATAGGACCTGAATGTTGTGTGCTCATGGCTTCCAGATTCGCAACACTACCCCCTGCCCTTTTTACAGACTCGTCCCGAGTCGTCAAATTTGCGTTGTGACCAGCATGTGTAAGTTCTCCCTAGTACGTTTTACCTTCGGATCCCTGAGTGCGACATTTTTTATACATGTCCCAAAAATAAATAACCTAATGTGCTGCAGTAACTAACTAACAGACTCGCACGGACAAACTTAACTAAATTTGCCGGCGCTACGACAAACATGCAGGTGGGTCAAAAGAACTTATTTACAACCTTAACTTATCTATTTACACTAACCATGGCCCAGGACCTGGCATCTGTGGGAAAGAAGGCATGGCAAAGTTAGTCAACAGTTTGTGTGTGGGTGAGTGCTCCATAGCTGAAGGTCAGTCTGGTCTTGGTCAAAAGGGCCTGGTCAAAAGCTCCCCCTTGAAGTGTTTCCTTCAGTGAACCTTTTGCTCTCCTTTCATACCCCAGCTCTGGAGGCAACTCACCCTAACACGGAATGCCATGTGCCGTCCCACAGGCCATTTGAAGAGGTAGCTAGGCTGCCCAATGCTGTCTCTGGCTCATTGAAATGAATGGATGATGGACGCAAGAACACAAAAACGGCCACACGGCTGCTCAAATGCAGTCTCCGTGGTGTAGCTGCCTGCAGGGCAGTCCTTGCAAACACTGAATTATCCTGGCGCTCATGGTTATGGTGACACAGGGGCAATTGCAAAACAAAAGGGTAGCAGGGCATGGGGTCATGGCAGAAGCAGGCGAACAAGGCATGGCAAGGCAAACGCGGAACAGCAACTGTTAGCACGCAGACCGGCATTCTGAAGCTGGCCGGCCTCTGGTTTCGTCGTGACCTTTGTGGAGGGAGTGCGGTGGTCCGGCTGCCTCTGAAACGGGCTCGGACCTACCCTGCTGTCTCCCCCCAACCTATTGCCTTTGCCTGGTCTCTGTCCATACCCCACTCCCTTAATTTGCAACACAAACCAAATTAGCCCTTTTGAATTTTTTTTATTTTTTTATTTTTATAATTCCGTCTCCCTAACCCATTCCTGTCTTTGTCCGGGCTAACCTATCCTGGTCAACCTAACCTACTCCCAACCCCTAAAATCCTTTTTGGAGGGGGAGTAAGGAAGAGGCTAGCGTCCTGCCTCCAAGGCCCAACAAAGCCTCAGTGTTGCGGGTTGGGTATCGGCGACGAGCACGACCGCTAGATGGAGTAGTAGGGTCGGCTCGATTGATCGCACCTTTTCGGAAAACTCCAAAAAAGTATGGGTCCCTTTCGGACCGAAGTTCGCCAATAGGTAGAACACGTGGGGTAGCGTCCATTGCCAATTTCAATTTACCTAAATACCCACGTCGTCCAACTACCGGGGAAATTCACCCTCGACGGGGCTCGTACGAGTCGAGCCTTTAGTGGGCCCAACCCGTGCGCAACCCGAGCGGACGGTTGCTGAAGTCCCGTCAGACCAGATGTCCCCTTACAGCGGCACAACGGCCTTGCTAATTTTCCAACACGCAGCACGCTAAGCCAATGGAGGAAATGACACGAACGAGCTGAAACATTTCACAAATGGGGATATTTATTACACAATAGGTGGGGAAGGAGGGAAGCACGTAAGGGCAGAGTTAAACCGATTAAAATAAATGCACGTATGTACAAGCAAAAAGCACTTAACAATTAATTACTTATGGACTGGCGCTACAAACACACACACACGCACACACCCAAAATAATCGTACCAAAGTGGTCTTTATTCGGACCTCCAGCCCGGAGGACAGTCGAGCTGGAGGTGAGAGTTTGTTTGACCTTTCCTCCTCGTGCGTTCTTCAAGGACCAGGTCCGCGGGGCAGAACTGGACCCCCAGCATGATCCAGACGCCCTCACGACCGGGCTCCAGGCGAACGAAAGTCGGCATGGCGAAGGCTGGCAGGAGAAGACCCTCCGTTGCACCGACCACTCCGTGCGCAAACACTTTCGCACCCAACTACTTTGCACGCAGATGCTCACTTCTTGCCAGAACCCCTTGCACGCAGATCGTTTCTTCTTGCCAGAACCCCCCGTGCGCGCAGACTGCGCCCATAATTATACCCCCGGCGAAATTGTGGAAGCATGAGCACACAACATTCAGGTCCTATAGCTCAGTTATTTTGATAAGTGAATGTGGTTGGAATAGTTCCCCTTTCCTATCTAATGGGTGAATAAATGTAAATGCGCTGTGAACTTATTTTAATAGTCAGGTTTTCTTTTGTACACCACCAACATCAACGCCGACAACACCGCATCACCCTCACCTTCACTTCGCTTCCTTCACCTCGCTCACACCGACGCCATTGTCTGCGTGCGTGTCAGCACGTATGTGGGCGGAGTTCAAGGAGGAGCCCGTGCGGCGGCCCTCGACCAATCAGCATGCAACGTGTGAGGTGACCGTCGCCCGGCCAATCAGACTTCCCCGACTGTGTGAGGGGCGGTCCTTTGGAAGAAGGTGGAGTTCAAGGAGGGCCCTCGTGGCGGCCCTCGACCAATCGGCGTGCTACGGGTGGGGTGACCGCCACTCAGCCAATCAGGGCCCGCGACAGGAGGAAAGGGGTCCGCATGACTTCACCATGCCCCCGGGGCTAATCGATGGACTTGCCGCTCGTTTTGGCCAATGCAGGGCGACGAGCAGTTCTGCGCGCCAAAACCGGCCAGTGAGAGAGGGAGGGTCGCGAGGAGGTGAACCCCCCTCCCCCCTGAAGAGGGGGTATAATTATGGGCGCAGTCTGCGCGCACGGGGGGTTCTGGCAAGAAAAAACGATCTGCGTGCAAGGGGTTCTGGCAAGAAGTGAGCATCTGCGTGCAAAGTAGTTGGGTGCGAAAGTGTTTGCGCACGGAGTGGTCGGTGCAACGGAGGTCCTTCTCCTGCCAGCCTTCGCCTGCCGACTTTCGTTCGCCTGGAGCCCGGTCGTGAGGGCGTCTGGATATGCTGGGGGGTCCAGTTCTGCCCGCGGACGCTGGTCCTTGAAGACCGCACGAGGAGGAAAGGTCAACAAACTCTCACCTCCAGTCGACTGTCCTCCGGGCTGGAGGTCGATAAAGACCACTTTGGTACGATTTTTTGGGTGTGTGCGTGTGTGTGTGTTTGTAGCGCCAGTCCATAAGTAATTAATTGTTAAGTGCTTTTTGCTTGTACATACGTGCATTTATTTTAATCGGTTTAACTCTGCCTTACGTGCTTCCCTCCTTCCCCACCTATTGTGTAATAAAATATCCCCATTTGGAAATGTTTCAGCTCGTTCGTGTCATTTCCTCCATTGGCTTAGCGTGCTGCGTGTTGGAAAATTAGCAAGGCGTTGTGCCGCTGTAAGGGGACATCTGGTCTGACGGGACTTCGGCAACCGTCCCGCTGGTTTGCGCACGGGTTGGGCCCACTAAAGGCCTCGACTCGTACGAGCCCGTCGAGGGTGAATTTCCCCGGTAGTTGGACGACGTGGGTATTTAGGTAAATTGAAATTGGCAATCGCGCTACCCCACATGTTCTACCTATTGGCGAACTTCGTCCGAAAGGAACCATACTTTTTTGGAGTTTTCCGAAAGTGCGATCAATCGAGCCGACCCTACTACTCCATCTAGCGGTCGTGCTCGTGCCGATACCCAACCCGCAACACTGGTGTTCAGGAGCGGTATTCGAACCCCTCCGTCTCCACGAAATCACGGATTCGGACCAGGGGTGTAGGGAGCGAACCCCCCCTCCCCCCCCCCCGTTTCCCCAAATTACAGTAGTTTAAATTTTATTTCCAAACACACGACATGTTAGCCAAGACGAGCTGAGGCAGCTGGGTAGTAGTGGTGACGAACCATGGTCCAGGACACACCCCCATGCAGGAACTTTCCCCACACCAAATTCGGAGTCCGAAAGGGCGCAGGTGCGGTGTATGACACCCCCCCCCCCTGTCCGCCGCGAAACCGCAACCAATCGCGGTAGATCGGTCCTGCTGGAGCCATCGGGCATCAAACGGTTGGTAGTGATGATGCAAGCGATGGGAAACGAAATGAAGGCGAACAGGCAAGAAATGAATGAACAAAATGGACGTGAACGCGCGATATGCAGGAAATGAGGGGCGATATGGATCCGAGCGCGCAAAGAATGGATGCAAAATGGATGACATGAAGGGGCGATATGCAAACCCAGCGGGTGAGATGCAAAGCATGGGGTTGAATCTCCAGGCAGGGCAAAAGGCAATAAGGTGATTGCACGTTACGAATGCGGACAGTGGATTGCAAGATGGCGGCACCACATGGCGAAGACACCGAACCGACACGGATTGTGCAATGTGTCCGGCCGTGATGGAGGCGGGTAAGGTCGGGATGACGAGAGATGCCGGCACGATAATTGGGGAGACTGAAATTAATAAACGCGAGGGACGACCAAAAAATTCACGGAGACCCAAAGAGGAGACGGAGACGGGAAATTAACAGAGATGAAGAGCCAGGAAGAAACGGAAGTAATAAACGAGTGACGAGATAGAAGAATAGAGGGGAACGAATTAAATAAAGTAGAAGACGAGCACACACAGGTGGAGCTAAGAGGGGACAATGAGGTTGAGGATAGGGAATGTCTCGTGACCCGGTGGCAAGCAGCAGGATAGCCTCCTTCAGGGACGAGGGGAGACGATATGCCCTTGAAGCCGATCGTGACGAGGTGGGCTCCGGTCGAGCCGTGTGAGGTAGAGGGATGAGTGCTTGTGAACGGGTACAACGCGGAGCTTGGGGTATGGAGACCCCGGTATTGCTTGGGGTAACACGATTCCCCAGTGTGATTGTCCAGTGTGTGTGGTAAAGAGTATGAGTGGTGGGGTGTGTTGAAACGTGCGTATAGCGTGAGTGAAATGGCGTGTGGTACATGCGTGAGTGAAATGGCATGCGTGAGTGAAATGGCGTGCGTGAGTGCATGCGGGAGTTGAAAACGCGGACGGATTCGGACGCGAGACGGTGTGGCGAGCCTTCTGCGCCCGTGTAGTTGATTTGGTTACTGCGCTGGTTCGCGCGAACGGCTCGTACAGGGTCCGTGGGCACTTCGTGCACGGCCGCACGTGCGCGTCTTCGCGATACGGCCCGGAAACGTTCCATGTCGGACACAAGCCGGCCCGCATGGATGGCTAGAATGTAGGCGAGTGTTGGGGAATTTGGAACATGCGGGTTCCCGCGTAGGCGTGTGTACGGGGCATCACGTGCTGCATGCCGTGTGTTCTGTTCGCGGAAACCGTGGAGCGGGTTTCCGGGTCGTATGCGCGCGTGCTGGCCTGCACGGGAAACCGCTCAGGTTCGGTGCGCGAGTGACGTCATCGCCCGGACCTCGCGGCGCGAGCTTCGGGCAAACAGCGCACGTCGTCCCGCATGGGGAATTCCCCGATAACGAGCGCTTTGGTGCAATTGGCAGGGTGACGTCATGGCGGCATGGATCGGCATCGGAGAGGACATCGGTATCGCCCATTAGGGACGAACGGGCGTGCCGTAAACTGCCACCATGGCGCTGCAAAAGAAAAAAAAAAAAGAGCCCCGCTTCCAGTACAACAGCCCAGTGATTGGCAAAGGAAGCCCTAGTTAGCGGGATGGGTTAGTTTAGCTAGACCGGCTTCATGGGGACATGAGTTGTTCCTCATGGAGCCCGTGTGAATGGGTTTAGTTAGAGGGATTTTAGGAATAGCTTTAGAGAATGGATTTTGTGTGTTTTTTTCTGAAAGACCACGGACAGACATGGAATGTGTAGTGGGGACGTGCTTAGCTACGTAGATTAATGGAACGTGCATTAGTGTAAGCGCAGACGAGGGAGCACGAGATAGCTAGGTGAATTTGTTAGGAGATGGCAGTGTTGGGTGATTGAGAAAGGAAAAATATGTGATGAGTGAGTATGGGTCAGCGGGCCCAAGTGAGTGAATGGAGCGAATGTGGTATGCATGGTGCAAATAAATGAGTGGGGGGAGGAGTGATTCCCACCCAAGTGACCCCGGGTCAGTGTAATGTTATTAGTGTAGTTAAATTTACCAAAAAGGAGGTCGTTTCGTTGTTGTGTTGAGGAAGGCACGATACCATTTGGAGGGGTGCAAGAGTAAAATTGACCGCTGGGAGCGTGGCTTGGGAAGGTGAGTACCGAATAGTGGGCACCCTGGGCGCCTGAAGTAGTCGGCCAGAGTAGGCCAAGGGTCCCAGGGACGCGGATAGTGTACTGGGCACAGGGCGACCCCCGATCGGGATGCGTAGCACCAAGATGCCACGTGGGCATGGAAGGGGGGCAATGCCAGGAAGGGCAACTCCCCTTTTTTAAAAGGAGGCAGGTAGGCTCGAGAACAGCCTCAGGGCCCGGGGTGATCCATAGAGCCCTGCAGAGGGGAATCCCTACCAGTTGAGCCATGCTGCCAGCCACGAAATTGTGCAAGGCACGAGTGAAATTCGTGGGCAGGCCCAAATTATAATGGACACCAACACAAGATGACGGGAATCATGGTTTCCAGAACCAATAGTTAAAGTGACAGGCGTTTGAAAGCCCCGGGTAGTTTAAAGTTTAATAAATGCTAGGGTAGTTAGAATGTACCCCTTCGCAATCATCCATCCTCCTCTCCGTAGGCCGCTTGACCCAACCTTGGTAGATTGCTGAACTCTGTAGGAGGCCATTCTGAAGGCTTTGTTGGGCCTTGGAGGCAGACCGCTAGCCTCTTCCTTACTCCCGCCCAAAGGATTTTAGGGGTTGGGAGTAGTAGTTACAGGATAGGTTAGCCCGGACAAAGACAGGAAGTGGTTAGGAGACGGAATTATAAAAATAAAAAAATAAAAAAAATTCAAAAGGGCTAATTTGGTTTGTGTTGCAAATTAAGGGAAGTGGGGTATGGACAGAGACCAGGCAAAGGCAATAGGTTGGGGGGAGACAGCAGGTAGGTCCGAGCCCGTTTCAGAGCAGCCGGCACACCGCACTCCCTCCACAAAGGTCACGGAACGAAACCAGAGGCCGGCCAGCTTCAGAATGCCGTCTGCGTGCTACAGTTGCTGTTCGCGTTTGCCTTGCCATGCCTTGTTCGCCTGCTTCTGCCATGACCCCATGCCTGCTACCCTTTTGTTTGCATATTGCCCCTGTGTCACCATAACCATGACGCCAGATAATTCAGTGTTTGCAAGGACTGCCCTGCAGGCAGCTACACCACGGAGACGCATTGAGCAGCCGTGTGGCCGTTTTTTGTGTTCTTGCGTCCATCATCCATTCATTTCAATGAGCCCAGAGACAGCATTGGGCAGCCTAGCTACCTCTTCAAAATGGCCTGTGGACGGCACATGGCATTCCGTGTTAGGGTGAGTTCCTCCAGCAGCTGGGGTATGAAAGGAGAGCAAAAGGTTCACTGAAGAAACACTCAAGGGGGAGCTTTTGACCAGGCCCTTTTGACCAGACCAGACGACGCTTCAGCTATGGAGCACTCACCCACACACAAACTGTTGACTAACTTTGCCATGCCTTCTTTCCCACAGATGCCAGGTCCTGGGCCATGGTTAGTGTAAATAGATAAGTTAGGTTGTAAATAAGTTCTTTTGACCCACCTGCATGTTTGTCGTAGCGCCGGCAATTTAGTTAAGTTTGTCCGTGCGAGTCTGTTAGTTAGTTACGCAGCACATTAGGTTATTTATTTTTGGGACATGTATAAAAAATGTCGCACTCAGGGGATCCGAAGGTAAAACGTACTAGGGAGAACTTACACATGCTGGTCACAACGCAAATTTGACGACTCGGGACGAGTCTGTAAAAAAGGGCAGGGGGTAGTGTTGCGAATCTGGAAGCCATGAGCACACACATTCAGGTCCTATACTCAGTTATTTCGATAAGTGAATGTGGATAGATAGTTCCCTTTCCCTAGTCTAATGGGTGAATAAATGTAAATGCGCTGTGAAGTTATTTTAATAGTCAGGTTTTCTTTTGTTACATCACCAACATCAACGCGACAACACTGCATCACCCTCACCTTCACTTCGCTTCCTTCACACTCACAACCGACGCCATTGTCTGCGTGCGTGTCAGGCACGTACGTGAGCGGAGTTCAAGGAGGAGCCGC
The DNA here is from genome assembly GCA_035128595.1 of Eptatretus atami. NCBI lineage: Eukaryota > Metazoa > Chordata > Myxini > Myxiniformes > Myxinidae > Eptatretus > Eptatretus atami. Next base: position 113,762,591 of record CM068955.1, read on the forward strand.
GCGGCGGCCCTCGACTAATCAGCGTGCAACGAGTGAGGTGACCGTCGCCCGGCCAATCAGACTTCCCCGACTGTGTGAGGGGCGTCTTTGGAGAAGGCGGAGTTCAAGGAGGGACCTCGTGGCGCCCTCGACCAATCGGCAATGCTACGGTGGGGTGACCGCCACTCAGCCAATCAGGGCCCGCGACAGGAGGAAGGGTCCGCGTGACGTCACCACACCCCGGCCATCAATGGACTTGCCGCTCGTTTTGGCCAATGGCAGGGCGACGAGCAGTTCTGCACGCCAAAAACCGCGGCCAGTGAGAGAGGGAGGGTCACGAGGAGGTGAACCCTTCCCTCTGAAGAAGGGGGGTATAATTATGGGGCGGTCTGCGCGCACCGGGGGGTTCTGGCCAAGAAGAAACGATCTGCGCGCAGGGGTTTTTGGCAAGAAGTGGAGCATCTGCACCAAGTAGTTGGGTGTGAAAGTGTTTGCGCACGGAGTGGTCGGTGTAACGGGGTCTTCTCCTGCCAGCCTTCGCCCTGCCGACTTCTGTTCGCCTGGAGCCCGGTCGTGAGGGCGTCTGATTGTCTGGATCGTGCTGGGGTCAGTTATGCCCCGAGGACCTGGTCCTTGAAGACCGCACGAGGCGGAAAAGTCAAACAGACTTTCACCTCCAGCTCGACTTGTCCTCCGGGCTGGAGGTCCCGCAATAAAGGCCACTTTGTCCAGATTCTTTTGGGTGTGTGTGTTTGTGGCGCACAAGTCCATAAGTAATGAATTGTTAAGTGCTTTTTGCTGTACAATACGTGCATTCTTTTAATCGGTTTAACTCTGCCCTTACGTGCTTCCCTCCTTCCCCACCTATTGTGTAATAATATCCCCATTTGTGAAATGTTTCAGCTCGTTCGTGTCATTTCCTCCATTGCTTAGCGTGCTGCGTGTTGGAAAATTAGCAAGGCCGTTGTGCCGCTGTAAAAGGGGACATCTGGACCGACGGGACTTCGGCAACCGTCCGCTTCGGTTGCGCACTGGTTGGGCCCACTAACGGCTCGACTCGTAACGAGCCCCTTCGAGGGTGAATTTCCCGGGTAGTTGGACGACGTGGGTATTTAGGTAATTTAAATTGGCAATCGACCCTACCCCACGTGGTCGACCTATTGGCGAAACTTTGTTCCGAAAGGGACCCGTACTTTTTCGAGTTTTCTGAAAAGGTACGATCTAAATTCTGGGCGATCGGTCGAACCGACCCTACTGCTCCATCTAGCGGTCGTGCTCGTCGCCTACGCCCGGCCCGCAACAATATATGGGTACATTTGAATCTGTAATTTGGGGACTCTCTGCAAGCGTGCCTAGTTATGGGCACTGTGGTGGCAAAGTTTCATCCCGTATCTTGTAGGTTTAAATGTTTAACCTAGCAGCGTCCAGCGATCACGTTTTCTTTTGTGCTCGTAACTGTTTTCTGAAGCAGTTGGTTATTTACCTAGTGGAGGTACCTGTCCTCTGCAACAGGAGTGTCTGGACAGCCACTGGACAGCGGATTTATGAAGGACTTTGGTCAAAATTGGCGACACTACAAATGTCGAATCCGTTGAGTGATGAAATTTGGGGTGGAACCACTGACAATATTTCCTCATTCTGCTTTGAACTCGACCTCTTTGTATTTTCATTCCAGATAGCATCATTCCAAATTATAAATTAATACTATAACCATTAATGTAAATAAAATACATATTACAAACACCCATGAGGTAAGCAAAGAGAACACCATGAAACCAGATACAGATCCAGATTCCGGTTACAATAATATTTTAAGTGATTCTTCACCATTGAGAGATCGGATTAAAAACGATACATAGCACGATATCTCACAAAGGCGGGGACGGATTTGGACGAAACTTGGTGCACACGTTGAGTGTACGACAAGGAAGAATTGATTTGATTTTGGTGAAGATCCAAATTCAGATCCGATAATTTTTTCAGTGATTCTTTCACCATTGAGAGATCGGGCCAAAAATGATACATAGCACGATATCTCAAAAGTTGTGAACGGATTCGGATGAAACTTGGAGGACAGTTTGTGTGTGTGACCATGAAGAATTGATTCGATGTTGTGAAGATCCGAATCCGGATCTGGATATGAGAATTATTATTTTTTTTAAGTGATTCTTCACCATTGAGAGATTGGGCCAAAAATGATATAGTACTGTATAGCGGTGATATTTCAAAAATGTATTGGGCCCGATATGTTCTCGTGGATCAGGCATTGTGTAGCATAGATATGCGCTCTACCTAGTGCCCTTCTAGTTTTAATATAAGATTGGTCTGGTGTGGATGGCATCAGTGCTGGATTAACCATTAGGCAGACAAGGCACGTGTGCTTAGGGCCAGCCAAAAATTCGGGCCAAAAAATTATTTTCACATTAAATATTTGTCTTTTTTGTATGAAATATTTTGTTCTTGAATCAGTTCATCTTTTGTCTGGGGTCCATTTCCATGAGCCCGAGATCTAATTTAAAATTTTCAGGCCATTCTCTAAAAATTTCAAAATGTGCCTTAGGGCCAGCCAAGGCTTAATCCGGCACTGGATGGCATGATGGCTGAACGGCCTCCAGCGTCTAATTTCCTTGTGTACAATTTGTGTATGAGAAGTATGCGTCGTTATGTATATAGAAAGGTGTACTTTTGGCATTTTGTGATTTTGTGGTTTTGTTTGGTGATCCATATCAATAGCACCCACCGAAGGTGGAAGGAGGTTATGTTTTCACCCCTGTCTGTCTGCTTGTTTGTTTAGCATGCAGGATATCTTAAAAAGTTGTGAATGGATTTGGATGAAATTTGGTGGAGAGGTTGGGTTTGCGAGCAGGGACAAACTCATTAGATTTTGGTGAAGATCCAGATCCAGGTTCAGATCCCCGATCCGGCGACAATAATTTTTTAAGTGATTCTTCACCATTGAAAGATCGGACCAAAAACGATACATAGCACGATATCTCAAAAAGGTGTGGATGGATTCGGACGGAACTTGGTGGATTCGGGTTTGTGTGAGGAAGGTTGATTCAAATTTTGGTGGAAGATCCAGATCCAGATACAGATCTGGCTACAATAATTTTTTAAGTGATTCTTCATCATTGAGAAGATCGGCGAAAAATGATTCTTGATGATATCTTCAAAAGTTTGTGGATGGATTTTCGACGAATCAATGGTGGCATTTGGGTGTGTTACAAGGTGAATTATTCGATTTTGGTGAAGATCCGAATGCATATCTGAATTGAGAATTTTTTAACTTTAAAGTGATTCTTCACATTAGATCGGACCAAAAAATGATAGTTTAGCACGATATTTAAAAATTTATTGGGCCTGAATATGTTCTCCTGGATCAGGCGTTGCGTGGTGGAGGTATGCGCTCTAACTGAGTGCCCTTCTGGTTTAATTAAAGGAATTGATTTTAATTTTTTCAATAATGAATCTCTTTTCTAGGTTTGACTTCTGGGTCCTCAATGGTGATATTGTGAAGAGGAAGCTGGAATAAAAGCTGCTGCTGAGAAATGGTTTGTTTGCTTATAAACAGTCGATATCAATTTTGGATATTTACCTCTATCACCGAAGGTGGAAGAGGTTATGTTTTCACCCCGTCTATCTCTTTGTTTGTTTGATTGTGTGCAGGATATCTCAAAAAAATTTCTGTACGGATCTGGATGAAATTTTGTGGACAGGTTGGGTGCGTGACAAGAGCAGAAACTGATTAGATTTTGGTGAAAATCCGGATCCAGCTCCTCAATTTTTCAAGTGATTCTTCACCATTGAGATGATAGGACAAAAAACGATATATAGCACGATATCTCAAAAAGTTGCTGACAGATTTGGATTAAATTTGGTGGACAAGTTGTGTATGTGACAAAGACTAATTGATTCGATTTTGTGAAGATCGAATCCAGATCCGGATACGAGAATTTTTTTAATTATTGAAGTGATTCTTCACATTGAGAGATTGGGACCAAAAACGAATATCGAGCAGGATATTTCAAAAATTATTGGGCCCGATATGTTCGAGTGGATCAGGCATTATGTGGTGGAGGTATGCGTGCTACCGAGTGCCCTTCTCGTTTGTTTTTATCCTTTTAATTATTGCTTTGAGTACTGGTAGCATAGTTTAGAGTCGTTATTGGTACACTGAACTTTGAGCTTTGTAACACTACATGGGTTTGAATCCCGACCCAGCTATAAAGTGTCATCCTGGTGTTTCGCATGCTGGGCGAAGAACTCAATGTGTGCACCATCCTTTGCAAGGATGTTAACTGGAGGATCCATCTGCCATCAAAGTAGTTGATGGACGTTAAACATTCATGAAAATAGGCACGTTATCACCGTCACCCTGAACAAATGACAAGTTCTTGTACCTTCAGTCCAAATGTCAGGTGTGGGACAGGCCATTGCTGAAAGACCTGGCCACAACGTTCCCCGTCCAACCCTTGGGCACAAACCTGGGAATACTTGTGGCTGTTTAAGAAAGAAAGACTAAGAAGAAAAAGAAGTAGTCAATGGTGTGGTTATCACTTTTGGTAAAGGTTTATTTTTTGCTTTAAGGAAAAGGAATTTCAAAAGAAGATATTTTTGTCTTCATTTTTGTAAAGATTTTAAGGTGAAAGGTGATTTTTGAAATGATTCTGTTGAAATTATGTTTTAATTGAGATCAAGTTGCTTGTACTGTCGGACCATGCTATTCGTGGGGATGGGTTCCTGGAAAATGCCGTGAATGTCGGGGTCCATGAATGTCGGGTCCATGAATGTCAGCGCATTGTTTTCAAAAAAATGTATATTATTTTTTTACTTGGTCGGTGTCATGGAGAGCGATTGCACAGAACCAATCAGACACAACATAACAAAGTTAGAGCAGAAGAAGGGGGAACACGAACAGCTGGGCGGAGGGAGAAAGTAGTCGGAGACGGACAAACAAGGGATGCAGATGACAAAGAGGGGTAAGGGAAAATGTAAAGGCTGGCCAATATGGATCAGAAGCAAAATTGTGTTTCATCAGGTTGTGATTTTTGTCAAGGTCTGTGAAGAGGCTGCTGCCTGTCTCTCAGAAGGATGAGTGTTGTCATGGCAAAGAGTGGAGTCATCAGCAAGAGATAGAGGATTTCCGCAGAGTCAGTGAGATCATTGATGAGAATTGGAATTAATATGGGGCCGAGAACACTGCCTTGGGGACTCCATCCTTGACAGGAAGAGGGATGAAAGGGTTCATTGAAAGCCAACACATTGATCACGAGAGGGGAGGAAGTCAGTTTCCAAGAGTGGATTGTGGCCTTGGATTCCATAGGCAGACAGTTTGGAGAGCAAAGCAGGATGCCAGACTGTATCAAAAGCTTGAGATATGTCCAGAGAAATGGCCCTGATCTTCATGTCTGATATTGAGGGCCTCCACATTGTTAGGAGAGTAGAAGCAGCATGTCCAAGGTACTGTAGAGTGACCAGGTCTAAATCCCGAATTGAATAATAATCTGAGATGAGGCTGTTGGGGAAAGGAATGATTTTATGTCAACGGCGGTGATGGATTCCATGACGTTGCTGATGATTGGATGTACCAGAAAACGAATTGGGCTGGAGTTAGAGGATCTGCTTTTGCACCTTTTATGTAATGCTTGTAATGTTGCCGATTTAAAATTTCCCAGGTGGATAAAGGAAAACCAGTCCTGAAGTGTTAAAAAAATAAAAAATAAACTGCGACGACCACGAAGCGCGAAATATTGAAGCAGGTCACTCATTATAAACCCGCGAATACACGAGGTCCGCAAAAGCGAAAAAATTCCAGCGAATAGTGGGTCCGACAGTATAATGGGTACAGACTTTGCCTATATTTTACTGTGATTCTTGAGTCCTTTGATTTATTTACCCAAAGCCAACCAGTTCCCTCTCAAAATTGACTTTTCCCAAAAGTTGTTCATCTTTTGACCTGTAACCTTTAAGTGCATTAATTGTTTTCATTTCTTTAATTGATACAGTGAAGGGTATGATTGGAGCAAGAAGTCCAGAATGGAATTCCTTCGAACAGAATAATTCTTGGAGGATTTTCCACAGGTTCGTTATGGAAGGATTTAAAATGTCTTCAAAAAACATTTTTTTTTAATTATTATTTTTAAATAATGCCACATTTTGTGAAATGCAGTTGTTCTATATTTCCAGTGATGACACTAATTCTGAACATTTTCTCTTTTCAATGTCCCTTGTTACTTGTTTAATTGGCTGTGCGAACATATGACAATATGACAAACATGATTTAAAGTGGTTGGCACGAGGTAGGACATTGTTTTCCATTCTCTGAAGTCAACACCCTTCAGCCACCCAAGTTTCCAGAATTATTTTCATGAGCAAACATTCCACTCCAAAAGTAATCCTCCTATAATCGCACAAAGGAGTGTTAAGTCCCTCAAATAGTTTTTGTGCAGCAAGAGTGGGGATTGCTTGAAGTTGATTTATATGAATTACAAGTAAGTATCTGAATCCGAATAGCCCTACCCCAAGAATACAACTTTCTCATTTTTTTTAACGGTCGCGTTGATGACCTATATGGAAACTATACTCATGACAAATGTTATATTTTAAGTCTTAAAATGCTGGGTAAGTGGTAGGAAGTAATTTCACATTATTTATGACATAAACCTGGCCAAAATTGACGAAATTAATTGGGTATGACAAATAATAGTTCAATATTTTCGGTCACCTGGAGGTGTTAGGTGAGGTTTTGCAATTGGGCAGTGTCTGTAAGTGAGTGATTTGTCAGTCAGTCTGTAAACACTTCAGTCATTATCGCTTGAACCAAAACACATGACTTTGATGAAACTTGGCCACAAGCTTCATATCTGAGGCTTAACGAAGGTTTATTGACCGCATCGAAATCTGCGCTCATTACGGGGGTCTACGGGTTTTGTTGACCCCCTCCCCCCCCCAAAAAAAAAATAGGGATTTGCTCTCTTCTCTGAAACTACACACAGAATTTCATGAACTTGACCACAACCTTCATCACCCATGATGTACAAAGTTTGTTCATGGCATTAAAAAAAATCAGGGTCTAAGTTGGTCTGCAGGGGGTTTGAGTGACTGTTGCTCCTGACCCAGGTGAGCTTCAGGATGTGTGGTCCTATTTTTTTTTGTTCACAGATAGTGTACAAAAAGTAGTTCATGTTTTTGTTTGAAATTGGATGAATCTGAAAATATTTCATTTGGTAAAGTGTAATAAGCATATTGTTAAAATGCAAATTCAATTGTTAAGACTTTTTGGGAATTGGGAGA
>CM068955.1:113789194-113803538 GCA_035128595.1 Eptatretus atami
AACCAAAACAAGAAAACTGGAAGTTCTTCCATATCGGTGAAAATGCCAAGGACAGTAAGAATTCAGCTTGCCACTCCACTAACAATCTAACATGGATTATAATTGCATGAAACATCATGGGCACAACGAAGTACAACATCATACATAATGGGTGAAAACAGCAAGGACTTTCTAACAGCCACCCCCAAATTTGTGGAATTAAAATTTTGGGTAGAAAAAAGAAAGTCTCGCCAATACCATTCACCCATTCATTCATCTGTCCTCAAGCTTGGCAGCCAGATAAGTTTTAGCCAGAGGTCGATATAAGCCGCCACGAAAGTTGAATCCTGCAGTCAAGCACGGCCATCTGCCCCAGAAGTCTCCATGACCTTACCAACTGGCCACCTTGGCACGAGGCAACTGGGAATCGACGATTAGCACCACATCATCATAAAGTCAACTCCTTGCTCTCCTTCTGCCACTTCTGCCGAAACCTGGTAGAGACTTGGGAGGTAATACTTTATGAAGTTCGACCAAAAGTGATCGCAAGGATCTGGGCTGTGACCGCCAGCGACGGGCGTCCAAGAAGAGCTCTGTTATCAGATTAGCGATGAGGTAGCGATGTGTCCGACGTGTTCCCATCATAACACAGTGGGTGTAAAACAGGATCCAAATCAGCAACCGTCTGAAGACACATTTAAACCCAAAGGTTGGAGTTAAGGATGCCCTCATTCAGATGAGGACTGTACCGCAGCACAGGCTCCTTCACAGGTACGGGTTCCAAGTATGACCGTGGCTGCTCTTCACCGACCTGATCTCTCGCTCCCATACTCCGCCAAAATCGGTTGCATTGGGCAGGTTGAAGTTGAAAGCCTCACTTGCTGCTTGGCGAATGCGAGATGAGAACAGATCCCAAGGGTAGAGAAGGGCTTTTTTGGCGCAAGCTCAACATCTCCTCCTCCGGAATTGTTCCTCTTGTCGAGAAGATCTCGTGAGGTTTCCCCTGCGAGCGAAATGAACGAGAACAGACATCAGAAAGGAATCAGCATCGAGACCCTCCAAGGAGGTCCAAATGTACACACGCGGATGGTGAGGCAACTTGGAAGATTATACCCCAGCGTTCTCTTCCTTCTTCCAATTCTTCTATGCGTAAAAGGGACCAAAGCCAACCACTCCAGATAGAGAATAGAAATGCAGCTTGTACCAGTCATAATCGTGCAGGTGAATAGAATCAGCCCAATTCTTGCCCTCTGGTTAGGGCACGAACCATTTCCAGCCCATCCTGACATTGACTGTCGGAACAAATAGCCGCTCGACCACGTAAAACCCAGTACTTGCACGTACTTCAGCGTAATTCGAACTCTGGACCACAGTGAAGCAGTGGTCATCATACTTCTCGAATGAGCGAGTTTAAGGTTACTGGGTTTGCATGAGCGGTTCCAAAACAATTGAATTGCCACAGCATCTTGTTCAAAGGATACTCTGCCTCGATGCAGTCTTTCCTCCTACTCTGAGAGACCAAGAGTGAAGGTCATATTCAGATGAGAGAGGATGCCAGTCGGCTTCTGAGGGGTTATCGCTTACCCGTGCAAGTTATTTGGACTTCCGTCCGCGTTAAAAACTTATCATGCTGTGACGTTGCAAGCAAGAAGAAGATTAATCTACTCTTCCCCGACGCCGGTGAGCACTTAAGGTAGGGACAGTCCTTTATTTGAGGCCACCCCATTGAGACCATCCCGATTTTGCGCCACGACGAGGTCGCTTCCAAGACTCAAACCTTGCAAGGTCGGGTAAGTCTGTATATCCGCCCAAACGGTTGCCACCCAGAAGGTTGAACTTACGAAGTTCAGTCACATCGCTTTGCTAGTAGTATGCTGGCTGCGTCCTTGTAGTGACCAGCCCAGGTTGTACAAACAGCTACTGGGGGAGCACCCTTGCAGCCGAACCGCACAGGTTTCCTTGGTAAGATAGGTGAGAGAATCTGCCCGGATTATAATATTGTGGCCTTGAACCTTATCAATCAGATCGGAGTCCGGAAGCCCAGCCTAGGTGCGAGGATACCATTTCTGAAGATCCCCGCCCACTGCGTAAGAATACTCAAGGATAAGCACAGCAGGTTGTGGGCAGTGAATGCCCATCCATCTATGCATGTGCTTGTTTTGGTTCTTGACCCCGATGATATTTGAAGCTTGACAGAGCAACCAGACACTGCACCGTATCTTCAACGTTACTGTTCCTGAGCAGTAATGTTGCAGTTTACTCCAACGCGGATATCAGCTGCTCCCCATTGCTGAATTCAAGAGCATGTCCTTTCTGAAACCTATCATCTAGAAATGCATAGGTCTCATGGATCCTTGTGCCATAAAAGAAGCACCTTCACGAACCTTAAAACATGACATCATGTGGGACGGATAGGCTTGTCGAGGACACCGGCAGATGGTGATGAGCCTGTCCATAAGGACATCTGGTGGAATCTCTGTGCCAGCTCATGTAGGATGGTTAGATTTAACTCTTTTGCAGTTAAATGCACGGCTTCTTGAGTGTCACATCGATCGCCGTAGTGTTGACAGCACCTCCAACACCGCGTTCATGTTCCCTTATCCCACTTGATGATATGGGGTCTGTGGAAAGCTTTCTGAATTCTGTACATGAGCCGGAGGTATGTGGATCACTTGTGTTACAGTGAGGACAGTAGGGCTTTGGTTGTTGCTTACGGTTTCCGTTTGTGAAGAAAACATTACCCGAACGGCTTGTGTCTTGTGCCAGATATCGGTGGACTTGCGAAAGTTGCTAAAAACACAGATGAATGTGATTCTTTCTCCTTGAAGCTGAAGAACGCTGTTTCCTTCCTCCTCTGAATCTTCTGCTCCTCAGCAGTTCCTGAAAAGTTAGTGCTAGCCGTACTTAGCTAGCTGGATGTTCGCCGCATACGTTTCAGAGCACTCCATCAGACATTGCACCATCGACAAGCCCAATCCGCGCTAGATGGCGTGCACAAGTAAAGTCAGAGTGTGACTTCAGAATCTGCATATCAATAACGCCTACTCTAGTTCTAAACTTGTCTAGTACTTCAAACTCGTACCATACCACTCACACCATTGATCCAACTTTGGCCGTCACTGATTTCGCTTATCAGTACCTTGGTACCTGATCATGCTCAGAGCCCCCACATCGTAGTAATCAAACTTCACATGCTCTATCCCCTCGATGTAGATATACTGACTCACAACTATTAGCCACCTACTACGTCGAACAGTGAGAGGTCGCGGACTGCAACACACTTAGCAGGCTATCATATGGTTCGTAATGCACCCATGTTGCTGTTACTGCATTCTCATCCACTCAATTCTCACCCTTAACCGTCCGGTATCGCCCAGATTAATACCTGTTAATGACAAAAGTGAGACATCATATCAGCGATACAAAATTTTCGCTGTGGTCGTCCCGTGGTACGAGTAGACGTCCTCGACTAGTCTCAAATAATTCGCTTTCTGATCCCTACTAAGGCACGATACGATAAGGCCGCGCGTCGGTATTTGGCTATCAGTAGATCTATAGCACACATGTATGGTCCCCCATTAAAGACTTGTAACGCACTCCGCAGGCCTTAACTGTTGCAGCTTAAGAGATAACTGATATTTGTATTCAACTCTGACAAAGGTCATGTAGTGCCAGTTATCTCATTCTCACTTAGAGGGTTATATCCCAATGACCAGCTTTAGATAGGGCCAGAATGTCACTCGTGCTCCTGCACTCTTGGAAATAATGGAATACCATGGCTTTTGGATATCACCCATAGCAGTGATGACGAGCTGTGTTTCGACTATCATGAGGAGCAGGTCCATTGAGGAAACTTTGGGTAGTGCACAAGAGATCTCAGAATAGCGCGTGTCAGGCGCCCCGCCCATGACCCGATGTGCTGTCACCAAAAGATCTGGTTAGATGGTATGGCGACCTACTGATACGAACATCGGCCGGAACATATTAGGATGAGGAAATAAATCCGCAAGGCTTTGGGAATCGGCGAGCATGGTAGTTATGAACTGTAATGATGTCCTAGTGCCAAAAGTGGCAAACTGTCCACCTACTTGAGTGCCCTTGTAGAACCACATGCGAGAAACTTGTGAGCATCGAAGGTAGGCCGAGGTTTGATGATGCGCCAGTGCTAAACGTATCGCGATGTTAATATTATGCCTGCAATAATTTTGCTTTACATTCTCTCTACGAGTGATGTAGCTTGTCATCAACTCTCCGTTCTTATGTGAGGAAGTAGAAGTTTCAGCGATCGGTCACAACTACAGCCCGTGCCAATCGGATCCACTTGGCCGGACTACATGATCCTTCAGAGAACGCAGAACTGCGCCCGAGTACCTACACTAGTTTTGTTGTGTGGTGTTTGATTCAGCCGCAATGGAGATAGAATGACGTATTCTCTGAACAACCATTGTTCCGGACTACGCTACTTGTTGTCCAGCTGGATGTGGACTCTACCCACCGAACGTCCCGCTTAACTTGGTAGGTTACAGAGAGTCAGTCTCTCTGCGAATCCTAAGAATGGCAGCGTTTCTATCAAAGTCTTGCCTATCCACTCCCCAAGTTTCTCTGTCCTGCCTGCCTTAAGACGTCATCATGTCTATGCGTTAGATGTAACCAGTGTGGGATTCGCACTCTCCCACAGAGCTCGACGTCGTCCACATTCTGAGCTTGTTGGCTTCGTCCTGCAGTGTTGCACACGGTCTTCTCCAACTCATATATTCATCCTCCTCCACTGCGACATTCTTAATTCCTCATAGCATACAGTCTGCTTTCCGTTTTTTCCTTTAGAATAGCCGATTGGATGCCACTGAAAGCCGTGAGTGGTGTAATAGACATGCACCCAGCCAGAACTATGTTGCGGATGTGACCACTCTTACTACATTGTGAGGCAGCTTTTTGGTTCGAAGGCCTCCTAACAACTCTTGTCTATAAGGGCGAGAACCTGCAGCTCAACTCTCTGGATTATATAATCGGGTATGAGCAAGGACTCATTCTTAAACAAGCTGTACGACCACAAAGCGTTTAGTCGTATAACGAAACACTACATTGTCCATGTTCCAGCCAGCTCATGTCCTATCCGAGTCATAATAATCTGTATCCGACTTCCTTCTGTCTTGAGGGCCATCAGGTAATAGGATGCCTAATTCATTCCATGTCTGAGTATGATGCCGGAGGCTAACACTCTGGCTAGAGCTAAAATTTTTCGGTTGTGGTCAGTAGTTGAATCTTATATGACAAAGAAGCGACATCTGGATAAGATTCTGGTTGACCACGTGAGCCAACGTTTGAATAGCAGGTATGCGACTCTAGAATCGACGGCGTTATGATGAGTACAAACTCTTCAGAAAATAAGCGTTTATAAAGGATAAACTAACTAAAAGAACATGATAGTCCTACACTTAATACGATTCAAGTCTTAACCTTTGTCAGATAGTAACGCCAAGATAACCTGTGACGGTCGCCAAGCGTACATGCTAAATTTTTATACTGCCATTCTCCTGGCTCCAAAACGTTGCAATAGTGTGGTCGAGTTTATTGACACGTACCAGCGTGCCCCTATTGGAAATCTCCTCCTCGCTTCGGCCGAGTGTACAAAAATAACAACCTGGACAAACAAGCATGATTCCAGGAAATTAACCTGTGCTCGTATATCGAAACCAGAGAAAAAGTAGGATTCGCTGATTTGAACTCTACATGGAACTCTGCTAGAATACGTAGGGGATAAACAGTTGTAAACATGCTGGATCCAGTTGATAAAATTAACCAAGCGGCATAACAGTCTTGGTGTATTGGAATGGAGACGAGCAAATAGTCGAATTATGCCTTTCAGCGCGACGTATATATTATATCTAACCTACAACACAACGCCGGAATTAACAGATAGGAGCCGTCGACTATGCACGCAAGAATAAGGAACACAAAGAAAGGACGCAGAACCCAAAAATATGTCGAGACTCGATGTTGGTTGTCCTATCTTTCCAACTACCCACAACCAAATACAGAGGAAACTCGCTCTCCTGCAAGTGTACTCTCTTTTAAGTACACCGATGGTCGCGAAAATTGCCGGAGAGAACCAGTGCAAGTGAGTGGTATCACTACATCAGTCTTTTGCTAGCAAAACCACTTGATATTCGATATAGTAGTCTCTCAATAATTTTTGGCAATTCAAACATATTCAGATGGATTCACAGAACTAAGTACCTCAACGTTGGCAGTTACAATCATTAGCTCGAACAGCAAAGACTGTTTCATTAGACAACAAAGACATCTCAGTATTTTTGATACAGTCACGCCATTCGATTGCTCCACCCTGATGGCGACATACACCCCAAAATCTATCGTCTGTGCGCTCATAAGCCTTCTTCACTTAAACTCCCACATAGTGACTATATCTGATCTTCCTTTACCGCTCTTGTCGCAACACCCTCGAGAGGACACTCAAGAGTACAATTCCTTGTCATTTATCGATCCTAGCTCCTTTTCAGGGCTGAAAGATGACCCCTCAAGACGGAGACTACATAGGGCAGTCTCTAATATTGCAGCTGACAATCTTCATAATTAGAAAGTATCTGATCGTTTGCAGGACTTCATGAAAGAAGATCCGTTCGTACTTTAGTCTTATTTGCTGCAGGTGTATGCATCCAACAACTACATGCCGAATAGAAACATACCTCAATATCATACTTAGATAGTTAAGTCCTTAGCACTCGTCTCCTCCTCTCGTGCATCAAGAGCTATGTATTAGAATATCAATGCATAGATACCGTTCCTAAAAATATCCCAATGAGCACTGGATCTATTCTCCTTCCATTAAGGTACATACACATTCTGGCAAACACACGTCGATCTCGCCAATAAATCCGAAAGGGAACCCCGTCTGCACACCTCCCCCTCCGGCCAACCATACCTTTCCCTCTATACGAATCTCCTGCTTCAGAGCGAGATTCCCGAGTCCCGAATATACCAAAGAGTTCTAGAGTCACCGACTCTAACAGCCTATGACTATTCATGGCGGTGCAAAACCAACCTCAAAATTATCCAAAGTATAGGCCTCCCAAAGCAGGTGACCGCTGTGACCTGGTGAGCCATCCTCCCTATCGTACAAATCTTACGATCCTTCGCACACCCTCGTACTCTCAAGTAACCACCTTTCTCAAAGGCCCTTATCATATCACAACATGTGCTTGACGAAGAGTACTATGCTCGTGCCACTTTCCCTAGGGACACTCGCAACTCCCCTCTTGCGCTTCACATCCTGCCTACAGATAGTGCATTGACACATATGTGGAAATAATAAAAGCCTTCAACCCTCTATTCATTTGGAATTTCCAGAAGTGAGCTTATGGCTTCATCCACAGTTTTTTCGCCCACTCACCAGACATCTCGTTCGAGTCTGTCTTCTCCCGCTTCCCCTTTCTGCGTCTTAAGCAACCCTTTGCTCTTTCTTCGCTTATATTATCCACACCCCCTCAACTCTGACAAAGCTCGCACATGCTCACCCTCAAGACTCCTTCCTGAGTGAACAAATACCGAAATTCCAGGTCCACTGAACTCACACATCACTCATTTGTTCCTCCTTTTCCCGCACCTGATGGCGATATTCAACCTCCCCACTATCCTCTTTCACATATTTTTGTTTTTCCCCTCAATCTTCAAGCCAACTGTTCACTACCCTATCTCAGTAAAATCTCCCCCAATCCACAAAAACAAACCTATCTGTCTCTATCATGACTCGATGTTGGATCTAGAATAATTCATAGTTGGTCGAAGGCTCCAACTCACTTCTTCGGTGTCCCCATTAACAATTAACGTTCCAAACTCACCGCGTCTGCCATCTGAATTTTACCCCCAATACCAGTGGGAGTTACACAGCTGTCATCCTTTCATAGAGGATCGCATAGAATATAGAAGGCTTGAGCTCACATTTCTTCGTAGTGTGAGCGAATCAATAATTGCAGCCTACGACAATCACCTTGAATGTTTGAACTTGCATTCGATGCATTGATAACAATTCTACGTTCCCAACTACCATTCCCCGATTTTGCCCTGTGCCTGATACTTACTTCCATTATGTTACTGTGTCGAGTGATGACCATGTATTATGATCATGTTTATCTAAGCTGAATGAGTATTACACCAATATTTGTGCCGGATGCGATAAATATTCCAAATATATCAATCTGTTTCGGCAGGAGTTGCAATGTGCTTGCTTCCCGTCCCTCTATACTCGCCGAGCCCCGATGGTTGAACATCTTGCTCTAATAGTGGCTATGGAGTTGGATCCCAAGCATTGGTTGATTATTATTTGTAGTTAACCAAAACCACTCTCTAGACTTAATCTTCTTCTCTTTCACCCCAATAAATTATTTAACCTCCCCTATAGACAACGTAAAAGATGGGCGAAACGATGTTTACCCCAACTTTACAGGTGCCTATACATCGAATTACAATTCCCCATGCGTACCCGTTATCACCACTCCCAAACTCCCTTTCCTTAAGACCTCAAATAAATTATATATAATTTTTTTGTACCTAGTTATAGGCTTGTGCGAAGAGTGCAGTACATTGAACAGATGTAACAGGACAATAAGCAGGCATTCAAAACATATGTGCATGGGGTTGGACAAGATGGACCTACAAGAAGAGAAACTCATTGAAAGAACACTCTAAGAATTCCCGGAGGAGTTAGGTTCTTGCGATGGGTTAAATCAAGTGTAGAAAAAGACTCCGTTGGGACCTATCTGCACACAAGAGCGCCGGTGCTGCCGAAGCCAGTCTCTGGGGCATCCTGGGCACAATTCTGGAATGGTTTAACCAACTCCTGACGCTAGGATACTCCAAAAGGGGAAATTCAACTCAGTCAACAAGCAAGGAGCTGCGTACTCATTTCCGACTCAGAAAGATGGACAGGCCTCAAAGATAACTCCAGCCTGGTATTAATTCACATATGCAGAGCGGGCGGCGGATTTGAACACTAAGCGACCCTACAGATCTCGAGCCCACCACCCCTAATCAGTAAGCCACACCAGTCATGTAGAAAGACTATGTTTTGGATTGGGTCAAAAGAATCTGGAGATGCGTAGTGAAAAACTCCCAATGTCTTGAAAGACCTGCGAGGAAACAACATAAATGACGCAGGTGTAGTCTCATTCCTAACATCACACCACAACCTCGCTGGCTGACGAAAAACAGTCGGAATACATCGACAGTAGTGAGACACGAAAATCCGCACCCACACCACCCCACCAGCAGAAACACACAACACACAAAAACGATCAAACACATAAAATACGCAACCCACACACAACGCAACACAAAACCAGATAAGATCACGTCAAGGCTAACACGACAACTATAAGTAACATAATCAAAATCTCTAACATTTACCACAACCCGGCGTAATCCGAATGGAAATAAATGACGCAACTTCGAGTCAGGTCGGTGTAGCCTGTAAAGAGTTCAGAATTTGAGAGTCCTAAAATTTTTGTATTTTTATTCGTTTTAAAGATACCTCCCTTGTGTAATATAACAATCTACTGATTAAACAAGTAGCTCTGTCGTATGTGAGCGCAGATGCCCGCGTGCTGTGAGTATCCTGCGTCGGTGAGTGGTAACCCATCCAGAATTGTTGCCCAATAGCCCAGAGACTGCTTACGCCCTAGACACCCGGCGCTCTGTGCCAGAGTATGGTCCCACGGATCTTTTCTACCCTTGTTAACCACCCAAAACGTGCCTCTCCTTACCCAATTTTACAGTGTTCGTTTTCCATGAGTTTCCGTCTTCCTGTATTCCATTCTTTCCACCCCGGATGCACATATGTTTTAATCCTGCTTTTTGTCCGTTACAGCTGTTCAATTGTACTCACTCTTCCACAAGCCTAAACTAGGACAACCAAAAATTATTATATATTATTGAGGTCTTAAAGGAAGATTTTGAGTGATGGACAGTACGCATGGCGGACATATGTACTTGATGTAAGGCACCTGAAGGTTTGTTAAACACTTCCACCATCTGTGCGCTATGGGAGGTCTGCAAATAATTTTACATTGGGGTAAAGAGAAGCAAGGTTCCAGTCTAGGAGAGGTCGTTTTTAACAGTCACAAGTAAATAACACCAATCACCGGTGATTGACGCACCCAAGCACGCCACTACTTAAGAGAAGATGTTCAACACTCGGCACACCATCCATAACGACAAGCCCATCACTTGCCAAAACAATCATAATGGAAGGTATTCACCACTCGCGGGCACAAGTCATTTGGTGAACTCAATCACTTATGATAACGATGATCATGAATACCATGCCATCACTCGAAGCATCAGTAACCATATATGGTAAGGCTAATCACTGCAGGCCAGCAACGGCAATCATAATGGCTATTGTGGAACGTAGAATGTGTTACGTCAATGTGCATCGAAGCAGTCAAACACAATCAAAGTGTTTCTATTATAGCGTTTTGGAAAAAAAATAGCCCCTTTTCATCGATTGATTGATTTGGGCGGTAGAGCTTGAGTAATTGTTTCAGAGGAGGGTCATGAATGTTATTATAAATTTAGATGTAAAATCATAGATTAAAAAATAAAAAAGGACAAGTCCATTTTTTGAATATTTCTGAGTTTCAGCAATGGATTAATTTATGGGCATGGCGTGAGTGAAGCAGTCGAAACGGCAGTGAGAGAAGCGTTAATGGGTCCATGGGGGCAGGGTAGGATGCCCCGATGTTGGATCCTGCAGTTTCTAGAAGTGCCTAAGAGGACGCGTATACCACTACCAGTCAGCTATTAGTAGTCTGCATCTTTCCCCCCTTGTTGACAAGCAGCTAGGGTATTTGCGCACGAGGGTATTTTGCAAGGTTTCGAGAACAAACGACGGAAGACCCATGGTGAAACAGAAGATATATAATTTCCAGAGTCGTAGCCGAGAACAGTTTGTTTGATTCCTTTTCTATCACCACCGACAAAAAAAACTATTCAAAAACCTCTGAGCTCTCTCAAAGACTCAGGAATATTCCATTATAAGCTCCATTAAACACTCCATTCCCCATTAAGCGCCATAAGAAACTAGTGAAATAACCAATGTATCAGTTTTCAAGGAATTATGCTCGTTAACAATCAACCGAGGAATAAAGCGAAGATTGAACAACCACCATATTGGTTATCCTTCGTTACAACAATGGAATGTAACTCTTCCTCGTGAGTCATGACATCCATCGCAGATTTGCCACTTAATAATGCTATCAAAGTGATCACTATGACACAATCACTGTGACAGGTAATACCACAATGTGGGACCACACCCCTCATGGATCTTCTAAAATTATCGCAAACAAAGGGCCATGTCGAAAAAGCACCAGCCACATTGAGTCACATGTTTCCTGGTTCCACGTTCCTGTTCGTATTCCTGCTCCGCCTATTATTAACGCTGTAAATATTAAACTCTTCATCTAACAGCTAACATTTATCAGAAATTACATCATCATCACACCCCAACTATTTTTCCAAACGTCTCTCGAAATCTTGTGCCTCACCAAGGTTTATTTTGTTACATTACCCGGAGGGTATAAGCGCTGTTATCTGTCTACACCTTGCACGTTTCATAGCAGCAATCTTGCCAACTAAAAAATGTATGGGAAAACGTTGGGCGGTACGTGAAGTTTTGACGTTTTTTTTTAAAGAAATTTTGCCAGCGCGTATTTCATAACGAGTTGGTCATATGCATAACATATTAGTAACGCCGGCACAGAATCGTTTCGTTGTCTTATAGATACTATATACCAACCGGGAATGCTTTAGCCTGTTTTCGGCGTTCAACAACCTATGGCCCCCAACGAAAATTTAACTTAGGCCATAGCCGCGCTGCCATCGTATCGCCGACAAACTCGTGGCGTAGCTTGTAAAAAAAGCTGCCAACACCATTAAATCAATAACCCGCCTGAAAATTGGAAGTGCACACAAAATCGCAGAATTCACACCTTTGACGATTCAAGCCAGCGTATGCCGACCTATGAAAAATGTGTGTAAGAACGCTGCACACGTCGAATACCGGTATGGTACGTTGTGTATACGTTTAGGAGCAGTGCCTGAAAAAACCAACTGAAAGTACCCGCTGTCAATATTCCCCCTGACTTACGAATTCTAGTACGTTTCGTGAAATTTCCAAGCATGCCTGAGAAAGTTTTTACGACGTACTTCGAACGGTATGCGCTCACAAGTTCCGCGATTTACCGCTGCATAAGTTACTCTTGGCACGCTCCAGGCAGTGCCAAAACAAGCAGATATACGTGACACCAACACGTGTCGACACAACCTGTTACTTGTAAGTGACCATCCTTACTCATAAGTCGGAAACACGTCGAGGACCCCCACAAGGACCCGAGATACGCCTAAACCCCAGGAAACTGTGTTAGCTACTCGCCGAAACTTAATTTTTTAACCTATTGAGTAACTGCCTTATGAACCTTCGATGAGGTAAACCCGTGCTTGGAACCTATGTGTAACGGCTATCTCAAAAGCGAGACATTGTTCGTATGATAGACGAATTTGATCTGACGTCTTCCGGACGACCACCAAGAACTTTTACGCTGAATGTGTTTTCTAAACTACCCATGTTCTACAGTATAAATGGCTGGACTTTGGCAGCGTAGGGGAATTTGGAATATATACAAATGGCTTCACAAAGAGCGATGACCCGTCAGTGCTTCCAACTCTCATGTTGAGTAGAGTTCAATGTCAAGGGAGTATCATTTAGTAGTTAGTATTGGACGAGTGAGTTCCCATGCTCCGAGTAGATAGTGTAGTTCCCGGTAGTTGTGAGTATTGAAGGGTAGTAGTAGTAGTAGTAGTTGGTAAAGTAGGTGAGCGTGATGGCGTAGAGAGATGAGATATGAAGCCCGAGTTGCATGATGGATCCTACGTTGCGCCTCCAACGAATAGGAGACTCTTTGCACCCATCGTCGTCGAGTGATTAATTCACCCTTCGAGATAAATTCAGGGCTTAATTTTTTTTTTTCTCATTTCCCACGATAACTAATTTTTTTTGTTTTTAGTTTTTAAAGTATTCAAAACGAGTTGCTACAAATTTGGTGTTGCATATAAATTTGTTTACTGACGTTACCATGAAACAAGCCACAACCCGACTTACGATAACATTATTATACTAAGATGCCAGATATCGTCCCTGGCATCCAACTACTTGAGGTAGCTGTGTTTTAGGCGCCAGCAAACCGTGATGAATGCACAACAACAAGGGATAGTGTAATCGGTCAATGAATAGCGTGTAAGGGTCTAGACGTATGGCGTCGACGATTACGTGATGGTGTTCTATTACGATAGGACCTGCACCACACTTTATAACTGAAAATGCTGTCACTTCGACCATTGAGTTTCCTGGACGCTTGCGTGCTACGGCAATTCCACAATCGTCTTTCAGTTGAACTTATGGTTAAATCGCTTCCACAGCACTCACATCCGCCCCTAACAGCAGCAGGCCTTCATCCAGCCTCATGCCAGGCTCCTATAGCGGATCCAAACTGAATAGAAGGAGATGTTCACTGCTGTGTTATCCTTGAGAGCCTACACTCTGGCATACAGCTCGTCAAGATGAATCGAACATCGCTGCGCGAGGCATTCCAGGAAGATTTGATGAATAAGACATGCAATGAGTCCTCGATCTCCATGGAGAAACGGATGTCCATCCTCATGGCGCATAATTCATTATAATAGTCGACGCTAAACATCGAGACATCTACGCCTCTTGCCGATCGGCGAAATCTACTGGTCGTTGACCCAGTTCCTTGCATCCCCGTTCAGTCTTCTATGGTGCTATCTCCCGGCTCTAACATTGCTCCATCCGTCAAGCTGGTGCCGAGCAGTTGTCAACTCGATGAGTCATGTTGCGTATGTTGGAGCGAATCACGCTATTAGTTAGGTTCCTTCTTCTTTTTTGCTTCTTACTTGAGATCATATGACAGCCTGGCCGTATCCTAAGTCAGCATTAACCACTCGCTCCCCTGTGGCTCCATCAGCTGCTCTTCACCGACCTGATCTCTCGCTCCCATACTCCGCCAAAATGCGGTGCATTGGGCAGGTTGAAGTGAAAGCTCACTTGCTGCTTGGCGAGATGCTGAGTGAGAACAGGATCAAGGGTAGAGAAGGTTTGGCGAAGCTCAACATCTCCTCCTCGGAAATTGGTTCCTCTGTCCGAGAAGATCTCGTGAGGTTTCCCCCTGCGAGCGATGAAGCGACGAACAGACATCAGAAAGGAATCAGCATCGAGACCCTCCAGGAGGTCCAAATGTACACTGCGGATGGTGAGGCACTTGAAGATTAT
>CM068955.1:113809128-113822221 GCA_035128595.1 Eptatretus atami
CACATCTTGATTAGCTTGACACTGAAAAATAAAGCCTTTAATATTATTGGAATCTCTCACGATGAAGCTGAGTTTATGGGCTTATCAATTTGCCATCACAGACAGCTCGGTGGTCTGTCTTCTTCCGCTTCCTTTCTGGTCTTGCAACCTTTGCTCTTTCCTTGCTTTATCCACACCCTCCCCCCTCAGGTTTCTGCAAAGCTCACATGGTCCACCCTCAACTCCCTTCTGGTGAAAATACCAAAATCCAGGATCACTGCTCACCTCCACTCATTTGTTCCTCCTTTTTCCCCACCTGTGGAATCAACCTCCACATCCTCTTCAATTTTGTTGTTCCCTCCAGGTCTTCAAGACAGCTGTTCACTACCATCTCAGATTCTCCCCAATCCAAAACAATGATCTTTTCTACATGACTGGTGGTGGGCTCGAGATCTTAGGGTCCTTAGTTCAAATCCCGCTCTGCCATTGAATTGATACCAGGTGGAGTTACTCAGCCTGTCATCTTTCTGAGGTCGGCAAAATGAGTACCACTTGCTGGGATGATTGAGCCATTTGAGTATCCTGCGTCGGAGTGGTAACCCATCCAGAATTGTGCCCAATAGCCCAAGAAACTGCTTCGGCAGCACCGGCGCTCTGTGCAGAGTATGGTCCCAACGGATCTTTTCTACCCTTGTTAACCCCACCCAAAACCCTACTCCTCCCAATTTTACAGTGTTCTTTCCATGGAGTTTCCTTCTGTATCCATCTTGTCCACCCCATGCACATATGTTTTGAATCCTGCTTTTGTCTGTTACATCTGTTCAATGTACTCACTCTTCCACAAGCCTAAACTAGGTACACAAAAAAAAAATATATTATTGAGGTCTTAAAGGAAAGATTTTGTTGTGATACGTACGCATGGGGACATATGTACTTGATGTAAGGCACCCTGAAGTTGGTAAACACTTCCGCCCATCTGTGGCTATGGGAGGTTCAAATAATTTACATTGGGGTGAAAGAGAAGAAGGTTAGTCTAGAGAGTCGTTTTTAACATCACAAGTAAATAATCACCAATCAATTGACCACCCAAGCACACTATTAGAGCAAGATGTTCAACACTCGGGCACACCATCATAACGACAAGCCCATCACTTGCCAAACAATCATAATGGAATATTCACCACTCCGGCACAATCATTGTGGTATACTCATCACTTAGATACATGATCATAATACCATGCTCATCACTCGAGCACATAACCATAATGGTAAGCTAATCACTCAGGCACAAGGCAATCATAATGGTATTGTTGGAACGTAGAATTGTTACGTCAATGCATCGAAGCAGTCGACACAATCAAGGTGTGTTCTAGTCGTACGTTTGGAAAAAAAAATAGCCCCTTTTCATAGATTATTGATTTTGGGGGTAAGACTTGAGTAATTGTTTCAGAGGAGGGTCTGAATGTTATTATAAATTTAGATTAAAATCATAGATTAAAAAATAAAAAGGACAAGATCCATTTTTTGAATATCTGAGTTCAGCAGATGGATATTTATGGGCATGGCAGTGAGTGAAGCAGGAAACGGCAGTGAAGAGAGGGTTAATGTCATGGGCAGGTGAGGATGCGATGTTGATCCTGCCAGTTTGTTAGAAGTGCTAAGAGGGTCTATACAGTACCAGGTCAGCTATGTAGTAGTGTGCATCTTTTCCCCCTTTGTGACAGCAGCTAGGGGTATGCCACGAGGGGTATTTTGCAGGTTTCGAGGAACAACGACGGAAGACCATGGGTTGAATACAGAAGATATATTTTCCAGAGCAGACGAGAAACAGTTTGTTTGTTCCTTTATCACCACCACAAACTTTCAAACCTCTGAAGCTCCTCAGACTCAGAATACTTCATTATAGCTCCATTAACACTCCATCCATTAAAGCGCCATGAAACTAGAGTAAAGGAGTGAATAACAATGTATCAGTTTCGGGTTTGGGTTAACAATCAGAGGATAGGAAGATTGAACAACACCATATTGGTTTATCCTCGTTACCAACAATGGAGTAACTCTTCCTCGTGGAGTCATGACATCATCGCAGATTTGCCACTTATATGCTATCAAAGTGATCACATGACACATCGTACAGTTACTAAATGGTGACACACCCCCATGGATCTTCTAAAAATCGCAAACAAAGGGAGTTGAAAAGCAACCACATGAGTCACATTTCTCCTGCGTCCACTTCTGTTCTTATTTCCTGCTTCCGCCAATTACGCTGGCAGAATATTAAACTCCGTCATCTAACAGCTAACATTTTATCAGAAATTACATCATCATCACACCCCTTTTTTCAAAAAGTTTTGACAATCTTGTTGTCCCAAGGTTTATTTTGTTACATTACCCGAGGGTTAAGGCGTGGTCACACCTTGACGTTTTAGCTAGCAATGGCAACGTATAAAAATGTATGTAAAACGTTGGCGTACGCTGAAGTTTTGACGTTTTTTTTTAAAGTTTTGGTCGTATTCATAACGTGTTGGTCATATGCATAACATATTAGTAACGGGCACAGAACGTTTCGGTTCTTATAGTAACTTATACCAACGAATGCTTAGCCTGTTGTCGGCGTTCACAACCTATGCCCAACGATAGTTTAACTTAGGCATAGCGCGCTGCACGTATCGCCGACGAACTCGTGGCGTAGCCTGTTAAAAACCTGCCACACACCGATTTAAATCATAACGCTGAAAATTGGAAGTGTCAACATCACAGTCACACCTTGACGATTTAGCCAGCGTATGCCGACCTATGAAAAATGTGTCTAAAACGCTGGCACACGTCGAATACGGTATGGGTAAGTTGTGTATACGTTAGGAGCATGCTGAAAAACAATGAAGTACGTGTCATATTCCGTGGTAGTCTAGTACGTCGTGAAATTTCAAGCATGCTGAAAATTTTACGACGTACTCGACGTATGGCTCACAAGTTCCGCATACGCTGGCATAAGTTCTCGGCACGCTCCGCGATCGTTGACACACGTCGGACACACGTTACTTGTAAGTTACTCATAAGTCGAAACACGTCGAGGTAATGTTTAGCATACCGAAACTTAATTTTTAACCTATGAGTAACGTGCTTTGAACCTATGAGTAGCGTGCTTT
This sequence comes from Eptatretus atami, assembly GCA_035128595.1. Lineage (NCBI taxonomy): Eukaryota > Metazoa > Chordata > Myxini > Myxiniformes > Myxinidae > Eptatretus > Eptatretus atami. Next base: position 113,812,257 of record CM068955.1, read on the forward strand.
GAACCTATGTGTAACGTATCTCAAACGCACATTGTCGTATGTAGACGAATTTGATTGACGTCTTCCGGACGACCACAGAACTTACTGAATGTGTTTCTAACTTACATCTACCGTATAATGGCGATTTGGCAGCGTTTAGGGGAATTGGTATATACAAATGGGCTTCACAAGAGGAACCCGTCAGTGTTCCAGACTCCATGTTGAGTAGATGTCAATGTCAGTAGTATCATTAGTAGTAGTATTGGTGAGCATGTCAGTAGTAGTAGTAGTGTAGTGGTAGTGGTAGTGGTAGTAGTAGTAGCAGTATTGGTAGTAGGTGAGCGTGATGGGAGGGTGTGGGTGATGATGGATCCTCGTTGCGTCCACAATAGGAGACTACTTTGCACCATTGTTCGATGTTCTTTTCGGCTAATTTTTTTTTTCTCATTCCCACGATGAATATTTTTTTGTTTTAGTTTTTAAAGTATTCAAAACGAGTTGGACAAATGCATAATGTACTAGTAATGAACACAGAACGCTTCGATAACTTATAGATAAGTTATACCAACGATTGATTAGCGTGTTTTAGGCGTCAACCTATGCCAACGATAGTCTAACGTATGCATAGCGTGGCAGCGTATCGTCGACGATTACGTGAGGTTTTCTATTATAGGCTGCAACTTCACTTTTAATAAATGCCTGTCACTCGCCTATTGTTTTGGACGCTGGTGCTCGGCAATTGAAATAGTTTTCATTGAACGAGTTAAATCGCTTCCACAGCACTGCAGTCACGGCACCAACAGCAGCAGGCTCAGTGCCAGCCTCATGCCAGGCTCAAGCGGATCCCTGTAGAAGGTGTACTGCTTGGTTATCCTTGGACCACTCTGGCTAGCAGCTCGTCGAACATCGCTGGGGGCATTCGCAGGAAGTTGATGAAGGATGCATGGTCCTCGTTCGGAGTTCCACCATGAGCTGGTCATATATGCCGTAATGGCGTCGCCTCCCGATCCATGGTCTGACCCAGTTCCTTCTCCTCCGTTCACGTCTTCTTCTCCCGGCTCTATTGACACGCAACTGGTGCAGTGTCAACTCGATGAGGTCATGTTGATGTTGGAGGACAGGTAGGTATTGTCGTCTCAGCCTTGCCGTATCCTCCATCTCTCGGAATGACATGGACATGTACTCACCACGAAGTCTAAAAAAAAAGACGGGTTCTCCTGCAAAGCCCCTTTTTATATACCATTCCCTAATCCTGCCAATACGCCATTATACGGTATCTGTAAGTTAGAAACGCGTTCAGTAAGTTCTGTGGTCGTCCTGAAGACGTCAAATACGTCTACATACGTATTTGTGCGTAGGACATGCTTTATAAATAATTCCCAAGCACGTTACTCATAGGTTATAATAAGTCACGGGTACCCTAAACATTACTTTGACGTGTTTCGACGTATGAGGAACTTTCAAGTAACGTGTTGCGAAGTGTGAACAACGTTCGTGTAGCGTGCTTACAAACGCTACTCATAGGTTAGAAATAAGTTTCGGGTACGCTAAACATTACTCGACGTGTTTCGACTTATGAGTAACTTACAAGTAACGTGTGTCGACGTGTGTCAACGATCGCATAACGTGCCTACAACTTATGGCCAGCGTAGCGGAACATGTGAGTCATACGCCGGCATACGTCGTAAATTTCAAGCATGCAAAATTTGAGGACAACCAAAAGTACAACGTTTAAAGCCAGCGTACTACGACGTATGGCAGTGTTTTTCAGCGTGTCTTAACGTATACAAAACGTACCCATAACGTATTCGATTGTGCCTAGCGTTTTAGACAAATTTTTCATAAATCGGCATACGCTGGCTAAATCGTCAAGGTGTGACAGCGGCTTAAACTCCAGCACAAATTTCAACCAAATTGAAGCAAATTTAGGGGGACCGCCAAGGTTTAGAAATTCTGGGAAATTTAAAGAAAAAGAAAACAATTTCAACCAAATTGAAGCAAATTTAGGGGGACCACCAAGGTTTAGAAATTCTGGGAAATTTGAAGAAAAAGAAAAAAAATCAAATGAAGCAAACCATTATAATAATTATTTTTAATTTTTGTATTAACCAATACATTTTAGCTCTAACATATAGCCAAAGGGATGGTATGAGCTCAGTTCTCGAAGTTCTTTGCATTCATTAACTTATTCTGAGATTTTCTCTTGCGGAAATTAGATATCTCTTTCCTGCTACTTTCCACTTTCCAAGATGTTCCGATAATTGTCTTCAGTACATGCTTCGCCAAATGTCGCAATAAGATCAGTCTTCATTGATTTCAAGAATTCTCTATCTTCAGGATTCTTGAACATACTTTCAGCATTCGCCGGCCAAATTTCAAAAGTTTTCTCTCGCTCGGTCTTCATCTGCTCCCATTTTACTACTGAACTCTTTGCACTTCTGCAATTTATGGGGAACTCTCTCATCTTCCTAAAGCTTCAATATCTCCATGCAGCCCTTCTGCTCAGAGACCATTGGAATATTTGCCTTTTCATAGGATATTATCATCTTTGAATAGACTATCTTTGCACTCTCCCATTTACATCTGTTGAGTGGCAAACCCTCCTCTTTGTGATACAGTAAACAGCATAAAACCTGTCTGCGCGTTGGTAGGCGCAGTCCAGTAAGCTCAGTGTTTGACGCAGTTATGGCACTTCCCAATCCAAATATCTGTGCCTTTTGATGAGTCTGCTTGTTCTCGATCCTACTACCTGACTTTTCTACCTCTTGGCCATTTTCTGGCGCACCTTCATCCATCACTATGTCGTCACTCATCACTTATAAAGAGAGAGAGAGAGAAAAAAAAGCAAATTTACTCTCAAATTCTAAACTTTTTTGAAACATTTCGGAAAACGAAAGTGATATTCATGAGATCAGATACTAGCCCTGAAAATGAAAAATTGAAAGACCTTCTGATTAGTTGTATCTCGCCCCTCATTGTTTTTTGACATTGGGGTGATTTGACTGGTCTGCGCTAACCTGGTCAATGGTTTAACATCAAAAATCTGGGAAAATGTGTAACGTGGAATACTGGAAATTTCAAGCCCATAATGGAACCCCTAAACGTTATCCAAATAAACTCAAACTTCACAGGTATGATTTTTATTCATAATGGAACATTGGTAAGGTAGGAACAGGGAGTTTTCAAACCAAGGTGGAAAATGATGCACCCTACCGTGTAGCCTTGCTGTAAGAGGCAGTGGGTTACTGTTTGTTTTCTAGATGGAACTGGCAAAGATCATGGGTGTCGATACAGTAGCAGGTCCGATCTGTGGCCTTTGCTGTTAGTTTGTGGAATATTCTAAGTTTGCCAACAGGGAATGGCAGAGATCATGGGATTCTTTATTTTTCCTGTAATTTTGATGTTACCCGATGAATAATGCTCGACGTACAGGAATTCAACACATCTTGTGACTTGGCACTTTATTGCTGTCAAAGACCTGACCCACACGACGATAAATGAGGATGACATGATTGGATTGTTGTAGTAGGAAACCCAGGGTCAGAGAGGACCAGCTAAGGATCATCTTGCTGGAGCAGCAAAGGAGGAGATCCTGTGCAGAGACCAGGATGTCAAGAAGGACTATGACAAGCTGATGAAGGTCTTGTGCTCCTTGTTTGGGCTGGTGGAGTCTGTGCCATCTTTAAGTGTGACCTTTCACAATAGGAAACAGACTGACCAGGAGACACTGCCTGATTATAGCAGAGTACTCATGCACCTCTATGCCCGTATGAAGAAAGCAGAAACAAGCTTCAAAGAGAGAAGGGCTCTTCAACAGTTGCGGAATAACTATCTGAAAAGAAGGTTTGTCAGGGGAGCAAGGGAGGTGTGGGTGCAGCGAGAGTTTCACAGGATAGAGATGGTATCCAAGAATGAGACATTCTTAGAGATGAAAGAGGAGGTGTTGGACTTCTTCAGGGACCAGGAGTCCAAGAGGTTAAAGGTCAATGCAGTCTCCGGAGATGGCACAGAGGTTTACTAAGCAACAGCTGTGCAAAAGGAGGGTGATGTTCGAGGATAGCTAGCCTCATTGAAGCGGGATCTAGACCTGCTACGAAAGCGCCTGGAGACCTTGGTTGAAGATGTTCAGGTACTCAATACAACATCTTGTGACTTGCCACTTTATTGCTGTCAAAGGCCTTACCCACACAATGACAGTATGCTCATCACACAGGCACAATCACAATGGTATGCTCACCACCTAAGCAAAACAGGCACAATAAAACATACATCACTAACACCTGACATTGTATGTCAATATACAGTACATTAAAGGTCCACTACCATTAAAATTGTGATTTTTGGTATGATTATAATGAATTGCGACAATAAAGTACAGTAAAGATCATCAAATCAATACTGTAGTTAATTGAAGCAAGCATTAGCAAATTGATTGCGGATGTAAACCCAGAAACGCTCACTCGAATGCCCATTTTATCCAAACCTGCATGTAGGCCTCCATGCAGTGACTATTGCTGTTTGGTTCGAGAAACATTGAAGTTTGCCCGCTTTTGAAATTGGCTTCAAATAAGGAAGCATATTATTTTGTTGAACTGTGGACGCTGAAGTATAGTACCATAGTTGTGAACCACGTAGACCTATGCTACAGGTGCTAGCAAAGCACGTTGCTGGCTGCTCACTACGGCGCGACCGGCGTCTGCATGCGTACGGTGCAAGCATTTTCTTGTGCGCTCTGGTCCTGCAATTTCTCTAAAATAAAATAAAAAGGCAAATATATTCGCATATTGTTAAATCTGCGCTTCTCTGTTGTCGCGGGAAATGCGCGAAACTTTAAGTAGTGCAAAAATTTCCACTTCTACGGGAGTAGGATGAACAACGAACAAGTCTCCAAGTGTAATAATTACTGACGGCCAAGTTTTGTTTGTACAAAAATAATCAAACAAAACTGCTGATTTTAAAATGTTGACCCATTAGACGCCGTACGTGTCATTGCATGTCATACATTTTAACCAGTGTTATGTCCTAGGTGGCAAGGCCAGGTTTAGCCTGCTCCTGAACATCTGTGCACATCCACCGACACCAAAAACAAATACGATGTAAACATTAAAATGAAATACTCATCCTCATCGTCTTAAGTTTGTTTGCAGCTGTTCTGTCCTTTCTCTTAATTTCATCGAAGCAGACCGTGGCTTATTTTTTTGTAGGTGTTGCGTTGGCTTTCAAACGCTTCGGACTGGTCACGCATGATCTTTGAAGGGAGGGCTCGCTGCAAATGATGCTCAAAAGAAGTTGGGCCTGAGCACTTCTCTCTTTGCAAGTTTCACTTTTGCTGTCAAAATTTTCCTTAGAGATGGATATTTTGGGAATGTGCGCAAACCGACACCATCTTTGGTTGTTTTACTCCAACGAGCAACGATGCATCTAGCTGGCTTTCTCCATTTTCAGTGCAGAACTTGGAGTTGCGTAGCAGCATCATTTCACCTTTCATGTTGTGACATGTAAATATGCTTGAGCCCAGGTTTATTGGGGGTTTTCCGGTCCAGGGTGCTTGCATAATAGAATGGCACACAACAGCTTTAGTATGGAAGTTAGACGAGTAAGTTGGTCGGTATGTTGGAATAAAGGATCGACTCGGATTCCGAACGCCTTGGACGTCTTTTCCTTCCACACTAAAGTTGTTTTCGTTTCTCCTTTCTCCAGTGGAAGACGAAATCGCTATTGCAGAGCGTGCAAGGGTACTACGCACGATACACTTCCGGATATAAGAGCGTTCCTTGGATGACGTAAAGGGTCACACGTTGTTCTCCGTAGTACCAGCGACGGGTTTTGGCATCCAAAACACCTGCATATATATTGGAATTGTCGTTTCAAAGTTTTAAGTGAATAAAACAGCGATGAATAGGCCAAAGGTGTTGAGAGAAACCAAACACGAAGCTCTATTTCAGTGTGACCTTTAAAAGAACTGCTTGTCAATCAATATTTACTTTTAAAACCATAGTACCGCTACATATGTCACCAAATAAATGCTCTGTTTGAAAATGGTGAATTTGAAACAAGTACTGAACCTGAGATAAAACCATTCATATCAATACATACATACAAAGTGAAAACATCACTCATCTGAACTTTGACACCATCAAACAATTGAGCGCTTTGGCCATTTGTCTTCATTGTCACAGTGTGGAGCCTAACTCACCCTGTGTCTCCAAGACCGTGGAAGAAAATGACCTGAAACGACAAAACACTCGTTAACCATCTGACGGTTTCAAAAATTTAAACACAAACTGCTACGACAGTGAGATGTATGGGTAGTTTATGATAATACATGCATACATAGGATAGGTGCACCAGGGTGTGGTTAAAAGGGAGTCATGTGCCCCACCCATGTTCCGATGCTGTGCTGTGGCTGTGGCTGTGGCTGTGCCTGTGGCTGTAGCTGTGCTGTGGCTGTGCCTGTGGCTGTAGCTGTGCTGTGGCTGTGCACGTGCCCGATTTAAACCCGTTGTTCCCACTTCAGAGCCTTCGGCCCTGTCTATCGAGTAACACATAGTTAAGAGAGATGGTTCGAGAGCGAGTCGGAAGCACAGGAGGACCGTGTGTAGCGGTTACAGTTCAGCACAGGTAGAACATGCAACGTGGAACCACCGCGACCCCCATTACAGTGACATGGCTCCCAAACTTCCACGTGGACCCCATCAGCAGCAAGGAGCAAACAAATTCAATTGAAGGGGAAGGAGGGGATAAATCTGGGGTGAAAAGGGACCGAGAGCGTGATGGCCGATGGGGGTACATCCGTGAGCTCGTTTAAACAAAATGACATACTTTGTTGAGACTACACCTGACACGTACCGCAGCGGTCATTTTTTGGAGAGCCGGGACAACGACAGTCATGGCTTTGAGGAGCTGAGCAGTGCAGGGCTGGGAGCGTCAAATCCAACGTGTTGAAGAACTTGATGGGCGAAACTATTTAATCTCGTTACATCATCTCACAATGTGTGCGTGACGTCATCGCGTATTGCGTCCGATCACCGGTTAAAACATTTCCAACATTGTATCAAAGCATTGGCGGAATGAGGGGGCTGCGATCGGATTTCGCTGATGGTTCTCGGAATAGGCGACTCGTAATGTTAGCAAATTGGTATCATTTGAAATTCTGCCTCATCGTGATTACAAACCCGTATTTCCCTCACACAACGGACACCAAGAAAAAGGTCCAACTTTTTTTGGCCTAAAACACTTCCCGGCACTCATCGATGAACGTCTGAAAGTTTGACGAAGATCGGTTTGACCATCTCTGAGAAAAATGGTCACAGACACACACGCGCACACGCACACTACATGTTATATACATTATACATTCATGTTATATGCATACGTATTATACACACACACTACATGTTATATACATACATATTATACACACACACACACGTTATTCATGACACATATTATTCATGTTATATACATTCAAGTTATATGCACATGTATTATACACACACACTTGTTATATACACACGCTATTCATGACACATATTATTCATGTTATATACATTCATGTTATATGCACATGTATTGACACACACACACACACTTGTTATATACATTCATGTTATATGCACATGTATTATACACACACACACTACATGTTATATGCACATGTATTATACACACACACACACACACTACATGTTATATGCATACGTATTATACACACTACATGTTATATACAGTCATGTTATATGCATACGTATTATACACACACACACGTTATTCATGACACATATTATTCATGTTATATACATTCAAGTTATATGCACATGTATTATACACACACCACACACACACGCTATTCATGAACACATATTATTCATGTTATATACATTCATGTTATATGCACATGTATTATACACACACACACTTGTTATATACACACGTTATTCATGACACATATTATACATGTTATATACATTCATGTTATATGCACATGTATTATACCACACACACTTGTTATTACACACGTTATCATGACACACATTATTCATGTTAATACATTCATGTTCTATGCACATGTATTATAACACACACACACACACTTGTTATATACACACGCTATTCATGACACATTATTCATGTTATATACATTCATGTTATATGCACATGTATTATACACACACACTTGTTATATACACACGTTATTCATGACACATATTATTCATGTTATATACATTCATGTTATATGCACATGTATTATACACACACGCTATTCATGACACATTATTCATGTTATACATTCATGTTATATGCACATGTATTATACACACACATGGTCAACACACTTGTTATATACACACGCTATTCATGACACATGTTATATACATTCATGTTGTATGCACAAGTATTACACACACACACACACGAAATATACACACGTTATGCGTGACATAATACATGTTATGTACACACGCTATACGTGACATACCGCACATGTTGTATACAAGCATACAACACACACATACACACACACACGCATGCACACACACACGTTATTCATGACACATATTATACATTCATGTTATATGCACACGTATTACACACACACACATACGTTATGCGTGACATAATACATGTTATGCACAAACGTTATGCGTGACATACTGCACATGTTGTATACAAGCATATAACACACACACATGTATGTATATAAATATATGTATGTATATATATATATATATTGTTGCAGGCCGCGGGTCAGTGGCGAGAACGACCGTTAGGTGGGGAAGTTTACGCTGTCTTCCACCAGACTCTCCGGAATTAAAGGCTGTCGCTCCGGATAACTCTGAAGCCGGCGGGTCGATTAATCGACCGTGAAACGCTAATATCTCGACTGCGTGGTGTTGGGTTAATTGTCCAGATCCAATATACCTAAGTAACCACGCAGTCTTGGCTACCGGGGATTCACGCCCTCGGAACGTCTGGCCAAACCGGATCACTCTACCAGCTACGGTAGAGTATCAACTTCCACCTACAACTCCGGCACGGATGCAGTCGAGCGGGCCTGCCCAGGACATTCCGGCTACGATGTACCGATTACCGGGGATGAAACCCCGTCTGAACTCAGATACGAACCATGCTGGACCAATACAAGAAGGGACAGAAACGAACTGGGAACATTTCTAATAAATTTATAAACAGCAAATAAAAGACAAGAGAAGCGAGACTTAACGCGAATATTCGATGCAAGTATTGACAATGGGCAAAAACACTTATGCAGTTCTACTTAGAAGACGGGCTCAACACATTCAGACACACACACAAATGAAAAGAAAACCCAAGGTTCTTTATTCGACCCTCCAGCCGATGAGTGAGACGAGCTGGGGGTCAGAGTTTGGCTAATACCTGGTCGTCGGAGGGAAGAGAGTACTCGGTAATGCGGCACCTGCCACAGGTCGTCAGCCTGGTCCCAGTCGCACGTGTGGGACTCGTGGCTCGTTGCGGCAGCCGTGTGGAGTAATCAGAGCCCCCAGGCGGAGATCAGGGTCACGGACGGGACCCTCCAAGGCTCCGCGAACAGGCCGGTTCACTCCCCTTCCAGCTCAACCACCGTCAACCAACTAGTAATCGCTCAGGAACTCCAGATCTCCATACCCTCTCAGAGCGTTCTCGGGGATATATCTCCTCCCACACGGGGCGGGGCCTTGGGAAGAATCATCTCACTGTCCGTCCCTAATTGGCCAGGATCCTGCAGGCACAGCCTTCCTGGGCGGGATTTCGGCCATGCGGGGAGAAAGCCGCCCCTCCCCTCCACGCGTGTTTGAGTAAGGTGGATGGTGGTGAAGCCACGATTGCGTGTGGAACGTTCGTGGAAGCCGAGGACTGGGACTGCGAGGCCCCCCCTCTCGGCAAGTCAAGGTACGAGCAGCCAACGGTGGTGATGGAGCGTGATGCGCAGGTGGTGAGATGTAATAACCTAACTATAAAAAAAAACA
>CM068955.1:113825588-113838188 GCA_035128595.1 Eptatretus atami
CTCCTGTGATCCATTTTTCGAGGCGAAGCTTCCACACAGAGCAGACGTGGTAGAAATCACCGGACTTGCGCTTCGACGAAACCTCCCGCGTCGGTTTGCAGCGACGCTGTTCCTGGGGACTCGCCGCGGCTGGTGCAAAGATGGCGTCGTTTCGGAGACCAAGGTGAGGCGATTGTTGTGGCGTGGAGATGTTGACGGTTGCTGGCGGGGTGGTGAGGATGGCGTGGTTGTTGAGAGGCAGGTGTGGTTGTGGTTGTGTGTTGTGGTTAAGGGGAGCGATGTTGGTTGCTGTAATGGTGGTGGAGATGTGGTTGGTTCAAAATAACGATATAAAAAAGAAAACCTACCTCAAAGGGTCACAGCCCGGTGAAACAGAATAATTCCCATTAAACAACGGTGGGGAAATCTAACTGAACACAGACTTATCGATCTAACTGACTACGGACCTTTATGGTGTTTGCGAATTTCCACAGCCGTAACAATATATATATATATATATATATATATATATATATATATATTTAAAAATATTATATATATATATATATATATTGTTACGGATTTCAGAATCCGGTCTGATGAATGCATCCACCCATCCAGGTCCTAAGACAGTTATTTCCTGAAATGAATGTTCATATTAGACCCATCCCCATGTTTAGTGGGATTTTAAAGGTCCCATGACACTCAAAACTTTCTGGGTATTTATATATAAACTTGACCTTCCTAGTGAAGAAATCACCCATGTTTGTTTTAGCAGCTTAATACATCCTTCTACCATGGGATGGCATTCTAATTGCAAAATAAATAAGAAAAACAATGATAACATTGCAACAAAGCATATATTAATGAACACCAATAATATTTACAACAATAATAAGAATAGTAGTGTCATATGGCAATAATAATAATAATGAACATATTGTTACAGTTGTGGGGGTAGATGGAGGAATTTCATCGGAAAGTTAGGATTGAATAGAGTTGTTTGGTCCGTGGACGTGTAGGAGACATCTCGATGTAATTAAGTAGGGAGATTATGAGCTTAAGTGTTACGTGTCACCACCCAGGGGGTGGTGTGGTGTTAATTAGATAGGGATTAAGGATAAGTTCCCCCAGTATGTGATTGACCTCTGTGACCAATTCCTACGTTTTTGCATTTACAAGCCAACCAGGAAGAAGTGCGTTTTTATAATAACAACAACGATAACAAGCGAGCCAGGCATGCCACGCAGACAGAAGCCCCGCTTTCCCGGGTTTTTTGTACGAGCAAGCCACGCCCCGGATGTGGAACAATTGTTCGGTGTGATGTCGAGAGGGATAGGGAGTGAATGTACGAGGTCGGTGTGAGGGAGGCAGTTGTAGTCATGGTAGGAACGTGGCTCGGACAGAGGATCTTGCCTTGCTCTCCTCTCAGCACGATAAAATGGCTTTGCTTCGACACATGAAGAAGACGGCATGATTCTCGAATTTGTGCTGAGGCGAATTGGCTCACGTACCGAGCAAGACACTGGCCGTTCACTCTTGGCCGGTCGTGAAGGATGGACCTCGAAGCCTCGTGTATGTGACCGAAGGGGACGGCATTCTGAAAAGCAGTGGGTCAGTGAGAATGATCGATGCACGAAGAAGCTGCACTTGGTGTCTCTCAGCCTTGGTGTTGAATACCGCTCACGATTTGCCCGACGTACATTTTTCCCGCTGCGAGAGAGTGGCTTGGCACCATTTTTGGGCACGTTAACACGTGCAGGACAAAGCTCCTCGATTTCAAATTCCACAAAGACCATCTCTGGACCAAGTTAAGTGCCCAAATGAAGGGAGGATTTTCTTTTCTTTTGTTTCCCCTTGTCTGTGTGTAGAGGCGCTTGAGACCTTAGTTTACCTCACGTATTATTTATTATATCTGAATTGTTGTCCCTTGTATGACCTGGTGTTGGCTTTGTGGTTAGGGTGGCTGGCTTGGGATCCTCGGGTCCTGAGTTTGAGCCCCGTTGGCCACTGAATTAACACCAGGGGGTTGACCCAGCCTGTCATCCTTCCGAGGTCGGCAAAATGAGTACCAGTGTACTGGTCCCGGTGTATGCCCCCGTTAGAATAGGTGTACCATACCCCTGTGTCGTAAGAGGAGACCAGGGTTGGCGTCAGGAAGGGCATCCGGCCATAAAACATTGCCTTAAGAAGGGAACCATGGTTGCATGGAGCCTGCAAAAAAGTTAACCCCTGCTCAGCAGGGAAAAATGGCTGTTTATTGTCCCTTGTAAATATTTCTGTATTTTTATTAAATCCCGTGTTTATTTTAAGTTGCTGTGTCCATGTATTTGGAGTGGGGTTCGAGTATAAACCCCCCCTGTGCTGTACTTCCCCGTGCCTCCGTTGCTCCGCCAGTGTCACGCTGCACCCCTCCCGCGCACGTTATAATCTCTGAGGATCAACGTATCCGCCTCCTAAGGAAAACCGCTCGGCTATCCGGGCTAGTGGTGTTAACCGCCCATCACCACAATTTGGGTCGGGGGATTAACCTCAACCGCCAGGCCCGCGACAATATAATACCCATGCTGGCCCCAAGCACATCTGGTCTTCGAGAAAGGCAAGCTAATACCCAAGCAGTACAGCAGGTGGGTGTGCAACAAGGCTGTGAAGACCAATGAAAATTTGGTCCAACGGACCAAGGCACCCACTTGTTCTCTTAAATGGGTTTTTTGAAAAAGTGCTGTTTTTTGAGCTATTTCATTGAGTTAATCATGAAATTTCATGATTTCTTTTATTTTAGTCGGTTAGTCCTCTGAATTAATCATAGCTGAAATGAATAACGTTTTTATACTCAGCGGTTTATGTTTTTCTCAGGTATTGCATCAGGCCTCAAGTTATCTCTCTCGATTCTATTCTCAGGTACTTTCCCTCTAATTTGTCCTTCAATTCTGCTGTTGGTGCCGCCCCCCCCCCCTCCACCCTCTTTCCTGTTCCTTTTGTCCTGCCATGCCCTAATCCATTCAGTGTTCTCGCTATTCAAGTCATAGGTTGGCAACCATTGTGCAGACTTGATAGGCCGAATGGTCTCTTTCTGTGTTGAAGTTCCTTGGAAGGGAAGTCATCTTATTATATCCTTGCAAATACAACCCGTCGCTTTGCTGACGGTGGTGTGAATGGGAGGGGGGGGTGGAGAAAGAAAGGAAAGGAAGGAAGAGGGGGGAGGGAGGCAGAGAGGACAGAACGAAGGGAGGGGCAGGGAGAGGAGGGAGGGGAAGCGAGGAGTGGGTGAAGAAGGGGAAGCTAGGAAGGGGAGAAGAGCGAGGAATGGGGGTGAAGGTGGGGAGATCGTTGAGTAACGTGGAGAAGGAAAAGTCTTTTGATGGCTTGAAAGCCATTGTTCAGTAACGTACTTTGTACTTCACGTCAATCTTCTTATATGAAACTGCCTTCGTGTCTCAGGTTCACTTCGGACAACATGTGTCGCACCTCGATGGCCGTAATGCACGTACTTATTGACTGGATTGCTCACGCGATCCGGACAGAGTCTGACAACAGTCCATGCTCCAATTCGGGCTCGACTTGAAGGCCTCCTTTTTATTGCGCATGCGCGAGGACTTCGCATGCCACCACGGAGTTGCTAATCACAGAACAAACATACATTGACACTGTAGGGTTACATAACTTTTACCATTAGCTAGTTAAACATATAATTTCAACACAATATGAAACATATTAAACAACACAATATTAGTACCTCCCAGAGATGCCCGAAATGTCATACATGTCCAAATTGGACAAATTAACACTTTTCTCGGAGACACAACTGCTTGTAAATTCGATTCTGGAGCTTAAATTTTGTAATTCGTTTTAGTTTTAGAGATACTTGTGGCAGACGCATATGCGGAAATGAAATAAAACAACGAACACTGACGTCTCCAGGCGATTATAAGCATTGCAATGTACCCAGTGATTCGGAGTTTTGATGAACAGCTTGTTCCAAGTTGCGGCCTGTTCCAAGTCAATGTGAGGTTGATCAAAAAACATGGCGGCTTCAGACCCCAGCGAGGTTACCCAGGAAATGCCTTAAGAGCGCAGGGAGTGAGGTGGCCAAGGATCGCCTGATGAAGGATATAATTAAATAAGGCCGTTAATTATCTTCAAAAGGGGATGTTTTAATTAACCCAAACACTCAATTTTCACTCTTGCACTTCCTTGGAGTTTTCTTAGTATGCATGTAAAGTTTCAGGCTGATAGGTTTTATGGTTTTGTAGTTATGGAGGACACACACACACACACACACACACACACACACCCTTTTATTAGTATAGATTGTGAATCATGGTGTCTGTCCGTGCGTTCGGCTGTCTCCCGTTAACGGTGGCCCTTTCGCATGCTGCATTTGAAAAGCTCAACATTCACTTTTGAAATGACGGGAGAACAGGCATGAGTAATGTTGATGCCAAATGTTATTTCACAACCAGGACAATTTGCACTCTTTTGAAACAAATCTAACTTCCACCGCCCGATTTTTCACCACCATTTCATGGTGGGAGGTAGAAGTAGCTCAGAAGTTTGGCTCTGAATGATACCAAGAGTGCAACACAGTTTACCTTTTAAAAATCCATGAAATAATTTAAATTGAAAGATTAAGTTGAACTTTTTCCGTTACTGGGGACGGATACTTTTGCTGGTATAAGAAGACGATCTGCAGAACGTCTTCCTCTTCTGGAATGTGCTTGCTCAACAGGCATTTCTCACTTCACTAAATCTTCTATTCTGTGTTGAATGATCTTTAGTAATATCTTACTAGCATGTGAAATCAAGGTAATGGTTTGGTTATTTGAACATCCTCTTGGATCCCCTTTCTTTTGCAATGGCATGTAGACTGATCACTTCCACCTTTTAGGCCATACAATCTTGCTCCAGATGTGTGTACAGATAGCTGTTAAAATTTTGAATGCCTCCTCCCCAACAACCTTGAAGAGTTTTGGAATTTCATATATTATTGGAATTTCATAATATTGGAATGTCATCGGAACCTGGTGCTTTAACAGGTCACCATTCCCTTTCTTCAAAGGTTGACATCATATTGCTGTCTCGTTTGCGTAGGATAATTTGATGTAGTCTTTCTTTCACCTGTCTTTCTTCTGTCATATATTTTCCTGTTCTACTCTTAAGGACCCCATCATAATCATTTGTCACCTCAAGTGAAATGCAATAACCATTGAAAATCCCTAAAAAGGTGGAAATTGCCATTATGGTCCCATTTGGGATATACTGTACTTCAGTGCAAGCTTGAGGTGACCATAATGGTTTGAACTAGACATGATTCCACTGACAAACGGGAAAAATATTTCAATGAGAACCATAAAGTTTGACGTTACGTCCATGTCTATGTAAGGGTAATCATCCGGGATGTGGGAATTTTTCACGTTCATAATATGTTATTTAGGGATCCACAGTGATGTTTGCCACTCGACCGAGAGGAATTTCGAGAAAATCGGATGATTTTTATCGGACCAACACGTGTGCGGCAAAGCTCTTTGCACTCGTCCTCCTCGCTCGAATCCGACTTGTGCTCCATCAGTCCCGACACCTCAGGCAAGCAGGTTTCTGCACTCGTAGAAGCAATACTACGCAGATCTTTGCAATCCGCCAAATGATTGAGAAGACCAAGGTGTTTAACTGGTAGCATTCATCGCATTTATTGACTTCAAAGCAGCCTTTCATTCTGTCTGCTGAGATTCTCTGTGGCAACTGCTCAATTTATGGTGTTGCACGGAATCTGTTCGAACTTGTCAGATCATGATACACAGACACCAATAGTTGTGTGCAGTTTGGAAAGGAGCTTTTGGATGAATTTGTCAGTAAGGAGTGTGCCAGGCTTGTCCTTGCACCTGAGTTATTTAACATCATCATCGACCATTTCATGCGCCATCTTCTGGATCGTGCTGATTGTGGCTTCAACCTTGTCCAGCGAAGGCTCACAAATCTCAACTATGCAGATGACATTGTAACTTTTGCACACTGCCCACTCACCCTGAAACAGAACGTCCTTGTCCTGCAAGAAGAAGCCAGCCACACAGCGATGTGCATCAACTGGCATAAGACCCAGGGTAATGGCAATAACACCCAACAACATCAATCCCCACAACTACCTCATCTCCAACGAGGTGGTTGAATTTGTCAACAAGTTTACTTAGCTTAGATCAGTCATTGACAAATCTGGACCATCGGCCCGTGACATCACTAAATCTTCTCTCCAAACCGCTTTTCAAGAAGGGACGAATCCAAAGGAACACGAATCTGAAGATGTATCGAGCATTGATATCACGAATGGATCAGAGACCTGGTCCACAACTGCAACAAATTTATGCAGCCTTGATGCCTTCGACATACAATGTCTCTGACACCTTGAGAGTGTGTGGTGCTTCCACCGTATCACAAATCAGATCCACCAAATAACATATCAGCCTCTTGCCTCATCTCACCTACGCCAGTGCAGTCTCCGATAATATGGATATCTCCATCATATGCCACCTCATCAACTCTTCAACTTCTTTTCCTCCCAAGCAGGATGCCGGAGACCCAGGGACCGACCCAAAACAAGGTGGCTCAACTCAATCAAACATGACTTGAAGATAATCAACATCAGCTCTCTCCTGGCCCCGTGCCTCATGAGAGTCGGAACAAGATGGAGTCAGGCCATCCATGGAGTGCTAATGCTGGATCCCCAGCAAGGCCCTTAAGTAAGTCAAAATGACAAAGGAAAAAACCGAGCAACACAAACATTCAGTTACGGATCCAGTAATACAGTTTATTATTACATTAATTGCATTGCTTAGAAACCGCATTCACAACATGTTCACAAAAAGTGAATTTTATTCGATCAAATTCAACCCACAATAACTCAATGGAAACAATTGTCAATCAAATGCATAATTCAAAACTAGGGCCCAATGTCAGACAAAGCGATTCACAATTGGGCCTTTTCTGAGTACATGGCCCAATCACCTGTGAGTATAGTCATATTGTTCACAACTCAAGACGCATGGCTCAACTTCATCTGTGCATTATCTCATAAGTATTCTCTCCAGTTAGCTTTCTGTCTTGTAAGATCTAAATCCTCCCATCAAAGATGCCACTTATAATACCAGGGTGTACAAACCAGGGAGTGCAATGATTGGCTGCCACGTCAATGCCAGTCATTCCTATTGCTTCGGCCTCATTAAGACCCAACCTTTGATGGTCCCTCCTACATCATATCACTATTTGCCAGATACCTTGGTAAGCCAACCATCATACCCTTTTATTCTTTATCTTATAGCAGATAACAGGCTGGGGTTATTTCAGAAAATTCAAGAAACGTTAATCTTATATAATTCATGCCTTTGATGCAAACAACGTTTTAACATCAAACAAATGCATTTAACAGATTATGATTTTCCTTGTAAAATTACATCGAAACATGCTCAAGGGTATTATCTATTTGGTACATATGAGTAGATTTGGGAAGATTTGAGAAAAGGAATTTAAGAAGATAGATTGAGGATTACGGATGGTGAGGGTGCACGAGGGGAGTGGAGAGAGAGAAGGGAAGTAAAGTTTGGGAGCAGACAGGAGTAAGGGGATGAAAGGAAACATGTATCGATCAGATAAATCACATATTGCCGATAGAAAGTCTACACCCCCATTCAAAATTTTCACCTTTTGTTGCCTTATATCCTGGAATTAAATTGCATCAAATCAGACTTTTTCCACCTTTATTTACACATCGTAAACCACAACTTCCAAGTAAAAAACGAATTCTACAAATTTCAGAAAATTATTTAATAATACAAAACTAGAATATCTTGGTTGGATAATGTTCACCCCCCTGAGTTAATACTTGGTGGAAGCACCTTTGACAGTGATTACAGCTGTGAGTCTGTTGGGAAAGGTCTCTACCAACTTTGCACACCTTGATTGGGCAATATTTGCCTATACTTCTGCACAAAACTGTTTAAGCTCAGTCATGTTGGGTGGGGAGCGTTGATGGAGAATAATCTTCAAGTCATGCCACAGATTTTCGAATGGATTTACGTCGGGGCTCTGACTGGGCCACTCAAGGACATTTATCTCTTTGTTCCTTAGCCACTCCAGTTTAGCTTTGGCTGTGCTTCGGGTCATTGTCAAACTGAAGGGTGAACTTTTGTCCCAATTTCAGCTTTCTTGCAGAGGGCAGCAGGTTTTCCTCTCGGATTTTTCTGTATTTTGCTCCATCCATTTTCCCTTATATCCTGACAAGTGCCCCAGTCCGTGCTGATGAGAAACATCTCCATAACATGATGCTGTCACTACCATGCTTCACAGTGGGGATGGTGTTCTTTGGGTGATGTGCTATGTTGGGTTTGTGCCAAGCATAACGTTTTGCATTTTGGCCAAAAAGTTATATTTTGGTTTTGGGAGATCACAAAACTTTGTAGCACAAGGCTTCAGAATCTCCAGTGTTTTTTGCATACCTCAAACATGACTCGAGGTGGGCTTTTTTGACTAATGGCTTCCTTCTTGACACCCTACCATACAGGCCAGACTTGTGGAGTGCTTGGGATATTGTTGTCACATTCACACAGTGACCAGTCTTTGTGATAAAGGCATGGAGCTCTTTCAAAGTTGCCATTGGCCTCTTGGTGACCTCTCTGATCAGTCTCCTCCTTGTTTGGTCATCCAGTTTGGAGAGACTGTCTCCTTGTAAAATTTTCCTTGTAAAATTACATCGACAAGTGACCCCACGGCCATAATATTGGAGTGCAACACAAGCGGAGGACAACGCAACGTCCATTCACGATCTCGGCAGGATCTTGGTGGCACCATATGCCTTCCACTTCTTATTGATTATCTTGATTGTGCTCCAAGGGATATTCAAGGCCTTTGAAATATTTTTATATCCATCCCCTGATCTGTGCCTTTCCACAACTTTATCCCGGAGGTCTTTTGAAAGCTCCTTGGTGCTCATGGTTGAGTCTTTGCTGTGAAAAGCACTACCCAGCAGAGGAAACATTTAGGAACAGCTAATTTCATTCTGAAATCATCAGAATAATTGCAATTTAACACAGGTGGAGGCCAATTAACTTGTGTGACTTTGAAGGTGATTGGTTACACCTGAGATAATTTACAGTTGCTATTATAACGGGGGATGGACACTTATCCAACCAATATATTTTAGTTTTGTACTTTTTAATTAATTTTCTAAAATTTGTGGAATTGGTTTATCTCTTGGAAGTTGTGGGTTATGATGTGTAAATCAAATGTGGAAAAACGTCTGATTTCATGCAATTTCATTCCAGGCTATAAGGCAACAAAAGGTGAAAAATTTGAAAGGGGGTGTGGACTTTCTATAGGCACTGTAAGCATGAGGGGGGTGGGGGTGAAAATTCTGTCATATTGGTGTAGGTAATATATAAATGGTCTCCAAATGTGTGCTTTGTCACAATTATCGTTTCAATCGGAGCCACATCATCATAAGGGCCCAATCAATCTGTTTTGCTTTATATATTTTTGTTATGGTAATTCTTTTGATCTTTTCTGTTCCATCCTTGTACTCTATCCTGCCATGTTGGTTTTACTGAATAAAATCATTCATTCATCATTATTGTAGCCAGAGTTCCATAATGGAATGTGTATTGATACAATTTGTACATGCCTGTTTTTGTCGATATGTAATGCATGAACGATGGAGAAAAAGCCATTAGATGTGCGGCGAGTGGGACTGCAATATACAGGTCCGTAATCCTGGTGCGCTTTCATCCAACATGAGCGGTTTGCGTTGGTAGTTATCCAGGAGAGCTGGCAAGCTGCGAAACCTCTGTTTGAGGGACCACACATTCCAACTTTTTAGTTCTTACTCCACTGTTAAACATAAGGAAAGGTTTAAAGAATGTAGTAGTTTATACGAAGGAATGATCAGCTTGGAATATGACCTTGAGGGTATATCACAATACTCTAACATTCTCTCGGAGCTCGTAAGTATTATGTTCTTACACAATAATTAGGTTACTGTTTTTGAAGCACATCACAAGTGAATGACATTTCAAAATCAGTTGTAATTTATTTTTAAAATCAAAGCAGAAAGTTGGTGGGGAGGGCAGATGGATTGAAAGCATGAGAGACTTTACAGTTGGACATCTCATTTGTCTCTGTGGAGTAAGCAAGAGAATAAAGATAAATGTGGAGATGGCTTGAATGTGAGGAAAGGAAGGAAAGTAAAAAGCAAACTGTGTATGTAATTGTCCAAAAAGGACCCCCGTGGACTGTACCACCATGACCTGAAAATACAAGTTATAGAGCACGGCGTTGCACTCAATTAAGTTACACTTTCTGCACGTTCCTTCATGTTTTTTTCTTCACTCAATATAATTGTCCAAACAGCAGGAAAAAAAAAAGTTTTATGCTTTGCTTGAATAAATACATTCAGTTATAAAAAAAAGGCTAATTTGTTGAAATTTTCAGATTTCACTCCAGATTTTGACACTTACTTTGTCTACGGGACCCGATTCTCAAATCGGCTGTAATATTTTGATTATAGACTTCAATTAGTCCGTGAGAGTCGATCGAGTTTGCAAATCAAGGCATGTTTGAATCGGCCAAAGAAAATGGCGAATTAAGACCCCAAAAAGCTGACAGAGGGCTGACAAAGGATGACGCCTTGCTAAAGGATAATTAAATAAGGCTGTTAAATTTCTTCAAAAGTGGCGTTTAAATTAACCCAAACACCCAATTTTCATCCATGCACTCCCTTGGAGTTCACTTAAGATGCATGCAAAGTTTCAGGCTGCTAAGTTTCATGGTTTTGGAGTTATGGAGGAGACACACACACTGACACACTGACATTTATTAGTATAGATCAGTATCTCATCTCCCCTCCCATATTGCTTTAATAAACCATTTTATTTGTAAGGAGCATTTCCCATGTTCTTGCTTGCACGTGCACTTGGACCAACCACCAGTTTCGGAACAAGTTTGAATGGTCTTTGGGGAATTTTAAATTGTATTGGTTATTCCCACTATGACAGCATGGAAAGATAGGCAAGTGCTGTCCGCTCACAAGAGCTTGCAGGTTCGTTTTGCCATTCGCGGAGGTCTTAAACTTCCCATGCAGAGAGTCTGCATTAGCAGGACCCATTGATAAGACAATACAACTCGATATCTGTGATCACAAAGCGATCGCCAAGGATAAGCCTCCCCTGACTGGGGGAGGCTTACCCTTGGTGATCAATTACCCTGATCCCATGATCCAATAATGGCCATAATTTTTTTCCGACCATCATATGACCTTGACATTCAACATTTAGGGATAGTGTGCAAATGAAGAAAATGTGTCCCATTCTACACTCTATCCAGAAAACTCAACAACATGAAAATTGGAGGAAAATTATTCAAGTTATGAACAAAAATGTGTTTTGTGTTAATTCGGTTAGAATCCAAAAAAGTATATCAAGGACACTAATCAGATATTCAGTGCAGATCCACTATTAAGATGCAAGAACATTTTGGAAGGCCAAGCGATCTTTGAGATTCTGCATTGGAAAAATTGAGTGATGACAAAAACGCGTTATTTTTTTCAGAGCACCATTTGTCCTTGACCTTCAACTCTGAGAATTGTAATGTAAATGTGCCTTGCTCTAGGCTATCTAGAGAGGGCAATTCAGTTCCGATTCGACAAACATTCGTGGAGTTGTGGTGAAAAATATTTAAATGTCTATAATTCGGTCATGACCTTAAGATTATGACCTTAAAACAACCCCACATACTTTTTATTCCCATTATTGATTCAAAATGTCATTCCAAAAGCACTAGCTGGCTCCAACATAGAGTTCAGACATTGGCAAAAAAGGGGGGGGGGACCTAAATGGTGGTTTAGTACTCCGAGGGGTGTAAGACTTCACGTACATCGTCTCATAATGCAGAGGGGAGAAAATAGTGGTCTTTCATGAAAAAGAAAAACTTTTGTTTTTTGCCCGACTATTCAAAGCTTATAAATAAACTGAAGGACATTGTAATTCACATATTATGTGAAGTAAATAAACATGAAAATTGGCTTGGTCGTAAAATGCCTGCATCCTTAATTAATTAGTTGGGAGGCCAAGGAAATTCCCGAGAAATATTTATTACGTACACGTATACTTTAAAGTTATATAAAATGTACACGTCCACTTTCGTACACTCAACATTACCTCTGAGAGGATGTTCATTTTAAAAACTAAAACATTGCATTGAAAACTGAACAAGGTATATTTTCATAACAACAAAAATAGTCATGATTAATATTTGACATCTTTAAAAAAAAATTTAACTCCTTTTTTCCGGTGTTTTGTATGTACTCGATTGTGTCGAGATGTCCAGGGGTGTGTTCAGTTATCAAGCAGCTAGCTAGCACTTGCCAAGCCAGCCATTCCTTATCAATGGTTTTGAATGGAGTGCTTGCTGAGCACTCTACGATAAACTTGGTAACTGAACACACCCTAGATCCATTATGTGAGGAGAAGGATAAACATCTACACCACAACTTATTTCAGCCATATTGATAAATTTGTCCCTCAGGAGGCAGATTTTGACACGACACGTGGTAAATTTATAGAAGCGACGAGGCAAGTTAGAGGT
>CM068955.1:113838198-113863980 GCA_035128595.1 Eptatretus atami
GTTGGTAGGAATCTAAAGTGGGTTTTGAATTTTTTTTTTCCCCCAAATGTGGTTTAAAAAAACCTGCAAAAATGATTTGTGGGAGGAGGAAGGGGAGAGGTTGAAGAGGGGGAGTCTGGAGAGACTGGGGTGGGAGGAGGCAGGGGCAGGAGTGGGATGAGGGAGGGGTTTGGGTGGGATGAGGGATGGGAAGGGGTAGGAGGAGGGACCCAGTGTTGCCCGGCAACACTGGGTACCTCTGCTAGTAATTTATGCAGCAAGCATTATGGGGAAACGATGTTTAGAATCATTATTTTATTTCAGTTGAGGTATATACTTGAACACTGCATGGAGTAATGTGTTCTATGAACTCTCTTGTAATTATTATTGTTGTTATTATTATTTTTACCTCCACCACCGAAAGTGAAGGAGGTTACGTTTTCACCCCTCTCTGTTTGTTTATTATCTTGCCAAAACGAAGTTTTTGCAAGATATGTTAGTCAGCTTGTATGTTTTTTTTTAATTTTTTGTTTGTCTGTAATCACGTATAAAAAATTCTGCAGAGCACAGTTATCATTGGAAATTTTTGTAACTTCGCATATCAGAGGCCTATAGAGGTCCCTTTCAGCGCACAAAATTTTGAAGGTCAAGGTCAAAGGTCAAGGTCACTGTCGCAGATCAGGGGAGTCGACAAAACCCTTATTTTTTGAGTAATTTTAATCGATCGTCTTCAAACTTCATGGGAATATAGTTCATGGTCTGGCGCTCAGCTGATTAATTTTTGGTGGCGATTGGCCTTGACCTTCATATGTTTTTTGTTTTTTTGTCTGTAATCACGTATAAATCACTCTGCAGAGCACAGTTATCATTGGAAATTTTTGTAACTTCGCATATCAGAGGCCTATAGAGGTCCCTTTCAGCGCATAAAATTTTGAAGGTCAAGGTCAAAGGTCAAGGTCACTTTGTCGCAAATCAGGGGAGTCGACGAAACCCTTATTTTTGAGTAATTTTAATCGAATCGTCTCCAAACTTATTGGGAATGTAGTATATGGTCTGGCGCTCAGCTGATTCGTTTTTGGTGGCGATTGGCCCTGACCTTCATGGTTAGCGCCTGAGGTCAAACATATTTGACCCCAAGGTCAAATTTTCAAGTTTTAGGAACCATATCGTGTAGTACCTCAAATTGAACACCTCGATGAGGCTTTCTAGATATGTCAAGCTTGAGACATTATGACGTCATTTGGTGACGTTATGAGGCAAACACATATTTTTCATGGTTACTCTGTAGAACGATTTCATCGGAATCTCTCGTAGGCAGATATTCCTCAAGGAGTCGCTCCTGGTGGATAGCAGCTCTGTTCATCCTCAGTGTGACCTTAAAGAAGGTCACACGTGGTCACCTTTTGGCAAGATACGGGTCACCCTAAGGGTGACATTGGTTTATTTATCTGTCTGTTTGTGTGCAGGATATCTCAAAAAGTTATGGACGGATCCGGACGAAACTTGGTGGACACTTTAGGAGTATGACAAGGAAGAATTGATTCAATTTTGGTGAAGATCCGAATCCGGATCCGATAATTTTTTTTAAGAGCTTCTTCACCATTGAGAGATAAGGCTAAACTAATATATAGCACGATATCTCAAATAGTTGTTGACGGACTTGGATGAAACTTGGTGGACAGGTTGGGTGTGTGACTATGACAAATTGATGCCATTTTGTTGAAGATCCGAATCCGGATCTGGATACGATAATTATTTAATTTTTTAAGTGATTCTTCACCAGAGAGATATAATAGGGCCAAAAACGATATGTAGCATGATATTTCAAAAATGTATGGGGCCCGATATGTTCTCATGGATCAGGCATTACATGGCGGAGGTATGCATTCAACCGAGTACCCTTCTACTTATTATTGTTACTATACTGTAAATAAACTTTCCAAGTTAGATGTTGCTTATGACAACAATGTTGCCAATATGACGGAGACAACTCACCTCCCCTTGGAGCCGACTGATCGTGTAGCATGCATTCCGTTCATTGTACCAGATTCGCACATTGTACACACTGTTATTGTAGTACACAACCAGTGTGTACGGCTGTTCACTACGCATTGATGAACTATACCGAACCAAGAAAGCACCATCCTGCACCCACAGTCAACATAAGAAGGATGGGTCATTTGCATATTAAAGTTCATTTGTACCTTTCAATCTCAGTGAATTTTGGGCAACACATCAGATATTATTATCGGGATGGTTACTGAATCCACTGGCATCCATGAAGTATCCGCCATTGAGCTCTGCATAACAGAGTGCTCATTGGAGGAAGAACAGCAGCCACCGGAAGTTTCACAATCACCATTTTACACCACCAGTTAAGCCATTCCTCGATATAGATATATTTGTCTCTTTTCCACTGTATATAAAAGCTTGGGGAACACTGGAAAGTGTGGCTCTCTGCTCGACCTGGCTCGTCCCCTGGGTTACTTTTGCTTTATTAAACAGCGCATCATCATCTCACCATTTATGGAGGGTGATGACACCATCCGCAATGTGTGCGCACGCATGACCCCACGGCCATAATATTGGAGTGCAACACAAGCGGAGGACAACGCAACGTCCATTCACGATTGTTGAATTAGAAAATTAGTGTCATTGTGCTTTGTTTGCTTTGTCATAGCCAAACAATCTGAGTAAAAGCTTGTCCAGAAGCTTGGCTATGTCGATACGTAGGACACCTTGTCTGGGGAAGGATTATATACCAATACAGACGCATATGAATCACCGAATACCGCAAGGTCCAGAAATGAGCCAAACTTTCCAACCATTATATATATCCAGATTTAGACAATTGTATTATATTTACTAAAAGCTTTTACACTCTGCAACACGTAAAGGCATGTGAAACTTTGGATGCTTACAACCAGTTGATGTCTGGCTGGATCAGTGATGTGGCTGTTTTTGTGAACAATTGCTCAATAATGTTGTACGAGCTATAATTAATACATCAATGACACAGACTCATGTCGGCAGAGCAGATAAGCATGATGTTATATACATGTTAAGTTCATGATTATCTGTTCTGCCATCTCCTTCAATACTCCCGGATGTTTATCTGCCTCCATAGCTTTATCTTCTTTCGCCAACTCTTCAAGAAAGACACCAAATCATGTGAAAGACACCGACTAAACAAATAATGTTAACAGACGGGACACCTGGCTTAACTCGCATCAGCGCAGCCGATAATACAACAATCGGACAGTTTATAGTCTGTTCGGGAATCGAACCTGGACGAGATAGCTTTAAGGTCAGTGTACTACCTCTATATAATCTACACACACACACCCCAACCCACACACACACACCACACACACACACACACACACACACACACACACACACCTTACTTTGTGGACATAATTAGAGACAAATTTGCCGTTTCTTGGACGACTGTGAAGGCGCTGTCACACCTTGACGATTTAGCCAGCAATGGCAACGTATAAACGTATGTAAAACGTTGGCGTACGCTGAAATTTTGATGTTTTTTTTAAAGTTTTGGTCGTTCATAACGTGTTGGTCGTATGCATAACATATTAGTAACGGGCACAGAACGTTTCGTTGTCTTATAGATAACTTATACCAACGAATGCTTAGCCTGTTGTCGGCGTTCAAAACCTATGCCCAACGATAGTTTAACTTAGGCATAGCGCGCTGCACGTATCGCCGACGAACTCGTGGCGTAGCCTGTTAAAAACCTGCGCACGCCGATTTAAATCATAAACGCCTGAAAATTGAAAGTGTCAACCACGCAGTCACACCTTGACGATTTAGCAGCATATGCCGACCTATGAAAAATTTGCCGAACCAAGCTGACACGTCGAATACGGTATGGGTTAGTTGTGTATACGTTAAGAGCACGCTGAAAAACGATGAAGTATGCTGTCATATTTCGTGGTACGTCCTGTACGTCGTGAAATTTTAAGCATGCTGAAATTTTTACGACGTACTCGCCGTATAGCTCACACGTTCCGCTACCTGGGAATAAGTTGTAGGCACGATATGCGATCGTTGACACACGTCGACACAAGTTCCTTGTAAGTTACTCATAAGTCGAAACACGTCGAGGTAATGTTTAGCATACCCGAAACTTATTTCTCCGTCAAGGCACATTTTCTTTTTTTCTCCTTGGCTCCGTGAAGGCACGTGACGAAATATCTGAAGTTGTTTTTTTTTTGTTGTTGTTGAGGGTTTAATGGCACTGTCAGAGCCAGGAGGCTCTATCCATGCCACGCAACAGAATCTGATCAAACTCGCCTACAGCCATAGCACTTCAAAGGCAGATACATTTTAAATTGGTCTCCCACATTCCTTCAGGAATTTTAATACCGCCTTACAGAGTTGAGGGTGCTTCCAGTTCATCCGCCGCAACATCACCTGCAGGTCCAACACCCTTATCCCAGAACTCTTATACGCCGTACGAGACGCTGCCTCGATTCCCATAGAGAGGCAATTTAGAAATAAGTGGTTTAAATCTTCAGGTTTTCTGCACACATCACAGAACCCGTTGGGTGACATCCAATTCTTGGAGGTATGCATTTAAGCGACAGTGCCCGAGTCTTATTCTACAAAGCACTACCTGGTCCCTCCGGGAGAGCCTGGGGAGCTTAACAAGCGGAACCACCTCCGACTGCACCTTGTCAAAAAATCTCCCCTTTGTGCAGGAGTCCACTGACATTGCCATTTTCCCACAATACGGTCCTTGACCAGACTAATGATTTCTGAAGGTCCCAAGGGGATTTGGGTGACATTGTCCATTCTGAGGGCCTGCTTTGCCGCAAGGTCACTGGCCTCATTCCCCCGATGCCCACATGAGCAGGGATCCAGCACAAATCACCACCAGACCTCCAGTTCATGATGTTATACAAATGCAAGCTTCTAGGACCAAGTCATACCTGCAGCCACGCTGTAAGGATTCCAGCGCCTGTAATGCCGAAAGTGTCCGAGAGGATAACTGCACTAAGAGGATTGAACTCGCTTATCCATCCATAGCTAGGACGATGCATATAGTTCCGTCGAGAAAACTGAAAGATGACGGTTCATCGAAAAGCCCTGACCACACGGACATCGGGTATACATATAGCCGCCGCTGCCCTTCCTAGAGAGGGTTCTTTGGACCCATCCGCATATATATACAAAGATTGACTCCAACTTGTATTTATAAACTCGATAGCCAGGTTGGCTTTCCACAGGATTAACTGAATCCATTTTTCCCCAGAGATCCATGCGGAGACGAAGGGGTTCGAGTGTCCAGGGGGCCAAATGGGGACTTTATGTTGGGGGCTGACTGGAGGGAGTCAGCTTCATTTCCTTGGCTAACTTGACACAGGCCAGGCAAGAGGCAAGGAAGCAGAGTTGTTGTCTCACTTCAGGTATTCCCAACAATTTTCAAATAAGGATTTGCCAGGATGGCTGTCCCAGAAGAAATGGATCTTGCCCAATATTTCATTCTCAGCATCTCCCAGCGAAGGGACAAGGGCATCTCACCTATTTCCACCAGAAGGGCAGACACTGGAGTGCTAGTAAAAGCACCTAAACATACACGAAGGGCTTTTGACTGGACAGTCTCAAGTTTTTTTCGGTTGCTCTTGGCCATATCACCGAAAGCCAGGCATCCGTATCCGGTGGAACGAATTTTAGCTTTGTATATCATGAGAAGACTGTCACGATGTGCTCCCCACTCTGTTCCAGAGAGACAACGTAATAAATTTATGCCTTTGGCACATTTACCTATCAGCTCCTTCACCTGCGGGGTCCAGGTTAGTCCCTTATCGAAGGTGACTCCTAAGAAAGACACCACTCGAGATGGATGGACGCAAGTGCCATTAATTACCATTGCTATATCATCCGTTTTCTTCTTACGGGAAAATATGATAAACTTGGACTTATCAGCTGATAGTTTAAACCCCGTCTTCGGCCCATTTCTCCACGAGCCGGATATCGCCCTGGAGTTTTTTACTCGAAGTAGCAGATTTTTACACCGAATCCACATAGCAATGTCGTCAGCAAACAGGAATAACTTGCTATGGAGCTTGCGGATGGAGGCAACATCATTTATCATAATACTAAAGAGTGTTGGGCTTAAGCAGCTTCCCTGGGGAATGCCCTTTTCAGAATGAAACGAAGGGCAGAGGCTCAGGCCAACCCTCACCTGAAATTTCAATTCGATAAAAAGTCACCAATCCAATCGTGCATTCTGCCATTGACCCGAGATTACTCAGTTTATAAAGGAGGCCATTTTTCCAGACTGAATCGTATGCCTTTTGGATATCGAGGAACACTCCCAGAAGAGACTCCTGATTACTAGGGATTTCCTTGCATCATTTGCCAGTGCGGAAATGTGATCCATAACGGACCGTCCCTTTCGAAAACCACTCTGGCCTTTATACAATAGGTTGTTCTTTTCACAAGAAGGACCAATCGGTTATTCACCATTTTCTCCATTAATTTGCAAACAACTGACATAAGGGAGATCGGGCGATATGAAGATGGGACAGTGCCATCTTTCCCCTCTTTCAGGATAGGAATTACAATAGCGTGTTTCCAATCACAGGGAAGCTTCCCTAAAGCCCAAATCCTATTGAAGAAACTCAGGAACACTCTCAAGACCCGATCATCCAAGTATTTGAACATAAGGAACGATAACCGATCCGGGCCTGGGCGCTATTCTTAACGAACGAATCACCTGCTTCAGTTCCTAAATAGTGAAGTCAAGAATGAGTGAAGGGTTGAAGGCAGAACTGTATTGGTGATCACCCTGTGTTGACTTACAACTTGGGGAAAACGAGCCTCTAAAACGTCATCCTTTATGATATTCTCACTACTAGAAAAGAATTTGCCCACGGCTTCTGCCTTGTCTGCATTAGAACACAGGGCTATGTTCTGGGAAATGATCACTGGAAAAGATTCCCTCCCGACTTAACTCCCTGTATACTTTTGACTCTTCCCATATAGTTTTGAGAGGGTATCCGGATTAACTGATGAACAAAATGATTTCCAAGAGGCAGACTTGGCCCGTTTTATAGTTCTTTGGGCTATCGCCCTTTCCTCTTATACTCTATAAGTCCTCCGACCTGAGGGTTTTCCTAAGTTCTTTAGAGCGCCCCATCTTCCCTGGATTGCCAATTTGCAATCCTCATCCACCAGGGGACCTTATTTCCTACACCTGAAGAAATTGAGGTTGGGATTGTTTCCCAAGCAATGTTATACATAATTTGAACAATATTCTTATTGATGCTATCTATGTTGTGAACACCAATCTCTTCCTTCACTTCCCTGACACATCGATCTGAAAACTGACCCATTCGCCTTAGAAAGTTCCAAGAAGCCGGACCGAGTGAGTCCACAGAACCCCTTTCACATTGGAGATTTGTGATCACAGGAAAGTGATCACTCCCTAGGTTGTCATCATGGACTTCCCAATCGCATCTCGCAGCTTCTATTGAAGAAATAAGAGTGAGATCACAGGGGGACATCTTCCTGTGGATGGATTTATACATGTTCCCTCCGTCATTTAATATCACCATGTCGAATTCATCGATCAAATCCTCAATAATATCGCCGTTCCTATCAGTGTCTTAGAGCCCAGAGAATATTATGGCTGTTGAAATCGCCACAGACAAGTACCACCCCTCACACCTTCTAAAAACCTCCTGAAGACTCTTGTGCATCAATGGTTGGCAAGGATTATAGAAGTTTATAATTGTACCCTCCCCTTGAGCCATGGATCTTTATAAGAATACACTCCAGCTCCGTAATGTCTTCCGTTTCCGTGAAGGGAACACCAAATTTCACCATAATGCCACACCCACCCCCTTTACCTCGAGCTCCATCCCTACGAATAAGGGTATACCCCGGCATATGAAATCGATTATGCTCCTTGAGCCATGTTTCTTGAAAACAAATAATATCCGGTTTAGTTAACAACTCAGAGACGTATTTTTTAAATTCGGACCTGTGCGCCACTCGACTTTTAGCATTCCATTGGATTATTAACATAAATTACATTGGGTCCTGAGACTGTTTGGCATCAGGACTGGTTTCTCTCTCTTTTTATTGCCCGTCTTGTTAAATATCTTATTATAATCCTTTGTAGAAATACCATCCCAACCCAGATGTTTGCAGGCTGCTGAAGCAATAATGCTAATCTTCTCCGATTCTCTTTGTACAACAGCTGTGCAATTTACGACCTCAGTAATAAATCCAATGAACCCCAATTTAGAAATGTTCAAAACCACCATGGCACTTGAATCCTCAGTTTGGCAATCCTGATCTATTGTCTCCGTCTGGCAACCAACCGAAACTGTTTGTATCTTAACCGGAGCTGGAGTTTTAGTAATCCTATTCGTTTCTTTGACTGGCAACACAATTTGGGACTTGAGCACCGCCTCCGCATACGATAACTTCCAGTGGTTTTCACTTGCTGAATCTGGGCCGCTCTTTGAAATTCCAGACAGCCTCTGTAGGCTGCACTGTGCTCCCACCGCAATTGGCACAGCACATCTTAACGCACGTACAACTCTCATACTCAGATCCCATTACACTTGCTGCAACGCCGTTTACCCCGACAGGATGTTGCAGTATGACCGAATCTTTGGCATTTGTAACATCTTAAGGGGAGGGATATACTCCCAACAGGAAAGGCTTTGGTAGCCCAGGAAACATTTAGGGGGAAGGACCGGGATGGAGAAGGACAACACCACACATGTGGTATCGACCTTCACACCATCCCTCACCGACGTAAGACGACGAGCATCACCTACTCCCATGTCAGCCAAATGCCTCTTGATAACCTCCATATCAATGTCCAGTCAATCCATAAATTACCCCCCGGCATCCCTTAAGACCTGGGGATGTGAGCAGATATCGAATATCCCCAAAAGAGACTCTCAGAATCTTTCCCGCTGGGCCACCGATTTGCACTGGATCAGAAGGTCACCCGATCGAAGTTTCCTTGCACAATGAACGTCACCACATTCTTTTCCAATTACGGAAGCCAATTTTTATGGGTTATTGAAAATTAACGACTTGGACCCTTCCACAGCCGAAATTATAATGGGAATTTATCCCCCGGCTCCTCTTATATCTTAATCCCTTCCCGCACCTCGACTCTCACTACTTCCATCACCGGGCCTGCCCTCTTCATGGCCGACACTCGAGAAGTTCTAACACTTCTTGACGAGGGCGCCCAATCATCGCACCCGGTAACCCCTCCATATACTTCATCCCCTGGGGATCCCCAAGAGTGAAAATAAGGACCTTACCGATCAATACAAATTACAAGTACTCAGAACCAGAGGTGATACCAAATACCGAAGTACTTGGAAGCACCCCTTCCTCCGTAAGACTGTCTCCCGCACGACGCAGCGTCGTGAACAGTATTCACCAACTACAAACACTTTAACGAGTGTGCAGCTTCTACCAGAGCCGGTAAATCAGCATCGCGGTTCATGTCAGCAAAATACACTCTGAAGTTGTTGTTTGTTGTTTTTTATTTATTATTATTATTATTTTTTTTATTTTGTCTGACACGAATTTTAATATATTCGGACATTTGTTTTAAGTTTCGACGTCGACGTGACAATATCCTCAAACAGAAAATATTCACAGAGGAGGAACTAAGAATAAGACATCAGCAAACTGAAGAGGCAATCGGACGTGACGTAACGGCACGTGACGAAATATCGGAAGTTATTGTTGTTGTTGTTGTTGTTTTTTTTAAACGCTGCCAATACGCCATTATACGGTAGCTCTAAATTAGAAACACGTTCAAGTAAGTTCTGTGGTCGTCCGGAAGACGTCAATCAAATACGTCTACATACGTCAATATGCGTTGGAGGTACGTTACACATAGGTTCAAAGCACGTTACTCATAGGTTAGAATAAGTTTTGGGTACGCTAGCATTACCTCGACGTGTTTCGACTTATGAGTACTTACAAGTAACGTGCCTCGACGTGTGTCAACGATCGCATAACGTGCCTCGACGTGTGTGCAACGATCGTGTAACGTGCCTACAACACGTTACTCATAGGTTATAAATAAGTTTCGGGTACGCTAATCATTACCTCGACGTGTTTCGACTTTGAAGTAACTTACAAGTAACGTGTGTCGACGTGTGTCAACGATCGCATAACGTGCCTACAACTTATGGCCAGCGTAGCGGAACGTGTGAGTCATACGCTGGCATACGTCGTAAAATTTCAAGCATGCTAAAATTTGAGGACAACCGCAAAGTACAACGATGAAAGCAGCGTACTACGACGTATGGCAGTGTTTTTCAGCGGCTTTACGATATACAAAACTTACCCATAACGTATTCAACGTGTGCCAGCGTTTTAGACAAATTTTTCATTAGTCGGCAAACGCTGGCTAAATCGTCAAGGTGTGACAGCGCCTTGAGAATCTCATTCTGAATCCTTCTTGAACGCCTCTCATAGCTTGAAGTCAAGCTTCCATATCAAAATTTTTATATTGTTCCTTGTAGACAGTCCATGATACGACAACCAATTCTCCCTGTCGGCATGATTGCCACAACAAAATACACTGCAAAATTCATAATTTTAACTCTTATTTTAACAAATGTAGACACAATGATGCAGTCCACATGTAGTTTCACTTTGTTTGCTTGTACTCAAAGATGGTGGATCGCAGATGTGCTGATGTCAGATCCAGAAAATGCTTCAGACTCCATCCCTCCGTGAAGTCGTGTGACTATCTGTTTATGAATTACAAACTGAACGTCGGTTGCACCGTGACGACACGTAAGTCCATTAATTAATGTACTTTTTAGACCCTTTAGACTGTTGAGACCCCTTAGACCTTTGAAGACCCTTAAAAACCCTGTAAAGCCCTTTAGACTTTGAAGACCCCCAAGACCATGAGACACTTTAGCCCTTTACGACCCCAAATACCCCAAACACCCTCAAGACCCTTTAAGATTCCAGAGGCCCTTTAGACCCAAAGACCCCAAAGACCAATAAGACCCTTTAAGACCTCAAATACCCTTAAGACCCATCAGACCCTTTAAGACCTCAAATACCCAGAAGACTCTTAAGACCTTTTCGACCCCAAATATCTGTAAACCCAAAAGACCTGGAAGACCCTTTAAAACCTTGAAGACCTCTTTTAGCTTCAAGACCCTTTCAATACTTTCACCCTTTCGACCTTTTGCACCATTTAGACCCCTTACATCCTTCAGACAGATTAGACAGCTTGAACCCTTGACCATTCAGAGCTAAAGACCATTTGAACCTTCTTAGACCCTTTTTACATGTTTGAGAAATTAGACCCTTTTGACCCCATAGCATCAAGTCAAACTACAACTGGAACACACCCTTTAGGATTAGACCATCGAGAACCTTTTAAGTGCACACCACACAAAAACATCTATAGTAAAATTGCAAAACACAGACCATACTTTTTTTCAACAAGTAATGCACAAACTCGACCCACGCAAAGGGTGCTATCTCATGTATAAAGAAGAAAGCTTGTTTTTTGGTTTCTTTTATGCATTCAGACCCTGCAGGAACCAGTGCAACCAAACTTTGCATGGCCTCTTCTTTCATCCAGAGGAAGGTCAAGGGCTATGTTTGGATTAAAAAAAAACAATTGAACCCTGGTAAAACCAGATAATTTTCATTCAGGCCTTGATCGGGTCTTATGCTTATACACTGCCTGCGTTTTCTTTCCTGGGAGCGATCGAGTAATATGTATTGTGAAGATCATATGTTGAGGTTGTAGTGATTTGTTGTCAACAACACAAATTTAATTATCATAGTGCTTACACATGCACCTGTTATTAAAAGCATTGCTTATTTCTTTTTAGATCCTCATGGAGGATCTCTAAGTCTTACTCACGTTGCTGTCTTCATCTTCCTCTTGTGGACTTTTTTGTTTCACAGCCTACAGTTTTCATCGAAACTTCCTGAAACTTGGCGTATATATGTAAAAATACCCTGCACAGACAGTAACCATCTCAAATTTTGAAAATTCCTCCTAGAAAAAAAAGTTATGACGTCAAAATATCTCCGCTAATGAAATCGCCTAAAAAGTTATCTCCGAAACTAGGCAAGCTTTTGAATTATGTTGCGGAATCGAACAGAGCATAGCAGAGATGAATTACCGCACATATGATACATCACTATGATGTCATATCAATTTTTATGACGTCATTCCTATTTTTGACATTTTTGTTGTTCACACCCAGAGTTTTCATCGGATCTTCGTGAAACTTGCCATGTATATGCAGAAGCCCACGTGCAGGCAGTAACCATCTCCGATTTTGGAAATTCTTCCTAGAAAAAAAGTTGAC
Source organism: Eptatretus atami (assembly GCA_035128595.1). Taxonomy (NCBI): domain Eukaryota; kingdom Metazoa; phylum Chordata; class Myxini; order Myxiniformes; family Myxinidae; genus Eptatretus; species Eptatretus atami. Next base: position 113,850,546 of record CM068955.1, read on the forward strand.
GTAATAATATCGCGCTATGGAAATCACCTATACCATTATCTCCGAAACTAGGCAAGCTTTTGAATTTTGTTTGCGGAATCAAGCGGGCATTAGCACAGATAATTAATTTATCGCAAACCTGATACATACAATGACGTCATATTCGTTTTTATGACGTCATCATTAAGAGGACGAGGATCTTAGCTCATTTGAGCTTGTTTTTTAAATACTTTCACTTATTGTAGTGGCATGATTTTATGCTTTCAACTGGCAATGAACAACAGTGCATCACCACTGCTACCAAGTATGGGGGCCCTATTACCAGTACACTCATACTCATTTTGCTAACCGCAGAAGGATGACAGGCTGAGTCAACCCCACCTGGTGTTGATTCAGTAGCCAACAGGGCTCAAACTCAGGACCAAAGATCCCAAGCCCACCACCCTAACCACTAAGCCGACACCAGGTCAAGATTGTTTACACAGGTTTGTTATAACACCTCTGTGTTCAAGCTCGAGTGTGTTGCTCATACACTGCCTAGGTTTTCCCTGGGAGCAATAAGGAACTTGTTTAGTTAAGGTTGTTGGTTCACGAAAAAGTAAGTGACCACTATATTCGTTTATTGGTGTCTGTGTCTGTCTGTCTGTCTGTCTGTCCCGAGCATAGCTCCGTGGGTTTTGATCCGATCCTGATAAAATTGGTGGGAGTTATATCATGATCGAGTGTGTTTTCCTGAGAATGGGCGTGGTGCGCCCATTATGGGCGGAGCCCAAAAACATGTGTTTTTAGGGGTAGCCGATTTCAATTTGATCTTCTCCGAGGGGTTTGGCGAATCTGGCAGGGGTTTCGGTATTTGGTTAGCCAATGGCACCTGCATAGCCACATGGAGCTCGATTTTCATATTTCGTCCCAAGGTCAAGGTCACAAGGTCACGAACTTAGAAAATTGCGAATTTTGACGTAAAAATCATACGACCACCCAAACTTTGAGAGCTAGGATGACAATATTTTTTTGCATAATCTTGAGGTCATTCCCACCTAAAATCTTGAAACCATTTTGCTCTATCTCGAACACCTTGCCCGTGGCGCCCACTTCAAGTTTGTTTTTACGCTGATTTCATCAAAGTATGATAATCCGAGGAGTGTGAAATGCCATATAGCCTATATGATGTTATATTGTTCCTGGAATGTTCCAGAGGAAGTTTGCACCAAAGGTCATAATCCTTGCCTATAAAAGTTCACAAAGGTCAAATTTTCAAAGTTGTGGGAATCGAACCGGGTTTTCGACCTTCTTCGACGAACTAACTCCAATAAGCTATACACGTATCCTGTTTCCTATTTTAATGTCCACAACATTGTTTTGTGACCTTTAAAGGTTATGCAAAGGTCAAATTTGAAAGTTGTTGAACGAAACCGGGTTTTCGACATTTTGCAGCTAATAACCTGTCACTCGACCACATCATGGTGATCATTTTTATAACTTGGTCAAACATTATCACATTGTCTCATCCCTTGAGTAAACATCTTGAAAAATCAAAAGTCTCGTAACATCCGTCAAATAACCCCCAGTGCTCCCGTGATGATGAGCAGGCCTGAAGCCGCAATCTAATGACGAGAGAACCATTGCCATCTCCAGACTTGTCATGATTTATTGTCAACACACATTTAATTGTGTTAGAGTACAGTATTTCATTGAATTTCCCCAAGCAACACCTGGAACTTTAGCGAATATACATATACTGTATGTATATATTTTTGTGTGCTCCTTCCATGTCCATCACACATTATTCTAAACTCTAAAGGGTTCCTGCTGTTGCAGAAGAATAAAAATTTAAAATGTTGGCGTTGGAACCACTACATTAAGTTCCAAATCCTGCTTATTCTTCAAAGAGGAAAGATGGGCTTTTAAAAGAAGCATATTTATGCTTGTGTTTTATTCCAAGTAAATTGATTATTAGCTTTTCAAGGTACTGTTTTTTAAAATTATTTTATGACAGCAGGAACCCTTTAGAATAAAGCCAGATGGACGCATCAGTAATTGCCCATCTTTCCGAGACTCTGGGAAATGGTAGAAACTGAGCCCTAGCTTATCTATCCCCCATCCCGCTCCTACCAACCTCCGATTAGTGCAACTATATGCACAAGTCTCAGGAATTATAAATAACAGTGGTGATTTGGGCAACAAAAAACAGTGTGCCGGTCAAGTTTGACCTTCAAGATGGCGGATAAACACAAGCACACGACCTTGTGATGTCACATGAGAAACCTCTTGCACATGACGAAAGACAAATGCTTCCATCATGGTGAATATTCATCCAGCGTAATCCTTACTCAATTTCAAAGGCCATTCACATATCAAAGTGGCCTCAACCTGGTGTGACAAATTTCTGGTGGGGGCAGCGGGGGGACAGGGGGAAGTGGGGGAATCGGAATTCTATACTACCACAACATATTTAATGGTCCCAATTATTCCCACCTTATTGTGTGATCGCGAATCTTTCACAAACTGCTTGGCTGGGCCTGACATTCGATTGAAGGTGATTGTGGCAGGATTTTTTTTTAATTAATTCAGGGTTGCGACGTAACTCACCTACTCTTCATGAAAGACACCGTGGGATATTTAACATCCACCAGCAAATGCGAGCAGATGGGACACCCAACTTAACATCCGTCTGAAAGATGGAATGCTCATCGAGACAATGCCTTACTTACGAAGCACCAGAAGGATAGATAACGCAAATGGGAATAATCTAACTCTGTGCCATCCTGCCATTCCCAGAACCTGAATGAACCGAACCAAAGTAGGCTGTGGAACCCTGGTTTATAATTTATTTGTTTTTGGTGAGGGAGGAGGGGGGTTATTTTTAGAGAGATCTAAGGCACCTGCTGTAACTTACATATAAATCACATGCAGATAAACATTAGTATGCAACAGTGTAATTCAAGATGAATTACAAAGATGTTAGTAAACAATGAACAAACACATATGGTGCATGCCTATATGGAATACTGAACCTCAGTTTCCCGCATCATGAGGCCGGGGTTCAGATAAGCTGGTCAAACTAAAGTCGATTGATTTCATTCAAAGTACACGTTTGGTTGAGCCTGATCAAAGTATGCTTTTGGAAGCTGGTTGTTCAACACCAAAGCAAACAGTTATTGAGCTGAATGCCTTTACTGACAAATCTAACGCTCTCACTATGTCTCTCCGAAGGACCGTCTGGAACCCCCCCCCCCCCCCCTACACACACACACACACACCACACACACCCAAATATACTTTCTCAACAATCCTCTGGAAGAAGTCCTTTCAGTCAAGCTTCTGGTCTCACGATCTGCCATGATCTTTCCTGGGAAAGCTACATTTCCAAGCTGGCTCCAAAGCCAGTTGTCAACTGGACATTCTCCGGCATACAAAGTCCTTTCTTCGCACACCTGAGCTCCTGACCACATACAAAGCTGTCATCCACAGCCTGATGGAGTACTGCTCTCCCTCTAGGCTGGTGCTCCCGCCTTACACCTTTCTCAGCTTCATGCTGTGGAAACTAAGGCAATTAAGATCATTGGTATCTCCGGTGATGAAGCTGAGTATTTAGGTCTCTTACTCTCTTCCGCAGGCAGGTCGGTGGACTTTCTGTCTTCTGCCGTCTCCTCTCCGCCTCCCCCCCCCCCCCCGCTCTGTCTGCGATCTGTCCCCCCATATATTTCCGCAGGGCGCTCAATGTCCGCCAGCAACCCCTTTCTGGTGAAACTACCAAAATCAAGAATCACTGCTCACCTTTATTCTTTCATTGCTCTTTTTCCCCACCTTTGGAATAAACTCCCACACTCTCTTCAAACCCATTCTTCCCTCCAGGTCTTCAAAACAGCTGTTCACCACCACCTCTTATCTTAGCCCACCAAAACCTCGATCTTTTCTACCTCCACTAATTCACCCCAAACCCTCCTCCTTCAAAATCCCTGTTTTCCTTCCTGAAAGTCCCTGTAGTGTCCATCTTGTTTACCCTGTGTACCCACCCCAACCCTCTCTACCTTCCACAGATCTAATGTCTCTGTTCCCCACTGTTTTGTGCTTCCCTCTCCCACCCCTCTTGTTTCCTGCTCCTTTTGTTATACGTTCTGTGAGTTAGCTCTCATACGAGCCTCAGCATTGTACACAAAAATAAATAAGTAAAAGCCTTACCCTGTGAATGTTCCTCACTGCTTGTGCTGCTACTTGTCGATTACAGCTTCCAACGAACCACTCATAGGTGCTCAGCTCCTACAAAATCCACACAACATAAGTGATCACTTTCCTGGAGTCGCAATGCATTATTACAGGCAAATATACATTAAAAACTTGTTAAACAACATTCTACACAAGATGATATTGAATTAGCATCGATCGTGCTCCTCACCGACAATGACAGCCACAATCAACTGGCTCTCACTTAATCATTAAAGAGCACAATGAACCTGCAACATTTAATTGTGTTCAAGTCAGAACATAAAACGTCTCTTGTTGGGAAAAGACTTTTAGAAAGGAATCAGAAGACAAATCCAACCGATGGATTTGTCACGTGGACGAAAGCGAACGTCTGACATGATGACAACAGTATGGTCTTCAACTGACAAGGGAGATACTATATGATCGTGAAGGCAGTTCAGAGTGAGAAATGAACAACTGTGCTCCAGGTGGGTTGACCTTTGTGATTTCCCCAAAATGTGGGAAACAACCACACAGTTTCACCTCGCTCGTTATATTCCTCTTGCTCGCTTCTCTGTCCACAACCCATCCACATCTTTCTCCCTTTGTCCACCAGCGTTCACTTCACTCTCAGCTAATTTTCTTTAGATTTATTCAATGAGGACAAGGACGTCATGAATACTTTGACTTGAAGTGGGGTTTGGGTCCCTTTAAACAAGACTATGCTTGGTGTTAGCTTAATGGTTAGGGTGCTGGCCTTGGGATCCTATGGTCCTGAGTTCAAATCCCACTCGGCTGTCGAATTAATACCAGGTCGGGTTGACTCTGCCTGTCATCCTTCCGAGGTCGACAAAATGAGTGCCAGCTCGCTGGTATCCTGTGTCGGAGTGGTGACCCGTCCAGGATTGTGTCCAATAGCCAAGGAGACTGCTGAGGCAGCACCGACGCTCTGCATAGAGTATGGTCCCAATGGATGGATGGATGGAAACAAGACTGTTTTTAACCTCGGATTGGATTTTTCATCTCCTAATTCTCATCCACATCAGTATTATTAATGGATAATTTTCTCAACTATATAAAACATAGATAATTTTATACTCCATAAAAAAATATCTTAACCACGCAAAATATCTCCATTAAACAGGCAGTTATTCTATCATACGCTCTTTAACTAAAACTTTGATCGAGTTATGAAGTCAATAATACGACTGATTGGTGTGTAGCTACAATGGCAAAAGCTTACTTGAAGTATATTTAGCTCTATGTGCAGATGTATAACCATATGAGTATTAATTCGACCTCCAGGACAAACGTATACATCTCAGAAACTGGTTGAGACATCTGCTGTTTTCGAAGTCACATCGGTGATTATAAAACAGCATTCTCAAAGATAATGATGGCTTTGATTTTCTGAGCATCCTCACCATGGTCGACTGCTTGCTGATCCCTCCAGCACCGTTTGTGGGCAGGGGAGGCAGTTTCCTCAATGTCATGTCATGCGTCTGAGCTGGAGCTGCGTATCCAGTCTTTGTACAAGGACTGCTGGGTTCTGCAGATTGAGAGCAGGCACATTTTATTGTTTTTATTCAGAATCAAGACTCACGGGAGAGCGAAACGACAGAGGATGAAGGGTTTTGAAACAAGTTGGGCTTTCAGAGTGGACAGTCTAGCATTGGATATAAAAAGCTCGAATTTCAATAGCATTGTCCTCGCAATATATTTTCCAGTGTTTAGTATAAAGTAATCATGTGTAGTTATGCAATGGCTTACCTTTTTGAAGTGATGTATATCGGGGGAGTGACCTCAAAGAAAAACCACAGCAAGCAGTTAGACAAGGCCATCACCCCCATTTACAATCATTGCCTGGAGCAAGCCAAATTCATGACATTTACAATCATTGCCTGGAGCAAGCCAAATTCATGACATTTACAATCATTGCCTGGAGCAAGCCAAATTCATGACATTTACAATCATTGCCTGGAGCAAGCCAAATTCATGACATTTACAATCATTGCCTGGAGCAAGCCAAATTCATGACATTTACAATCATTGCCTGGAGCAAGCCAAATTCATGACATTTACAATCATTGCCTGGAGCAAGCCAAATTCATGACATTTACAATCATTGCCTGGAGCAAGCCAAATTCATGACATTTACAATCATTGCCTGGAGCAAGCCAAATTCATGATATTTTCAAGTATTACCTGTGCTTTGTAGAGGATTGCTGTAAGTAAAAAGAGTGCTGGAAATCGTGATGCCTGTGCAGATATGATAAGTCTGCAGTGTTGCTGTCTTCGCTCTCATAGTTATTGGGATGGGGTGATCCATCTCCAGGGCTTTTCTCCATATTCTCAGAACTTTGCAACGGGACATCAACAGATGGGTCGTCTGAGTCTTGCAAACACATTTGAAAGTGACAAATCATTTTTTTAGCTTGTCTACCTGGTCTTGTCCAAATTATTATTTTTCTTTAGAACGTTGGTGCTTCTTACCTTCAGAATTGTCATCACTGCTCTCTTCGTACACAATATAATCTTCATCCTACAAGGGGGAGTCATTTATCCAATTTGTATTTGAGAAAAAATTTGTTTCTACAATCAAGAATGAATCTTGTATCATGCTAATACACAGAGAATGGCACAACATACAGCTTGGTAAAGACAAGTGACTTCCTTGTTACTGTGTAGAGTACAACAGTAATGCAATGGTCAGTAAAATTGGAGACATGGTTATGCTACAACTGGCAAAGTTTCTTCAAACTAAGGAGGGGTGTTTCGAAACCTGGTGTTGGCTTAGTGATTAGGGTAGCCAGCTTGGGATCTTAGGGTCGGCCTGTTAGCCATTGAATTAACACCAGGTGGGGTTGACTCAGCCTGTCATCCTTCTGAGGTCAGTGAAATGAGTACCAGTGTACTGGTAATAGGGGCATTGCATCAACGGCACAGCCGTGCCCTCAGCCAATGATGCTACCTGTGAACTGTGTGCTGCATACGAAGGAGGAGGAGGAGGAGGAGGGGTGTTTCAAATTTTGAACGAAATTTTCTTCAAGTAGGGAAACTTGTTGAGAGTACCATTAGGTATTATTTTAGCAGGATTATGTTTCCTTAAACTAGGTCAAAGTATCACAGAAACAAGTACTTCTTCCTCTTCCTTCTTCCAACCCATTTCAGTCCACTTCAGGACGAAGTTCTACCTCAACTATCATTGAGGAGTATTTGGTGAGAAAGTCAGTACAGTAGTTTGTACTGGTGATAACTTGCCGACTCTTAGTTACAAAGACATCATGGGATATTTAAGATCGACCAGCTAATGCTCGCAGATGTGACACTGTGCTTAACATCCATCCAAGGGACGGCACGCTTTGTTACGCAGCATTCTTATATTCAGGTCGAGAAACTAACACAGAGCAGACAGTTCAAATGTAAGTGTGCGACGTCTGTGCCCTTCTGTCAGACAAACTAGGACTCAGGTTTAATACAACTAGGTTTTGATAAAATAGGACTTTTAAAAAACTAGTTTGTGGTTGTCCTTGAATTAAGACTAGTTTCCATAAAATAGGGCTACTTTTTCTGAAGCGATAATGAGGTTTCTTTAAAATAGTACGAGGTGTCCTTAAAGTATGACTAGGTCGTGATAAAATAGTGCTAGTTTTCCTTAAATTAGTTCTAGGTATCCATCAAATGGACTGATTTTTCGAAACTATGTCAAGGTTTCCTTAAAATGGGACTAGGTTCCCTTGAAGACAGGTTCCCTATGAAATATAATGAGGTTTCCACAAAATATGATGCATTTTCCTGAAATTAGTTAAAGGTTTCCTTGAATTACAACTAGGTTTCAAAAAAATAAACACGAGTTTTGCTCCATCTAGGACCACGTCTCCATGAAATTTTTTCTATTTCTTTCTAAAAATATGGCAAACAGTCACCAAACTAGGCCTGTTTTCCTTAAAGTGGGATTCGGATTCCTCAAACAAATTATATAAATTTCCGTAAACTCGGACAAGGCGTCATGAAAATAAGGACTAAAATTTAAATTAGATTCCCCTTAATTGAGACTTTTCTTTCCTTAGATTCAGGTTTTAGTTGCATAATCCTCCTCCTATAGCAGTATTTTTGCTTATAATAGTACTGCATATACTGTAGATAATTTTATATACGTTACAAAACACAGATTCTTTTGTATATGGTAGAAACATTTTGTTTATCTATTCAAAATATCACGAGCAGCATTTTATCGATATACAGTATATTACATCATGCACTCTTTTTTTTCCTGAAACTTTGAAAGGGTAAAGTGGAAATGATTGATGGAGGGTTTCCCAACCTTTGCGTCACGCTAAAAACAAAAATGGGGTCGCAAGGTAACTTTCAGTATCATACTTTATTTATATACCTGTACTAGCATACGTACCTGGCGCTGCCAGGCAATGCCGGGTTCCTCCTCCCACACCTTCCCCTCCCTCCTTCCACCCCACCCCCTCCCTCTGGACTCCCACCCCACCCTATCTCTGAAGCTATGAAAAAGGTAATATTAAATGATCCCTGACACTATTCCGTAGTGGGTGTAGGGAAGTGTTTTAGGCTCCCACAAAAATAGAAAAAAAACCAAAATTAGATTTCTTTAAAATGCCAACAGGAATAGAACAGCACTGGGCAACGCCGAGTACCCCTGCTAGTTCGGTACAAGGCTATATTGTTTCGAATCTGGAAACCATGAGCACACAACAGCCAGGTCCTATAAATCAGTTAAATCGGTAAGTACGTGTTTCCAGTTAGGGTCCCGTCCCTTGTCTAATGGGAATTAAGTGTACGTGTGCTGCGCAGTTATTTTATAGTTAGGATTTTACGTCCAAACCAACGACCCCCCAACAACTCTCTGCTTTCGGCATTGTCCGTGCTCTTTGCTCGCCGGTGAGCGAGCGCGTGCGTGGGTGGAGTTTAACATGGGCATGGCGTCCCTTCTTTGGCCAATCGGCAAGGAGCGGGCGTCTCACCCGCCCTGCCCCCCACTCAACACCATCGCCATTACGCACGTGGTCGGAGTGAGGAGTAGGCGGAGCTACAAACGCCTCCGATCGGGACTCCAACCAGAAGGGTGGAGTTGCCCCACCTACCGTCCAATGGAGACGGCCTGTCCAATGGGAGACGGCCAGGGAATCTCGCGATGGTCCGACCAATCAGGAGGCGAGTGGCCAGGAGAAGAAGCCGCTCACTCCTAAAGAGAAGAGTGTGGTGGTCGGGACGAGCGTTGAGAGACAGGGATCGTGGTGTTTGTCAAGCAGCCGGTCATCGTTGGTGAGACATTTCTTGTGGGAAAGGACATTTTCAATTCAGACATTTCCAACCTGGCATCCCAAAGCCAGTGAGTGGTTGTCGACAAGAGCGCTTCTGTCTGGGTCTGCGGCAGACTGCATCCCGTGCTTCGGAGGTGTCTCGTCTGGTACATTACAGCGAGCGGTCGACCATTTCATCAAGGGAGATCACCTCGTCTCGCCTCCTCTGGGTTCGACTCCCCTGGTCCTTGCTTTTGGCAACTGGAGCTCCGGGAAGGAGTGGACGACCAGCCACGCGCTCGCGGCCAGGTAGCCAGCCGTTCTGACTCCCAGCCGAACTATCCTCCTCGGCTGGAGAGCCGAATAAAGACCTGGCGGGTCCATTTCTTTTTTGGGTGTGCGTGTCTGTGTGCAGGCCTGTCTTGTCTAAGTAGAATTGTAAAGTGCTTTTGTTGTGCATTATTTGCATTGCTTAGTCGGATAACTCTGCCCTTACGTGCCTCCCCTCGTTCCCAAATTATTGTTGTAAATAAATTCCCTTTTTGTTGAATGTACCAGCTCGTCCTTGTCCTTTCTACCATTGGTTTGCCACGGTGCGTATTGGGGATTAGGAGGCCTCATTGGTTGCCGTAATCGTGCAATTGGCCTGGCAGGATTCTGGTACTCTCCGCTCGGGGTACGACTCGGATCTGGCTCGGTAACGGCCCGGATTGCGCAGATCCTGCTGAGGGTGAATTTCCCCGGTAATTTGGACGATGTGGGTATTTAGGTATATTGTAATTGGCAATTGAGTGCCGGGTCTCGGTGGCGAGCACGACCGCTAGGGGGAGCAGTAGAGTCGGCTCCACCGAACACACCGGAATTTAGGTCGTACCTTTCAAGATAATCGGAAAGGTCACGGGTCCCTTATCGGACCGAAGATCGCCAATAGGTCGACCACGTGGGATAGGGTCAATTGCCAATTACAATATACCTAAATACCCACATCGTCCAAATTACCGGGGAAATTCACCCTCAGCAGGATCTGCGCAATCCGGGCCGTTACCGAGCCAGATCCGAGTCGTACCCGAGCGGAGAGTACCAGAATCCTGCCAGGCCAATTGCACGATTACGGCAACAATGAGGCCTCCTAATCCCCAATACGCACCGTGGCAAACCAATGGTAGAAAGGACAAGGACGAGCTGGTACATTCAACAAAAAGGGAATTTATTTACAACAATAATTGGGAACGAGGGGAGCACGTAAGGGCAGAGTTATCCGACTAAGCAATGCAAATAATGCACAACAAAAGCACTTTACAATTCTACTTAGACAAGACAGGCCTGCACACAGCACGCAAACCAAAAAAGAAATGGACCCGCCAGGTCTTTATTCGGCTCTCCAGCCGAGGAGGATAGTTCGGCTGGGAGTCAGAACGGCTGGCTACCTGGCCGCGAGCGCGTGGCTGGTCGTCCACTCCTTCCCGGAGCTCCAGTCGCCAAAAGCAAAGACCAGGGGAGTCGAACCCAGAGGAGGCGAGACGAGGTGATCTCCCTTGATGAAATGGTCGACCGCTCGCTGTAATGTACCAGACGAGACACCTCCGAAGCACGGGATGCAGTCTGCCGCAGACCCAGACAGAAGCGCTCTTGTCGACAACCACTCACTGGCTTTGGATGCCAGGTTGGAAATGTCTGAATTGAAAATGTCCTTTCCCACAAGAAATGTCTCACACACGATGACCGGCTGCTTGACAAACACCACGATCCCTGTCTCTCAACGCTCGTCCCGACCACCACACTCTTCCTCTTTAGGAGTGAGCGGCTTCTTCTCCTGGCCACTCGCCTCCTGATTGGTCGGACCCATCGCGAGATTCCCTGGCCGTCTCCCATTGGACAGGCCGTCTCCATTGGACGGTAGGTGGGGCAACTCCCACCCTTCTGGTTGGAGTCCCGATCGGAGGCGTTTGTAGCTCCGCCTACCTCCTCACCTCCGACCACGTGCGTAATGCGATGGTGTTGAGTGGGGGGCAGGGCGGGTGAGACGCCCGCTCCTTGCCGATTGCCAAAGAGGGACGCCATGCCCATGTTAAACTCCACCCACGCACGCGCTCGCTCACCGGCGAGCAAAGAGCACGGACAATGCCGAAAGCAGAGAGTTGTTGGGGGTCGTTGGTTTGGACGTAAAATCCTAACTTAAAATAACTGCGCAGCACACGTACACTTAATTCCATTAGACAAGGGACGGGACCCTAACTGGAAACACGTACTTACCGATTTAACTGATTTATAGGACCTGGCTGTTGTGTGCTCATGGTTTCCAGATTCGAAACAATATAGCCTTGTACCGAACTAGCAGGGGTACTCGGCGTTGCCCAGTGCTGTTCTATTCCTGTTGGCATTTTAAAGAAATCTAATTTTGGTTTTTTTTCTATTTTTGTGGGAGCCTAAAACACTTCCCTACACCCACTACGGAATAGTGTCAGGGATCATTTAATATTACCTTTTTCATAGCTTCAGAGATAGGGTGGGGTGGGAGTCCAGAGGGAGGGGGTGGGTGGAAGGAGGGAGGGGAAGGTGTGGGAGGGGAACCCGGCATTGCCTGGCAGCGCCAGGTACGTATGCTAGTACAGGTATATAAATAAAGTATGATACTGAAAGTTACCTTGCGACCCCATTTTTGTTTTTAGCGTGACGCAAAGGTTGGGAAACCTCCATCAATCATTTCCACTTTACCCTTTCAAAGTTTCAGGAAAAAAAAGAGTGCATGATGTAATATACTGTATATCGATAAAATGCTGCTCGTGATATTTTGAATAGATAAACAAAATGTTTCTACCATATTACAAAAGAATCTGTGTTTTGTAACGTATATAAAATTATCTACAGTATATGCAGTACTATATAAGCAAAAATACTTGCTATAGGAGGAGGATTATGCAACTAAAACCTGAATCTAAGGAAAGAAAAGTCTCAATTAAGGGGAATCTAATTTAAATTTTAGTCCTTATTTTCATGACGCCTTGTCCGAGTTTACGGAAATTTATATAATTTGTTTGAGGAATCCGAATCCCACTTTAAGGAAAACAGGCCTAGTTTGGTGACTGTTTGCCATATTTTTAGAAAGAAATAGAAAAAATTTCATGGAGACGTGGTCCTAGATGGAGCAAAACTCGTGTTTATTTTTTTGAAACCTAGTTGTAATTCAAGAAACCTTTAAACTAATTTCAGGAAAATGCATCATATTTTGTGGAAACCTCATTATATTTCATAGGGAACCTGTCTTCAAGGGAACCTAGTCCCATTTTAAGGAACCTTGACATAGTTTCGAAAAATCAGTCCATTTGATGGATACCTAGAACTAATTTAAGGAAAACTAGCACTATTTTATCACGACCTAGTCATACTTTAAGGACACCTCGTACTATTTTAAAGAAACCTCATTATCGCTTCAGAAAAAGTAGCCCTATTTTATGGAAACTAGTCTTAATTCAAGGACAACCACAAACTAGTTTTTTAAAAGTCCTATTTTATCAAAACCTAGTTGTATTAAACCTGAGTCCTAGTTTGTCTGACAGAAGGGCACAGACGTCGCACACTTTACATTTGAACTGTCTGCTCTGTTTAGTTTCTCGACCTGAATATAAGAATGCTGCGTAACAAAGCGTGCCGTCCCTTGGATGGATGTTAAGCACAGTGTCACATCTGCGAGCATTAGCTGGTCGATCTTAAATATCCCATGATGTCTTTGTAACTAAGAGTCGGCAAGTTATCACCAGTACAAACTACTGTACTGACTTTCTCACCAAATACTCCTCAATGATAGTTGAGGTAGAACTTCGTCCTGAAGTGGACTGAAATGGGTTGGAAGAAGGAAGAGGAAGAAGTACTTGTTTCTGTGATACTTTGACCTAGTTTAAGGAAACATAATCCTGCTAAAATAATACCTAATAGGTACTCTCAACAAGTTTCCCTACTTGAAGAAAATTTCGTTCAAAATTTACCTCTCTCTCCTTTTT
>CM068955.1:113864280-113882431 GCA_035128595.1 Eptatretus atami
GTCTCCAGGACCTTGGCCAGCATCAGCTACGTGGGATATCAAGGACGAAACTTGTGATACAAAATAGTTCTCATCTTTAGTTTAATGACAAAAAAGAAACTAACGTTATTTATAAAAGCGCGCGTGCGCGCGCGCACATACATACACACACACACACACACACACACACACACTACTTTGACCTGTGTACCAACAAAGCCCTCATCTTTCTTTCATTCATCCCTTCAAATACAATCTCTTTCCTTTTTCTTTGAAAAATTCTCTCCTTCATTTAGCATTTGCTTGATATTCAGTTTGAATTTTTACACAAACATGGTTATAATCAGGAAAATAATAGGTAATTCAGTAATACAACTGAAACAGCACTCGGGAGAGCGCATACCCCGACCAAGCTGAACATTTTACATGTTGTATTCCACTGATAGGCCGGATCTACATCCGGACCTCAACCAAAATCTAATCGACTTGCTCTTGTCACCGACCCACTTGTTCACTAAGTTTTGTCATAACTCGTCCACGACGTTTTTTTGAAATAGCATGCTAAATTTTTTGGCACTACCTCTCAATTGTGAAGAATCACTTTAAAAATTCTAGTATCTGTGCATACAGTTTTCACGATTAGTAATTTTTATTATTATGGCTCCATAGTGTATACAAATATATACAATTTTTTATCGTTCTATAGTGCTTAAGCCTTTGTAGCTACAAGAAAGGTAACATTAAATGATCCATGAAAATGCTAGATCCAGATCTTCACCAAAATATCTAATCAATTCGTCCTTGTTACACACCCAACCTGTCCACCAAGTTTCATCTGAATCTGTCCATAACCTCTTGATATATCCTGGTCACAAACAAACAGACAGACAAACATGGGTGAATACATAACCCCTGTCTACCTTTGGTGGCAGAGGTTGTAATATTAGTCCCCTCACAAGGAATTTTGGTGCAGGAGGAGGAACATTAGCCCCATCAAAGCCGATGCTATTATTACAAACTTGTGTCTGTGCTCTATCCTTTTAAATGCTGAGCATCAAGCAAAGAAGCAGCACGTATACCACTTTTAAAGTCTTTGGTACGATTCGGTCAGGGTTTGAACTGCCGACCTCCCAGACTCAGAACAGACGCTCCAATCATTATGCCACCAAGTCTGGTGAAGAAAGCACTTTTCCATTTCCGCACTCAGTATTCAGGCCACGTATTACAAATTCAATCAGTAAAGCTTTTCTCCCTAATCCCCATCCTTTAATCCATTATTTGCATTGTTGTGCAACCTTTCAAATAAGTATCTCAGATGAACATCAAATGGTGCTCCAGTTTGATCCAATCTTACTCTTCTCTCCTGAGTTTTGTCTTTTGGCCTGAGGAAGTTCGTTTGGAAGCGGATGAAATGTCACCTGAGATCAGATCTGCTCTCACTTGTTTATTATGAGACTGATAGGGAAGATGTCGTTACTATTTTTTGATTGGATGCACCTTTTTTCTCAACTATGTGTAATTCTATCACCCACATCTTATGTCATACATATGATTTGATTTGATATACCATTTTCTTTTGAGAGAATTTGTGCTGCCGAAGCAGTTTCTTGGCAAGGGTTATACTGGATGTATTGCCATTGCCTTCCCAGCATTGTTTGTCCATGCTCTATCCTTTCAAATGCTGAATGTCAAGCAAGGAAGTAGCACGGGCCATTTTTTAAGTCTTTGTTATGACTCAGCCGGGGTTTGCACCACCGACCAACCAGACTCAGTGTGGACGCTCTAACCATTACACCACTAAGTTTGGTTTATGTGTCATATATATGTAATGTATTATATATATATATAATATATGTAATATTGTTGCGGAAATGGGCCCTTAGTGGGTTATTAAATATAGGATTAGCCCAGATCGCCCATTAAATACATTTTTAGCCAGGTTGTTTGCTAATCGGACGTTACATGTGTGTCGGGAGGTGTAGCAGGCTGTCCAGTGTTCGTACAGTGGTGGTGTACCGAGAGGCGCCTTGCTTCTTTTCCCTTCCCCCCTTCTAACTAGCCCCTGCCCAGCGCTCTGAGAGTGTTGGTCGGCGAGACGTGTCAGCAGCCCATTGGTGGAGAGTCGCTGCAGTCTCGAGCGATGGACCAATCACAGGTCCCCAGAGGCGGTCCGTAAGGCCCGCCCCAAAAAGGCAAAAGGAACTGGCTGCTTTGTGAGTCTGGGATCTGCTTTCGTGAGAAGAGCGAGCCCCAAGAAGGCAAGGAGAAACTCCTGTTGTGAGTCTGCGATCTGCGTAGGAGAAACTGGCTACTTTGTCGGTCGGGGATCGGCTTCGTGAGAAAAGCCCGCCCCGAAAGGAACTGGCTGCTTTGTCAGTCTGGGAACGTTTTGTGTGAGTCGGCAATCGACTTTATGAGGAGGTCATCGACAGGTTCATCCGGAGTCCAGTTACGGAGCCTTGGACTGACTGTCCTTACTCACTGCACAGCTCGACACGTCTTGTGATCCCATCGATCCGCCTGCGGAGCCCAACACACCGATTTGGCCTAGTCTGGTGAACAGGCCAAGCCTGGATTCGCATACTGGACCTTGGAGAAACCAGCTGGAACCCACCATAGAACTGACTGTCTTGTGCCATCGACCTTACAGGGGCTGAACGCGCCAAGGCTGGTGCGTGAGCGGTGCGACAAAAGGACGACGCCGCCATCTTGCCACGTGCGTGCTCGAGCTTGGGTGCTCGAATCCGTTGACATCGGCTTCTCACGAGCCGCATTCGTGCCTTTGACACTTTCCCCTCGTCCATGAGGCATTTCACCAAGTACTCTGTGTCTTGTCTGCATGTTGTCTAAGTTTATCTCGCTTGGGTTCCCTTCGAAACCCATATCCGAAGCTCCCTAGTTAAGAGCGGGTTATAGATTAATTATAACATTGTCGTGAATGCTTTGCTTGTGTCGTTCCCCGATGTGTCCCCAATAAATCTGGCTGAGTTATACGAAGTTGCCACCTTGAGTTTATTCGTGCCATGCTGAGGAACAATCCACTCGATTTGTATTTAAAACCAAACGGGCTACGGACTGGCAGACTTCGCTCGGTCTCTGACAAACCCAGTCTGTAGCCGCGGTCTATTTCCCCAACTGGTAAGGCCCAGGTGAACGTTGGTATCGTGATCCGAGGCCTGTGCCGAACTAGCCGGCGTTATAACCCGGAGACGGCGGTGCTGCTAAGTGACGCCGAATCTTCAACATTTGGCTGTCAAGAGTAGGGTGCGAATCCCGCCACCGTGCGAATCAATAACATTGTGCCAGGAGTGGGATTCGGCCCCTCGGCCTCCGTAGCGAAATTGACGGATTCGGATCAGGGGTGTAGGGAGCGAACCCCCCCCCGTTTCCCCAAATTGCGAGTGTTTTAAATTTATTCCCAACACGCGACATAGCCAGCCAGCCAGCGAGCGAGCCAGCGAGCGCCCCTGTCGTCGTCGTCATCGTGGCCTAGGAGGTCGAGAAGCGCTTCTGTCATCGTGGAAGGAGAAGTCCCTGTCGTCGTCGTCATGGTCTGAGAGTCTGGCTGGTCGTGGCCATCTGGAACGTCTTCTTCCTCCTCCTCCTCCGGAGGTCGAACTCGAGAGGGACCATCCGCCGAACGGAGTCGAGGTTTTGGTGGCCGGGACGGCGCCGACCGAGTCAGCCGGAAGACCGCACGAGGCAAAGGCCAATATAGACCCTTACCTCCAGCTCACCTTCCATCCAGCTGGGGGTATTAATAAAGGCATTAGCCACCAATTATTTTGGGTGTGTGTGTGTGTGTGTGTGTGTGTGTGTGTGTGTGTGTGTGGTGTTGTGTGTCCGTGGGCCCATCTTATAAGTAACTAGCTGAAGTACCCGGTAATACCCGGGAAATTTGCTGGTAAGACTAAGTGCCTATTTTCCTCACGCTAGTTAGACTGAGGCATTAGTTGTATGGAGAAAATTAGGAAGGCTTCTTTTATGGGGTGCCGCCGAGGGAGCAATCATTGTCGTCGCAACTGGTAAATATAGCAGTGCAGTGAATGGTCGCAGCGGTCGCAGGCTGCCTATGCGGTGTAGCACTGCCCCTGAATCTTAAATGTGGTGAAAAAACCCGCGTCCGTCAGGACTCTGTCTGCACCAAAGGATGTCATCATGAATGAAGCATTGTACCGCCAGATTTGACTGCGAAATCGCTTTACCTCTCGCGTATCCTCTGTAAGCAGCCATCTCAATACATCTGGTGGTTCTTGTAATGACTCCAGTCTAACCTATCCTCCAGTACAGCACATGGCTGGAGCCTCACCTGGCCACTTAACGGCCCTGCAAAACTCCCAGACTTTGTCCATTCTGCCAATAGAGACGTGCGCATTACTGCCGTAATCCTCAGAGAGGTATAGTTGAAGGCGGCCTTGAGCCACTCAATGTTTCTAGCAGTAGTGGCAACTGTCCTTGATGTCCTGCCAAAACCCAGACCTAGAAAGCTGGAACGTGAGTTTTGTGCTTCTCTCGCCCGTCGGTGTGACGCTCTATTTGCAGTTAGCGGACACTCTCTCTCTCTGCAGCCGACTCTGCTTGCCTGGCTCGTTCATGAGCAGATATATCAGCAGTAAGACGACTCTCTCTCTCTGCAGCTGACTCTGCTTGCCTGGCTCTTTCATGAGCAGATCTATCAGCAGTTAGCTGTTGCCGTGCCGTGCAGTTCGAGAATTCAAATAACAGGAGGAGAATGTTGTATGTTTAAAAAGTCAATGAATACGAACATTTTGTATTTCAAAAAATACAAAACGTATTTTTAACCATGAAGCCTTTTGTTATGATTAATACGCCGGCGCACTATTCGAAAGCCATATTTTTTTTTAGGAATTTTTTTTTTTTTTTAAATATACTATATATAATAATATATTTTTTCATTTTTATGGAAAGCCACTTCGCGCATCCTGGAGCTGAATGTTAGGTCAATATGTGTGTAAAGTTTCATCAAGATCGGTTCACTGGTCTAGGAGCTTATTGGTTACAAACAAACAGACAGACAGACAGACAAACAGACAGAAGGACTGCCATTTATATAGTAGATAAACTGTTAAGTGCCTTTGCTGTATATACTTGCATTTCTTATATTCGGTATAGCTGCCTTATGTGCTCCCCTCATTCCCCATCACTGTATAAATAAACCCCGATTGTTAAATGTTTCAGTTCGTTCACGTCCCTTCTTTCATTGACTGAGCGTGTCGCGTGCTGGGGAAAAATTAGCAAGGCCGTTGTGCCGCCGTAAGGGGACATCTTGACTGACGGTTCTCGGCGATTAAACCGCTCGGAATCGCACACAGAACGAGCGCGCTAAGCGGCTCGTTTCCGTACGAGTTCCGTCGATGGTGTGAAGACTCGTAGATCGTCACATGGTCTCTAGGTATTTGAATGTGGCGAATAACCCTGTACCACGTGGTGGAAATATTGACGCTTCACGGTCTAAAACAAAGGACCCGTCGACTCCGGACTTATCTGGGCGATGATCTGAATTCCGGGCGATCGGTCGAGCCGACTTGCGGCCCCAATCTAGCAGTCGTGTACCGCGGCCGACGTCCCGGCCCGCAACTATATATATATATATATAATATATATAATATATATATATAATATATATATATATATATATATATTATATATATATATTGCACATATTGCACAGATTTAGAAGCGAAGGAGTACCATTGGTTGAGATCCAGGTCAGGAAGTTGACAGATTGTCTCAGTCCCAATGAGTCACAGAAGTCCTTTGCTGAAGTGCCATGGCAGGTGAGAGAGGTAATCAGGTAACCACACCCAGCCAACTGGCATGATGACAATTGAAGTCACCACATACGAGGAAGAGAGAGTTGGGATGAAAGGATAGAAGTTTGTCCATGTTTTCGGATAGTGAGGTATAAATGGAGTCATCACTGTTTGGTGGACGGAACAACACACAAATAAATGTGAAGTGGGAGTGGAGGGGAGGCCGTCGCCAGAGGTATTCCTGGGGGTGTGGGGGAGTGAGGGCAGTACATGGTGAGTCGGGAGTATAGTCTTTGATGAAGAGAGTAACTCCGCTGCCAGGAAGAGGCTCAGGTCTGTCATACTGGAGGAGGAAGTAACCAGGGAGAGATACAAGGTTGTCAGAAACGTCTTGAAGGAGGAAAGTTCTGTTAAGCAGATTATGCCTGGTTTGTCAGTGGCAACCTGTATGGAAAGATTTGTCAGGCTTGAGTGAAGGCCCTGGATGTTTGAGATCCACACTGTTAAGGAAGACTGAGGGAGGGGAGGGGTGGGGTAGGATGAGGAGAAGGGGGAGGTAAAGAGAGTTTTTGAAAGAGTGTGGGGGATTGCAGAAGAGCTTGGGGAAAGGGCCAGATGAGAGGACAAAAGGCTCGGTGATGATGGTTGAGGTACAGTGAGAGTAATAAGAGAGGGGACAGGGGCAGTTGAAGATTGGAGGAGGTGGAGTGATGAGATGGAAGAGAGAAGGTTGGGGAAGGAGGCAGCTTTGTGGATGTGAGGGGGGGCAACTTTTGGACGTGGAAGTAAGAGGGAAGATTGGAGGGAGAAGGGTGAGAGGGGACAGTTGAGGGAGAAGGGTGAGGGGGGAGTTTTTGAGGTAGTGGAGAGGGAAGCTTGGAAGGGAAAGAGTGTGAAGGTTGCTTTGAGAGGGAGTGGAGACAATGAGAGCAGGGTCAGCAGGCGCGGCCAAGGTGCAAGAGCGTGATGGGAGATGTGAGGAGAGGGTAAGGATGAGAATTGGTGGAGGTATGTTGAAGAAGGGAGCAGGCAGGGGGAGGTACAATATTTCAGGGGTTGGGAAGAAGGGGAGGGGTGCTGAGAGGAAGGAAGGAGCATGTTTGTGGTGATGAGTGTACTGATTGAGAGAGTGACATATCTGTTCAGTTAGAATGGAGCCAACAGATGTGAGAACACCACACACTTTGGGACAACAGAGGAGGAGCTGAAGCTGAAGCAGAAGACAGTGAAGATGTGCCAAGAGCGGAGGTAGGATGAGGGGCAAGATGGGAGGGGTAAAGAGAGGGGATAACAGGTGAGAGGTTAGGAGGAAATATATTTAAGTAGATTGGGTGAATTGGCACTGAAGTTGGAAAAAAATGATGATTGATGGAACACAAACATGCATTACAAACTGGGAGTTTTAAAGATTTTATGTCAGAGATGCGATTAAAGACATTAAGTGAGGCCATGAGGGATACAGTGAAGGAGAATTAAGAGAATGGAGAAAAGAAAGGTTGTAATAGTGGGACTTTTGAGACAAGGGATGAAGGAGAGGTCGAATTGAAAACAGCCTGCTGAAGAAGGAGAGTCGTGAATTATGATACAATACCGAGAACCACACGTGTGAAAGAGGAAGTTGTAACATTTTAAGAGACTGGTTTTTTTTTTGTTTATTTTTCATAAAGATTGTTTTTAGATTAGGAAAAGGAAAGGTTGAAGAAAAATCGTGTGGGTTTTTGGTGAATTTGGATCAGCAAACACAGAAGGAAGAAGCTGGTAGTTCGATGAAAGTTATAGGAAGAGGAGGAGGGGGTAGAGAAACACGTGGTTACGGGAAGTGTAACGTGAGAGGTTAAAAGAATAAATAATTAAGTTTTTTTGAATATTAGGTAACATTAAGTCAAGGAAAGGTTGAAGAAAAAATTGTGAAGGTGTATGGTGAATATGTGTTGGCAAAAGTAGTACATGGTAGATTGGCAGGAGGAGGAGGAAGAAGCCGACTGTCCTCCCAGTACAGGAGATCACGTGGTTACGTGGGGTAAGGTTTTTTATGTTGTTTTTTAAATATTTTATGACATGAAACAGAGGGTATCGTTGAGAGTGATCGAAGGAGGATGGAGGGAAAAGTGGAGAAAATAAAAACTGATAGTAATAAGGAGAAATTACAATAAACACGATTGCGCACACAAACGGTAAGAAGGGTCAGCCTCAAGGAAACCCGATATGAAAGACGATGAAAACTCAACAATTAGTACAAGTTTTAACACTAGACAGAACTAGAAACACACAGTAATTTTAAACACAGAGATCACAAAATGACAGTTAAAACGCAACAAAATGACCGGAAAACTTATCTTTGAGAAAGTTGGCAGAGACCCTGAAGAGGAACCGCTCAAGAACCGCCATCGGAAGTCTCTGGTAGAGACGGCAGATGCAGAAAATGTGGAGGAGTTTGATGGAAAGTTCCAGGAAATAGTATAACGGTTGCATTTATGAGATGTTTGAATTATTATGGGAGACTGGAATTCAAAAATCAGAGGAGCAGGAGCACCAGGGATTGCAGGAAAGCATGGACTTGGTATCCGAAATGAGCCAGGAGAGCAAATGCTGGAGTTCTGTGTTGAGAATTATCTCGTAATTGCAAACACATGGTTCAAACAACACAAGCGTCGACTGTACACATGGACTTGACGTGATGGGCAACATAGAAATCAGACTGACTACATTCGCATCAACAGAAAATGGAGAATCGCTGTGCAATCTGCCAATACTCTGCCAGATGCAGACTATGGGACAGATCATGAATTACTTGTGGCAAAGCTACGACTCAAATCAAGAAAGGTGAAAAAAAACTTCAAAAACCCTGACCAGATACGACCTTGCAAATGTATTTGAACAATATGCAATGGAGGTAAAAAAAAGGAAGAAAAAAAAGTTTTTGCAGAGCTGGACTTTATTGACAGAATTCTCGATTAATTATGGCAAGAAGTTGAAGACATTGCAAAAGAAGAGGCCAAAAACAACATCCCAAAAGCAAGCAGAAAGAGGAAGACGAAATGGCTGTCAGAAGAGGCAAGAAATATTGCAAACAGAAGAAGAGAGTTTAAAAACAAACGTGCATCAAGAGAGGACATTAAGCGGAAGAATGCCGACTTCCAACCACAGGTTCGGAAAGACAGACGCGTATTTCAGTGGGATGCACAGAGATAGAAAGTGACAACAGAGCGGGAAAAACAAGAGATCTTTTTAAAAAAGATCAGCGACATCACAGGAAAGTGAAGGTCTCGGATTGGGGTCCTGGAGAGTACAACAGGAAAATATCTCACAGGAAAACACAAGTAAAAGAAAGATGGGAGGACTATACCAACACTCTACACAAACAAGATAGCAACATGATGGCAAAATTCGAAAAAAAAGAAGAGAATATGAGAAAGAACCAATAGTGAAAGAATGTAAGGTACGTTGAGCTTTAAGAGAGCTGGCAAATGAAAAAGCACTAAATTCCAATAAAACTCTTTAAGGTAGTTGGGGAGGAGATAATCAAAATGTTATCTGTAAGCTATCTGTACACAGATCTGGAGCAGGATTGTATGACCTAAGGGGTGGAAGCAGTCAATCTACACATCATTGCCAAAGAAAGGTGATGCAAGAAAATGTTGAAATAACGGAACCCTTGCCTTGATTTCACGTGGTAGCAAGATATTACTAAAGATCATTCAACACTGAATAGATGACTTCGTTAAGCAAGAAGTGCCTGCTAATCAAACAGGTTTCATAAGAAGAGGTACTAGAGGTCAAATCGAAACTCTGAGTTGGATCATGGAAAAAGCAAGGGAATATCAAAGGAAGGTGTATCTCTGTTCTTGTCGAAAGCATCATAGGCAAAGCGAGTATGAAAATGTATAATTATGCTGAAAAGGATTTTTAATGCAAATGTAACTCAACCATGCAGATATGCACATACGCATCACCCTCTCTTCCCCACTACCCGACGGCTCCGAAAGAGAGCGGGGTGTTTCTAGTGTTATAAATCGGCAATGGGAGTCACAGTAATCAGGTAGAACCTGATTGGGATATTACAGTGAGTGGTTGGTTACTGGTATCGAAAATGCTCATTTAGTCAAATAAAAACTTTGCAAAGTGAGATCTCTTTTGGTGGAGGTTGCTTTTTGTGTTGCGTGACATACAATTAGGAACATAAAACGATGGTGATTATTTTTCAACAACGATGTAAATTTAATCTTTTATCCAAATAATGTGGTTTCATTCACTAATATTTCATGCCATTTCATGGACGTCATACTCATGACCTTTTGAACCCACATCATAAAGCATTGGAAACATCATGGATATTTTTTATACACCTTGCTGTGTACAAATATATCATCACTGATGCACTGCAAACCCTCAGAAAAGAAAAGAAACTTCACAATAAACTTTCACACATCAACAAACAAGTGAACACTGCACATCACCAAAGCTCAAACAATGACACCAACTAATGAATGAATGAGCCCTTCTGGGCCTCTGGCTTCCAATGAGACATTTTCACATTAAGAGTCTTTAGGGGGACCGGTTGAGGTGTCGTCCTTCATGGGGAGAAATAAGAGATGTTCTTCTGCCTACTACGCATTGTTGATATTTAACCAAGGTGTAAATGAACCCTGTAATGTCAAACTCACGTCGAAAATGTGGAGAAATATCCACTTACCTGCTTTACTGTAGGAATCTCGATCTTCACTGAAGGTTTGGAAAATCTGCTGTTTCCTCTGTTGCTGTGTTGCACCTTCCACAATACAATCATCATAAATAGCATCCTGCTGGTGGAGGAGAACATTTAAATCAATAAACCTCAAATATCAGGCATCATTAGTTAGTCAGACAGGATGCTTTATCAGAATGTCTGACAACTGTACAGAGGTAGTAACCTTACTTATGAGCCGTCTTGTCTGAGTTTGATTCCCGACCGGACTTATCTGTTGGATTTGTGTTTTGCATCACAAAGTGCACCATCCCTCTGATGGACATGAAGCCAGGTGCTCCATCTGTTAGCATTAGTGGGTGGACATTGAAGATAAAGTAATTGAATTACCATTAGTTACCACTCTATTTAATTTGTAATTAGTTACAACGCTGCCCTCCACAACTTCACAGCTTCCTCCACAACTATAGCTGAGAGACGTGATTGGGCCTTTGGTATTTACAGAGTGGTTCAAAATGATGTGCAACTTTTCAAACATCATTTTACAAATGTGACCCTCTTTTCTTATTTTCAAGTCACCTAAAGAACAAGGTTTAAAGTTTTTTTTCCATAGAAGTTTCAACCATGTCGAACAACTTATCCATGCCCCAGCAGACGCTCATTTTAGAGACCTTTCTTGTGATGAAGACATGTTTCTCCATAAAGGCATTTTCGTAGGGTTTATCCAAATGCAATATTCCACAATACAAAACCATCAAATGTATTGTTCCAAAGTTTAAAGACATTGGAAGTGTGAAAGCCAAAATTAAAGAACACAGTGGTCGAAAACCTTCAGTGAGAACACCTGACAAGATTGAAGCTGTAAGAGAAGCTTCGCAGACTTCTCCAAAAATGTTGACATGCCGACTTGCAGAGCTGGTGTACGACCATTGGCAGAATCATACACGAGTACCACGATGACCTGAAACTGCATCCGTACAAGATACAGCTGTTGCATGCTGCAGAGAAGATTCCTTCTGGTACTGAGAAGGAAGCAAGACATCACTATGAATTCAGTTATCTTCAGGCAAGATCGTGCATCACCGTGTATGCAAGCCTGGTGTTGGCTTAATGGTTAAGGTGGCTGGTTTGAGATATTAGGGTCTTGAGTTTGAGGCCGTGTCGTTCCGTTGAAATAACACCGGGTGGGTTGACTCAGCCTGTCATCCTCCCGAGGTCAGCAAAATGAGTACCAGCCTCCTGGTAACAGGAACACTGCCATCAGCGGCACAGCCGCACTTCCAGAAATGATGCAACCAGCAGCCATAGGCTGCATACGAAACAACTGCATAGTCTAATAGTGCTTTGGAGTTTTTGAGATGACATTTCCAGAGTGATCGACTCATTTCTCGATGGACGGACAACCCATGGCCTCCATCTTCCCTGGATCTGTCTCCTCCCGAACATAACTGCATATAGAAAGGGTTGCGACAATGATGAATAAGAAGCCATTTTGTGTCCATTGTGTGTAGGACAGTGTGTGATTGTATTTGTATTCTGACCCAATGAGGTGAATGTGTTCGTACTTTTCCAATTTTCTTGGTGGATGAGTAACAACTTAGATGTATTTATTATATGAATAAAAATAACAAAACTTAAAATACACTTTTTTTGTTGCAATTATATTTTTCTCCCTTTTTATATTGTCATTGACATTTTCAAATACGCTTTCCGACACACTTTCAAATACTGTACAGTAAAATAAAATACAATGAAGTAAATTAAGGCAAAATAAAACAACATGTTGTCAAAATCATATTGTATCGTACTATGGAAAGGACTTGTATATGAAAATAGAATGCATGTGAAAATAGAGCAGAGACTGCAGTTACTGAAATGCAGTTTTTCCTCCTATTTTAATCCACTAAATGTGCCAAGAGATGTCAATCTTGTTTCTGTATTTCATAATTGAGTGAAAAATGTTTCAAAACTGCAGACATTATAGGTCATAGGATACTTTATTTTTTTCACAAAGCATTGGGTGAAGTCGTACTTTGCTTGTCACACATCAATGGAAATTTGTGCCCGTGATTATAAATGGAAGTTCAAACATGTTTGCATCATATATTTTGACTTACATAAACGACTTTAATACCATGGAACATATATTTGTTCTCTTGTTCGCAAGTTACAGTTACATTTCAGGTGCACTTTTTTATTTTTTATTTTTCGATATTATCAATGTTGCTGGCGCTGAAAATAAAAAAAGCAAATTAATTTATTATCACAACTCGAAGGGCACTTAGTAGAGCGCATACCTCCGCAACGTAATGCCTGATCCATGAGAACCTATCAGGCCCAACACATCTATGAAATATCGTGCAATATATCGATTTTGGCACGATATCTTAATGGTGAAGATTCACTTTGGAAATTAAATAATTCTCGTATCCAGATCCGGATTCAGATCTTCACCAAAATATAATCAGTTTGGCCTTGTCACACACCCAAACTGCCCACCAAATTTCACCCGGATCTTTCCACAACTTTTTGAGATATCCTGCAAACAAACAAACAGTTTTGTTTTCGGACAAACAGATTCCGGACAAATCTCACACTCTCACTATGTCTCTCCGAAAGGATTGTTTAGAACCTCCCCCCCCCCATTCACTTTCTCAACAATCCTCTGGAAGAAGTCCTTTCTTTCAAGCTTCTGGTCTCACGATCTGCCATGATCTTTCCTGGGAAAGCCACATTTCCAACCTGGCTTCCAAAGCCAGTTGCCGACTGGGAATCCTCCATCATACAAAGTCCTTCCTCTGCCCACCTGAGCTCCTGACCACAAACAAAGCTTTCATCCGCAGCCTGATGGAATACTGCTCTCCCCTCTGGGCTGGTGCACCTGCCTTTCACCTTTCCTCGCTTCACACTGTGGAAACCAAGGCATTTTGGATCATTGGCATCTCCTGCGATGAGGCTGAGTCTTTGGGCCTCTCACTCAATCACCGCAGGTTGATCGGTGGTCTTTCTGTCTTCTCCCATCTCCTCCCAGTCTCACCCCCCCCACCCCCTGCTCTGTCTGCGATTTGTCCCACCATATTTCGCGGGGCACTCAATGTCCGCCAACAACCCCCTTCTGTTAAAACTACCAAATACAGAATCACTGCTCACCTTCACTTCTTCATTCCTCTTTTTCCCCACCTTTGGAGTAAACTCCCTCACTCTATTAAAACCCATTCTTCCCTCAGGCCTTCAAACAGCTGGCTTGGTTCACGCACCACCTCTTATCATCCCCCATCCAAATCCTCGATCTTTTCTACCCCCATTAATCCACCTCAAGCCCACCTCCTTCAAATTCCCTGCTTTCCTTTCTGAAAGTCCCTGTAATGTCCATCTTGTATTCCCAATGTTCCCCGCCCCATCCCTCTCCCTTCCACAGATCTCCTAATGTCTCTGTTCCCCACTGTTTTGGCATTCCCACTCCCGCCCCTCTTGTCTCATGCGTCCCTTGCTGTGCGTTGTGTGTTAGCTCTCATACGAGCCTCGACAAGGTGTACAAAAAAAAAAATAAACAGACAACAAGAAAAAGACGTCATGCAGAGCACGATACTTGCAAATTCCACCTGCTCTGCAAAGGTTGCCATGGATACATCAAATTGGCCATTAAATTAAGATTAAAGTTGACAATCTTAATCAAAGCTCGATCAATCGGCTGAAAATTGATTATTTTTCAGATTCAAATTGATTTTTGAAGTTTGACCTTGAGTTGACCTTTGACATTTTGACCTCAAAAATAGTTGTTTTCCCAATTCAGTGGTGGACTTTGCAATTGCTGTTTAATTTTCAAGTCAATAGGATGTAAATTGACGATTTTTCAGTTGAAAATAGATTTTAGATGTTTGACCTCGAGTTGGCCTTTGACGTTTTGATCTCAAAAACAGTTGCTTTCAAAATTCAGTGATGCAATATGTAAATACTGTTCAACTTTCAAGTCAATCAGATGAAAAATGCTGCTTTTAGAAATTCGACCTCAAGATGACCTTTGACCTCAAAGTCAATAGACTTCTCAGTTGAGAAAATCTCTAAAACTTTGGAAAGTTCAAATTTCAAGTCAATCGGATGAAAATTGAGAATTTTAGAAATCTGGTTTATGTGGATTTGTTTGGCCGATGTGAACCTCCAAAGTAATTGGTGGTTGAATTCAGTGACCTGATGAGCAAATCCTCTTCAAATTTCAAGTCAATCGGATGAATATTGAGGATTTTAGAAATACCACCTTAGTTGGCTTTGGGCCAATGTTGACCTCAAAAATAATTGGCTGGTTGAATTCAGTGACCTGAAATATAAACACTTCAAATTTCAAGTCAATCGGATGAATATTGAGGATTTTAGAAATATCAGCGACGGTGGCGGTTCTTCTTTGGGGTCTCTGCCGACTTTCTCAAAGATAAGTTTTCCGGTTATTTTTGTTGCATTTTTACTGTCATTTTGTTATCTCCGTGTTTTTAACTGTGTGTTTCTTGTTCGGTCTTGTGTTAAAACTTGTGCTAATTGTGGACTTCTCGTCGTCTTTTCAAATTGGGTTTTCTTGAGGCCTTCCCTTCTTCCTATTTGTGTGCGCGATCGTGTTCATTGTATTTTCTCCTTATTACCATCAGTTTTTATTTTCTCCACTTTCCCCCTCCACCCTCCTTCTATCCCTCTCAACTATACCCTCTGTTTCATGTCTCGAAATATAAAAAAATATAACCAAAAATACCTTTTACCTCACATCATACCCCACATAACCACATGACTTCCTGTACCGACTCTTCTTCTTCTTCCTCCTTCTTCCACCGATCGACCATCCACTACTCTTACCAACCCACATTCACCATACATCTTCACGATTTTTCTTCTACCTTTCCTATACCTAACCATACGTAATCTTAAAAAAATATATATTATATATTATTTTAACCTCTCACGTTACACCTCCTGTAACCACATTTCTGCACCCCCTCTTATTCGTCCTGTAACTTTCGTCAAACTACCAGCTTCCTTCTGCGCTTGCCGTTCCAAATTCACCAACACCTACACCATTTTTCTTCAACCTTCCCTTCTCCTAATCCCACGTAATCTTTGATCAAAAAATAAAAATCGGACTCTCAAAATGTTACAACTTCCTCTTTAACACGTGTGGTTCTCATTATTGTATCATGATTCCCTCCTCTTTTTCTTCTTCAAAAGGCTGTTTTCAATTGGACGTTTCCTTCATCACGTGTCTAAAACATCCCACTGTTACAACGGTTTTTTTTCTCCATTCTCTTAATTCTCCTTTATCGTTTCCCTCACGTAATGTCTTTAATCGATCTCTGACTTAAAAAAAAATTTTAACTCCCAGTTTGCAATGACATGTTCGTGTTCCATCAATCATCCTTTTTTTTCCAACTTCAGTGCCAAATCAACCCCACCTACTTAAATCTACCTCCTCCTAACCCCTCACCTGTTATCCCCTCTCCTTTCCCCTCACATCTTGCCCCTCATCCTACCTCCGCTCTTGGCACATCTTCACTGTCTTCTGCTTCAGTATCAGCTCCTACTTGGTTGTCCCAAAGTGTGTGGTGTTCTAACATCTGTGAGTTCCATTCTAACCTAACAGATATCTCACTCTTTCAATCATGACACTCATCACCACAAACATGCTCCTTCCTTCCTCTCAGCACACCCCTCCCCCTCTTCCTAACTCCTCAAATGTTGTACCTCCCCCTGCCCGCTCCCTTCTTCACCATACCACTACCAAGTCTCATCCTTCCCCTCTCAACAACCTCTCCTGTCGTGCTCCTTCACCTTGGCCGTGCCTGCTCTCATCATCTCCTCTCCCTCTCAAAGCTTCCATCTCAACCCTCCCTCTCAAAGCAACCGTCACACTCTTCCCCCTCAACTCTCCCCCCTCACCCTTCTCCCTCAACTCTCCTTTCTCACCCTTTTCCCTCCAATCTTTGCCCTCACTCCCCCTTCCAAAAGTCCCCCCCTCCCACACATCCACAAAGGTGCCTCCTTCCACCACCCTCTCTCTTCCATCTCATCACTCCACCTCCTCCAATATTCAACTGCCCTCTGCCCCCATCATATTACTCCCCACTGTACCTCAACCCAGCACCACCGAGCCTTTTCTCCTCCTCATCCAACCCTCTCCCCAAGCTCTTCTGCAATCCCCCACACTCTTTCAATAACTCTCCTTACCTCCCCCTTCCCCTCTTTGCACCCAAGACCTCCTCCCTCCCTCTTCCTTAACAGTGTGGACCTCAAACACCTGGGGACTTTGCTCAAACCTGACAGAACTTTCCATACAGGTTGCCACTGACAAACCAGACATGATCTGCTGAACACAAACTTTCCTCCTTGAAGATGTCTCTGACTCCCTAGTATCTCTCCCTGGTTACCCCCTCCTCCAGGATGACAGACCTGAGCATCGTCCTGGTGGTGGAGTTGCTCTCTTCATCAAAGACTCTATTCCTCACTCTCCATGCACTGCCCTCTCTCCCCCACAACCCCAGGAATACCTCTGGCTAAGGTTTCCCCTCCACTCCCACCTCATGTTTATACGTGAGTTGTACCGTCCACCAAACAGTGATGACTCCATTTACATCTCGCTCTCCAAAAACATGAACCAACTTCCATCCTCTCATCTCAACCCTATCTTCCTCATATGTGGTGACTTCAACTGTCATCGTGCCAGTTGGCTAGGTGTGGTACCTCTCTCACCTGCCATGGCACTTCAGCAAAAGACTTCTGCGATACCTTGGGATGGACTCAATCTGTCAACTTCCTGACACGGATCTCAACCAACGGTACACCATCTCTTCTGGATCTGATTGTGACCAATTTCCATGAAAATGTCTGCTGTTCTTCCTCTGCTACAATAGGAACTTCTGACCACATGCTTGTCAAAGTAGACATCTCTCTGGCTGATATTAGAGAACCACGTCAGTGCTGTCAAGTCTGACATTGCACTCAGGCCAACTGGCAGGGACTTCAAGCAGCCATCAAACTTCTAGACTGGTTTCCCCTCTCCACTTCCACCAACATCAACTCGTCCAGGGAATTCTTTCAAAGGAACTTGCTCTCTCTCTCTCTCTTGAGAACAAATTTATCCCCTCTTGTCTTCAGTTGTCCTACCCTTCCTCCCGCCCATAGTACAGTGAAGCTTGTGGTGAGGCAGTTGTCCCGAAACAACTTGCCTTCACCTCATGGAAGGCTAATCCAACTGAAGGCAATCTTCAGTTCTTTCCACACAAGCTCAGAACAAGTGTGTTCTACCCTCAGGAGAGCCAGAAAACAATATCTTTCTAATCTCAAGTCTGAACTCTCAAACCTGTCTCCCTCCTCCAAATCCTGGTGGCATCTAGTTGTCTGTTTCTCGTGCATGTCCCCCTCAATCTCCTCCCCCCCCCTTACCTCAAATGGTCGCACAGCTGACACCGCACGTGAAAAGGCTGAATGCCTAAACTCCGTGTTTGCTTCTAAATCTTGTGTCCCAAACCCATCGATTTCTGTACCTACCTTACCCTGTCATACCCAGCTGTTCCTGGACTCTGTGTCCTTTTCTCCTGACAAGGCAGAGAGCTTGCCATCAAACCTCGACTCAGATTCTGCAACCAATCCAGAGGGCATCAGAGGGCATCAGTCCAGAGGGTATCTTTCATTCCTATTTTTTCCCGCCTTTGGAACAAACTCCCACACTCTCTTCAAT
>CM068955.1:113902686-113917924 GCA_035128595.1 Eptatretus atami
TGATCGGTGGTCTTTCTGTCTTCTACCATCTCCTCCCCAGTCTCACCCCCCCCCCCCCACCCCCTCTCTGTCTGCGATTTGTCCCCACCATATTTCCGCAAGGGCAACTCATGTCCGCAACAACCCCCTTCTGGTAAAACTACCAAAATCACGAATCAACTGCTCACCTTCACTCTTTCCATTCCTCTTTATTCCCCACCCCTTTGGAGTATAACTCCCTCCACTCTATTCAACCCATTCTTCCCTCCGGCCTTTCAAACAGCTTGTTCACCACCAACCTCTTATCATCCCCCATCCAAATCCTCGATCTTTTTCTACCCCTCATTATCCAACCTCAAGCCCACCTCCTTCAAATTCCCTGCTTTCTTTTCTGAAGTCCCTGTAATGTTCCATCTTGTATTCCCAATGTTCCCCGGCCCCATCCCTCTCCCTTCCACAGTCTCTATGTCTCTGTCCCCACTGGTTTGCGTTCCCACTCCGCCCCCTCTTGTCTCATTGCGTCCCTTGCTGTGCGTTGTGTTAAAGCTCTCATACGAGCCCGTCGACAAGGTGTAAAAAAAAAAAAAAACAGACAACAAGAAAAAAGACGTCATGCAGACAGCACGATACTCAAATTCCACCTGCTCTGCAAAGGTTGCCATGGAATACATCAAATTGGCATTAAATTAGATTAAAGTTGAACATCCTTAATCAAAGCTCGATCAATCGGCTGAAATATTGATTATTTTTCAGATTCAAATTGAGTTTTGAAGTTTGACCTTGAGTTGACCTTTGCAACTTTGACCTCAAAAATAGTTGTTTTCCCCCAATCAGGTGGTGGACCTTTAGACAATGCTGTTATAATTTTCAAGTCAATAGGATGTAAATGACGTTTTTTCAGGTGAAATAGATTTTAGATTGTTTGGGGACCTCGAAGTTTGGGCCTTCCTTTGACGTTTTGATCTCAAAACAGTTGCTTCAAATTCAGTGATGCAATCATGTAATACTGGTTTCAACTTTCAAGTCAATCAGATGAAAAATGCTGGCTTTGAAAATTCGACCTCAAATGACCTTGACCTCAAAGTCAATAGACTTTCTCAGTTTTGAGAAAATCTCTAAGACTTGGAAAGTTTCAAATTTCAAAAAAGTCCAATGGATGAAAATTGAGATTTTAGAAATCTGGTTTCATGTGGATTGTTTGGCCCGATGTGAACCTCCAAGTAATTGGTGGATTGAATTTCAGTGACTGATGAGCAAATCCTCTCTCAAATTCAAGTCAATCGGATGAATATTGAGGATTTTAGAAAATACCACTAGTTGGCTTTGGGCCAATGTTGACTCAAAAATAAACTTGGCTGGTTTGAATTCAGTGACCTGAAATATATAACACTTCAAAATTTCAAGTCAAATCGGATGAATATTGAGGATTTTAAGTAAAATATCAGCGACGGTGGCGGTCCTTCTTTGGGTCTCTGCCGACTTCTCTCAAAGATAAGTTTTCCGGTATTTTTGTTGCATTTTTACTGTCATTTTGTATTCCTCCGTAGTTTTTAATTTTTTTTAACTGTGTGTTTCTTGTTCGGTCTGTGTTAAAACTTGTGCTAATTGTGGGACTTCTTTCGTCTCTTTTCAAATTGGGTTTTTCTTGAGGCTCTTCCCTTTCTTCTATTTGTGTGGCGCGATCGTGTTCATTGTATTTTCTCCTTATTACATCAGTTTTTTATTTTCTCCACTTTCCCCCCTCCACCCTCCTTCTATCCTCTCAAACTATACCCTCTGTTTTCATGTCTCGAATATAAAAAAATATAACCAAAATACCTTTTACCTCACATCTATAACCCACATACCCATGACTCCTGTACCGACTCTTCTTCTTCTTCCTCCTTTCTTCACCGATCGACCATCCCACATACTCTACAACCACGGCACATTTCCACCATACATCTTCACGTTTTTCTTCTAACCTTTCCTATCCTAAACCATACGTAATCTTAAAAAAATATATTATTATATATTATTTTTAACCTCTCTACGTTACACCATCCCTGTAACCACATTTCTGCACCCCTCTTACTCGTCCTGTAACTTTCGTCAAACTACCCAGCTTCCTTTCTGCGCCTTGCCGTTCAAATTCACCAACACCTACACCATTTTTCTTCAACCTTCCCTTCTCCTTAAGTCCCACGTATCTTGATCAAAAATAAAAATGCGGACTCTCAAATGTTACAACTTCCTCTTAACACGTTGGTTCTCATTATTGTAGTCATGATTCCCTCCTCTTTTTCTTCTTCCAAAAGTGTTTTCAATTGGACGTTCTTCATCACAGTGTTCTAAAACATTCCCACTGTTACAACGGTTTTTTTTCCATTTCTTAATTCTTCCTTATCATTTCCTCACGTAATGTCTTTAATCGATCTCTGGACTTAAAAAAAAATTTTAACTCCCAGTTTGCAATGACATGTTCGTGTTCCATCAATCATCCTTATTTTTTCAACTTCCAGTGCCAAATCAACCCCACCTACTAAATCTACCTCCATTTTTCCCCTAACCCTTTCCCCAAAAACCCATGTTTATCCCCTCTCCTTTCCCCTACATCTTGCCCCTCATCCTACCTCCGCTCTTGGCACATCTTACACTGTCTTCTGCTTCAAGTGTATCATCTACCTATGTTGTCCCAAAGTGTGTGGTGTTCTAACATCTGTGAGTTCCATTCTAAATCTAACAGATATCTCACTCTTTAATCATGACACTCATCACCACAAAATGCTCCTTCCTTCCTCTCAGCAACCCCTCCCCTCTTCCTAAACTCCTCAAAGTTTGTACCTCCCCCTGCCCGCTCCCTTCTTCACCATAACCACTACCAAGTCTCAATCCTCCCCTCTCAACAACCTCTCCTGTCGTGCTCCTTCCACCTTGGGCCGTGCCTTGCTCTCATCATCTCCTCTCCCTCTCAAGCTTCCATCCAACCCTCCCTCCTCACAAGCAAACCGTCACACTCTTCCCCCTCAATTCTCCCCTCCCCTCTCTCACTCAACTCTCCTTCTCACCCTTTTCCCTCCAATCTTTGCCCCACTCCCGCCTTCACAAAAGTCCCCCCCCCACACATCCACAAAAGTGCCTCCTTCACACACCCTCATCTCTTCATCTCACACTCCACCTCCTCCAATATTCAACTGCCCTCTGCCCCCATCATATTACTTCCCCACTAGTACTCAAACCAGCACCACCGAGCCTTTTCTCCTCCTCATCCAACCCTCTTCCCCAAGCTCTTCTGCAATCCCCCACACTCTTTCATAACTATCCTTACCCTCCCCCTTCCCTCTTTGCACCAAGACCTCCTCCTCCCTCTTCCTTAACAGTGTGGACCTCAAAACACCTGGACTTTGCTCAAACCTGACAAGACTTCCATAACAGGTTTGCCACTGACAACCAGACTGATCTGGCTGAACACAAAACTTTCCTCCTTGAAGATGTTCTCTGACTCCCTAGTATCTCTCCTGGTTACCCCCTCCTCCAGGATGACAGACCTGAGCAATCGTCCTGGTGGTGGGAGTGCTCTCTCCATCCAAGACTCTATTCCTCACTCTTCCATGCACTGCCCTCTCTCCCCCCACAACCCCAGGATATACCTCTGGCTAAGGTTTCCCCACTCCCACCTCAATGTATTATACGTGAGTTGTAAACCGTCCACTCAAACAAGTGATGACTCCATTTACATCTTCGCTTCTCTCAAAAACTTGAACAACTTCCATCCTCTCATCTCAACCCTATCTTCTCTATTGGTGACTTCAACTGTCATCGTGCCAGTTGTGGCTAGTGTGTGGTACCTCTCTCACCTGCCATGGACTTCAGCAAAAAGACTTCTGCGATACATTGGGATGGACTCAATCTTGTCAAACTTCCTGACACGGATCTCAAACCAACGGTACCCATCTCTTCTGGATCTGATGTGGACCAAATTTTCCATGAAAATGTCTGCTGTTCTTCCTCCTGCTACAATAGGAATTCTGGACCAACGATGCTTGTCAAAGTAGACATTCTTCTGGCTGATATTTAGAGAACCACGTCAGTAGGCTGTCAAGTCTGACATTGCACTCAGGCCAACTGGCAGGGACTTTCAAGCAGCCATCAAACTTCTAGACTGTGTTCCCCTCTCCACTCCACCAAAAATCAACTCGTCCAGAGGAATTCTTTCAAAGGAACTTGCTCTCTCTCTCTCTCTTGAGAACAAATTTAATCCCCTCTTTGTCTCAGTTGTCCTACCTTCTCCCGCCATAGTACATGTGAAGCTGTGGTGAGGGCACGTGTCCCCGAAACAAACTTGCCTTCACCTCATGGAAAGGCATATATCAACTGAAGGCATCTCAGGTTCTTTCCACAAGCTCAGAACAAGTGTGTTCTTACCTCAGGAGAGCCAGAAAACAATATCTTCTAAATCTCAAGTCTGAACTCTAAACCTGTTCCCTCCTCACAAATCCTGGTGGGCATCTAGTTGTCTGTCTTTCGGCATTGTCCCCCTCAATCTCCTCCCCCCCCCTACCTCAAATGGTCGCACAGCTGACACCGCACGTGAAAAGGCTGAATGCCTTAACACTCCGTGTTTGCTTTCTAAATCTTGTGTCCCAAACACCACGATTTCTGTACCTACCTTACCCTGTCATACCAGCTGTTCCTGGACTCTGGTGTGTCCCTTTTCTCCTGACAAGGCAGAGGAAGCTGCCATCAAAACCTTCGACTCAGATTCTGCAACAATCCAGAGGGCATCAGAGGGCATCAGCCCAGAGGGTTATCTTTCATCCTATTTTTTCCCGCCTTCTTGGAACAAACTCCCAACTCTTTCAATCCCATTACTTCACCTCCAGGCCTTTCAAAACAGCCGTTCACCACACCTCTTTGTGTCCCCATCCAAAACCTCGATTTCTTTCTCCTCTGTTGATCACCCCAAACCCACCAACTTCAATTCCTGCTTTCTTTCTTGAAAGTCCCTGTAATTCCATTTGTATTCCCTGTGTTCCCGCCGCATCCCTCTCCCTTCCACCAGATCTCCTAATGTGTCTTGTTCCGCCACTGTTTTGTCTTCCCTCTCCCTGCCCCTCTTGTCTCCTGCTCTCCTTGTTGTACGTTCTGTGTGTTATGCTCTCATACGTAGCCTCGACAGTGATAAACAAAAAAGAAGAAAAAGAGCGCATATCTTGCCTTGCCTCGCAAACCTCGGCAATCGTATCGTTTTATGTTCAAAAGAGAAGCGCCTTTTGGCTGTGAGCGGCCTGGTGCTGAAGAGTGGATGCGGTCTGTGGGCAATTTCGATTGTCAGAAAGAAAGTGTAACAGTGAGTGTGTGGCCTAATGAAGGAAGACCGTCCGCACGAATCCACCTCATGGATGTGACTTGCAGAGAACGACTTTGGTGCCTTTGGTGTCATTTTCCCCACGTGGGTAGCTACACGGTTTCTGAGGATCGGCCATGCTTCCTAAAAGGTCATATCTGGACACAAGCTGAGTACCGGCATAAACGGAAGGATTTTCTTTCATTTTTATCTTTCCCCTTGTCCTGTGTTTGCGAAAACTGAGTGAGATGTCTTCAAGTTATGTTTTTTCTTTTCTACGTTTCATTACCTCATTGCGTTGATTTATTTCCATTATTACTCGTTGATTTTATGTTTCATTAAACCACATTTGTTAAATTTACAGTGTTTGGTTGTTTTCGTTGTGGGGTTGAGATAAAACCCGTGTGCTACCGTCTTGCACGCGCCCTTGCCCGCCTCCATCCCGCGTGCGCTATCAGTTCCCGGGGATCTCGGCTGTTTCGCTCCAGGTAAGCCGTTTGACTATCGTCCAGGTCAGTGTTAACTGCCCGTGGACGCGCGACATATTCTACTTCTCTAAAATCTTTTCAGCATAACTGCAAATAGATTTGTGGAGCTATTCCAAGAGTACTTTTAAACTCAAATTATAGATCTTTTTTTCTTGTTCACTAATCTGTAAAAATAAAAGCCACCCAACAACAGCTGTTGAACATGAAAATGCCTGGTCAAACCGGATTGCCAACGGTTGCAGTTGGAACTGGATGACTTGTGAAACAACGTTCTCTCCCCATTAAGCATACCTCTACCATTACCCCGCCCTATTTAAATCATACCTCGGACATCAAATCCTCCATCCCACTCCCCATTAATCCTAACTTAAGTTTAACCCTACTTAACTAAACCTCTTGCAGGTTACTGTGTTTCCTTCCAATACCTCTCTCCTCTTTTCCCTTTCATTCCTTCCCTTGCTTAATGCGTCCAAAATTGCTCCACTTCCCAGGTTTGTTGCGCTTTTTACCCCTTTGATCACCTCACTTCTTTTATGAGCCTCGATCTTTGTAATCAAAAGGGATCTTACCAAACCACTTGCCTTGTTACCTGTAGAACTCCCAACTCGATGATTCTCATCACTTCCTCTGATTGGGACAAAACGATGCGAGACAGATTATGAAAAGCCATTTTGATGTTTCCAACAAGTGCTTTGTTTTGTTCACAGCACTCAGATGGAAAGTCTTTCAATATTTACCCAAAAATAAACGTAGCATCAACAAGTGAGCAGAGCTCACACAATGATATGTACCTGTGCGGGCCCAGGTTTGCCCGACGGCAAGAACATGTGGATTGTAGTCTCTTGGGGTTAGTTTTGGGGGTCACATCTCGTATCAGTTCTGTGGCGAATGATAATCATTAGCACAGAGTGGAACAAACTATATTACTAATATCATACCCACCAATAAAATAATGTAGTAATCGCAGGAACGTAATGGTGGAGGCAAGACACTACGTGTTACAATAAGGACATCTTGCCAACTCCTTTCTTGGTTACTCTAATGATTGCAATAATGATTCATCTACAAAATGCATATCTTGACCAGGATTCAACTCTGATTTTAGAACTGTTGGTTGGATCATTTGGGGGTGCAAAATATTTCCACCAATGAAGTGTCTTGTGAAACACCGGAATTTAGGCATTTGGCCAGGGTTCCATCATTTCAAAATATATCAGGAATTTCTTCACATCCATTGATGAGAATGAACACAATTAACGCCGCATCTTTTGTGGACAAATCTACAGGACCGAGGAGTCATGCATAATACGTAGGAAGAAATTATAAATCGAAAAATATGTCGAGACAAGATGGCCGTACCTTGACACTTGTTCTTTGCTGCTTCCACACATCTGAGAAACCTGCTGGAATCCTAGACCGTTGATGAAACAAATGCAGGGATGTGAAATAAGGAGGAAGGTGAGGATGAGGTTCAATCTATCTACGCTAATTACAGTATAGATAGGTTTCACCCATGCTTGTGTAGTTAAATGTCTATGCGGACATCCTCACCGTGACACGTGCCCTTCTTGCCTGCCAGATGTCCGTGGAAGTGCTTTGATCCTGTTGAAGGACCATCGCTGCATGAGGACGTGCCAGAGACCTTTCTTTATCAGCACATGAATATTTTAAAATGGGAACAAGAACCCTGACAAGGTGTGGGACGTATATCAAGTTCCATGGGGTGCACACTATAGCAACTTGCATGTACAGGTATGCGTCAAGGAGCGATTTGATCAATGACATGTTGACCAGTACCGTTTGGTTGTTCAGTTGGATATCACTGTACCTGGACCTTGTATGAGTTTCCAGGATTTTGCAGTTTGGTGGTTTTCCACCTTAGGCAAAATCTGTTGTTAGGTGTATAAATAGCTCTTGTGGGTTTTTCCAAGGCCGCTTCGAATAACAAAAGTATTAACAACACTAATGATTAATGCACAATATTTAATGTTATTACAAAACAATATTAATATACATAATATCCCCCTCCCCAAGGGGTTTTTCCTCCTTGGACAAACGCCATGTCGGCATGTATCAATTTCTTATTGTGGAATTTTGTGGGGCACCCCTACAGGATGTAAAAAATATTATGGACCACAAACATGTATGATTACCTATTAAACAGTCCCTATGCTGTTTAACACTAAACGAAAGGGAGGAAACCCGACGTTCTTGAGGCATTAGATGCTTATCGCGTCCCCCACAGACTAATGGACCCAAGCCTAGATATACTGTAATCTATATACCCAAGAGAGAGGCAATGGCATGAACCCTTACTGCCCGCTCTGTAGGGAGAGGGTGTACTAGTTGTAGGAAATACATTAAATTGATTATTTCTCACGATCTTCGCTGCGTAAAAATGACCACAAAAAAACATTCCTCTTGACGTGTTGCTACACCAATATCAATTTATCAAAACCTGTTGTGGAATGATTTCTTACTTTTTTGTGATGCCTTTCCAGTTTCGCCTTTCGTCAGCTCTTTTGATGTTCGTCCACAAGTTTGCAAAGTTTTCCTGGGGATAGCACTTGATTAGTCATTATGATGAATTGAGGCTTGGAGTATGAACCAAGTGTATGAGAAACTTATGTTACCAACAAATATACAGCACTTGTGGTCAACAGTAATTTTTCTGCTGTGAAAACACTTCTGTGTTTTCACCCTGAAAATAGCATTTTAGAGCAACTTGCAAGGGTAGGGGGGGGGGGAAGTTATGAAACCACTCTGGTTTCCAATGTGACATTGATATTGTGATTGTCATTTGGCACGCAGAGACCAAATGTGTTGTTGGCTTTGCAAACATTTCCTTTGAATCCTCTAGTTGTCTATGTAAATGAATAAAATGTAATCAGAATCGCAAACTCACTCAGAATCGATTCCAGCAATAGGTCTAATCCCAATTCCAAATCTGATCCACTCCGTAAGCACAAATCACTACCCAACCCAAATTCAGATCCCAGCCTCAATCCCAAAACAAATCTCACTCTGAATACTTGGGCTGTTCAGAAAATTACTCACTCATTTCAGGTTGCAAAAGGTCTGCACACTCACCTCTGAGCTGTCTAGCCTGGGTTTGAGTCTTGGCCCAGCTATGACTGTCATCCTGGTGTTTCACAGGCAGGCCAATTCACCAATCCGTGTGCTATCCCTTGGTTAGATATTAAACTGGGCGGCGCATCGACAAATTTTTTTTCACTTTTTTGGATGTTAAAGATCCCACGGTGTCTTTTCATGAAGAGTTCATGAGCTATCTCTTGGCATCCTGAACAAATTACTAATTCCTACCCAAATTTGGCATTGAGTAAAGGTCTCATTTTCTTAGGTATCCTTGAAACAGGTTACACCGCTTGCTATTCAGAGTGTGGTTGCTGTCCAATTTCAGGAGGTCCAACAGATAAACCAAATGAATGTTCTGAAGTTATTTGGCACGTCACTTGTGAACGGCCATCTTTAGCTATGATGGCCAACTCTGACTTCTTTTTATGGCCCAAATTATTTCCACCTTATTGTTGAGTCGGCCTGAGAAAGTTTTTATGCCGAAGTCTTGCACAAAGTTGCTCGGTCGGGCCTGATGTGTTGGACTGAGAGTAATTTCTGCAGGAATTTGTAATTTTTTCAGGGTGCTCGAGACACTCACTTTTTGTTTGAAACAACGTGGGATCTGTTAACATCCACCATCTAATTCTAGCAGATGGGACATCAAGCTAACCTGCATCCAAGAGATGGTGCACACTTTGTGATACCTCGCCCTGGATGCGAAACACCAATTTGACAGTTTATAGTTAGGTCTGGGATTGAACCCCAGACTAAACTGCTCAAAAGTGAACACTTTACCTGTACACCATGCTGTCAGCCCTGACTATAATTTACTCGAAGTTGCAATGTACAATTACTTATTCTCCTCGCCTGAAAGAGTTTATCAAGTGTGTAAGACAATGGACACTGGCAATCCTCCTCCTACAGCACTTACCAAGACATCTTCAACACATGAGCCATCAGTGAGACTGATAATCTGATAGGACTTCAGTATGTAGCAGCAGGGTAAGGTGTAATACATTCCAAAAAAATATTCGGTAACACCACTTGTCTTCAGCACTACATTTATCTACAAATACTACACCTACCCTTGGGAATGGTAGTGGAAACTGGTTAATGTCTGGTGGTCGAAGTTCCTGTTTGAAAGACATGCAATAAAATAACAACATATTTTCGTAACTGATATCAACATTATATTGACATCATGAGAAAACAAATGTTTTGCATTATTTAATGGGAGGGCTTTGCAATAATGAACTAGCAATCAAATATCTGTCATACTTGTTGAGTTTAAACTGTTTTCCTCTCCGGAACAACCATTTGGTATCTTCGTAACTTTTCTTGAACACAAGTTAACTTGATGATGCACAGTTAGTAGTCACTTTGGAACCCCAAAACATTGTGTACACGTAGGCCTGCAATAATCTGAGCGATGTTCAAACATGTTCTAACGAGGTACTCAAACAGTCAAAAAATTTCGAGGTTTTTTAATTCAATAATTGAGTATATAGGATGAGAAAAAAATATTCCCACACGAATATTACACAATGTATATACTTATGTATTAAAAAAAAAAAAAAAATACGTTTGTGGAGTGTGTATATATATATATAAATTATATATCTGTATATAACAGGAAGAAATGAAATTGGTCATGGATGTAGCTTCTGGACGATATTTATGGTGACAAGCTGTCAGCGTTAAATCAAACCAAACTAATTCAAAACAACGCCAAAACAATTCCACTTGAATTGATGTACACGACAAAACATGAATGCAACATTTCCTTCAGGTGATGTAATGGCTGTAATGTAAAACAATTCGGCTAAACTGATATATTACCAAAAAACATAGCAAAATTTTGAAGGTCACGGGTCACGTCCAGAACGGCGTTCATTGGTAGTTCCAGTTTGTGCACACCCTTTTTCGCATTTGTTATAAGGGGGATTTAGAGGTTTTTTTTTACTCTTGAGAAAGGTCACTGGATGCATGGTTGTTCCGCGTTGCTGATCGAAATGTTGAGCAATTGTTTTGCTCAATTAAAGATTCGGAGAACTCAAGATGATTTCATTTGATTTTACATAACCACAAGATATATGTATTGTATATATATATATATATACATATATATATATAATATATTGTTGCGGATCCGGGGTGGCGGGATTCTCACCCGGTCCTTGGTGCCACCCTCACCACCACCGTCTCCGGGGTTTATAACGCGAGCCGGCTCAGCACAGGCCTCGGGTCACGCGCCTTCAATCGCGATACCAACGTAATCCTTGTACCTTGCAGTTTGGGGAAATAGAACCCCTGGTTACAGACTGGTTGTGTCAGATGCCGAGCTTTTCTGCCAGTCTGTAATCGTTTTGGTTTTATATGCCAATCGAACGGATCGTTCCTCGACGCGAACAAATTTAATTCCATAGTGGCAACTTCATACGAATTAACCAGATTTATTGGGGAACATCAGGGATCACAACACAAGCAAAATTCACGACAATGGTTTTATTAACAATCCTCAACCCGTTCTAACTAGGGAACCACGGACTAAGGTTTTGAGGGTCGCTACAGAAATATGCTTAGACAACGTGGAGCCAAACAGACAGACAAACAGCATGCATGCAAGACAAGACAGAGTACTTGGTGATGTCTCATGGACGAGAGGACAGTGTCAAAAGCACGAATGTCGCTCGCAACAGGCGAATGTCCACGGATTCGAACTCCCGCTCGAACGTGCCGTTGGCGAAATGGAGGCGTCGTACTCTTGCTCCCTCAAGGCAAGCAGCGTGGCGCACCGCTCTCCTAGCGCGTTCCGGCCCCGCGCAAATGTCGACGGCACAAGTCCGCCAGATCAAGATGGGCCTCAGACCGATCTCTCTCTAGGGCCAGCACACAAATCCAGGCCTGGCCTGTGGCAACAGACAAGGCCCAAATCGAGCTGCCGAGCTCTTCAGGTGGATCGATGTGTCCAGCCGGAGGTGAGTAAGGACGGAGGCTCCACGGCAGACGCAGGCCGAACCTGTCGATCACCTCCCACAAGAGTCGATCGCCGCTCGATGTGCAGGCAGCCTCTCTTACACTCGCTCGCTTCCAAAACACAAGCACCTCTCAACCGACTGCAGCTTTCCAAACTCAACTTTTTCCGAAGCCTTCGTTTCTCTCGCTTCGAAGCCACTCCGAGCACGCCTCGAAAACCCGATGTTGTTTTCCCACACAATTCTCTTTACGAAGCCTTTGTTCGCTCGCTTCGACACACGAGGACGCCTTCCTCTCAGCGACACCGTTTTCCAAAACTGAGAACTCCATTTTCCTTTCGTTTCTCCTTCGCTCGTTCACAGCATGCCTCTCGGCGAAACCGACAAAGCTCCTCCACTTCGCGTCACTTCCTCCCTCAGCCACACCTCTCTCAGGCACCCACCCCCTCAGCCGACTGGGAGGGGCCTATCCCGGATGGGGTAGGAACATGAGGATCTCGCGCGTCCTCCACCACCGCACAAACAATAAAACAAACAAACCTCCCGACACACCATTAACGTCCCGTTTACCACAAACCTAGCTAAACAGGCATTTAATGGGGATCTGAGCTAATCCTATATTTAATATTCCAATAAGGGCCATTTCATAACAATTATATATCTATATCGATATATATATATGTATATGTATATATATATATATATTTATATATCTATATCTATATATTACTAAAACTCTCATCTTGTATG
The DNA here is from genome assembly GCA_035128595.1 of Eptatretus atami. Lineage (NCBI taxonomy): Eukaryota > Metazoa > Chordata > Myxini > Myxiniformes > Myxinidae > Eptatretus > Eptatretus atami. The sequence goes on from CM068955.1 coordinate 113,915,283, forward strand.
TATGTATGGATGCATGTTCACGAAATATAAGCCAAACGGTTCACGATAGCGCAAACATTTAGGGCCAACTTACTCACATTCGCCTGCGGTGTGCAGTATCAAGTTTTCGTTTCAAATCGGGCAACGAAAAAAATTATAAAAAATCAATTCCCGATTCAGCAAGTACTCTTCGGGAGAATTTGTCATTGCAAACAACCTCAGCGGTATAGTTCGCTGGAGCTATCTTGGTTTTTTTGTTGAAATGATTTATCTAAAAATCTCAAACATTTTGTATAGACAAAGAACGATTTATTTTAAGCATAAAATAAACATCGCCATTTTGATCTCATACTTCGCGTTCGTTAATAAATAAATTGTGTTTAGACGCGTGCTTTTGTTGAACGATGACCGAGTAGTGGGCACCCCGGGCACCGAATTAGTCGGCCAGAGTAGGCCAAGGGTCCAAGGGACCGGGATAGTGTACTGGGCACGGGGCGACCCGCGGTACAGGACCCGGAGCACCAAAGATGCCACGTGGGCATGGAGGGGGGCAAATGCCAGGAAGGGCAACTCCCCTTTTCATAGGAGCAGGTAGGCTCGGGACAGCTTCAGGCCGGGGGTGCCATAGATAGAGTCCGGCAGAGGGGGAATCCCTGCCAAGTGAGCCATGCTGCCAGCCACGAAATGGTACAAGGGCACGATGAAAATTCGAGGGCTAGGCCCAAATTTATAATGGACACCAACATAGGCGACGGGAAATCATGGTTTTTAGAACCCATAGTTTAATGTGGCAGGCCATTTTGGAAAGCCCCGGGTCGTTTAAAGTTAATAAAAGGGGATAGTTTAGGAGATGTACTCTTTCGCACCATCCATCCCTTCGCTCTCTGTAGGCCGGCTGGACCCACCTTGGTTAGATTGCTGAACTCTGTAGGAGGCCATTCTGAGGCTTTGTTGGGCCTCAAACAGGACGCTAGTCTCTCCTATTCCTTCCAGAAAGGGATTTTAGGGGTTGGGAGTAGGCTAGGCTCACATGAGAGGTTACCGGTCAAGGCAATAAAGGGGGTTAGGGAGACCGAATTTAATAATAATATATAGGTTTACGAATTCTGGCCCGCTGGCGTGCAAGCGATTGCGTAACTCCAATCGCAACCGCGTCGCCCACCGGGCGACAATTCAGTCATGACCCTCCTGGAACTACCGCCAGGAGCCAGTCACGGGTGGGGGTTTAACCTCACCACAATCATGCCAATTGCCACCCACGCAGGATAGGGTTGACTCGCCAATTACGACCTACCTAAGTACCTGCGCGAGTAGTCGACTGGGCGATCGTACTCGCCGCAGGTCGGCTTAGGACACGAACCGCTTAAGCGGTCCGTTCCGTGCTACAGTGATAACCGAGCGGTGTTATCGCCGACCTCGACGGATGTGATTCTGTTACCGGGCGTTCAAACACCCTCTACTAATTTTTCCGCGATTCAAGATGGCACTTTCAAAGGGAAAAAGACGACGAACGGATACATTTCACACAAGGAGGCATTATTTAAAGCACATATTGCACACACAACACAAGCAAGCAGTCATGCAATATACAAGCAAGAAATAGAAAACAAAAGCAATACGACCGATATAAGCAAGGATCAATTTACATGCACATTACTTACACAGTTTCTACTTGGCAGACACGGCGCCACAGCATGCATACAAAAACAAAAAAACCCTCCCCATAGGCAGGGAGGTAGACGGGGTTCGTAAACTTTATGGCACGGGACCTGGAGGACCGAACGGGTCCCGTGAGACGAAGGGTCTTACCCGCGCCTCGTGGCGCGACAGTGGCAAGGTCGCGACGTCGACTCCCTACGGCCCTGCGTAGCCGCGCCTGACTCGGGCCCCTGGCGTGGTCAGCGAGCTCTCTCCGGCGTGCTGCTTGGTGCTTCCACGACCCACGACCAACAAGCAAAAGACTGAAGGCAGAAGGGCTCAGACAGAGAGAGAGAAGCCCAAAACGAAGGTCCAAACGAAGGGAGGAGAAGAAGAAGCCCAAGGGTGGACCAGTGCCACGAGACCCAAGAACGAACGAGCCAGCATGAACCGAGAAGAGACCCCAAGCCTCGCGTCTGTTCCGCTTTTGTAAAGCGGGGCTCCGCCCTTTGCCCCGCCCCATTTCTGGCTCCACCTCCCTTCTGGAGTTCCCAAAAAGGGGCGTGCCCTCTCGCTTCCCCTCCCCGCGCCGTGCGGGGGACGAGGAAAGTCAGTTTTGGCTCGGGGCCAGGGAATATCCCCAAAATCAGACCCTTCCTTCACATGACCTTTGACCCCGCTCGGATCGCACCTCCCCACAACCAAGCGCGGGGAAGATCAGGCGGGGAGAATCAGGCGGGAAAAAACCCCACAGGCTTCACAAGTGCTTTGTTGTTCTGCCATTCGGAAGCGGTTGTTGGAGCGACGTTGGTGGTGGTGGTTGGTGGGTGGTGTGAGCGTGGTTGGCGTTGTGGCGTTGGCGTAGTTGGTGGTGGCGGTTGTTTGTGTGGAGGTTTGTTGCAATGGTGGCTCAAAATAACGATAGAAGAGAAAAACGGCTATCTCAAAGCGTCGCAGCCTGATGAATCACACGAAATCCCTTTAAACAACGGTGGGGAACTATCTGAACATAAACTTAGCGTCAT
>CM068955.1:113926869-113942742 GCA_035128595.1 Eptatretus atami
CTTAACTTACTTCTCTTAATGCGTCCAAATTGCTCCACTCCCAGTTTGTTGCCCTTTTACCCTTTGTCACCTCACTCTTTTATGAGCCTCGATCTTGTATCAAAAGGATCTTACAAACCACTTGCCTTGTTACCTTGTAGAACTCCAACTCGATGATTCTTCATCACTCTCTGTGGGACAAAACGAGCGAGACAGATTATGAAAAGCATTTTGATGTTTCCAACAAGTGCTTTGTTTTGTTCACAGCACTCATGATGGAAAGTCTTCATATTTACCCAAAATACGTAGCAGTCCAACAAGTGAGCAGAGCTCACACAATGATATGTACCTGTGCGGCCCAGGTTTGCCCGACGGCAAGAACCATGTGGATTGTAGTCTCTTGGGGGTAGTTTTGGGGGTCCATCTCGTATCAGTCTGTGGCGAATGATAATCATTAGCACAGGAGTGGAACAACTTATATATACATAATATCATACCACCAATAAAATAATGAGTAATCGCAGGAACGTAAGGTGGAGGCAAGACAACTACGTGTGTACAATAAGGACATCTTGCCAACTCCTTTCTTGGTTACTCTAATGATTGCAATAATGATTCATCTACCAAATGCATTATGACCAGGATTCAAACCTGATTTTAGACTGGTTGGATCATTTTGGAGGTGCAAATATTCCACCAATGAAGTGCTCTGTGAAAATTTTCACCGAATTTAGCATTTGGCCAGGGTTCCATCATTTCAAAATATATCAAGGAATTTTCTCACATCCATTGATGAGAATGAACACAATTAACGCCGCATCTTTTGTGGACAAATCTACAGGACCGAGGAGTCATGCATAATACGTAGGAAGAAATAAAATCGAAAAATATGTCGAGGACAAGATGGCCGTACCTTGGACACTGTTCTTTGCTGGCTTTCCAACATCTTGCAGAAACCTGCTGGAATCCTGACCGTTGATGAAACAAATGCAGGGGATGATGGAAATAAGGAGGAAGAGGAGGATGAGGTTCCAATCATCTACGCTATTACAGTATGATAGGTTTCACCATGCTCTGTAGTTATAAATGTCTATGCAGGACATCCTCACCCGTGACACCGTGCCCTTTCCTGCCTGCCAGATGTCCGTGGAAGTGCTTTGCATCCTGTGAGGACCATCGGCTGCATGAGACGTGCCATGAGACCTTTCTTTAATCAGCACATGAATATTAAAAATGGGAACAAGACCCTGACAAGGTGTGGGACGTATATCAAAGTTCCATGGGTTGCACACCTATAGCAACTGCATGTACAGGTATGCGTCAGGAGCGATTTGATCATGACCATGTGACCAGTTACCGTTTGGTTTTCAGTTGTGATATCACTGTACCTGACCTTGTATGCATGTTTTCCCAGGAGTTTTGCAGTTTGGTGGTTTCCACCTTAGGCAAAAATCTGTGTTAAGTGTATAAATAGCTTCTTGTGGCGTTTTTCCAAGGCCGCTTCGAATAACAAAGTATTAACAACACTAATGATAATAGCACAATATTTAATGTTATTAACAAAACAATATTAATACTAATAAATCCCCCTCCCCAAGGGTTTTTCCTCCTTGGACAAACGCCATGTCGGCATGTAATCAATTCTCTTATGTGGCATTTTGTGGGGCACCCCTACAGGATGTATAAAAATATTATGGACCACAAACATGTATGATTACCTTATTAAACAGTCCCTACTGCTGTTTAACACTAAACCGAAAGGGGAAACCCGACGTTCTTGAGCATTAGGATGCTTATCGCGTCCCCCACAGACTAATGGACCCAAGACCTAGATATACTGTAATCTATATACCCAAGAGAGGGACAATGGCATGACCCTTACTGCCCGCTTCTGTAGGGAGAGTGGTGTACTAGTTGTAGGAAATACATAAATTGATTATTTCTCACGATCTTCGCTGCGTAAAAATGACCACAAAAAACATTCCTCTTGACGTGTTGCTACAACAATATCAATTTATCAAAACCTGTTGGGAATGATTTCTTACTTTTTTGTGATGCCTTTCCAGTTTCGCCTTTCGTCAGCTCTTTTGATGTCGTCCACAAGTTTGCAAAGTTTCCTGGGGATTAGCACTTGATTAGTCATTATGATGAATTGAGGCTTGGAGTATGAACCAAGTGATGAAGAAACTTATGTACCAACAAATATACAGCACTTGTGGTCCAACAGTAATTTTTCTGCTGGTGAAAAACACTTCTGTGTTTTCACCCTGAAAATAGCAATTTTAGAGCAACTTGCAAGGTAGGGGGGGGGGGAATGATGAAACCACTTCTGCTTTCCAATGTGACATTGATATTGTGATTGTCATTTGGCACGCAGAGATCAAATGTGTGTTGGCTTTGCAAACCATTTCCTTTGAATCCCTCTAGTTGTCTATGTAAAATGAATAAAATGTAATCAGAATCGCAACTCAACTCAGAATCGATTCCAGCAATAGGTCTAATCCCAATTCCAAATCTGATCCCACTCCGGTAAGCACAAATCACTACCCAACCCAAATTCAGATCCCAGCCTCAATCCCAAAAACAAATCTTCACTCTGAATACTTGGGCTGTTCAGAAAATTACTCACTCATTTCAGGTTGCAAAAGGTCTGCAGACTCACCTCTGAGCTGTCTAGCCTGGGTTTGAGTCTTGGCCAGCTTATGACTGTCATCCTGGTGTTTCACAAGGCAGGCCAATTCACCAATCCGTGGCTATCCCTTGGTTAGATATTAAACTGGGCGGCGCATCGACAAAATTTTTTTTCACTTTTTGGATGTTAAAGATCCCACGGTGTCTTTCCATGAAGAGTTCATGAGCTATCTCTGCATCCTGAACAAATTACTAATTCCTACCCAAATTGCATTGATAAAGGTCTCATTTTCTTAGGTATCCTTGAAACAGGTTACACCGCTTGCTATTCAGAGTGTGGTTGCTGTCCAATTCAGGAGTCCAACAAGATAAACCAAATGAATGTCTGAAGTTATTTGGCACGTCACTTGTGAACGGCCATCTTTAGCTATGATGGCCAACCTCTGACTTCTTTTTATGGCCCAAATTATTTCCACCTTATTGTTGAGTCGGCCTGAGAAAGTTTTATGCCGAAGTCTTGCCAAAATTGCTGGTCGGGCCTGATGTTTGACTGAGAGTAATTTCTGCAGGAATTTGTAATTTTTTCAGGGTGCTCGAGACACTCACTTTTTTGGAAAACAACGTGGGATCTGTAACATCCACCATCTATATTCTAGCAGAGGACATCAAGCTAACCTCCATCCAAGAGATGGTGCACTTTGTGATACCTCGCCCTGGATGCGAAACACCAATTTGACAGTTTATAGTTAGGTCTGGATTGAACCCAGACTAAACTGCTCAAAAGTGAACACTTACCTGTATACACCATGCTGTCAGCCCTGACTATAATTTACTCGAAGTTGCAATGTACAATCTACTTAATTCTCCTCGCCTGAAAGAGTTTATCAAGTGTGTAAGACAATGGACACCTGGCAATCCTCCTCCTACAGCACTTACCAAGACATCTTCAACACATGAGCCATCATAGTGAGACTTGATAATCTGATATGACTTCAGTATGTAGCAGCAGGGTAAGGTGTAATACATTCCAAAAAATATTCGGTAACACCACTTGTCTCAGCACTACATTTATCTACAAATACTACACCTACCCTTGGAATGGTAGTGGAAACTGGTTAATGTCTGGTGGTCGAAGTCCTGTTGAAGACATGCAATAAAAATAACAACAGTATTTTCGTAACTGATATCAACATATATTGACATCATGAGAAAACAAATGTTTTGCATTATTTAATGGGAAGGCTTTGCAATAATGACTAGCAATCAAATATCTGTCATACTTGTGGAGTTTAACTGTTTTCCTCTCCGGAACAACCATTTGGTATCTCGTAACTTTTCTTGAACACAAGTTAACTTGATGATGCACAGTTAGTAGTCACTTTGGAACCCCAAAACATTGTGTACACGTAGGCCTTGCAATAATCTGAGCGATGTTCAAAATGTTCTAACGAGGTACTCAAAACAGTCCAAAAAATTTCGAGGTTTTAATTCAATAATTGAGTATATAGGATGAGAAAAAAAAAATATTCCCACACGAATTATTACACAATGTATATACTTATGTATTAAAAAAAAAAAAAAATACGTTGTGGAGTGTGTATATATATATATAATTATATATCTGTATAACAGGAAGAAATGAAATTGGTCATGGATGTAGCTTCTGGACGATATTTTATGGTGACAAGCTGTCAGCGTTAAATCAAACCAAACTAATTCAAAACAACGCAAAACAATCCACTTGAATTGATGTAACACGAACAAACATGAATGCAACATTTGCTTCAGGTGATGTAATGGCTGTAATGTAAAACAATTCGGCTAAACTATATATTACCAAAAAACATAGCAAAAATTGAAGGTCACGGGTCACGTTCCAGAACGGCGTTCATTGGTAGTTCCAGTTGTGCACACCCCTTTTTCGCATTGTTATAAGGGGATTTAGAGGTTTTTTTTTACTCTTGAGAAAGGTCACTGGATGCATGGTTGTTCCGCGTTGCTGATCGAAATGTTGAGCAATTGTTTGCTCAATTAAAGATTCGAGAACTCAAGATGATTTCATTTGATTTTATTCATAACCCCAAGATATATGTATATGTATATATATATATATATATACATATATATATATATATATTGTTGCGGATCCGGGGTGGCGGGATTCTCACCCGGTCCTTGGTGCCACCCTCACACCACCGTCTCCGGGGTTTATAACGCCGGCCGGCTCAGCACAGGCCTCGGGCGCTTCAATCGCGATACCAACGTAATCCTTGTACCTTGCCAGTTTGGGGAAATAGAACCCCTGGTTACAGACTGGTTGTGTCAGATGCCGAGCATTTCTGCCAGTCTGTAATCGTTTTGGTTTTATATGCCAATCGAACGGATCGTTCCTCGACGCGACACAAATTAATCCATAGTGGCAACTTCATACGAATTAACCAGATTTATTGGGGAACATCGGGATCACAACACAAGCAAAATTCACGACAATGGTTTTATTAACAATCCTCAACCCGTTCTTAACTAGGGAACCACGACTAAAGGTTTTGAGGGGTCGCTACAGAAATATGCCTTAGACAACTGGAGCAAAGACAGACAGACAAACAGCATGCATGCAAGACAAGACAGAGTACTTGGTGATGTCTCATGGACGAGAGGACAGTGTCAAAAGCACGAATGTCGCTCGCAACAGGCGAATGTCCACGGATTCGAACTCCCGCTCGAACGTGCCGTGTGGCGAAATGGAGGCGTCGTACTCTTGCTCCCTCAAGGCACCGCGTGCGCACGCTCTCTCAGCGCGTTCCGGCCCCGCGCAAATGTCGACGGCACAAGTCCGCCAGATCAACGATGGGCCTCAGCCGATCTCTCTCTAGGGCCAGCACACAAATCCAGCCTGGCCTGTGCACCAGACAAAGGCCCAAATCGAGTGCCGAGCTCCTCAGGTGGATCGATGTGTCCAGCCGGGAGGTGGAGTAAGGACGGAGGCTCCACGGCCAGACGCAGGCCGAACCTGTCGATCACCTCCCCACAAGAGTCGATCGCCGGCTCGATGTGCAGGCAGCCTCTCTTACACTCGCTCGCTTCCAAAACACAAGCACCTCTCAACCGACTGCAGCTTTCCAAACTCAACTTTCACGAAGGCCTTCGTTTCTCTCGCTCTTCGAAGCCACTCCGAGCACGCCTCGAAAACCGACTGTTGTTTTCCACACACAATTCTCTTTACGAAGCTTTGTTCGCTCGCTTCGACACACAGGACGCCTTCCTCTCAGCGACTTCCGTTTTCCAAAACTGAGAACTCCATTTTCCTTTCGTTTCTCCTTCGCTCGTCCACGAGCATGCCTCTCGGCGAAACCGACCAAAGCTCCTCCACTTCGCGTCACTTCCTCCCTCTAGCCACACCCTCTCTCCAGCCACACCCCCTCAGCCGACTGGGAGGGGCCTATCCCGGATGGGGTAGGAACATGAGGGATCTCGCGCGTCCTCCACCACCGCACAAACAATAAAACAACAAACCTCCCGACCACACCTATAACGTCCCGTTTACCACACAACCTAGCTAAACAGGCATTTAATGGGGATCTGAGCTAATCCTATATTTAGTATTCCAATAAGGGCCATTTCCATAACAATATATATCTATATCGATATATATATATGTATATGTATATATATATATATAATTTATATATCTATATCTATATATTACTAAAACTCTCATCTTGTATGTATGTATGGATGCATGTTCACGAAATATAGCCAAAAACGGTTCACGATAGTGCAAACATTTAGGGCCAACTTACTCCCATTCGCCTGCGGTGTGCAGTATCAAGTTTTCGTTTCAAATCGGGCAACGAAAAATTTATAAAAAATCAATTCCCGATTCAGCAAGTACTCTTCGGGAGAATTTGATCAATGCAAAACAACCTCAGCGGTATAGTTCGCTGGAGCTATCTTTGGTTTTTTTTGTTGAAATGATTTATTAAAAATCTCAAACATTTTGTATAGACAAAGAACGATTATTTTTTAAGCATATAAATAAACATCGCCATTTTGATCTCATACTTCCGCGTTCGTTAATAAATAAATTGTGTTTAGACGCGTGCTTTGTGAACGATGACCGAGTAGTGGGCACCCCGGGCACCGAATTAGTCGGCCAGAGTAGGCCAAGGGGCCAAGGGACCGGATAGTGTACTGGGCACGGGCGACCCGCGGTACAGGACCCGGAGCACCAAAGATGCCACGTGGGCATGGAGGGGAAATGCCAGGAAGGGCAACTCCCCTTGTTCATAGGAGCAGGTAGGCTCGGGACAGCTTCAGGGCCCGGGGGTGCCATAGATAGAGTCCGGCAGAGGGGGAATCCCTGCCAAGTGAGCCATGCTGCCCAGCCACGAAATGGTACAAGGGCACGAGTGAAAATTCGAGGGCTAGGCCCAAATTTATAATGGACACCAACATAGGCGACGGGAATCATGTTTTTAGAACCCATAGTTTAATGTGGCAGCATTTTGGAAAAGCCCCGGGGTAGTTTAAAGTTAATAAAAGTGGGATAGTTTTGGAGATGTACCTCTTCGCACCATCCATCCCTTCGCTCTCTGTAGGCCGCTGGACCCACCTTGGGTTAGATTGCTGAACTCTGTAGGAGGCCATTCTGAGGCTTTGTTGGGCCTCAAAACAGGACGCTAGTCTCTCCCTATTCCCTTCCAGAAAGGGATCTTAGGGGTTGGGAGTAGGCTAGGCTCACATGAGAGGTTAGCCGGTCAAGGACAATAAAGGGGGTTAGGGAGACGATTATAATAATAATATATAGTGTTACGAATCTGGCCCGCCTGGCGTGCAAGCGATTGCGTAACTCCAATCGCAACCGCGTCGCCCACCGGGCGACAATTCAGTCATGACCCTCCTGGAACTACCGCCAGGAGCCAGTCACGCGTGGGGGTTTAACCTCACCACAATCATGCCAATTGCCGACCCACGCAGGATAGGTTGCTCGCCAAATTCGACCTACCTAAGACCTGCGCGAGTAGCGACTGGGCGATCGTACCTCGCCGCAGGTCGGCTTAGGACACGAACCGCTTAAGCGGTCCTTCCGTGCTACAGTGATAACGAGCGGTGTTATCGCCGACCTCACGGATGTGATTCTGTTTAACCGGGGCGTTCAAAACCCTCTACTAATTTATTTCCGCGATTCAAGATGGCACTTTCAAAGGGAAAAAGACGACGAACGGGATACATTTCACACAAGGACATTTATTTTAAAGCACATATTGCACACACAACACAAGCAAGGCAGTCATGCATATACAAGCAAGAAATAGAAACAAAAGCAATACGACCGACTATAAGCAAGGATCAATTTACATGCACAGTTACTTACACAGTTTCTACTTGGCAGGACACGGCGCTCACAGCATGCATACAAAAACAAAGAAAAACCCTCCCCATAGGCAGGAGGTAGACGGGGTTCGTAAACCTTTATGGCACGGGACCTGGAGGAACCGAACGGGTCCCGTGAGACCGAAGGGTCTTACCCGCGCCCTCGTGGCGCGACAGTGGGCAGGTCGCCACGTCGACTCCCCACGGCCTTGCGTAGCCGCGCCTGACCTCGGGCCCCTGGCGTGGTCAGCGAGCTCTCTCCGGCGGCTGCTGCTGGTGCTTCCACGACCCACGACCAAACAAGCAAAAGACTGAAGGCAGAAGGGCTTCAGGACAGAGAGAGAGAAGCCCAAAACGAAGAGTCCAAACGAAGGGAGGGAGAGAGAAGCCCAAGGGGTGACCAGTGCCACGAGACCAAGAACGAACGAGCCAGCATGAACCGAGAAGAGACCCCAAGCCTCGCGTCTGTTCGCCTTTTGTAAAGCGGGCTCCGCCCTTTGCCCCGCCCCATTTCTGGCTCCACCTCCCTTCTGGAAGCTTCCCAAAAAGGGGCGTGCCCTCTCGCTTCCCCTCCCCGCGCCGTGCGGGGGACGAGGAAAGTCAGTTTTGGCTCGGGGCCAGGGAATTATTCCCCAAAACAGACCCTTCCTTCACATGACCTTTGACCCCGCTCGGATCGCACCTCCCCCACACAAGCGCGGGAAGATAGGCGGGAGAATCAGGCGGGAAAAAACCCCACAGGCTTCACAAGTGCTTTTTTTCTGCCATTCGGAAGCGGTTGTTGAGAGCGACGTTGGTGGTGTGGTTGTGGGGTGGTGTGAGCGTGTTGGCGTTGTGGCGTAGTTGGTGGTGGCGGTTGTTTGTGTGGAGGTTTGTTGCAATGGTGGCTCAAAATAACGATAGAAGAGAAAAACGGCTATCTCAAAGCGTCGCAGCCTGATGAATCACACGAAATCCCTTTAAACAACGGTGGGGAACTATCTGAAACATAAACTTAGCGTCATTACTGATCTAAGGACCCTTTATGGTGTATTGCAATTTCCACAGCCGTAACAATATATGCATATATATATATAAATATATAAGGGCTAAATTTGGTTTTGTTGTTGCAAATTAAGGGATGGGTATGGACAGAGACAGGCAAAGGCGATAGGTTGGGGGGAGACAGTCGGGTAGTCCGAGCCCATTTCAGAGCGACGGCACCACCGCACTCCCTCCACAAACCTCACGGAACGAGACCAGGGGCCGGCCAGCTTCAGATGCCGGCCTGCGTGTTACAGTTGCTGTTCTGCGTTTGCCTTTCATGCCTTGTTCGCCTGCCTCTGCCATGACCCCATGCCTGCTACCCTTTTGTTTGCATTGCCCCTGTGTCACCATCACCATGTGCGCCAGATCATCCAGTGTTTGCAAGGATGCCTGCAGGCAGCCACATCACGGGGACTGCATTGAGCAGCCGGGCATCGTTTGCGTCCATTTTTTTGTGTTTTGCTTCCATCCATTCATTTCCTTGAGCCATAGACTGCATTGGGCAGCCTGGCTACCTCTTCAAATGGCCTGTGGGATGGCACATGGCATGCCGTGTTAGGGTGAGTTGCCTCCAGCAGCTGGGGTATGAAAGGAGAGCAAAAGGTTCACTGAAGGAAACACTCAAAGGGGACCTTTTGAGCAGGCCCTGAGGACGACTGACCTTCAGCTGCGGAGCACTCACCCACACAAAACTGTTGACTAACATTGCTGTGCCGTTTCTTTCCCACAGATCACAGACCTGGGCCATGGTTAGTGTAAATAGTAGTTAAGAATGTAAATAAGTTTAACCCACCTGCATGTTTGTCGTAGCGCCGGCAATGTAGTTAAGTCGTCTGAATGAGTCTGTTAGTTAGTTACGCAGCGCATTAGGTTATTTATTTTTGGGACATGTATGAAAAATGTCGCACTCAGGATCCGAAGGTAAAACGTACTAGGGAAAACTTACACATGCTGGACACACGCAAATTTGACTCGGGACGAGTCTGTAAAAATGGGAGGGGTAGTGTTACGGATTTGGAAGTTTACTGCACTCAACATACAGGTCCTATAGCTCAGTATATCGATAAGTAAATGTGGATACATTGCTTCCCGTCCCTTGTCTAATGGGTGATTAAATGTAAATGCACTGCGTAGTTATTTTGATAGTTAGGGTTTTTCTTTTATTTTTACATCAACAAACATCAACGCCGACAACACCGCATAACCCTCACCTTCACTTCGCTTCCTTCACCTCGCTTTGGCTGACGTCATTGGTGGGAGTTCAGGGAGAGCCGCGCAGCGGCCCTCGACCAATCAGCGTGCAACGAGTGGGGTGACCGTCGCCGAGCCAATCAGACTTCCCCGACTGTGTGAGGGACGGTCCACGTGATGTCACCACGCCCCCGGGCCAATCAAGGAGTTTGCCGCCGGTTTTGGCCAGGAGAGAGACGACGAGCGATTTTGCGCGCAAGCGCCAGTGGAAAACGACGAGCGATTTGCACGCCAAAACCAGCCAGTGAGAGGGAGGGTCGCGAGGAGGCGCCCCCCCCCTCTTCAGAGGGGGGGGTATAATTATAGGCGTGGTCTGCACACGCGGAGAGAGTTTTGTTCTGGCAAGAAGTGAGCATCTGCGCGCAAAGTGGTTGAGTGCGAAAGCGTCTGCGCACGGATGGTTGGTGCAACGGAGGGTCTTCTCCTGCCAGCCTTCGCCCTGCCGACTTCCGTTCTCCTGGAGCCCGGTCGTGAGGGCTCTGGATCGTGCTGGGGGTCCATTCTGCCCCGAGACCTGTCCTTGAAGACCGCACGAGGCGGAAAGGTCAAACAGACTCTCACCTCCAGCTCGACTGTCCTCCGGGCTGGAGGTCCGAATAAAGACCACTTTGGTCCGATTATTTTGGGTGTGTGCGTGGTGTGTGTGTGTTTGGGCGCCAATCCAATAAGTAGGAAATTGTATAAGTGCCGTGCTGTACAATACGCCTTCTATATTCGGATAAACTCTGCCCTTATGTGCTCCCCTCATTTCCCTATTGTGTTATAAATAAACCCCATGTGTTAAATGTATCATTTCGTTTTTGTCTTTCTTTTATTGGTTAATACGGTGCGTGTGAGAAATTAGCCAGGCTTGTGCCGGCTGTAACGGGAAATTTGGGACTGACGGATCTCGCGCGATCAACCGCTCGGGTCGCAGACGGTTCAAGTACACTAAGCGGCTTGTTCCGTACGGGTGCCGTGTGAGGGTGGAGACTCGGTAAATCGCCACGTGGAAATCTAGGTATTTTGAAAATTGGCAAATAACCCTGTACCACGTGGCAGAAATATTGACGCTTCACGGCTCGATAAGGGACCCGTACTTTTTCGGAGTTTTCCGAAAAGGGACGATCTAAATTCTGGGCGATCGGTCGAGCCGACCCTGCAGCTCCATCTAGCGGTCGTACTCGCAGCCGATACCCGGCCCCGCAACAATAAGACTCGTTATTTCTTTAAATTATCAGATTTCACAATAGATTTAGACAGTTATTTAATCCAGACGATATGCGATCCTGAAAGCCCAAATAATATTTTGATAATATACTTTCATTAGTCCGTAATACTTTAATTCGTTTCATTCCCAGCACAACTATAAACTCCGATCCTGGTGCTTCATAGCATGGTCATTAAAGCATGAAGTCACAGTTGCTCTACGGCTAGGATACGGCGCGCCATACCCCCCCCCCCCCGAATTGACAGAAAACGTGCGGCAGCCGCAGAGTTTCTGAGGTGGCCTCAGGGTGGCCCTACGCCGTATGGCTATCTTTTACAGGCCGTAGGGTCTCCGTGGAATTAAAGTGCGGAGTTATAACTTTTTTCATTTCTAGGTTGGCCGTAGCAATTCGACAAGCCGTAGCCATGACGTAGATGTGTTCCACGTCGACCGTATGTAGGGCGTTACGGTGGGCTTTGCGTTATTCATGCGTTTTCCGTAGGCTCTTATCAATGGAAAAATGAATTTTGCCAACCCCCAAAAAATTACGGCGGCCACACTATTTCCACGTTCGCCTTAGGCCCCCCCTGTGGTCGCCTTGCGGGCACCTTGAGCGCTACCTTGCATCTGCCTTGAAAATTATATGCGCCGCCGCAGGGCACGCCTAAGGTCACCGTGCGACATCAAATCAAAGACCGGTACGGCACCCCCACGTTTTCGGTCTCCACAATTTCTAAATACCCCGTGCGGCTACCCAAAAAATAAAAACATATGTGACTGCTACATTGTGTGACCGCGTGGGAAATACTGCGGCCGCCCTATAATTGCTAGTGGCCGTAGATTTTTTAGACCCTACGGTCGCCGAGCCAAATGTGATTGAAGCATAAGTGCACCGTCCTCCTGATGAGATATTAAACCAGCTGTTCTGTCTGCTCAATTCGCTTGGACTAACAGAACATTGTGTCATCATACCCTGGCCAAACTCCAAATTTCTGCCTAATCTGCAGCGGCACTGTATGAACCATAATCTGCAGAGGCAATGTAAGTCATTATATCAACAGAAGTGATTCTAACCATTAACAAGCTCTTGCAAATAACTGAAGAATGAATGGCTCATGTGAATTCAAAATGGCTTTTCTGATAGCAATTCCAACATGCTGAGATTATTTTATATTTCCTTACGAGATGAAACTCATGCCTTACCAAAACTAGGTGCATTCATTTATGCCAACCCAAGTAAGCCTAAGCACATTATTCATTGTCTCACTCGACTTCTGCCAGGTTTATGTTAGACCCTGCTAGTACATATAGTGGATCCCTGATTGTACGTGGATGTTCATACTTTGGTGTCGTTCTAACCTTGAGTCGACTATAGTAGAGAGAAAGCAATTTGTTACCCTGCATTCACCAGATTGTTGCTGCGAATGTGGTTTATGATTGGCCTTTTAAGTTAAAAGGCGATGTAATCGCATTAACGCTTATTGTTGAGCTACAAGCAGCTACTTTTGAATTGGGAGTAAATAATTGGTGTCTTCTCACTAATACCACTACTACTGCATCATGAACGGTCACAATTATCCCCATCTCCTTCTGAGGTCACCCGGGAACTTTTATTGGCTTAAATCTATCCCGAATCGACTAGCCAGGCCTGACGCCTGTGTAGCACCAGTCTGACAGTTTATAGTCGGCTCGGGAATCAAACTCAGACGAGACAACTTAAAGGTAAGTACGCTCGATACATCTGCACCATCGACTTGGACCGGTGCCTGCTGGCTGTCCGTGAGAAATGTGAAAATGTGGAAAACACAAATTCAGAATGATGAGTGGCCTCACCTTAAAGTTGTCCATGTCTCTTTGTGGAGTGTTCACTCAATAAACTGTGCAACATACCTTCCTGTTCATTTATCCCCTTACCTGCACTTGTGCTCAATATCGTTGCCCTGCTACCCCACTGTCAATTTAACCTTGCTCGTCCATGAGCCTCGTTCTGTGCATTCATTTATGAATTCACCAAAAAAAAAAAACGAGGAATATCACAAACAACGAACTCCTGGATGGACAACCAAGCATAATCAACGACAACTACTGCATGACAAAACTTAGCAAGCTGCAAAGCATCCTTCTTGTGTTTACTTATTGAATAAACTTTTTTGACTACAAAACAAACTTTGCTGAATGATAAAAGTTGGCAAACAAGAGCCATTTCTCTTTCCAATGAACAGTGAACGATGTTGTCCGACATATAGAGGGCGAGGGAGCCGTACCAAAAGTCTTTGTCCATCAATCTGATGTGTCTTGGCAACTTGGGCACACTCCTCCAATTGCAACTGACAAACGACACAGACGTTTAACAATGCTCATAAGCCCCTGACATAAACTCATATATGCATGCATCAGGGCAAATAACATTAGGAAACACCATTACCTTTCTCAGGTAGCAAGCGACGTCATAGTGGGACCATTGGAGTACAGTTTCCAAATCTGGTAAGGTATATTGGGAGGTCATTGTCCAAGACCGGCTCCAGTCCAAGACACGTTGATGACTCATTTAAAATGGCAAAATCTCCTGAGACGGCAGGGAATTTTCGGCTTCCACAATTGGAAGTTCCACATTTCCCCCCCCACAGAGGGTGATTCAATTGGCTGTGGTTAGTGATGCGTGTTCCCTGACACTTGGATGTGCTTCAAAATGTTTTTGCTGTCATTTGTCTCTCTGTGCAAGTGGTTTTGTGATCCATGTGCAGAATTGTCTAGACACTTGTTAATGGTCCACTGTGCAAATTATGGCTCATTTTAAAGGTTTCCAGTGGAGGTGCATCGTGGTCTTTATGTAAGTAATTAAGCAGAGGGATGTATAAGGTAAGTCAGATTAGATTTATGGTTAAAATAAATAATGATGCACGTCTGTAGCAGACAGATAAATTGGAATATCAAATGAACAGCATATGCAACATGGGTGTGATGGTGAAACGGCTTCCTCTTGTTTCGTATTTTTCGTATACATCCTTGTTGTGGGGGCATATGTGTGAATCAACGATGCAGTTTGTGATGTAAGTGTGAAAGTTGGCAGGATGGGACAAAACTACATATTAAACATTATCAAAGGAGGGAGCCAAGCGGAAATAACTTGATTAAGGCCGGAATCTTCAATTTCCAAACTGGTCTGTTCCTGTGTATCGTCTGGCCTGTTCTTGTGTATCTGTCCGGCCTGTTCTTGTGTATCTGTCCGGTCTGTGCTTGTGTATCTGTCCGGTCTGTACTTGTGTATCTGTCCGGTCTGTGCTTGTGTATCTGTCCGGTCTGTGCTTGTGCATCTGTCTGGTCTGTTCTTGTATATCTGTCCGGTCTGTGCTTGTGTATATGTCTGGTCTGTTCTTGTGTATATGTCCGGTCTGTTCTTGTGTGTCTGTCTGGTCTGTTCTTGTGTATCTGTCTGGTCTGTGCTTGTGTATCTGTCTGGTCTGTGCTTGTGCATCTGTCCGGTCTGTGCTTGTGCATCTGTCTGGTCTGTTCTTGTATATCTGTCCGGTCTGTGCTTGTGTATATGTCTGGTCTGTTCTTGTGTATATGTCCGGTCTGTTCTTGTGTGTCTGTCTGGTCTGTTCTTGTGTATCTGTCTGGTCTGTGCTTGTGTATCTGGCTGGTCTGTTCTTGTGTATTTGTCCGGTCTGTGCTTGTGTACCTGTTTGGTCTGTGCTTGTGTATCTGTCTGGTCTGTTCTTGTGTATTTGTCCGGTCTGTTCTTGTGTACCTGCTTGGTCTGTGCTTGTGTATCTGTCCAGTCCGTGCTTGTGTATCTGTCTGGTCTGTTCTTGCGTATCTTTCCGGTCCATGCTTGTGTATCTGTCCAGTCCGTGCTTGTCTTTCTGGCTGGTCCCGTGCTTTGCGTATCTGACTGGGTCAGTGCTTGCATATCTGGCTGGTCATTACTTGCGTATCTGGCTGGTCCGTGCTTGCGTGTCTCATTGGTCCGTGCTTGTGTATCTGGCTAGTCCGTGCTTGCGTATCTGACTGGTCCGTGCTTGCATATCTGGCTGTTATATGCTTGCGTATCTGGCTGGTCCGTGCATGCGTACCTGGCAGTTCTGTGCTTGTGTATGCGGCTGTTCTGTGCTTGCGTATCTGGCTGTTCTGTGCTTGCGTATCTGGCTGGTCCGTGCTTGGGTATCTGGATGGTCAGTGTTTGTGTATCTGTCCCGTTGTTTATTTTTCGCACCTTGTTGTACAACATCACAAAAGATTGAGCATGGTACTTTGGCTCTTGAACCAGATTGAGCATGGTACTGGACAAGAGCATCAAGGCTGGCAAGTAAACGAGCATCTTGTAACTGGACAGCACACCTGTGAACACGCGTATCCATGCCAAAAATACAAACTTTGTGAAGTGGGTCTCAAGTGTCAATCTTGTCACAGAAGAAACATTT
>CM068955.1:113948314-113958535 GCA_035128595.1 Eptatretus atami
TCGTAGTCGGCAGGATTCGAACCTGCGCGGGGAGACCCCAATGGATTTCTAGTCCATCGCCTTAACCACTCGGCCACGACTACAAGATGAGTACAAACCTTTCTTCAATCTTGTTAAAGCTCATTATTTGTATATAAGAATTTTTATTTCAGTAAAAATGCATTTTCTTTTGGAAGAATAATTCCAATTTCTCGTTTAATATACTGAACGTGTGATATCTGCACTCATAAATGTTAGTGTTTCAGTTGTGTGTCAGTGGTGTGTGTGTGTGTGTGTGTGTGTCACCTCCATAACTCCAAAAGGTTAAAACCCATCAGCATGAAACTTTGCATGCACACTAAGAAAACTCCAAGGAAGTGCAAGAGTGAAAATTGGGTGTTTGGGTTAATTAAAACACCCCCTTTTGAAGATAATTAACGGCCTTATTTAATTATATCCTTTATCAGGCACATCCTCCGTCAACCCTCCCGATGGGGTCTTCAGTCGTTTCCTGGGTGACCACGCTGGGGTCTGAAGCCGCCATGTTTTTTGGCCTGCTCAACCATGCCTTGACTTGGAACAGGCCGCAACGATTTTTTAATGATGGAGTTTTTTTTTTCTTCACTTTCCTCACTCATATTATCGAATGCCTGTTCATCATAGCTTCTGTACAAATCGTTATATACATCGCTTTTGTAAGTACTATAGTTTTAAAATTCTTTGCTTGGAGCCATTTCATCCATGTTATATGAGACGATCTTCCACGATCTACTCTCACAGACTGATTAAAGTATATCATCAAAGTATTATTTCGGTTTTGAGGATCGGATATCGTCCGGACTAAATAAGTGTCAAAATCTGTTGGGAAATCTGATAAAGAAATAACGAGTCTTATAACTAAGCTGATATACCTATTTACTTTAAGCAAGCAAGGCGATGTTCCTTCCTTCTCCACATAGTCATAGACACAAGAAAATGTGTAATTTCCAAAACATTAAACTTATCTTTTTCTACTGTTTGGAGAATTATATTGAGTGAACAAAAATTTAGGAATGTGCCAAAATTAACCAGCTTCGTTGAGCTGTATGATTTAATGCATTCACTGCTGGACCTCGCCTTCCATCTATCTTCCGAGGGACTGCTTATCCATAGCGTCTGCCAGATCTGTGTCTATATTTTCGGAGGTTTCGCGAGGTGCTCTGCAATGTATCAAAGCAAATCTGGTGAAAAACAGACGTTTGAAAAAAAAGTTATCACGTTTGCACGGACCCCCTAACCGATGTACCACGTGACGTGTACAGATGAGCAGGCAACATGGCGGCTTATCTGCAATATTTAATTAATGGGCGATTGAACTTGCGACGTCTCCAGGGTTGTTCTGCAAAAAGCAGCAACTCTTTTGTGGATAAAGTCGTTATTTGAACGAATTCATTTACTTTCATTAACTGCTGCACGCAAGGACCGAATTTAAAGTTAAAGGGATCCTACATGGAACGCAGCGACAGCCTGGCAAACTACTCCTTCTCCACCATTCAATTGTGGTGTTTGCACGCCTGCTTAAGCCACTTGCCGAGTGCCCATTGTGTCTTTTGCGGGACCACGCTACGTCATTCTGAGCGAATCGTTCACTCACTGCAGACATTTTTGCCATGCCACATCATTCAGAGTGAGTGGTTCGTGCTCCGTCACCCTGAGCGAGTGGTTCGTGCTCAGTCATTCTGAGCTAGTTGTTATGAAATAAGACCCAATTTCCGAGATGTTTGCCATATTAACGTATTTTCTAAATTACCGAGCCATGTTTTTTTATCCACCCATCACACACAGCTGTTTACAAAGAATAATGTTTGTGAACATATCCCTGTAACATCTATATAAATGGAACGTTGCTTTTTGGTGAAAGCTACTCAAGGTTTCTGGGTTGAATACAGTAAGTACTGTAGTCGGTGATCAAACTGACTCCAACCTGCGGATTCCCGAAAAACTGCCGATATCGGCCAAGCGTGTGTGCGTGTGTGCGTGTGTGCGTGTGTGCGCGTGCGTGCGTGCGTGTGTGTGTCTTTCATAAAGCATTAACATTCATTCCCTCTCCTCTCCCTCCCTCTCCTCTCCCTCTCCTCTCCCTCTCCCTCTCTTTATTCCCTCCTCCTCCCTCTTCTCTCCCTTTCTCCCCTCCCTCCCTCTTCCCTCCCTCTTTCCCCTTCTCTCCCTTTCTCTCCTCCTCCCTTCCTCTCCTCTTCTTCCTCCCTCCCTCTTCTCTCTCCCTTTCTCTCCCTCCCCCTCCTCTTCTCTCCTCCCTCTTCCCTTCTCTCCTCTCCCTCTCCTCTCCCTCTCCCTTTATCTCCCTCCCTCCCTCCCTCTCTCTCCCTTTCTCTCCTCCTCCCTCTTCCCTCCCTCTTCTCTCCCTTTCTCTCCTTCTCTCCCTCCCTTCCCTCCCTCTTCTCTCCCTCTCCTCCCTCTTCTCTTCCTCCCTTCTCTCCTCCCCTCCCCTTCTCTCCCTCCCTTTCCCTCCTCTTCTTTCCTCTCCTCCCTCTCCCTCCCTCTCTCTTCCTCTCCTCCCTCTCTCTCCTCTCCCCCTACTCTCCTCCCTCTCTCTCCTCCCTCTTCTCTGTTTTTCCCTCCACCTCTTCACTTTTCCATTTCTCTTCTCTTTTTTCTCTCCACCTCTTCACTCTCTCCGCTTCCCCCTCCCCCTCTCCGCTTCTCCCCTCCCTCCTCTCCGCTTCCCCTCCCCCCTCTCCGCTTCCCCTCCCCCTTCTCTCCTCTTTCCTCCTGTTTTTCTTCCTCCCCTTTAGCATATCCGTCAGTGAAGCGACTGGTGTGGTGAAGACTGGTGGTGGTGGTGAAGTGAAGCGACTGGTGGTGGTGAAGAAGACTGGTGGTGGTGGTGAGACTGGTGGGTGTGAAGTGAAGCGACTGGTGGTGAAGCGTGGGGTAGTGAAGCTGGTGGTGGTGAAGTGAAGCGACTGGTGGTGGTGAATCTGGTGGTGGTGAAGTGAAGCAACTGGTGGTGGTGAAGCGTGGTGGTGGTGAAGTGAAGCGACTGGTGGTGGTGAAGACTGGTGGTGGTGAAGTGAAGCGACTGGTTGGGTGGTGAAGCGACTGGTTGGTGGTGAAGCGTGTGGTGGTGAAGTGAAGCGGGTGGTGGTGGTGAAGTGTGGTGGTGGTGAAGTGAAGCGACTGGTGGTGGTGAGCGTGGTGGTGGTGAAGTGAAGCGTGGTGGTGGTGAAGTGAAGCGACTGGTGGTGGTGAAGTGTGTGGTGGTGAAGTGAAGCGACTGGTGTGGTGAAGAAGAACTGGTGTGGTGAAGTGTGGTGCTGGTGGAGTGAAGCGACTGGTGGTGGTGAAGCATGGTGGTGGTGAAGTGAAGCGACTGGTGGTGGTGAAGCATGGTGGGGGTTAAGTGAAGCGACTGGTGATGGTGAAGACTGGTTGGTGGTGAAGCGTGGTGGTGGTGAAGACTGGTGGTGGTGAAGTGTAGGACTGGTGGTGGTGAAGTGTAGTGACTGGTGGTGGTGAAGCGTGGTGGGGTGAAGACTGTGGTTGTGTGAAGTGAAGCGACTGTGTGATGAAGTGAAGCGACTGATGGTGGTGAAGCGTGGTGGTGGTGAAGCGTGGTGGAGTGAAGCGACTGGTGGTGTGATGCATGGTGGTGGTGAAGTGAAGCGACTGGTGTGGTGAAGCGTGGTGGGTTAAGTGAAGCGACTGTGGTGGTGAAGCGTGGTGGTGGTGATGTAAGCGACTGGTGGGTGAAGCGAAGCGTGGTGGTGAAGCGTGGTGGTGGTGAAGACTGGTGTGGTGATGAAGTGAAGCGACTGGTGGTGGTGAAGACTGGTGGTGGTGAGCGTGTGGTGGGTGAAGCGTGGTGGAGTGAAGCGACTGGTGGTGGTGAAGACTGGTGGTGGTGAAGTGAAGCGACTGGTGGTGGTAAAAGCATGGTGGTGGTGATGTGAAGCGACTGGTGGTGGTGAAGCGTGGTGGTGGTGAAGACTGTGGTGGTGGTGGTGAAGTAGCGACTGGTGGTGTGAAGACTGGTGGTGTGAAGACTGGTGGTGGTGAGTGAAGGAACTGGGTGGGGTGAGTGTGGGTGGTGGTGGTGAAGTGAAGGCGATTGTGGTGGTGAAGTGAAGCGACTGGTGGTGAAGTGATGCGACTGGTGGTGAATTGAAGCAACTGGTGGTGGTGAGTGTGGTGACTGGTGGAAGTGAAGTGGTGGTGGTGTGAAGTGAAGCGCTGCTGGTAATGAAGACTGGTGTTGGTGAAGTGAAGCGACTGGTGGTGGTGAAGTGAAGCAACTGGTGGGTGGTGAAGTGTGGTGCTGGTGAAGTGAAGGCGACTGGTGGTGGTGAAGTGAAGCGACTGGTGGTGGTGAAGCGTGGTGGTGGTTAATTGAAGCGACTGGTGTGGTGAAGCGTGGTGGTGGTGAAGACTGGGGTGGTGAGTGAGCGACTGGTGGTGGTGAAGTGTAGTGACGTGTGGTGAAGCGTGGTGGTGGTGAAAACTGTTGGTTGTGGTGAAGTGAAGCGACTGGTGTGATGGTGAAACGACTGAGGTGGTAAGCGTGGTGGTGGTGAAGCGCTGGTGGTGGTGATGGCATGGGTGGTGGTGAAGTGAAGCGACTGTGGTGGTAAGTGGCGACTGGTGGTGGTGAAGCGTGGTGGTGGTGAATGTGAAGCGACTGGTGGTGGTGAAGCGAAGCGTGGTGGTGAAGCGTGGTGGTGGTGAAGACTGGTGGTGTGGATGGAGGAGCGACTGGTGGTGGTGAAGCGACTGGTGGTGGGAAGACTGGTGGTGGTGAAGTGAAGCGACTGGTGTGGTAAGCTGGTGGTGGTAATGTGAAGCGACTGGTGGTGTGAAGCGAAGCATGTGGTAGTGAAGCGACTGGTGGTGTGAAAGCGTGGTGGTGTGAAGTGAAGCGACTGGTGGTGTGAAGCGTGGTGGTGGTGAAGTGAAGCGACTGGTGGTGGTGAAGCGTGGTGTGGTGTGTGAAGACTGGTGGTGGTGGTGAAGTGAAGCGACTGGTGGTGGTGAAGACTGGTGGTGGTGAAGTGAAGCGACTGGTGGTGGTGAAGCGTGGTGTGGTGAAGTGAAGTGACTGGTGGTGGTGAAGCGTGGGGTGAAGACGTGGTGTGGTGAAGCGAAGCGACTGGTGTGGTGAAGCGACTGGTGGTGGTGAGTGAAGCTACTGTCGGTGGTGGTGAAGTGAAGCGTGGTGGTGGTGAAGCGGGGTGAAGTGAAGCGACTGGGTGGTGGTGGTGAAGCGACTGGTGTGGTGAAGCGTGGTGGTGGTGAAGTGAAGCGACTGGTGGTGGTGAAGCATGGTGGTGGTGAAGTGAAGCGACTGGTGGTGGTGAAGTGTAGCGACTGGTGGGGTGAAGCGTGGTGGTGGTGAAGCGTGGTGGTGGTGAAGTGAAGCGACTGATGGTGGTGAAGCGTGTGGTGGTGAAGTGAATGACTGGTGTGGAAGCGTGGTGGTGTGAAGTGAAGCGACTGGTGGTGGTGAAGCGTGTGGTGGTGATGTGAAGCGACTGGTGGTGGAAGCGTGTGTGGTGAAGTGAAGCGACTGGTGGTGGTGAAGTGAAGGAACTGGTGGTGTGAAGTGTGGTGGTGGTGAAGTGAAGCGACTTGTGGTGAAGTGATGCGACTGGTGGTGAATTGAAGCGACTGGTGGTGGTGAAGTGTGTGACTGGTGGTGGTGGTGAAGTGAAGCACTGGTGGTGGTGAAGTGAAGCGACTGGTGGTGGTGAAGACTGGTGGTGGTATTTTCTCGTTTATAATCATTGTGACCAATAATAAGATTACGAAATAGTTTTATATATTTTAGGAATGTAACGTTTTAAGGCAGAGAACAAGTTAGGAGTTAACCCTATAAACCACAACAACCAATATTACAGTTTAGATCATGATGCCGGAGATTTAAAGTTTACTGTACGTTTACTGTACGTTTACTGTCAGAGAGAGTCCGATCACGCCTCTTGCGGCGGATTCGAGAGATGCTGATTGGTTGGTTTCACTTACCGGAAATTGAAATCCCGTTGAACCAAAGGCATCGTCGACTCTGTAAAACGGTATTAAAATTCGCTGAAGCAACGGGACAAGCGATATCAAGTCCGTCGGAACCTCATCGATGGGCCTCCTTTTTCTGCGACGTGTTTCGGCTCGTGGCCTATCTAGAGCCTGGCGACTGAAAACGCCATTCAAATTCTTTACGAAAAAGAAGAAGAGTTTTGAAGGTGACACGTGAGACTAAAAATGGGGCCCACGGCAGCTGCTGTGGTTCGGCTGTCCGGGATGAGACGATCCTTGACAGGCCTGGCCACATCTCCCTGGAGCAGCCTTTTTGACAAGGTGCGTCTCGGTGTTTTAATCATTTACAGTCGTTTACTTGAGATAACCAATCAAAGGCCTAATTACTGAGTAATTCGATGTCATGTCGAACCCTTTCCGTGAGGCGTGCTGCACAACGAACCCATCAACAAGGTGGTTCCGGTTCCACCACCGCTGTTTGACCACTTGCCTCCTCCATTGAACTGTCCGGTCCGACGTTGGAATCCCGATTGAGTTGAATTTGACTGAAAACTTCCCTCGTGATGAAGTTCCTGCCAGCAGGAGCCGCCACACCCTGAAGCTGAATCTGAGGACGTGAAGCCGGCTGTCCTGTGAGCGTGTACTTTGAGCGGTTGACGATTTTATATACTACACGTCTCACTGTATAATTACAGGCTCGGTCATTGTGTGCTGCTCCCTGTCAGATCGGTCGTAACACTCGCTACGTGCTTTGGGGAAGGCGAGGATGTAGGTGAGGTTTGTCTGCTAGGGTAGTGCGGAGGTAGCGCACTTGTCTTTCAGCTGTCTCTTGTGGGTTCGACCTGGTTGTGAACTGTCCGATTGGTGCTTCGATTGCAGGGTGTTGCATCACGAAGGACGGACGTTAATCCGGCTGTCTCGTCTGCAAGCACTAGCGTCTGCTAGACATAACTTGATCGATACTCCTCATTTGCTCAGCAGGCAACTCTTTGGGGGCTGAAACACCGATACGACTGCCGACACCCTGAACAAATTGCAAATGTCTGCCAAAGTCACCTTCATTCAAACGTCAAACCTGTCCAGCCAGTTCGTGAATGACTTTGGCCAACAAGCTATACCCATAAAGTGGAAATAATTGTGGTTGTTCAAGTAGTATATTGAGTTGGGATATAATACAGGCACGATGGAGGGACCGCTCCTGCGAATCGTGGACACAAGGATGGGTTTGTTGAAAACGTCGATATTTCCACGGGTTGAGGTTGGAGGAGGAGAAGAACCACACGTGCACAGAGGTGGTTCCACGGACGTGCCGAGTTCCTTGAACTTGAGTTCCTCGACTCGTGTCTGACATCCTTGACTCCAATCCTCCAACACATGCGGCTCCTGTTTTGAAGCAGCCTTCAGTTGGGCAATGAAGAAGAGTAATGTGGTTGTGGTTTGTTTACATGTTAAATGGTGAATGAGATTTATTTTTACCTCCTTCAGCCGACCCAGCTGGTGTTGAGAGAACACAGTTTCCTGCCTTGCTGCAGCCCAAGCTCTGCTTGGTTCTCCTCAGAGCAGTATGTCTCAAACCACCACCCTCCTCTGTGCATCAATGCACCATCAAGCCGCTGTGTACACACTACCACCACCGCTGCCACCACCGCCATCACCACCACCAAGGTACATGAGCTTGCGTATTGGATACTCAATACGTTTTGCAGAGTTTGTAACACGATGGGTACATTTTTGAATGTTGATATTTGGGTTGTGCGCTGAAACGTTTTCGATGTAACGAATGGTAGTGCTGTGGGCTGACGTAGCGGTATACAGACTCGACTCTGAGCGTCGATCCTGGATTTCAATCTCAGCCAAGATACAAACTGTCACCCTGGTGTCTCACAGACAGGGCGAGTCATCGATGTCTGTGCCATTCCTTGGATGGATGTTAAACTGTGCGTCTCGTCTGCCAGCATTGGCTAGACTTTAAATATCCCACAGTGCCCTTCGGGAAGAGTAGGCGAGCTATTGCAGGCACCCTGGACAAATTCCAAATTCCTGCCCTAACGTATAGGGGCGTTGCATCTAGCACAGCCATGTCCCCAGACAATGATGCCACTCACAGCCTTGTGCTGCATACAAAAGAAGAAGAAGAAGGCAGTGATGTGTTTTGGGAAACATGAATAAAATGGAGTGAGAGGTATTCTTGTCTGAGATTATCCAATTTGGGCCATATAATATGTATACATGGTGAAGGTGGGTGAAACGAATACTACTACTAATCCACATGCCCATCTCAGGGGTGCAGTGACCCATTTGTACTTCATTCCCTTGGGACAGGGGGAATGTAAGGTTAGGGCAGGAATTTTAGAATTTTTTTTTTTGTTCATGGTGCCAGCAATTGCTCGCATCTTTGTGAAGGACACCGTGGGATCTTTATCATCCACAAACTAATGTCGGCAGACGGGACGCCCAGTTTAATGGCCATTCTTGGGACGGCGAGCACACATTGATGAATAGCCCTGCCTGTGAAATGCGAGGATGACAGTTTATAGTTGAGCCGGGATTCAAACCCAGGTTAGACAGCTTAGAGGCCAGTGTGCGTACCTACAGGCCATCCTGCTAGCCCAGTGAAATTAGGATTGGAGGAAAAATTGGAGGAAAAGATGCAAAAGAGTGAGGATGAGGATTAAAAATAGGACTGCACGTCCTGAATCTCACTTGTATCAGGAGCAAGTCACTCAGACCCCCGGCAGACCGACTTGGACCCTGATTCTTTTTTATATTTTTTTTAATTATTTTTATTTTTTTAATGCCGTGAACAAACTCTGATACAGATGGAGGTTGTGGTCAAATTTTATCGAAATTGTGTGTTGTCGTTTCAGAGAAGAGAGCAAATACCTATTTTGGGGGTGTCAAAAGAAAAAACCCCACTGTAGATCCCCTTAATGAGTGCTGATTTTGATGCGGTCAAGACACCTTCGTTGGGCATCAGATTTGAAGGTTTTGGCCAAGTTTCATCAAAATTATTTGTTTGGTTCAAGCGATAATGACTGAAGTGTTTACAGACTCACTAGCTGATTGACTCACTCACCTACGGGCACTGCTCGATCACATAAACTCACCAGACTAAAGTCCAGGTGAACTAAAGATGAAGGTTAAGGGGTATGGGGAGAGGATGGAAAGGAGTTTGATCGGAGTTGCGAGTCGGGGGCTTGTATTGAGCATGTGGAAGAGTGTGAAATTCAGCCGTTGCTTACATAACAAATTGATGGTCTCTTACTCTGGCATGCATGCTGCAGAAAGAACAATGCATGAAACTGAATTGCACTGCTCAAAGGGTTCTGTTTCACAGTTGATGCATTAACTATTCTAGATTGGTTAGAGACAATTAAACCCAGAGTATTATTTCATCCAACCCCAAAAATGGATCCTGTCCCTCTGTCGTAATGGCTTTGTGTCCAAAAGAGCTCTCTGGTTGCCAAACAACAACAAAAACTCCTTTGTGCTTAAAATCTTTTCTTCAGACTTATTGAAGTTGTTTCTACACCCAGTCCTTAACTCGTCCGTATTAAATTCTGAAAAATTTGGTCCCTAGTAAACTTTTGTGTTCACTTGAAAATATTTCATACGGGCCTGGTTTCAGGAAGCTAACTTGCTGACGCCGTGAGGTTGTCAATCACATTGTTGCCATCGCCACCGGAATCCAGGTAAACAGCAACCTCGCGTCGGGAGTTAGTTCCACTAGACGAAATGATTGGCCCGGGTTCACACAGATTTAATCCGTACCTCTAATCCATGGTGCCGGGTGGATTAATTGGCCTGAAACTTTACGTACTAACTTCCTTTCACCCACGGCGTCACTCTCAAAACTTCGGATTTGGTCCAAAGTAACTTTTCAGTGTGAATCCACCTTAATATTTAGTGCACATCCATGTTGGTGTGATCACTCGCCTTTCTTGCTGCATGCATGTATTGTATTATTAAAATTTATTTTTCGTAATCAACCTTCTCTAGCATTTGGCTTTCCTGGAAGAACATCCAAACTTACAAAGAGATTGGACAGGTTGGCTCGCTGTAATGTTCCACATTCATACAGGCTTCGGTTCCTCCTTGCAGCTTCCTGGTTTCAAGAGGATGGAAACGAACAAATTGGGTGTCTTCGCACAAATTATTGAAGCTTTTGGGGTCATCGGCCCAATGAGGCACAGCAAATGGGTAAGTCCTTTGTTTTCA
>CM068955.1:113976178-113989902 GCA_035128595.1 Eptatretus atami
CCAAATTTGATGCTTGTATCATCATTTGCACAATTCCTCTCAAAAATTGCTGTTATCTGCCCCACTAGAAGTTGTGGCGACATCTCAAGGATGATCAAAGTAAATCGGATGCATCTGAGCTCAATTTGGTGTGTCATAGCAAAGGGGTTGAATACTTGACGGAAGACTTTTCAGCTTTTCATTAATTTGTTAAAATTTTTAAAAACATGTTTTCACTTTGTCATTATGGGGTATTTTGTGTCGATCAGTCACAAAAATTTTAAATTAATCTGTTTTAAATTCAGGCTGTAACAACAAAATGTGAAAAACCTTGAGGGGTGTGAATACTGTTATGCTTTTAAAAACTTACCCCAGGGGGAGCGCATACATGGACATGTAGGTGACCCGAGGATTAGTTATTTCATTGGTCTTTGTATCGATAGTCTTTGTACCCTTGTTGAAGGGTGGTTCTGGGTAATGTGTTGGCTAGGCTGTATTTTTCCAGTGTAATGTCCTCACTCCCCCTCTGTTACTTTCAATCTTTCTCCCTTCACACCATCATTCCATTCAATCCCTCTGTTATTTTCAACAATCCCTCCTTTTCCCCATCGGTTCCCCCTGCCCCCCCCCAAATCTTTCTCAATTCACCAATTACTCCCCTTCACAACATCTTTTCGACAATCCTCCTTCACTCCATCAGTCTTGCTTTCAATCTCTCGGTCGGCGGAATTCCTCTCCGTTTTTGCTCTATTGTTACATGCTGTTCATGGCGCAACGCATCGCTTGGTGTTCGTGGCCTGTGAAGTGCTGCGCTTCTCGCAAGTGTGGTACAGTGCGAGTGGACGTTTTGCGTGTGCAGGGAGGGGCTGAGAGCTTCCATCGCGGCCTTAGGTGCATGAATGGAGGGGCAAGGGTGTTCCGAGCGTTCCCTCAGAGAGGTGACATCTTCCACAAGCGACGTCGTAGACCCGTCCCCATCAGCTGCAGGACGTGTGTGTGTGTGTGTGTGTGTGTGTGTGTGTGTGTTTTGGACAGAGATGGGATATGAAGAAGAATAAAAGGCAGAAGCAGGGGACAGGCTAACATGAGCCGTGTTATAAGGCTCAGAGCAACGCTGAGACGCAGAAGGCTCGAGGGAGAAAAACAATGGAGCACATGAGAAGGAAAAGAGCTCACGAGAGGAAGGGAAGAAGCTCATGAGAGGAAGGAAAAGAAAGACAGACAAGGCTTGTGAGGGGAGGAAAAAAAGCATGTGAGGGTGAAGAAAGGAAGGTTTCACAAGCAGTTGTTGTCGAGCTTCTGTGGAAAAAGAATACTCATTCCACGGGTGTCGTCCTGTGATCTCAATTCTGTCAGCCATGAAGGACGAGGATGGTGTGAATGGCAGCACCTCATCGACGGGGGCCTGAGAAGGAAGAAGCTGAGGAAGAGGAGGGCAAAGTAGCATGTCTGGGATGCTGGAGAGGGCTCGCCTGCTAGGTCTGGGCAACTCGGGGACGTGGCTGTGTGTCCCATTGTGCCACATCGCCACTGCCCATCTTCCCCATCCATTTTCCTCTGCATTCTCTTAGATATATTTGGGCTGTGTGAGATTAGGGAGAAAAGAAAAGACTGCTTTTCTTTTCTCCATACTTTACTTTCATTCTATTTTCAAGTTATTTTTGTTTTATTCTTTTCCTGTGAGTGAATGATAGCCAAGTCTTTTGTGTAAGTAAACTTGAATAAGAAGAATACGTGTCAGAGTTAAATCTGCTCTCATGTGCCTTTTGCTTTCTTGCTTGTAGATACTTGCTTTTAAATCATTGCTTGCTTGTGTGTTTGGAATAAATAATTGTTTGTTTTTATTTCCAATCTGTCTCGGTTGTCTTTGCCTTTATTGGTCCGACACAGTGCAGAGGTCTTGACAGACGGGAAGCTCTACCCCAATAATTTGCTCGTTAGCCAGCGCACACTCGCTGTAACGCTCAGCAGTTATCAGAGTGTGCGCTGAGGGCATGTGACCCTAATTGACCAGCCGTCCACAAGTAAGGTATCATGAAGTAGTGTCACCCTGCCCGGATTGGCCGTGCCAATTTATTGGCGTTCGTGGTTGCCTAGCAACCTGCCTGTGTGTGGAGTTATCTGTGCCCGGTGACCTCAGGACCGGTCGTTTGAGTGGGATTCGTAACAATACTTTCTGAATTCTCTCTGTCTGTGTCTGTCTCTCTCTCTCCTAAAACCTAATATAATTTACAGGATTGCTGTAAATGATGTTCATTTCACAACATCCTCTCTTCGACTTTATTTAAATTGCAAATCTCAAAACATAGTTCCCTTACCTAAAGTAAGAACCTTAACCTGTAAGCAATTTAATGGTTTCCTGACCGTATGGATCATCAGCTGGGCACCGTTCTTCCTCGAGGTTTTGATCCTTTCAGCCCAGAACCTCTCCAAACAGTGGATCCACGACCTCGGTCACGGATCCACATCAGTAGATTACCTACATCAGTTGATCTACAACCTCAGTTGCATCCAGGCAGTCAACCCATCAATGCAACATCACTAATCAGAATCTACTCGCTGGAGGATTTATGGGTTATCACAGAGTTACAACTTCCATTACACATTCTTTTTATGATAATACATTAAATCGTGCACAGAGAACCTTCAATGTAACGCATCCACCATCCAGCATGACCACCCCACTGACCTCTGGATCAAACTGTTATTCAAATATTCAAGCGGTTATTTATAAACGGTTTTTTTTTTTACATGCTTCCTTGTCTCCTAGCAACCACTAAAATAGGTTTAAAATACATATGTGTATATATATATATATTTTTTTGAAGAATGTATTTA
The DNA here is from genome assembly GCA_035128595.1 of Eptatretus atami. Lineage (NCBI taxonomy): Eukaryota > Metazoa > Chordata > Myxini > Myxiniformes > Myxinidae > Eptatretus > Eptatretus atami. The sequence continues at coordinate 113,978,996 of CM068955.1, forward strand.
TATAGATGTCATTAATATTTTTACAGATGCACATAATGACCTTGTGAATGTATTTAAATTATTATTTTAAAACATTTGTGAGACATGTAACCTTGTGGAACCCTACTGTATTTATCTATTCATTTTGGGGTGAGGGGCTGTTGGAGAACACGAAAAATAGTTCCATATTCTGGTGGATTAAATAAATAAATAAGTGAAACTTTTTTTTCCTGATTCAATGCATCATATTTTCCTTTCTTTGCAGAATGCCAACTGCCAGACACACTCAGCACATGGTTCCTGGTCACACAGCTTCATGTGTGGTAAATTCACCTGTTTTGATAGTTGTAGTTATTTATTTACTTATTTATTATTTTGTCTTTATTTGTTCATTGCTGTCAAACTCTGTCACCAAGCCAGTACTGTAATCCGTTATTTGGCGTTCACTTGTGTTCCCCTTTCATTGAACTAACTTTAACTTTAGCCAACCAATGCGAGGTACTATGTGGTTCTGTAATGGGACTTGGTCGGGAACAGATACGTCACAACATAAATTTGTTATACACACTGTGCTGGCATTTTCTCCAAACTTGGAGTGATCCAGAATTTTGATGATTGTTTATAAATCGTATTTAAAAGCAATTGTATATCCATGAAATTCTCGTTTGTTTTTGTTTCAACAAATGGTGTTTTGGTGTTCATCATCAGTCAGTCCATTGCTATATGAAAGCCTCAGCATGGTCACACCAAATGTTCCAGTGCCTGGTCTTATTCCAATTTGCTATTCCCCAGTATTTTTTGTTAATCTCTCCACCTTTTGGGTTGCCTTCCTAAACCCCTTCTAGCCTCCCACTAGTCACCATCCCAGCACTGCTGTTGTCTATCCATCTGTTGTCTCTGTGGTGTCCAACTTGTGAGTCTCAAACTACTTGGCTGATTTTGTTTTTAGCTCACCTAGACCGTAGTTCCGGGGAGCTTATGGGATGGTGCGCCGTCTGTCCGTCTGTCCGTCTGTCCGTCTGTCCGTCCACAAATACTTGAAACTTCTTCTCTGAAACTACACGGACGATTTTGATGAAATTTTACCACAACCTGCATCGCCCTGTATGTACGAAAGTTTTTTTTCATGGAATTAAAACCAAATCGGACCCTAAGGGGCTCGACGCGGTTTGCCCCCCAAAATAGGTACTTGCTTTCTTCTCAGAAACTACACATGTAATTCTGACGAAACTTGTCCATAACCTTCATCACCAGTGATGTACCAAAGTTGTTCACGATATTAAATAAAAACATTAGGGTTTAAGGGGATGTACGTAAGGAGGGGTTACCCCCCAAAATTATTGGATTCGCTAGATATCCCTTATTGTCGGGTTTTCCGTGTGTGTGTGTGTCTGCAACGCGAGGCTCCACAGCACAAACCAGTGAACCGATTTCGATGAATACTTGCCAACGTGCAGTATTTGTTGGAATGTGCGCCTTTGAATTTCGTTGCCGAGCAACCACCTGTTGCTGTGCAGCGGCCGAAAAACCGCGTCCAGTATTTTCAATACTTGTCCTTCAGTTTTGATGTAGAGAAGCGAGACTTCGGAATTAAACACTTCGAGATATTTAGAAAATTTTACTCGAGCCGATTTTTGATTGAGGTTTTATTTTTCAAATGGAGTCCTTCAAAAATCGGGTGTCTATCCACGTCATTTTTTATGAGGGGCTTAGGAAAGTGGGCGGAGCTTAGGGAAAGTGGACGTGGTTGATGAAAAGTGGGAGTGGCGTAGGGAAGTGGGCGTGTTTATGGAAAGTGGCGTGGCTTATGAAAATATTGTGTGGCTCAGGAGGTGTGGTCAAACAAGAGCATTGAAAGAAGTTTATCGGGTTTTTGTGTGTGTGTGTGTGTGTGTCTGCAACGTGAGGCTCCACAGCACAAACCAGCAAACCGATAATTTATTTATTTACCGAAGCGATTCCCCCACACACCAACCTCCAATTATTTATTTTATTTACCGAAAACGATTCCCCACCCACAACCACCTCCATTATTTATTATTTACCGAAAACGATTCCCCACCCACACACCACCTTCCAATTATTATTTATTTACCGAAAACGATTCCACAATCACACACCACCTTTAATTATTTTTACCGAAAACTATTCCACACCCACACACCACCTCCAATTATTTATTTATTTACCATTTCGGATTCTCCTCCGACACACCACCTCCAATTATTATTTATTTACCGTAAACGATTCTCCACCCACACACCACCTCCAATTATTTATTTATTTACCGTAAACGATTCTCCACCCACACACCGCCTCCAATTATTTATTATTTACCGAAAACGATTCCACGACCACACACTGCCTCAATTATTTATTTATTTACCGAAAACGATTCCACGACCCACACACTGCTCCAATTATTTATTTATTTACCGAAAACGATTCCATGACCACACACTGCCTCCAATTATTTATTTATTTACCGTAAACGATTCCACGACCCACACACACACCTTATTATTGATTTATTTACCGTAAACGATTCCACGACCCACACACCACCTTATTTATTGATTTATTTATTTACCGTAAACTATTCCACGACCCACACACACCTTTAATTATTTATTTATTTACCGAAACGATTCCACGACCCACACACTACCTCCAATTTATTTATTTACCGTAAACGATTCCACGATCACACACCAACTTTAATTAATTATTTATTTACCGTAAACGATTCCACGACCACACACCACCTTATTATTGATTATTTATTTACCGTAAACTATTCAACGACCCACACACACCTTAATTATTTATTTATTTACCGAAAACGATTCCACGACCCACACACTACCTCCAATTATTTATTTATTTACCGTAAACGATTCACGATCCACACACCACCTTTAATTAATTATTTATTTACCGTAAAACAATTCCCCGACCCACACTCCACCTCCAATTATTTATTTATTTTCCGTAAACGATTCCACGATCCACACACAACCTTCAATATTTATTTATTTACCGAAAAACGATTCCACGACCCACACACCTCCAATTATTTATTATTAAAGTGGGAGTGGTGTAGGAAAATGGGCGTGGCTTAGGGAAAGTGGGCGTGCCTTATGAAAAATATTGTGTGGCTCAGGAGTGTGGTCAAACGAGCATTGGAGAAGTTTATCGGGTTTCCGTGTGTGTGTGTGTGTGGTGTGTGTGTGTGTGTGTGCGCGTGCGCGCGCAACGCGAGGCTCCACAGCACAAACTAGCAAACCGATTATTTTCAAATGGTAGTCCTTCAAAAATAGGGTGTCTATTTACCGTCATTTTTTATGAGGAGTGCCAGATGGCAAAATACGCAATAGGAAAATCTTGCCAGGCAGAGGAACAATTGTATGAACCAATACGTCTGGCAATGGATCTTCGTCGTGGATCAGTCAGAATGAAAAGCATCGTATCCAGCGCTTCGATCCTAGCGAATCCCTCGTCGCCTACCTGCTTGTGTATTTGCTTTCTTCTCCGAAACTACACACATTTCTGATGAAACTTGACCACAACTTTCATTTCCCATAATGAATCCAAAAGTTTGTTCACGCAATTTTAAAAATCAGGGTTTAACGTTGTTTACGGGGGAGTTGCCACCCCCTCCGAAATAAGTGTTTGCTATAACATTCGTTCATTGGTACATTTTGCAGATTCTGTCCCACATTGACTTCCTCCTCAGTGTCATTATTCTACCAGGTGAGCGCCCAGGGGTATTTCCCATATTTTTATGCCTCCCCTGACAGTCACCAGAGGCGTTATGTTTTTGGGACGTCCAGATGTATGTCCGTCCGTGCTGATCTTCTCTGTTCTCTCTGCAACCGCTTATCCATTGAACGAAAGTCTGTCACCATATGTGCGACGACTCTTGCAGAATGTTCTTAATGATAATTTGACTCGTGAGTCATGTGGTGTGGCAGCCATGTTGGGGGGGAGGTAAAGCTTTGGACCTCTACCTCTAAAACCACTCCATGGAAAAAAAATTGAAACTTGGTTTTTTAATGTCCTTTTAAAAAAAAAAAAAATTATTGATGTCAAAGGTGCTTCATTTTGATGTCAATTTGCATACGTGAAATGCTTTATCCAATCAATATGAAAATGGTGAGGGTAATCTAGGGCTAAATGTCAGGTCAGGTAGGGAGCATACCGGAGCAGCGCTCACTGCATCCACTTTCCGCCGGTACTCCAGGGGCTCCGTCTGACCATCCCCAGGCATTGCCTGGCCTATCCTATCTCCTTGAGATGCCGATCAACCTGCTGCAACCATGAGGCCACGGGTCGCCCATTGGCCTCCTCCACTCACAAGGCTCCCTTGCTGAGAGAATCTGGTGAGCAGGATCAGCATCAGGAAAACCGTACAGCCGTTTTTTGTCCGTACAGCCACAGCTGATGCTCACGGACTATACAGGAAACAAATCTCATCTGAGTCAGCAACCGCTCGTTGGACACAAAGTCCGACCAGCAATAGCCAAGGATTCTTCTAAGAGACCTGGTTAAGAGACCTGAAGAAGGAGTGAAGTCTATGTCTCAGATCCCTGGTCAGAGTCCAAGTCTCACATCCGTCGAGTAAGACTAGAAATTTTTGAGGGTCATCTGGGGATAAAATGGTCCATAGAAAAAACTTTATGACATCAATCAGTCACGTTCAGAAGCCATATAATTGTTAAAAAAAAGAAAAAAAAAACCCTTCAAAAATCTCTGAAGTGGCTGAACAGATTGAGGCGAAACTTTATACGTATGACCGCCTGTCCATGAGGAACAAAAGGTTCACACAAATGATGTCATTGGTCACATGGTTTGGCAGCCATATTTGAATTACCCTCAAACCTATAAAAAATCGTCTCCAGAATGGCTGGACAAATCCTAGGGGAAACTTCACACCAGTGTTCCCCAAGCCATGGGTGTTCAAGTGGCATATAGCAAGTGTTCCTCATGGGGAATGAGTGTGGTATTTTATGACGTCATATGTGCCTTCGTTATGACATCATAATTGCATATGTAGAACGCTACATCCGATCAGTTAAAAAATCTAGGGTCATCTCGGGATAAAATGGTCCACAATATATTTTTTTGATGACGTCATCAGTTACATGATTCGGCTGCCCTATTGTTTTTTTTTGTTGTTTCTTTGTTTTCTTTTTAGCCTTCAAAAATCATCTTCTCTGAAATGGCTGAAAAGATCGAGGCGAAACTTTAAACATATGACCGCCTATCCATGAGGAACAACAGGGTCACACATATGATGTCATTGGTCACATGGTTTTGCAGCCATATTAGATTTACCCAAAAAACCTATAGAAATACACCAAAGAAGTCCTGGAGAGGGTTTGCAATCTCTGATTGCTCTTTTTCTTGTTTCTGGTTTCATTGTTTTATTTCCCTGCCTATGAGTTTTATTTGTTAATCCCAGCTTCATTAGGTTAATACAATACTTATAAATGGACAGAGATAATAGGTGTGAACAAGTGTGAACAAAGAAGCCGTGTGTAGGGGGCCGTACACAAAATGCGTGGCTTGCTTATTTTTGACACCATCCCACCTCACCCTGCCCCCCCCTCCAATCCCCTTGACGCTCTGTGACACTCTGGGAAACAATAAGATGTCAGATACTTTGTGTACGACCCCTAGACTAAGAAGGGTAGGAATTTTGAGAGTATGGGATATGGTATGTCTGTATCTCTTTGCAGGATGTGTTTGGTACGAATGAAGCAAGAAGGGCGTGAGGGGAACTACATGTGCAAGTACATTGTGTACGCAATGTGGGAAGACCTGCAGCAGCGCAGTGCAATGATGAAGGTATGCCGGTACCATGTATGGTAACAAGCGGATACACGAATGAGATCCGTAATCGTTAACATGATTAGGGACTTCATTTGCTTTCTTTGGAATTGTATGCAGTACCTGGGAGGTGCCAGCAGAGGTCGGTGTTGTTTTTGTATCCTCGTCTGCATCATTTATTTCAAAAATTGAATACAAAAACAACAGGATTATTCTGCATGATCACTTTGACTTTTTTTATTTGCCATTAAAAAAAAAATAAACATTGCTTGAAAAAGCAATAAATAGAACTTTCACTCGCTCTTCAGTTGAATATGCTCAACGTGGTGATTTCACACATTTATACGAAAAACAAGTTTTGCAAACTGGAATTGTTTTTCATTAGTTAGAGCATTAGTTTCATTAGTAAAAAAGAATATTTGGTCTCTTCTCCTAAACTACATCAATTTTGATAAAACTTGACCACAACCTTCATCACCCATAATGTACCAAAGAGTATCAAATACATCAAAATCTGCACTCACGAAGGGGATCTTCCGGGGGGTGGGGGTTGACCTCCCAAAATAGGTATTTGCTGTCTCCTCCAAAACTACACACATGATTTTGATGAAACTTGACCACAACATTCATCACCCGTGATGTGCCAAAGCTGTATCGACCACATCAAAATCTGTGCTCATTAAGGGGATGTGCGGGGGGGGGGTTAGATCCCCCCCCCCCCAACAAAAAAATTAGGTATTTGCTCTCTTCTCCGAACTAAACACACAATTTCAATGAAACTTGACCACAACCTTCATCACCCTTGATGTACCAAAGTTTGTTCACAGCATTTAAAAAATTCAGGTTCTTAGGGGAGTCTGCAGGGGGTTTGAGTGACTGTTGCTCCAGATCCAGGTGACTTCAGGACAGGCGATCATATTTTTCTGTGCGTGCGTACGTACTTACAATTTGTCTAACAATAAAAACGACCCTTCTATGGGCTTGGACACCCACTTGCATGCACATTCCTATATGAACAAGGCAAAGATTGTTGAAAGCTCAAATGTACTCTGAAACAGTAGGAGAGCAGAGCAGCACCAGCAGACTCCTACGAGACAGAGATCGCGGTACAGCGACGAATCCCTGACAGAAGCATGTCCAAGGCAAAAGAGGGTGAGAATGTCGCTTCTCTGGCGTTTAAATACCCCTCCCCTTACTCTCCCCACCTCCGAACTCCTACAGCCCCTCACATGAGGGTGCTCAGACACTTGGGTGGTCCCTTCCTGCCGCTAGCGGCTAGCCGAATCGGGGCACAACCCACAGCTCCAACCGATTACAGGTCCAGCCAATCGCACGTCATGCTGTTGCAGCAGTTGGATGGTCCTTCCTGGTACTCCTCCCCGGGTGAAGACATTGACAGTTCCGGTGGTGATGTCATGTCCCTGGGCCCACACCGATGCCAGGGGAAGGGTGGAGGGGTAAGACGGGAGTGAACTCTGTGCTGCATGCTGGACACCCATTTATTAATTGCTCTCTCGGGGGTTCTTCATCTTCCCTTCAATACATCATAGTATTTTCTTAAGGTTGAGGAAATCCTTTAGAGCTGTTGCAGTGTTGCTATCTAGGCACCCAGTCGGATTAGAGATGGCAAGAGGTGTCCAAAAGCAATATGGCAGCGAAGCGATCTACAAACTGTCTTCAGGAAGAGACAGAAGCACTAGTGGAGGCTTTTCTCAAGCATGAGAGAGACAATACATTGTATAGTTGGCTGATGTGTTGCTGAAGTACTTTTATGTTTAGTTACACCACTATAACTATAAATAGTGCATAATTGTTTATAATCCTCCAATTTGAGTAAGACCAGCTGGGCCAACAGGGTAAATCGGGACTCCCCTGAGTCGAACGAGGCCCCACGCCTCTCTCTACGATGCGGGATTGGCAAGTTAGGGACGCAGTAACACGCCACATTCAATATATTTATTGCATATGCAGTTGACCTTTTTTCCTCGGGTCACCATTACTATCAATTGAATTGGTATCTAAATAATCTGAACATGAAGTAATAAATGTATCGATGTAGTATAATCGTAGATGTCAAGTGGGTTGAGGCGATGTCTTGCACGGCGGTAATTGTTCTCTTCGTGACCAATTTCCATGAAGAGCACCATCTGGAAACTCAAAGGTTGGTGTTTACGGACAGTGGGATGCTTCCGTGAGTTTAAGGAACATTCGGATATGCAGCGATCCTCAAATTAAGAATGTCCTAAAGGGGAAATTTGAGGGAATATTTAAGTGAATCCTCAAATCTTTCCTCAAGAATGCTTTATGCATCCTTGCCTTTCATTTTATTAACTAGCCTGTACACCACAAAAGGCACAATCTTTGGAACGGCATCCATTTTTTGTTGTTTTTAGATCCTTTCCTCCAATATTTGAATGAACCTTTTTCTTGTTCACATCCTCTTTTATGGTGATCGAGTTTTATTAATTCAATTTACTATTGGTCACTTTTTTTTGTCTTTTTTTTGGTCACTCCGATAGTGGGAGTTCCCTTCTCGGCCCACCTATGGTGTAAAAATTTTGAAGTTTTGCTGACATCAACGATATGCATTGCTCCATTAGAGTAAGGATATGCATTTACACAAGGGCGAAGGTTTATAAAGAAACTTACATGCAGACAGACATTGGCCGACACCAGATTTGATTTGAGGCAAATAGCCGGTCGCCTTGGGGGAAGTGACTTAACTTGCCAATTTGCTCTCAGTGCCAGCGACGTCATTTTGTTGTGATGTCACTTTTATATTCCCAGTCTGCGGGGCATTTTAAGGAAAAATCCCCCCCCCCCCAATCCCAATGGGGTACCAACAGACAGCGTCTATGTGTCTATATGGAGCATCAAGCAAGGAAGTAGCACATACCATTTTTAGTCTTTGGTATCACTTGGCCAGGGTCGGAATTGAACCGTTGACCTCTGAGACAGAGTGGATGCACGAACCACAATGCCACTCATTTTGGTTAGCATTGTGTTTCTCAGTGTCATGAATTAGTCCGGGGGCCAGGAGGACCCACCATGCACCCCCCTCAGCATTCATTGGGACTACTATTTTCTTACTTATGTAGCTGGTGAAATTATAAAACATGTACCCAAAGAATAAAGTGTCATGATCAACGTTTTTTGAGGGAAAAACAATACTGGCTTTAAAGCAGTAGAAATTGCATTAGATAGGGGGGTGGGAAATTGGAAAATGAAAATGCGTCACTTTTTCCCCTCCAGGGTGTCTTCTTTGTCAATCTTTTAAATGAATAAGTTGATTTACTCATAATTTCTTCCTCTAGAAGAGATTTATCAGCTTAAGATACATTTTTTAACTGATAATAGGCCACAAGATGCTATGTGGCTTGCACTGCAACTTCACGAAAGTGTGAAAAGGAATGACTTTCTGCTTTATGCGGAATGCATTCTATGCATGCCAGATCTGTTCTTTGCATACAATGTACAGAACTATGCGAGGTATCTGACAATGTTTTCTATATTCATTGCAAACATTGATCAAACGCATCCAGGGGCACTAGAATTGCTGAAACTAGCAGCATTCAGTGTGGCTCGATCAATGGTGCCTGGATGTCACAAAGATGTGGATAAAACAATGGAAGAAACGTTTATGAAACACTCAAAGTCCCATGGTGAGGCTAGTGGTGCCAGTATCTCTGGTATTACAAGGAACAATGCAGCTTACCAGAGATGGGTTCTCGCCACACATGAGCGATCCCAATACTTGGCTGCAACATTTGCAATGGCAGACATGCACACATATTCATCAGATGAACATAGAGATTTATCGAAAGCCGAGATCAAGAGAAGTCAGAATTATATTAACATAACAATGGAGGCCTTTTCCAACTTCCTCGACCCATTTGATTCTTCAATTGACAGAAGTAGACTCCATAACATATCTTCAGGTGCTGCAGTATCAGCTGACATTGAATCTGATCTCCTTACAGCTGAGAAGCAAGGGGCCAGAGCAAGGTCCAATTTTGTAGAGCTAAGACTAAAGAAGAAATAAGTTGACTTATTTGAGCCAATTAAGAAAATCAATTTGAAGACTATGGCCAGTGCAAAAAAGAAGGTTAAACTTGCATCTTCTCAAAGCAAATTGGTTGAATACAAGCACATGGGTAACATTGTTACCAAGCTACTAGTGAAATCACAAGACATCACAGTCAACATGGCAGAGGTAATGAAATTCTTTCACACCCATGCCATACTGTATAGGTACCACTAACGGTTACCTCGCAAAGACAAACAAGGCAGTAGGATTTTCATTTGTCACAAAGGGAGTAATGGATGAAAAACTTCCAAATGCTGGTGTACTCGCAATAGAAGATGGAAATGCCCTGTTCCACTACTTGAAGGAAATACCTGATACATTCAAGCAGATATGTGCAAAGTTGTACAATCAGACAAAGAAGTATGATGATATCATAGTCAGTACTGACATGTACAGTACAAATTCTGTGAAGGCTCTTGAACGAAAGTGGAGAGGTATTACAGAGAAACTCTTGGTGAAAGGAGCTAGCACTAAGAAACCCCGTGATTGGAAGGCTTTCTTGTGCAACAAAGAAAACGAGGAACAGCTAATTGGGCTAATGCACACCTGTTGGTCAGGATTAGTACAAGATTATCGGAGAGTACTTTTGATTAAGAATGGAGAAGCCTTCGATATTGCCAAGGAAGAACTCATTCCTGATTTGAGGTCAAACCAAGAAGAAACAGACAGTAGGGTTGTTCTCTACTGCATCTATGTTGCAGAACAGGGATACCAGTATGCAAGGGTCAGGAGTCCAGACAGTGACATATTCTGGATCTTGCTGTATCATGCCAGGAAAATACATTACTATCCTCTTCAATACAGGCCGATGGCAATAAGAAGCGCTGCAATAAACACTACACAGAGCAAATGTGTGAGGTGATGCTGGCACTACATGCATTCACCGGTTGTGATTCAGTCAGCTCTTTCAGGGGTATTGGAAAGATTAAACCTCAAGTTGTTACTGAAATCTCCTGCACACTGTGATGCCCTGAAGCATTTGGGAGATGACTGGAATGTTGATGATGAT
>CM068955.1:113996513-114008220 GCA_035128595.1 Eptatretus atami
TTATGAGTAAATCAACTTGTTCATTTAAAATATTGACAAAGAAGACACCCTGGGGGGGAAAAAGTGACGCGTTTTCATTTTCCAATTTCCCACCCCCCATCTAACGCAATTTCTACTGCGTCAAATCCGGTATTGTTTTTCCCCAAAAAAACGTTGATCGTGACACTTTATTCTTTGGGTACATGTTTTTAAATTTCATCAGCTACATAATAAGTAAGACAAGCCAGGAGGCGACGATGGTTCGCGGGCATTATTGAGGAAGCCCTACCGTAAAAACCTATCTCTTCCGTCAAAATTGACCAAATCAAATCGGATTTTTATATGTTGCACTTATGGACATTACGCACAGCTTCTAGGAAATGAAATTGCGAGAAAAAAATAAATAAATAAAAAGTTCAAGTGGGCGTGGCTCCACCCACAAGGGGTGTGGGATGCCCCTCATAAAAAGACACAACTAGACCATGATATCTAGCTTGTGTCCAAGTTTCATCAAGATCGCATCAAACGTCACGGAGCTATGCTCTGGAGAGAGTCACAAACAGACAGACACACAGACACAACGAAATATGTGGTCACTCTGGCCCTGCGAACCAAAAATAGTAGTCCCAATGAATGCTGAGGGGGGTGCATGGTGGGTCCTCCCGGCCCCTGCGACTAAATCAGTCAGCCCACTTCAGTGTTTGAAATGAAATTCACTTGTAAGTACAGGAAGCCCCAGCATTCGCAGGGGGATACGTTCCTGAAAAATGCCGTGAATGTGGAATCTGTGAATGTTGGGGCATTGTTTCAATGCTTCAATGTTTCAAATGGGAAAATGGGCGATAGGTTGGTGGGACTTTTGGTGTTTGTTTAAACATTGTCTGGGCTCGTGGAAGAGCTATGACAGAACAAATCAGGACACAACATAACAGAGGGAACAGCAGGAGAAGGGGGGGAAACCCCAACAAGGTGGAGGGAGAAAGTAGACAGATGGACAAACAAGGGATGCAGATCATGATGAGGGGTAAGGGAAAACGCAAAGGGTGGCCAATATGGATACAGAAGCAAAATTTTGCGAGGGGTGGGGGTGGTTTAACGGGTGAAGAAGAGATCATGATTTTAGATGGGGGATGGAAGGACTTCGCACGCCGGATGAACCCATTCAGCATCTGGTTTTTCAAGGCCAACTTTGAAATGTGGCTTGCCCAAAATAGATCATGAGTTTGAGTGACTGAACCTCATCGAGAGGGTTGATGAGAAAGTATATGGGAGGATTTGTGCGGTGCGGTTCTGAGAAACAGAGACAAAGGAGAGTGTGAGAATGTGCGGGATTTCTCAGGATTGAAAGACGTATTCCAAGTGTTTCACCAGTTTGTGATTTTTGTCAAGGTCTGAGGAGAGGGAAGAGCCTGCTGCCTCTCTGACAGAAGGATGAGAGATATCACAGCAGAGAGTGGAGTCATCAGCAAAGAGATATAGAGGATTTTCCAGATCAGTCAGTGAGATCATTGATGAAGATTAGGAATAAGATGGGGCCAGAACACTGTCTTGGGGTACTTCAGCCTTGACAGGGAGAGGAGATGTAAGGATTCCGTTGAGAGCCACACAGCTTCAAGAGTGGAGGAAGTCAGTAATCCAAGAGTGGAGTTGACCTTGGATTCCATAGGCAGACAGTTTGGAGAGCAAGGCAGGATGACAGACTGGATCAAAAGCTCGAGATATGTCCAGAGAGATAGTCCTGATCTCATGTCTGATATTTAGGGCCTCCACCATTGTTGGGAGAGTCGAAGCAGCATGTCCAAGGTAGAGTGACCTGGTCTGAATCCAAATTGATTGTCTGAGATGAGGCTACTGGAGAAAAAGAATGATTTTATGTCAACTGTGATGATTATTCCATGATCTTACTGATGATTGGAAGTAAGCTAATTGGTCTGTAGTTCAGGGGATCCAGTTTTTCAACTTTTTGATGTAATGCTGTGATGTTGGCTGATTTCCAAGCAGGTGGAAGATGATCTATGGTAAATGACTAGGTGAAAAGGGCAGAGAGAGGAAGCGCAAGAGCAGGTTTTTGGACACACAAACTGATGCCGTCCAGTCCAGTTGCAGTCGGTCAAGGGTTTCAAAAAACTTTTCCACCTTTTTGGGTGAAAAGACACAATTCAGGAGCAGTTGGGTATGGCTGGGAGATGGAGACGGAGACGGTATTTTGAAGCAAACACAGAATTAAGGCATTCGGACTTCTCACGAGGGAGTTAGCTGTGGTGCCATTTTAAGTGAGGGAAGAGATGGAAGGGAAGCATACACCAGAGATGGACTTGACAAGGTGCCACCAGGCTTCAGAGGAGGAAGACAAGTTTGAAAGCTCATTCTTGAGATTGGACAGATGTTGTTTTCTGGCTCTCCTGAGAGTAGACACACTTGTTGCGGGCTTTGTGGAATGATCTGAGGTTGCCTTCCGTCGGATTTGCCTTCGGAGAAGAATGCAAGGTAATTTTAAGCAACTGCCTCACCACAGGATTCAGACTACCAAGACAGGAGGATGGGTAAGATGATTGAAGACGAGATGGGATGAATCTGTGTGCGTGAGAGAAAAAGAAAAAGAAAGAAGAGCAGGTTTCTGTGGAAAAATTCACAAGCTGAATTGATATCAGCAGCAGTGGATATCGGACACCAGTCTTTAAGTATTAAAAAAAATATATATATTAAGATATTAAAAAAATCTCGAATACTGCGAAGCAGGGGCCGCAAATGTCGAAGCAGGTCACATTTAATAAACCGGGAATATGTGGGATCCGTGAATGTCGAATCCACGAATGTCAGGGTTCCATGGTATTTACATTGTTAAAAACTATTCTGTGATTAAGTGACCTGTCATGATTGGAAACTTTTATTATGATTGCTGCAAGGAATTATTTTCAATGACATTTTTTCAGAAAAACATGCATTTAAAACTTCAAAGGTAAATTTTAAATGTGATTATTAATAAAAGAATTTGTTTTTTTAAGAGAATAATCAGCCAAACTTGTTGTACACACATGATACCATTCACAGCTTGTCATGGACCCACAAAGGACAACATGTTTTCTTTCCAATGAGAATATCAAACAATTCACAGAAGTTACGCTTTCTGTCTAATTTCCTTCACTGGTACGTCTGTGCGTTGCATCAGTGTGTGCGTGTGCCATCCCTCGCATGGTTGTTTACTGGGTGTCCCATCTGCTAGCATTAGTTTGACATTGAAGATCCCACAATGTCTTTCATGAAGAGTAGGCGAGTTACCATCGGCACCCTGAACAAATGATAAATACTGTACCTGCCCTTGTGCATCAGCAGCTGTGCGCACCTGAGTGACGGTGCAACCAATGGGCTGAGTTTTGGATTGAATCGCAGTCCAACAGGCCACCACCACTGACAATTACTACTACTACTACTATGACTACAACATCCATTTTTGTGCACACCTCTTTCTCATGCATATAATAATGTCTGACAAAATTTGTACATTAAAATATATAACTGATGAATAGCTAAACAAGTATAATTATGTGCAGGTTTTGTGAAACAAGCAAGCAATTTGGAACTGACCTAATTTGTTTCATTATTTCACACCAGATCGATCAGCTGAAGATTAAACAAAGCATGAAGGCAATGACAGAAATGTTTTATGCTTCTCTCTTTGGATACGATGAGGTATGTCCATTACATTCCGTCAGCACTTTAACAAAGTTTGTTTTTGGAAATGAGAGCAAGCAGGAAGGAAACGTCAACGGGTAACCCTAACCTTTATTTTGTTTGTTTTGTTTTGTTTTTACCAACTTTCTCTGGCCAGGGCATTTTGTCTGACGACCACATTCTGTTAGCTGCCCTATGGAGGCATCTCTTCTCGTTTAATCTCACTGATCCTCGGCACCTCGAGCTGATGGTGGAGTACGTACGCAAACAGGTAATTTGGCCATCATTCTTCAGTGAGCCTGTATAAGCATACTGTCTCACTTTACACGATTATTTCGATATGCTTAGAACCTTTTTTTGAAGGTTTGGGCGTGGTTTGTCTCCGGATAATCTTACATTGATCATCATCTATTTATTTAAACCCAGGAGGACTGTCGATAAGAGATTTGACCTTTTTAAAAATAAGGATTCCAAAAAGCAGTTCTACCAATATTCTCAATGTTGAGTATAAACAAAAAGCTGATCAACTTCTCAAATTAAGATTTTAATTGTTTGAAAAGTGATTTTCAAAAAAACTCCCACCCCCACCCCCCCTCCCCCACCCCTGCCTTGTTTTTTTAGCCTTTCCAATTGGTACAGCGTTTGTTATTCAAAAAACGTGGGGACATTGTAATCTGCTCTATCCGTCTGTCTCCTGTCCTGTCCTCTCCTGTTCTCTCCTGTCCTGTCTGTCTGTCCGTCATGCTATCTCCTAAACTAAACGGTTGTGTAAAAAATCACCAAACCTGATCGCTATGATCACCACATGGCACAAAGGTGTGAGAGCTGTATCATTTTGACCCCACACCCTTGGGCCAAATACTAAAAAATGCAATTTATGGGCACATTTTTAAACATTTATTTTTTAATTAAACTTTGTATATGCAATCAACATTGGGGGACACATGAAATATATAATGATTTTTTTGGATTTGACCTCTGGTTCATGCCCCGGAGAGGGGGGGGGGACTTAGGGTCACAGTGGTCAAAACACAAAAAATTGATATTTGCCCATTCCTCATGAAACCTTTTATAACCTTTCTTGAGGTGGGAAGCGTGGGCATTTGCGATGGCGTGCCATCGACTTCGCTCTCGTTTCTGATTTGCTGAGAAGGCTAGGACAATGTTGATTCGATGGTTCTGTTCTCTCAGAATGCAGTCCTGCTTGATTAATACCATTCCTTCCCCTCCCCCTACCCTCTTCGAATTGTACTGCTAATCCTCTATCCATTTGCATTGGAGTGGGAATTGTGAAGAAATTAATCCTTGTTTATGTGATGGTGTTCAAAGAGTCATCAAATTTGGTTGTTAAGCAAATGCAAAAAACAAGTATGATCATCTGGATAATTAGAGAAAGAGAATGTTTTAAGCTAAAGATACTCTGGCCTTCATAAGCTGTTTTATTCCATAAATCTTTCACTTGTGTTTATTTATTTTGTTTGTTTTCCTTCCTTTGTAAATCTCCATTGCCTTGTTTATCAAAGACTCAACCTTGGAGGATAACTCCTTGCTCAATTAAAGCAAACAAACTCATTTCTTCTTTACATGTGCCTCCTAATGAAATTTCCAATATCCTGATGGTCTTTCTTTAGCTCAAATAGTTTGATCTTTCTCCATTAGTTTGGATT
This sequence comes from Eptatretus atami, assembly GCA_035128595.1. Taxonomy (NCBI): domain Eukaryota; kingdom Metazoa; phylum Chordata; class Myxini; order Myxiniformes; family Myxinidae; genus Eptatretus; species Eptatretus atami. The sequence goes on from CM068955.1 coordinate 114,001,832, forward strand.
CTGTCCCATTCGCTCAAGTTTGGACAGGCTCTTCTCTCAACAATGGATGGAGGTACTGGATTTATTTTTAAAAATATATACAAGTCAGAACTGTGTCTGGACATATTTTGTGCTGTTGACACTGTCTGGCGCCCTGGTCTGCTCGCCAAGTTTTCTGCGTTTTGTATCCAAGGCCACCCTTCCTGGCTCACGGGTATCCTTTCATCTCTAATCCCAGTAGAGGAAGTTTTGTTCCTCATTTTGTTCTACATCCCCCTCTCTGAGGACCAATAAACTCTTTTACACTTGGCAGACTATTCCACATTATGATATACAGTACCACATCACATTAGCAGGTCTGGAAAGGAAAGGATAGATTATATGGAATGCCCATTAACCTATCTTCTGTCACCTCGCACTTCCTTGAGCCTAGATTTTGTTTTTCAAAATATAAATTACTAAAATAGACAGACTAGTCAGTGTGGTGCAGAGGCACTACCGGATTTAGAGGTGGCCAGGTGGGGCCATGGCCCCGGGGCCCCCCCACATTTAGGGGCCCCCCACAATTTCGATGACATTTTTGAAAATCCATTGAAAATGTGCTTCTAAAGTTTTATTGTCGGTGAATGAAGATTGTAAACTCTTTGTAAGGATATCTTTTCAAAATTGTCCGTCATTGTGAGGGTCCTTTTCAAGCCGTTTCTTCCACGGTCCACCAGAACGGATCCAACGTGGTCAAAAATTCCCGGGGCAAGCCTCGGGCATTGGGGCCCGCATTCGGATCTTTTTTTGGATCGATCATCGATGCTTCGGATGGTTGAGCGTGACCAACTAACTACGGCACTGCCCGCCAGAGCCCAGCAAGCACAGACAGAATACAGAGGTCCAGCCAGAGGAGAGGTGAAAAGGTGAAAGTCGATGTGGTAAAACTAGGCAGGCCAGCACAGCACACGGCGGCAGGGGTAGTATTGTACACACTGAAACTGCGGGCTGGCAGGGAACGCTGTCAGTACCCTGTTTACTGGCGCGCACAGCACAGTAACACGGTGTGACTTTCTATGTTCCAGGTGTGTGAAACATACTTGTTGTTCGTGATTCTGGTACGTCCCACGTGCACTCTGACAATATCTCGGTTACTCGGTACCTACCAGCTGCAGAAACCACAATGAGCGGCTTGGTGACGACAGGCACAAATCCAGGGCTCCACGGAAATATGACAGTGGTGCTCAAAAGCCGAAACGTTCCAAGGAAAAAGATGAAAGACACAAGGCCGTCGTCGACAAGACCCAGAAAATCTCGAATTTTTCATCCTGCACAAACAGGCGATTCGTCCATGACAGAGGCTGGAACACCAACAAAGACAGAACAAGTGGATTTGGCAACGCAACCCCCATGTCAAGATTTGCCCAACATCTCGGAAGGTTTCACCGATGAAGAACATGCATCAGATGAAGAAGCGCGAGACATACTGATTGATCGTGGACCTGGCTTTGCCAATTGCATTGGATGTTGGCCTCCTGAGCGACCATCATCAGAGATGATCGACTACTGGGCATCACGAGATTTGGAGCCCCTGCAGAATTCGACTGGTCCCTTTGATTCATCCTACAGTTCGTTGAAGGTAGGAAACGCTGCTGCTCCAAGAATCTTTTTACGGTAGACTACAAAACGGAGAGTCCGTGAAAAGGTCCTGGCTTTGCTTCTCCACATCAACCGGAAAACTGTACTGCATCGCTTGCAAGCTCTTTGCAGGTGCTACTGCCCTGGGCGGGAAGGATTCAATGACTGGAAGCATGCCAGTCGTTCTATCGAGGTGCATGAGCGTTCGCATGTACATTGTGCGAATATCATCCGCTTGTCAGACAGAGCAACATCCGCAGGTCGTGTGGACACTGAACTCGTCAAACAGGTGAGTGAGATTTCGTCCTATTGGAGGGAGGTGCTGAAACGAAGTGTGACGTGATATCGTTTCTCGCTGAGCGTGGTCTAGCGTTCCGTGATCGGATGAAATTGTTGGTCACGGACGAATGGTAACTACCTTGGTTTAATGGAATTACTCGCGGAATACGATCCATTTTTGGCGAGCACATTCAGAAATATGCAGCCAAGGTCGTGGCCACACCAACTACTTATCATCTACGACATGTGAAGAGTTAGTCTCCATCATCGGAAAATCTGTTCTGGATAACATCGTCGCTCGTGTGAAGAGGCAAATACTTCTCTGTCAGTCGCATTCTACTCCTGACATAAGCCACTCGACCAGCTCACAGTTATTCTACGATACATCGAGAACGAGGCTCCAGTGGAGCGTTTCATGACCTTTCTGAGCAAGACAGGACACACTGGACTCCAGCAAGCGACAGCATTACTGGATTTTTGAAAGCCACTGGATTGACATCGCTAACTGCCGAGGACAATCTTACGATAAGCATCTAATATGAGTGGCCGATACAATGGATGCAGGAATGATCAAACAGGAGACCCTCTCGCAATATTTGTGCCATGCGTGACGCACTCACTGAACTTAGTCGGTCAGTCGGCCGTGGGATGCTGTAGACCTGCAGCAGCATTCTTTGAATTTGTGAACAAGATATGTATTTTTTACAGCTTCCACGTCGTGCTGCGCCAGATTATTTGACACCCTGAAAGCCAAAGGTCTGCAAGTACCAAAGCGCCTCAGCGACACTCGCTGGTCGGCTCATTCTGATGCAACCCGAGCTCTTGTAGACGGTTACAGCGAAATCATGGATTTCCTCTGAAATCGCAAACGATGAACAACTGAATAGTGAAAGAAAAACACGCCGAGACATTCACCAAACGATGTGCACGCTCGAGATTGGTTCTATGCTGGTTTCTGGTCTACTGTCCTTGGTAGATTTGATCGTACGAGTAAAACCCTTCAGTCGCAAGCTACCGATCTCAACACAGCCGTGCAGCTCCTCAAGTCACTGGCGAGCTTCGTGCAGTCATTATGCGATCAGTTTGATACATTCGTTGTGATTGAGTGGAGCGCTCAGGTACAGAGGAATTCACTCGCGGATCGCGCAGACGAAAGCGTAATGTCGCCTCGCTCCCTTGGACTACGGACACACTCCAGAAGTAGAACTAGACGCCAGGAGTCCTTTCCATCAGTGGATACGTTGCAGTGATCGCTACTGCTGTCGCAGTTGGAAAAGCGTACAAACGCTTACAGCGAGATGAGCGACAGATTTGGATTCCTGCGTGCTCTTGTTCAACTCGAAGTGGAGCAGATTCGAGAGTCATGCTCGAAGCTCGTCGAGCTGTATCGGGAAGATCTATCACCTGACCTCACAGAAGAAATGATTCAGTTCCAAGCCATGATGAAGGAGTCAGAGCCAAACTCGGGCCGTACTGAACTTGAGTGTACAGTTTTCTCATCGAGCGAAAACTCACCGATACTTTCCCAAACGTGGAAGCGCTGCTTCGATTTACCTCTCACTGATGGTGTCGAACTGCTCCGGGGAGCGCTCGTTTTCGAAACTCAAGCTTATCAAGAACCATCTTCGCTCCACAATGGGGCAGCAGAGACTGGTCAATATGACCATCATTGCAACCGAATCCGATGTGCTCAATTCCATGCAGGTTGACGTATCATATCGAGTTCGCTGCCGCGAAGTCGCGCAGGAAGCTTGTCCATTGATTAAGCACCGTGTTATGTTCATTGATGGGATGACACTGCCGTATATTTGCGCTCGCTGGACGTCGGCTATTAATCACCATTTCGGATTTCTCTTGCCCAGAGGGTTTTTAGAAGTTAGAAGATTTTTAGTCGAAGTTCGCAGTATGATTAATGACAGTGCGTTGTTTGTATTATTCTTATATTGGTCCACTCTTATCTCTTACTCTTGCTGCAGCAACAGCATTTTTGTGATTTGATTTTAGAATGAGCTCAGAGATAAGTCATCAGTCATAGATAAGTCACCAGCCATATCAATACAATCCGTCCATCTTGTCTATTGTCAGATTTAATTGTAATTTGTGAACATATATGCCAAATCATTCCTGATCAGGATCTGCCAAATCTATAGATACAAGTTCAGTTGTTGATGAAAAAGCAGTTATAATTAAGTTGTTGATTAATCTCCAAATTGGGGCCCCCACAATCATTGTGTCCACGGCCCCCCACATGGTAAATCCGGCCCTGTGCAGAGGGCATGGATGTTTTCCCCGACAGTGATGGAAAAAGAGTGGCTCATTTGGCGGAGCACTGGCATGATATTCCAGAAGTCCTGGGTTTGACACCGTCCGAGTGCTTAATTTTCTCTACATGTGACAAGGACGAATTGATTCGATTTTGGTCAAGAGCCAAATCCAGATCTGGATACGAGACTTTTTTTAATTTCCAAAGTGATTCTTCACCATTGAGAGATGGGGCCAAAAACGATACATAGCATATTTCAAAAATGGATTGGGCCCGATGTGTTGTGGATCAGGCATTGTATGGTGGAGGTATGCGCTGTACCGATTTGTCCTTCTAGTTAACTGTCATTATCGACTTTTAAATTGTTTATCATCAAATTTAAAATATCCACCTTTCCCCACAAACAAGTACGGGCCATTTTTTTTCCTCGAACTTTTCCTTTTATTACCTTTGGGATACTGTATTTGAGCGTACTTTGGGGCTGAACCTAAGGAGTATTTTCAATTTTGTCACCTTGTATAGCAGCTTGTAGCTTGAGTGCCTCAACATGGCAGCTTGCACATTTCTAGGATTGAAACTTTGTCGTCGTTTTATTCAAACAGGTTCAATATCTCGACTCCTTCAACAGCGAGGATCTTCTGCTTACCGGAACCGTTCGTTGGCGGCCGCTGCACGAGAAAAACCCCCAGAGTGTTCTGAAGGCAGATCTTCCGGCATACAACGACGCAGGCCTCTGATGTTTGCTGTGTACTATAACGAGAAGCCCATCCTTGCGGATATATGATTGTTGGCCTGTTTTCCTGTATCGCCTGTTGTGGACCTTTCTGCTGTTGGCTTCTTTGCCTGTCTACTTCAAGATGAGTAGCTGTTTATATTTTCTCCAACTTTTGTCGTTTTTTTTCTTTTATTTTCTTTTCTTTGTTCCCTTTCCCCTCTTTCTCTCTCCCTTGTAACTCCCAGCATCCTGAATTTAGATTTCTCATGAAATATAAATTTTTTTTTTTTGTTAACCAATGCATCATCACTCTCCGTGCACTTGCAAAGTTTTCCAATTTCTAATTATTTTTGGAAAAGTGAAATCGATGAGACTTGAAGTTTGTATTCTGTTAAATTATTTTATTTGAATTTTATTTTTTGGGTAGGATGGGGGTGGGGGGTTAAACCCAGTTTTCTTGTCAAATTAATTATTTATTGAGATAAATTATTAGTCATTCTGGATGGAAACTTTGTATAACTACTGGTACACACACATTTTCTCTCTTTCCCCGCCACCCCTCTGAAAGCTTGTTTACTTTGGGGGGTTTGTGGGTGAGGCCTGAATTGCTTTTCATGTCCTTTTTGTAACCATTAAAAGAACATTTATTTCTATACCCTCTTGGTGCAAGCAAATGTGTTTTTTTGGGGGTGGTGTCGGGATGTGTTGAGGATGCTTTATATGTAAACAAGGAATCATGGGTATGGAAGGAGGTGATTTCCATAACCCATGAAAAATTGATGGACCTACGTCCTAAACTCTGTTATCATCATTAAAGGTGAACCCAAATACTTTTTTTTTTCTGAAAACCATTGACAATTGTTACTCGTGGACTAATTTGAGAAAAAAAATTGCCAATCAGTTCAATGTCAAAAAAAAGCCCTCGAGTGTCTATATCTGATTTCGCCAGTGATGTCACACCTTGAAGCCATATTGATCCGAACGGTCGGTGCAAGTCAAGCTCGGATTCAGACACTGATTCCACCGTCATCAGCGAATCCCAAGGTTCTCAGTATGTTGAAAGTGATCAGTGGGATTTTTAAGAAATTATAGGAGACAAAATTAGTGATGGAAACACTTTTTGGGGGAATTGGAGAGCCATATCATTTTGAGCCTTGTGTGAGAGATTCAGAGGAAGAAGGCAGAAGTGTTGAAGATGATGATGTTGGTCACATTTACACCAGTTTGGTAGGGTTTGATTCTTCCATTCAATATTGATCATTTATAAGGGAGGGATTTTGTATTAATTTATAAATCTGTTTATCTATTACTTGAGCAGAAATACCTGTCATCGCTCGACAGCAGGGAGACTGCCCAGCACACAATCCAAGGTTGACCAGGTGTCTTGTATGTTACCGGATCGTCTCGTTTCATACTTTTCCCAGATGCCATTTGTGTCTGTGCCATGTCCCACCATCGTGTCTGTGAGGTGTCGATGTCCCTCGCCAGTGAATGGGTGATTGTGGATAGGTGGGGGGGGGGATTGTAGAAGGG
>CM068955.1:114014065-114049198 GCA_035128595.1 Eptatretus atami
TAAGCCTCTGCTTCTCCACACCTTCAACTCGGAGAACGAATTCTCGATTGTGCATCGCTAAGGCCTAAGTCACATTTGCTCTACGGCGAGATCGGCGGCCGTACGCCCTCTGAATTGACAGAAACGTGCGCGGCCGCAGCAGTTTTCTGCGGTGCCTCAGGGTGGCCCTACGCCGTTTGGTTAAATTTACAGGCCGTAGGGTGCCGTGGAATTATAACGCGGAGTTATAACTTTTTTTCATTTCTACGTTCGCGCGTAGCAATTCGACATGCCGAAAAAAAAAAACTCGGTAAAAAAAAATAATAAAAAAAAATGAACCCACTCGTTACCGTCCGTCTGGCCGCACGTTCGCCTAAGGCCCCCTGCGGTCGCCTTGCGGGCACCTTGCGTCTGCCTTGAAAATTCTATGGCCGCCGCAGGGCCCTTAGGTCGCCGTGCGGCTCCCCGAAAATTAAAACATATGTGACTGCTACATTGTGTGACCGTGGAAATACTGCGGCCGCCGTATAATTGCTAGTGGCCGTAGATTTTGGAGACCCCACGGCCGCCGTGGCAAATGTGACTTAGGCTAAGGGTTTCACTGGAGAGGTTAAATGGCCATGATCCCTGCCCCGTGCAGGCATGTAAAAGAGGGTAGAACTTGATATTACTGAATGGCTTGATTCCAGTTTCGCATGGTACTCCGCCCCCCCCACCCCACCACCCTTAGTATTTTCTCCCTCCGTGGTATTTTTCTCCCCCCCCCCTTTACTCTTCTCCCCTTGTACTTTCTCTACACTAGGTACTTCTCCCACCCCCCCCCCCCGGTACTTTCTCCCCCAGAGCCTCCGTAGGTATGTGGTTCTCCCCCACCCTCATGGTACTTTCTCACCCCCCCCCCCCCCCACGGTACTTCCACCCACCCAGAGTCTCCGCTAGTACATGGTGGCCCTTTTCTATCATAGGACTAATAATACGATTCAGATCTTAAGGGGAAGAATCGATTCATCCCTCTGCCCCGGAGGGGGTTGGCGAAGTATTCGAATGACCAGCTCGGTTCTGTCTGTCTGTCTGTCTGTCTGGCTGTCTGTCTCTGCATGCATCTGTCATTCCGCACCATCATGGTAATGCATTGTCATATCTCGGCAATACCTAGACCAATTGTAACCAAACTTGGTCGGATAGTAGTGTGGGTAAAACAAAGTGTGATTATGGAGAGCCTGTGTTGGCTTAGTGGTTAGGGTGGTGGCTTGGGATCCTAGGGTCCTGAGTGTCAAGCCCGTTGGCCGCTGAATTAATACACCAGGGGTTGACTCCAGTGGCAAATCCAGGGGGGTTTCCTGGTTGCCCGGAACCCCCCCCCTCCCAACAAAAAAATATTTACCATTACAGTGGAAAAACCCAGGGGTTCCCTGGTCACCCAGAACTCCTTCTCCCACGAAAGTGTGCCACAAAAAAGGCCAGAAGCCTCAGAAAACTGTATCAATACAGTACCTAATAATCAATAAACACAACAGCTCACAGTAATTTATTTGGAAATTATTTCGAAAATTTATAATTTTCTGTTATTTGGAAACCCCCCCCCCTGCCCAATTCCTGGATTTGCCCCTGATGACTCAGCCTGTCATCCTTCCGAGGTCGGTGAAATGAGTACCATGTGTTACTGATAGAGGGGCACTGCATCAGCGACACAGTCGCGCTTCCAAAAATGATAGCTACCCCGGAAACGAAGCTGTCATACGCAAGAAGAAGAAGAAGAGAAGTGTGATTATTGGCCAACAATGACCGAAGTCAAATGTCAAGGTAATCAAAGGGTGAAAAAAATCACATTTCTAACAATAACTCTCGAATGAATTAATTATCAAAGCAAGAAGTGATTTTTTGTTTTTTTTTTGCATTCGATTCTATGAATTAAGACGTCGAAAGTGCAATTGACATTATTCTCTATGACGTCACGTTTCCCCAGAACATGCATCAAAAGCGTCGTTTTCACACAGAATGAAATGAATGTAAAAATAAAGCGGACTTTCCTGTATGACTCATCAAATCTGACTTTGGATTGACTGTCGGGTCCGGCTGGGACCTGATACCACATTAAAATTTGACTTAAAAAAATTCACAATGGCTGAAAATGTGAACATGAAACAACAATCTTTATTATCTCAGAAACTGAGCTGGAGAAATCCTTCAAAATTATTTTGTGGAACTTTTGAACCCTGAATTCTTTGGACTTTCAGCTCCTCCAACCCTGGGCTCCTGCAGAAAAATCCGGCACACAGGAATATGGAGTTTGATTGGCCGTAAGGCAATCGGAGAGTGTAGCCGTAACCGGCGATCGGTTATGGAGTTTGGATATGGCCGGTAAACGGCGATCGGTATATGGAGGTTGAATATGGCCGGTAAAATGGCAATCGGGTATATGAGGTTGAATATGGCCGGTAAAACGGCCAATCGGGTGTATGGAGGTTTGAATATGGCGGTAAAACGGCCATCGGGTATATGGAGGTTTGGATATGGCCGTAAAGCCCAATCGGGTATGGAGGTTTGGATATGCGGTTAAACGCCACGGTATATGGAGGTTTGAATATGGCGGTAAACGGCAATCGGGTATATGGAGTTTGAATATGGCCGGTTAAACGGCCTCAGGGATATGGAGGTTTGAATATGGCCGGTAAACCGGCCGATCGGTATATGGAGGTTTGAATATGCCGGTAAAAGGCCAATCGTATGGAGTTTGATATGGCGTAAACCAATCGGTATGAGTTGAAATGGCCGGTAAATCGGCCATGGTATATGGAGGTTGAATATGCGGTAAAAACGCCAGATCGGGTATATGGAGGTTGAATATGGCCGGTAAACCGGCCGATCGGTATATGGAGGTTTGGAATATGGCCATCGTGAAAAAACGGCCAATCGGGTTATATGGAGTTGAATTATGGCCGGTTAAACGGCCAATCGGGTATATGGAGGTTTAATATGCCGGTAAAACGGCGATCGGTTATATGGAGTTTGAATATGGCCGGTAAAACGGCCAATCGGTATTGGAGCGTTTGTATATGCGGTAAAACGGCCAATCGGGTAATATGGAGGTTTGAATATGGCCGTAAACGGCCGATCAGGTATATGGAGGGTTTGAAATGGCCGTAAAACGGCCGATCGGTATATGGAGGTTTGAATTATGGCGGTAAAACGGCGATCGGGTATATGCGGTTTGTATAATGTATCAAGGCCGTTTAAATGGCCAATCGGGTGTATGAAGGTTTGAATATGGCCGGTAAAACGGCTCATCTGGTGTATGGAAGGTTTGGATTATGGCCGGTAACCGGTTGATCAAGCCGATCGGTATATTGGAGGTTTGATATGGCCGGTTAAAACGGCAATCGGTGTGTATGGAGGTTTGGATATGGCCGTAACGGCCGGATCGGTTTTGTATATGGAGGTTTGAATATGGCCGGTAAAAACGGCAAATCGTCTGTATGGAGGTTTGATATGGCCTGGTAAACCGGCCGATAGGGTTATGGATGTGTTTGAATATGGCCGGTAAAACGGCCGATCGGGTGTATGGGGTTTGAATATGGCCGGTAAACCAGCCGATCGTGTATATTGGAGGTTTGGATATGGCCGGTAAAACGGCCGATCGGGTGTATCGAGTTTGATATGGCCGGTAAAACGCGTTTCGATCGGTATATGGAGTTTGGATATGCCCGGTTAAACCGGTCCAAGCGGGTTGTATGGAGGTTTGATATATAGCGTAAAACGGCCAATCGGTATATGGAGGTTGGATATGCGTAAACCGGCAATCGGTATATGGAGGTTTGAATATGGCCGTAAACGGTCGGTTGGGATTATGGATGTTTGATATATGGGCGGATTTAAATACGGGCCGATCGGGTTTATGGAAGTTTTGACGAGCGGCTAGGTAAATGGTTCGCTCGAGGTTCAAAGGGTTAAAAACCCCAATCAATCATCTATCTATAATTCCAGCAATGTGTGTGTGTGTGTGTGTGTTGTGTGTGTGTTGTGTGTGTGTGTGTGTTGGCTCTGTCTGTCTTCGTCTTGTCTGTATGCGACCGCCGTTTTCTCGACGAACTGCCGGGTCCGACTTGATTGACACTTGCCAGGAATATTGCCGGGGCCCGCGCGAATGTGCCTTTTCGAGGTTTGATATCACTTCGGACAAGCGGTCCCAAGTTACGGCCATTTATCTGTCGGACCAATCCAAGACACGGCGCTATGACATCACGAATGACGTCACAATTGATGTTTATTTATTTATTTTTCCACGATGACGCTCAACAATTCTTCTTCTTCGTTTTGGTATGACGTCACATACTCGACGCTGCGGGACCTGAGTATGTCCTTTCAACGTTTGATATTAATTCGGCACAAAGCGTGCCAAGTATTATGGCCATTTTATTTCCACCAACCAATAGACGAGGACGCGTTTGCTCTGAGTCATGCATGACGTCCGCATTAATGTTTAATTTTACTTGTTTTTGTTTTTTGTGAATACAATTTGTGAATTCATTTACAGAGAAGGGCGACGAGATGGGAGAAGGGGAAAGACGAGGGTGAGAGAGAGGGGCTCAGTTCAAGAGAGGGGGAGAGAGGAGGGGGCGAGAGATGCGGGCGAGAGAGAGGGGCGAGACTAGGGGAAGAGGGAGGGCGCACAATTCTTCTTCGTTTGATATGACGTCACAATTGCGTGGGCCTGAGTCTGTTTCCCCAGGTGATTTCCCAATTATGGCCCATTATGATACGGTTGGTCCGATCTGAATTCGAAAAAAAATGCCCCAATCCAGTCGTCGTTACAAGACGAAGGAACAAAGCTGCAACATACTGCACGCCTCACCCACGAGAGAGAGGTACCTGGAACGAGAAGGGGGCACAGAGGAGGGGGCAGAGAGGGAGAGAGGGGGCGAGACTAGGGGGAGAGAGAGGGGCGTCACAATTTCTTCTTCGTTTGATTATGACGTCACAATGACGCTGGGACCTGAGTCTTTTCCCACAGGTGTCTTCCCAATTATGGCCATCTTATGACTACGGTGGTCGATCTAATGAAAAAATGCCCCATATCCAGTCGTCGTATTACAACGCATGCGAAGACCCACAAAGCTGACTAACTTCTGGCACGCCTCACCACGAGAGGCACCTCCGGGTACTTGGCACGAGGAGGGAGGGGGGTGGTAAAGAGGAGCGGTGGGAGAGCGTGAAACAAGCATCGCCCCTCATCCAGTCGGTCGTTTACGCAACCTACGGGCCCGTGCACTAGTTAAAAAAAATAGAGTGGAGAAATTCTGACAGAAAAATGACTTTCATTTATTCATTTTCACCATGGAAAGACAATGCAGATCTATGATTTGAATATGTCTACGCACATATATCTTTATTTTCTTATATCCCTTCGACTACTCTAGTTCAATTTTGTCACCTGCCTCAGGTAATACGGAGTTGACGGTAACTGTTAGAGTTGCAGAGGTTTAATTGACGTTTGGTAGGTTGCGTTCACAATCCAACTCGCTCTGATCCTCACGAAGTTAACCACGGCCCGGTGTAGCCTCGTGGACCTCGGCCGTACTACTGGGCAGGAACTGCTCCCCTCGCCTATAGACCTCGAACCGGGCCGTCGGCCGTATTAACAAATATTCACATTACAATGCTCAATTATCCAACTCTATTACTCTGCGTGAAAACAGAAAATATCCTAATGTCCTATAATTAAATACATCAAGAATCACAGGGGTCGATCATTTTAAAAAGTCCATCTATCTTCATGAATTCGGATGTAAGATTTTTAATGAATCTAAATGGTAAGTACGGACATAACCTATTTCGATCTTTAGAAACGAGACTTGGATGACATAGAAGACGCCAAACAATAACAATTATACATATTCTTGTACAACAACATTGTGCAAATGCCTGTGTTTCGGTTATAATGTCCTAGACAGCCATCGTTGTGGGGCCTTGGATCTTCTAGATGCTCTGAGTTTCACAATTCCCCCACTCGGCTTGTGACTTGGAATTACACCATGTGTGTGCGTTTGACTTGCCTGTCATCCTTCTGAGTCGGCAAATGTCAGTGTCAGCTTGCTGGTATCCTGATGATCGGTGAGTGGTGACCCATCTCAGCATTGTGCCCGCACAGTCAGAAGACTGCTTATTGCTCTCACAGAGTATGGTCCTGATGGATGGATGGATACTGCAATGAAAGATTCGCTATTTGGATGTTTCATGTATTTTTATACTCATTGAGATTTACAGACTCGATATGTCACATATGTTGCGGGCGGGCTTATCGTGCTACGAGCACGAGCACGCACATGGCAGTGCAGAGTCGACTCAGCGCACCGAACACCCGAATCTAATACGTACCTTTCGGAAAACTCGACAAGTTACGGGATCCCTTACGGACCGGTGAATCCGCACTAATATACACCACGTGGTACAGGGTTATTTGCCAACTTTCAAAAATACCTAGAATCCACGTGGCGAGTTACCGAGCTATTCACCCCTCGACGGCCTCGTTAGAGTTTGAGCTGTTAGAGTGCCGACCGCTGTGCGTCAACCAGACGCGGATACGGTTGCCGAGCTCCGTGGGTCCAAATCGTACATTTACCGCCTCAGGCAAACAGCCCTTTTTTAAACATCTCACGCAACACGTATGTCACGCTAAGCCCATGGAGAAAAACACCATCGCAACGAACTAAACATTAACAAATGTCTATTTATTTATATTCGGGGCAGGTGGGCACGCAGAAGGCAGAGTTCAACCGAATATTAGATGAAATAGGCAACTTACTGTACACAGCACTTATGCAGTTTTTCTTAATAGACTGCCCACAAAACACACACAACGTACCACCAAGAACCCGGTGTGGCCACAGCCTTTATTGAGAGCCTCCCAGCTCTGAGGGAAAGCGAGCTGCAAGACCAGAGCCTGCTCGGACTTGGTCCGCCTCGTGTGGTCTTCGAGCTGGGCGGGGGATGCGACGGACTCAAGACCTCTCGCGCTGTGACGCAGACATGCGACCAACACTCGTGTTCGGCTGCGAACGCCGATCCTCCACATCGTGTCACACCCGTTTCTCTCTCTCGAGTCACTTCACCGACAGAGACCACGGCGCACACACCCTTGCGGTTGGCTTGACGGGAAGCGATCTGCTCAAGTCTCTTTTCTCCAGGCACTCTCGTTAGCTCATGTGGTCCGATCGCGTGCCGGCACGCTTATTCACCCTGTCTCGGGAGGGGGGCGGGACGCCTCTGCCCTCCCCGCTCTCCCTCCACTGGACGGTTTTTTTATGGCGACACAGAATCGCGTCGTCGCCCTGTCACTGGCCCAAAACGAGCGGCAAGTCCGTCATTGGTCCCGGGGGCATCGGTGACGTCACGCGGACTGCCTTTTCACCGCCTTGCGGGTCTTGATTGGCTGAGCGGTGGCCACCCCACCCGTAGCACGCTGATTGGTCGAGGGCCGCTGCGAGGCTCCTCCTTGAACTCCGCCCCACCAGGCGTCGACGTGAGGAAGCGAGGGGAAGGTGAGGGTGATGCTGGCGTGTTGTAGTTTTGAGGATTAAAAATAAAAGAAACCCTGACTATCAAGTAACTCACAGCGCATGTACATTTATTCACCCATTAAACAAGGGACGGGGACCCTAACTAAAAAACACATACTTACCGATGATAACTGTTCTATAGGACCTGTATGTTGAGTTGCACAGGCTCCAAATTTCGTAACAATATGTTTGAGAAGATCAACGTATGTCGTTAACCTTTCAGTGAAGCGATTGGTATCCACTAAGAATGTATGTGGCTCTGGTTAGTGGGAACAGCCTATGTGCACAACTGCGACTTTTCAGATGCTTGAAATTATTGCAAGCTTATGTGGTGCCCCCTTCTGGCTCCTCCTCGGGTGCATATCGGAGCCCTGCCCCCACCTGTTTTCCCCTCCCCCTTCCCCGTGGTATTTTCTTGCCTCTCTATGGTACTACTTATTCTCCCCTGTGATACTCCCCCTCTCCACATGGTGTTTCCTTAGCCCCCCCCATGGTACCCCCTGTTTACCCTTCTCTATATTTTGTAGTGACAAGTCTTGCATGTGAAGGATTATCGATAGGTTCGAAGTGAGTAGGCCCATTGTGTGCCGCGGTGACCCCGGTGAGATTCTTCTGCCTTGAGGTTTATAATCAGCGTGGATGAAGTTCTGATAATAATAATTGCGTTTGTGCACACACAAAGTGAATGAGTGTGGTGCTGCGCACAGGTGTGATGGACCGGAGGCTCTGCGTCCTGTGTATCTTTGAAAAGGGCCTTGCGGCCCTTACAGGCTCAGTGAATGGCTCTGAAAACCTCTGAAATGGTAACTGGTGATTCAGCAATACCGGATCCAGGTGCTTCGTCGTTCACACATGAAAGTAAGACAGTGATACATTTAACACCGTCGTGTACTTCGGCCTCACAACTCACAATCGTCTGCCGATTGATCGACCACGATCCCTCCCACCTTGTCCTCTCTTTTCAGACAGGAAAAGCTCGATTTGTCCACCAGGAGCCATATTGTGTTCTCGCTTCCCTCTTGGTGTTGCCCACTTACCCTCAGGGCAAATCCAGGAATTGGGTCGGGGGGTTGCCAAATAACAAAATTATAAATTTTCAAAAAATTGCCAAATAAATTACTGTGAGCTGTTAGTGGTTTTGATTATTAGTACTGTATTGATACGTTTTTCTGAAGCTTCTGGCCTTTTTTTGTGGCACACTTTCGTGGGAGAAGGAGTTCTGGTGACAGGGAACCCCTGGGTTGCCACTGTAATGGTAAATATTTTTTTGTTGGGAAGGGGGGGGTTCGGGCAACCAGAAACCCCCCTGGATTTGCCACTGACCCTTGCCTCTTCGCCCGTCGGATTCCCCTCTGATAACTCATTTACAACAAATAATTTTCCTCGAAGTTCTTTACATTAAATTTACACCAAATTGTTCGAAAGGCAATGCTGGCATACTTGCGGATTTTCATGGGAGGGGGGGGGGAGGGAGGTGCCGTGTGACACGTGGTTCAGTCCTCAATGTGATCCACCATTGTAGGTCTATAAAATAGTACGATTCGAGGGTGAATTGAAACAATAACTGTTTGAACATCAACATACTTCAATCAGTGCGTCGTCGACATTACGCGCAAAACAAGTCCGATCCGACGAGGATCTTGCAGGCTCCGATTACTCTCTCTCTCTTACCACCGGTTCACATCGGTGGCAATGCCGATGTTGGTTCGTTTATCACAACTATGGCTGCCGGTTTGCATCATTTTCGGAATGCCGCTGATGCAGTGCCCCTGTTACGAGTAAGTTCGGTACTCATTTTGCCGACAGCTGAGGTTAACCCACCTGGTGTTAATTAAATTGAGGGATGGAGTCTTTGAACTCCAGACCCTAATAAATAAGGGAGCGGATCTTTACGGACAGCCACCTTTAACCGTTAGCCAACACCAGGCTTAAAACAATGCCAATGACTTGACGCCAGATCGTTACGCTTCCCCCTCCATCGCCACCACTCACTCTCACCTGGCTCCAGCCCTCCTCTCCCTTGCCATCCCCCCACCCCAGTCCCCTTTCATGTTATTGACTTCGACTGAACGCCAAAAGGAAGTGGGAAGAAAGGTCACTAATGCGTCGCGCACAGCAGACAATCCCAGCATTATTTCGCAACCCAAAAATTCGCTCATTTACATATACTTCTCAGCCTCGAAACATGATGCAGTGTGATTACTTATAGCTGGGCCTCTAATCATGACATGGCCTGAACCCAGGTCTCCAAGTACAAGGTTAAGCTCTAAGCATACATGGCCCTGTAAACCATGTCTCTAAGAACATATAGGCCTCTAATCATGACATGGCCTTTTAACCATGGTCTAAGTACAATGTAGGCCTCTAATCATACATGGCTTTGTAACCATGGTCTCCAAGTACAATGATAGGTCTCTAATCCATGACATGGCCTTTTGTAACCATGGTCTCTAAATACAATATAGGTTCTCTAATCATGACGGCCTTGTTAACCATGGTCTCTAAGTACAATATCGGCTCTAGTCATGACATGGCCTGTGTAAACGCATGGGTCTCTAAGAACCAATATAGGCCCTAATCATGCACAATGGTTGTGTAACCATGGGCTCGAAGTTACAATTATGGTCTTGCTATCATGACATGGCCTTGTAACCATGGTCTCGAAGTACAACTTGGTAGAGTCTCTAATCATACATGTGCCTGTACCATGGTCTCTAAATACATATATAGGTCTCTAATCATTACATTTGGCTTTGTACATGGTCTCTAAGTACAATATAGGTCTCTAATCATTACATGGCCTTGTAACCCTGCCTCTAAGTACAATATAGCCTCTATTCCATTACATGCCCTGTAACATGGTCTCTAGTACAATATAGGTCTCTATCATTACATGGCCCTTAATCATGTTTAAGTACAATATAGGTCCTCTAATGCATTCATGGCCTGTATCTGGTCTCTAAGTACAATATAGGTTCTTCTAATCATTACATGGCCCTGTAACCATGTCTCTAAGTACATATAGGTCTCTAATCATTACATGGCCCTGTAATCATGGTCTCAAGTACAATATAGGCCGTCTATTCATACATGCCCTTAACCCATAGGGCTCTAAGTACAATATAGCTCGTAGTCATTACATTGGCCCTGGTAATCATGTCTGCTAAGCTTACAATATAGGTCTCTAATCATTACAGGCCTTGTAAACCATTGGCCTCTAAGTACAATATAGGCCTCTATTCATTACATGCCCTGTACCATGGTCTCTAAGTACAATATAGGTCTCTAATCATTACATGCCC
Source organism: Eptatretus atami (assembly GCA_035128595.1). Classification (NCBI taxonomy): domain Eukaryota; kingdom Metazoa; phylum Chordata; class Myxini; order Myxiniformes; family Myxinidae; genus Eptatretus; species Eptatretus atami. Next base: position 114,024,903 of record CM068955.1, read on the forward strand.
TTAATCATGGTCTCTAAGTTACAATATAAGGTTCTAATCATTACATGGGCCCTGTAATCATGGTCTCTAAGACAAGATAGGTCTCTAATCATTACATTGGCCTTGTAACGCATGGTCTCGAAGTACAATATAGGTCTCTAATCATGACATGGCCTTGTAAAACCATGGTTCTCGAGGTACAATTATAGGTCTCTATTCATACATGGCCTTGTAAACCATGTCTCGAAGTACATATAGTCTCTAATCAAGGACATGGCCTTGTAACCATTGGTCTCGAAGTACAATGTAGCGTCTCTTAATCGATGACATGGCCTTGTTTACCATGGTTCTCTAAATACAATATAGTCTCTATCATTACATGGCTTTGTAACCATGGTCTCTAAGTTACAATATTAGGTTCTAATTCATTACGATGGCCCTGTAAACCATGGTCTCTAAGTACAAGTATAGGTTTCTAATCATTACATGGCCCTGTAATCATGTGGTCTCTAAGTACAATATTAGGTCTCTTTCATTACCATGCCTTAACATGTCTCTAAGTACAATATAGGCCCTATTTCATTACATGCCCTGTAACCATGCCTCTAAGTACAATATAGGCCTCTATTCATTACATGCCTTGTAACCATGGTCTCTAAGTACAATATAGGTCTCTATTATACATGGCCCTGTATCATGGTCTCGTAAGTACAATATAGGCCTCATTCATTACATGGCCCTGTAACCATGGTCTCTAAGTACAATATAGGCCTCTATTCATTACATGGCGCCTGTAACCATGGTCTCTAATACAATATAGGCCTCTATTCATTACATGGCCCTGTAACCATGGTCTCTAAGTACAATATAGGCCTTATTAACAGGCCCTTTGTCCATGTTCTCTCGGTCTGTCTGTCTGTCTGTCTGTCTGTCTGTCTGTCTCTGCATGCATCTGTCATTCCGCACCATCATGGGTAATGCATTGTCATATCTCGGCAATACCTAGACCAATTGTAACCAAACTTGGTCGGATAGTAGTGTGGGTAAAACAAAGTGTGATTATGGAGAGCCTGGTGTTGGCTTAGTGGTTAGGGTGGTGGCTTGGGATCCTAGGGTCCTTTGGAAAAAAGTTTCAAAAAAAGAGCCCCGTTGGCCGCTGAATTAATACACAGGGGGTTGACTCAGTGGCAAATCCAGGGGGTTTTCCTGTGTTGCCCGAAACCCCCCCCCTCCCAACAAAAAATATTTACTCATTACAGTTTGGAAACCAGGGTTCCCTGGTCCCAGAACTCTTCTCCACGAAAGTGTGCCACAAAAAGGCCAAGAGCCTCAGAAAACTGTATCAATACAGTACCTAATAATCAATAAACCACGAACAGCTCACGTAATTTATTTGGAAATTATTTCGAAATTTATAATTTCTGTTATTTGGAAACCCCCCCCCCCTATTGCCCAATTCCTGGATTTGCCCTGATGACTCAGCCTGTCATCCTTCGAGGTCGTGAAATGCAGTACCAGTGTGTACTGATAGAGGGGCACTGCATCAGCGACACAGTCGCGCTTCCAAGAAATGATAGCTACCCCGGAACGAAGCTGTCATAGCGCAAGAAGAGAGAAGAGAAAGTGTGATTATGTGGCCAACAATGACCGAAGTCAAATGTCAAGGTAATCAAAGGGTGAAAAAAATCACATTTCTAACAATAACTCTCGAATGAATTAATTATCAAAGCAAGAAGTGATTTTTTTGTTTTTTTTTTGCATTCGATTCTATGAATTAAGACGTCGAAAGTGCAATTGACATTATTCTCTATGACGTCACGTTTCCCCAGAACATGGCATCAAAAGCGTCGTTTTCACACAGAATGAAATGAATGTAAAAATAAAGCGGACTTTCCTGTATGACTCATCAAATCTGACTTTGGAATTGACTGTCGGGTCCGGCTGGGATACCTGATACCACATTAAAATTTGACTTAAAAAATATCACAATGGCTGAAAATGTGAACATGAAACAACAATCTTTATTATCTCAGAAACTGAGCTGGAGAAATCCTTCAAAATTATTTTGTGGAACTTTTGAACCCTGAATTCTTTGGACTTTCAGCTCCTCCAACCCTGGGCTTCCTGCAGAAAAATCCGGCCACACAGGAATATGGAGGTTGAAGTGTGCCGGTAAAACGGCCAATCGGGTTTATGGAGGTTTGGAGTATTGGCGGTTGATCCTGGCGAATCGAGGTTCGTTAGGTGAGGAAGGTGGGGGTTTGGATGATGGGGTAAACCGGCCGAATGGCGGGATAATGGAGTTTGAATATGGCCGGGTAAAATGTGCAGATGATCGGGGTATATGGAGGTTTTGAATATGCGCGTAAACGGCACGGAATCGGAGGTTGATAGGGTAAAGAATTGGTGTGTGGATGATCATGGCCGGTAAACCGCCGATCGGGTATATGGAGGTTGTGAATGAGGCCGGAAAGCAATCGGGTATATGGAGTTTGGAGATGGCGGTAAAACGGCCAATCGGGTATATGGAGGTTTGATATGGGCGGTTTAAACCGGCCATGGGTATATAGGAGGTTTTGATATGGCCGGTTAAACCGGCCATCAGGGAATATGGAGGGTTTGAATATGGCCGGTAAACGGCCGATCGGGTTATGGAGGTTTGAATTATGGCCGGTAAATGGCCAATTCACGGTATATGGAGGTTTGAAGTATGGCGGTTTAAAATGTGCAATCGGGTATATGGAGTTTGGATATGGCGTAGAACGGCCAATCGGGGTATATGGAGGTTGAATATGGCTGGTTAAAACAGCCAATCGGGTTATATGGAGGTTTGAATATGGCGCGGTTAAACCGGCGATCGGGTATATGGAGTTTGAATATGGCCGGAAAAACGGCAATCGGGTATATGGAGGTTTGAATATGGCCGGTAAAACGGCCAACTCGGGTATATGGAGGTTTAAATATGGCCGGTTAAAACGGACCGATCGGTTATGGAGGTTTGAATATGGCCGTTAAAACGGCCAATCGGGTATGTGGAGTTTGTATATGGCCGGTAAACGGCCAATCGGGTGTATGGAGGTTGAATATGGCCGGTAACGGCCGATCAGGTATATGGAGGTGAATATGGCCGGTAAAACGGCCGATCGGGTATATGGAGGTTGAATATGGCCGGTAAAACGGTCGATCGGGTATATGGCGGTTTGGATATGGCCGGTAAAAATGGCCAATCGGGTGTATGAAGGGTTGAATATGGCGGAAAACGGCCAATCTGGTGTATGGAGGTTTGGATATGCGCGGTAAACCGGCCGATCGGTATATGGAGGTTTGAATATGGCCGGTAAAACGGCACATCGGGTGTATGGAGGTTTGGATATGGCCGGTAAAACCGCCGATCGTGTATATGGGGTTTGAATTGGCGGTTAAAACGCGCAAATCGTCTGTATGGAGGTTTGAATATGGCCGGTAAACCGGCCGATCAGGTGTATGGAGGTTTGAATATGGCCGGTAAAACGGCCGATCGGGTGTATGGAGGTTTGAATATGGCCGGTAAACAGCCGATCGGGTATATGGAGGTTGGATATGGCCGGTAAAACGCCGATCGGTGTATCGATGTTGGATATGGCCGGTAAACCGGCCGATCGGGTATATGGAGGTTTGGATATGGCGGGTAAAACGGCCAATCGGGTGTATGGAGGTTGAATATGGGCCGTAAAACGGCCAATCGGGTTATGGAGGTTTGGATATGGCCGGTAAACCGGCCAATCGGGTATATGGAGGTTTGAATATGGCCGGTAAGACGGTCGGTTGGATTATGGAGGTTTGAATATGGCGGTTAAACGGCCGATCGGGTTTATGGAAGTTTGACGAGCGGCTGGTAAAATGGTCGCTCGGGTTCAAAGGGTTAAAAACCCCAATCAATCATTATCTATAATTCCAGCAATGTGTTGTGTGTGTGTGTGTGTGTGTGTGGTGTGTGGTGTGTGTGTGTGTTGTCTCTGTCTGTCTGTCTGTCTGTATGCGACCGCCGTTTCTCCGACGACTGCGTTCGATCTGATTGACACTTGCCAGGAATATTGCCGGGGGGGGCCGCCGAATGTGCCTTTTCGAGGTTTGATATCACTCGGACAAGCGGTTCCAAGTTACGGCCATTTATCTGTCGACCATGACAAGACACGGTGCTATGACATCACGAATGACGTCACAATTGATGTTTATTATTTATTTTCCACGATTGACGTCACAATTCTTCTTCTTCGTTTGGTATGACGTCACAATCGACGCTGGGGACTGAGTATGTGCCTTTTCAAGTTTGATATTAATCGACAAGCGGTGCCCAGTTATGGCCATTTATTTACCAAACAATGACAGGACACGGTGCTCTGACGTCATGAATGACGTCGCAATTAATGTTTATTTATTTGTTTTTTTTGTTTTTTGTGAATACATTTGTGAATTCATTTACAGAAGAGAGGGGCGAGAGAGAGAGAAGGGGAAAGAGGGGTGAGAGAGAGGGGGCGTCAGTTCAAGAGAGGGAGAAGGGGGGGCGAGAGAGGGGCGGGAGAGAGGGCGAGACTAGGGGGAGAGAGGGGGGCGTCACAATTCTTCTTCGTTTGATATGACGTCACAATTGACGCTGGGGACCGAGTCTGTTCCCAGGTGTTTCCCAAGTTATGGCCATTATGATACGGTTGGTCCGATCTAATTGAAAAAATGCCCCATCCAGTCGTCGTTTACAAGAGCGAAGGACAAAGCTGCACATACTGGCACGCCTCACCCACGAGAGAGGGTACTGGAACGAGAGAGGGAGGGGCGGAGAGAGGGGGCGAGAGAGAGGGGCGAGACTAGGGGAGAGAGAGGGGCGTCACAATTCTTCTTCGTTTGATATGACGTCACAATTGACGCTGGGGACCTGAGTCTGTTTCCCAGGTGTTTCCCAAGTTATGGCCATTTATGATACGGTTGGTCCGACTAATTGAAAAAATGCCCAATCCAGTCGTCGTTTACAAGAGCGAAGGAACAAAGCTGCACATACTGGCACGCTCACCCACGAGAGAGAGGTATGGCACGAGGGGGAGGGGGTGGTAAGAGGGGGGGGGGTGAAAAAATTTGCCCCAATCCAGTCGTCGTTTACGCACCTACGGGCCCGCACTAGTTAAAATAAAATGAGTGGAGAAATTCTGACAGGAAAAATGACGTCATTTATTCAAATTTCACCATGGAAAGACCAAATGCAGATCTTATGATTTCTGAATATGTCTACGCACATAACTTTTTATTTTTTATAATTCCCTTCACTACTCAGTTAATTTTGTCACCTCCTCAGGTAAACGGAGTTTGACGGATAACCCTGTTAGAGTTGCGAGGTTAATTGACGTTTGTGGTTGCTTCACAACCCGCCTGTCCGCAGAGTTATCCACGGCCGGTGGCCTCGTGACCGGGCGATCGGAAGGAACTGCTTCCCCTCCTGATAGACCTCGAACCCCGGGCCGGGCCGTAACAATATTAATCAATTAATTATCAATTATACTTGGTGGAAAAAAAAATCAATGTCTATTTAAACATCAAGATACAGGGTCCAATTTTAAAAGTCCATCTATCTTTCTGAATTGGATGAAGATTTTTAAGGTATGGTAGTAGGAACCATTTCGATTTTAGAATCGAATGATGGACATAGAAGAAGCACACAAAAAATTTATATATTAGGACAACAACATTGTGCAATATGCCTGGTGTTGGTTTAATGGTTAGGGTGGTGGGCTTGGGATCCTAGGATCCTGAGTTCAAAAATCCGCACTCGGCTGTTGAATTTAACACCAGGTGGGGTTGACTGTGCCTGTCATCCTTCTGAGGTCGGCAAAATGAGTGTCAGCTTGCTGGTATCCTGTGTCGGAGTGGTGACCCATCCAGGATTGTGCGCACTAGCCGAGGAGACTGCTTATTGCTCTGCACAGAGTATGGTCCTGATGGATGGATGGATTATGCAATGAAAGATCTGTATTTGGATGTTTCAATGTATTTTTCATCTTCATTGAGATTTACAGATCGATATGCAATATTGTTGCGGGCCGGGTATCGGCTACGAGCACGACCGCAACATGGAGCTGCAGAGTCGACTCCACCGAACACCCGGAATCTAGATCGTACCTTTCGGAAAACTCCGACAAGTACGGGTCCCTTACCGGACCGTGATCGTCAATAATTACACCACGTGGTACAGGGTTATTTGCCAATCTTCAAATACCTAGAAATCCACGTGGCGAGTTACCGAGTATTCACACCCTCGACGGCCCTCGTACGAGTTGAGCTGTTAGAGTGCCCGACCCGTGCGCAACCTGAGCGGACGGTTGCCGAAGCTCCGTCGGTCCAATCGTACATTTACCGCGGCAACAGCCTTTTTAATTCACCAACACGTGTCACGCTAAGCCAATGGAGAAAACACAGCAACGAACTAATACATTTAACAAATGTATTTATTTATAATGGGGCAGGGGGGCACGCAAGAAGGCAGAGTTAACCGAATAGAATAGCAATTTATGTACAAGCACTTATGCAGTTTTACTTAATAGACTGGCACCACAAACACACACACGTACACCCAAGAAACCGGGTGGCCACAGCCTTTATTGAGGCCTCCAGCTCTGAGGGAAAGGCGAGCTGAAGACCAGAGCCTGCCTCGGACCTGTCCGCCTCGTGTGGTCTTCGAGCTGGCGGGGTGGCGGGACTCAGACCTCTCGCGTGTGAGGCGAATGCGACAACCACTCGTGTCGGGCGAACGCGATCTCCACTCGTGTCACCCGTTTCTCTCTCTCGGTTCACCGACAGAGACACGGCGCACAACCCTTGCGGTTCTTGACGGGGAAGGATCTCTCAAGCTCTTTTCTCCAGGATCTCTTGAGCTCACTTGTGGTCCGATCGCGCCGCACGCTTATTCACCCTGTCTCGGGGAGGGGGGGGCCTCTGCCCTCCCCGCTCTCCCTCACTGGCACGTTTTGCGCACAGAATCGCTCGTCGCCCTGTCACTGGCCAAAACGAGCGGCAAGTCCGTCGATTGGCCCGGGGGCATGGTGACGTCACGCGGACTGCCTTTCTCACCGCCGTGGGGTCTGATTGGCTGAGCGGTGGCCACCCCACCCGTAGCACGCTGATTGGTCGAGGGCCGCTGCGAGGCTCCTCCTTGAACTCCGCCCACCATGGCGTCGACGTGAGGAAGCGAGGTGAAGGTGAGGGTGATGCTGGCGTTGTTGTAGTTTTGAGGATTTAAAAATAAAAGAAAACCCTGACTATCAAAGTAACTCACAGCGCATGTACATTTATTCACCCATTAAACAAGGGACGGGGACCCTAACTAAAAACACATACTTACCGATATAACTGTTCTATAGGACCTGTATGTTGAGTGCACAAGGCTTCCAAATTCGTAACAATATGTTTGAGAAGATCAACGTGATGTCTTTAACCTTTCAGTGAAGCGATTGGTATCCACTAAGAATGTATGTGGGTCGTGTTAGTGGGAACACCTATGTTGCACAACTGGACTTTCAAGATGCTTTGAAAATATTGCAAGCTGATGTGGGTGGCCCCCTCTGGCTGTGACCCTCATGGGTGCATATCGGAGGCCCTGCCCCCACCCTGTGGTACTCCCCTCCCCCTTCCCCGTGGTATTTTCTTGCCCCACATGGTACTTTTCTCCCCTGTGATACTCCCCCTCTCCACATGGTGTTTCCTAGCCCCCCATGGTACCCCCTGGTTACCCTTTCCGTCTAGAGGTTGTAGTGACTAAGTCTTGCAGTGGTGAAGGATTATCGATAGGTCTCGAAGTGAGTAGGCCATTGTGTGCCGGTACCCCGGTGAGATTCTCTGCCTTGAGGTTTTATAATCAGGTGGATGAAGTTCGTGATAATAATAATTGCGTTTGTGCACACAACAAGAGTGAATGAGGTGTGGGTGCTGCAGCACAGGTGTGATGGACCGGAGGCTCTGCGTTCCTGTGTATCTTTGAAAAGGGCCTTGCGGCCCTGACGAGGCTCAGTGAATGGCTCTGAAACCTCCTGAAATGGTAACCTGGTGATCAGCAAACCGGTCCAGGTGCGTTCCGTCGTTTCACACATGAAGTAAGACAGTGATACACATTTATACACCGTCGTGTACTTTCGGGCCTCACAGATCACAATCTGTCTGCCGATGATCGACCCACGATCCCTCCCACCTTGTCCTCTCTTTTCCAGACAGGAAAAGCTCGATTGTCCACCAGGAGCCATATTGTGTCTCGCTTCCCTCCTTGGCTGTGTGCCCACTTACCCTCAGGGGCAAATCCAGGAATTGGGACGCTCGGGGGTTGGCAAATAACAGAAAATTATAAATTTTCCAAATAATTTCCAAATAAATTACTGTGAGCTGTTAGTGGTTTATTGATTATTAGGTACTGTATTAGATACAGTTTTTCTGAAGCTTCTGGCCTTTTTTTGTGGCACACTTTCGTGGGAGAAGGAGTTCTGGGTGACCAGGGACCCCTGGGTTTGCCACTGTAATGGTAAATATTTTTTTGTTGGGAAGGGGGGGGGGGTTCCGGGCAACCAGGAAACCCCCCTGGATTTGCCACTGACCCTTGCCTCTCGCCCGTCGGGATTTCCCCTCTGATAACTCATTTACACAAATTAATTTTCCTCGAAGTTCGTTTACATTAAAATTTACACAAATTGTTCAAAGGCAATGCTGGCATACTTGGGATTTCATTGGAGGAGGGGGGGGGAGAGGTTGCCGTTGACAACGTGGTTCAGTCCTCAATGTGATCCACCATTGTAGGTCTATAAAATACGTACGATTCGAGGGTGAATTGAAACAATAACTGTTTGAACATCAACATACTTCATCAGTGCGTCGTCGACATACCGCGCAAAACAAGTCCGACCGACGAGGATCTGCAAGCTCCGATTACTCTCTCTCTACCACCGGTTCACATCGTGGCAATGCCGATGTTGGTTCGTTTATCACACTATGGCTGCCGGTTGCATCATTTTTTGGAAATGCCGCTGATGCAGTGCCCCTGTTACGAGTAAGTTCGGTACTCATTTTGCCGACAGGCTGAGTTAACCCACCTGGTGTTAATTAAATTGAGGGATGGAGTCTTGAACTCCAGACCCTAAGATCTTACGACAGCCACCTTTAACCGTTAAGCCAACACCAGGCTTAAAACAATGCCAATGACTTGACGCCAGATCGTTACGCTTCCCCCCTCCCATCGCCACCACTCACCTCTCACCTGGCTCCAGCCCTCCCTCCTCCCTTGCCATCCCCCCACCCCAGTCCCCTTCATGTTATGACTTCGACCTGAACCGCCAAAAGGAAGTGGGAAGAAATGTCACTAAATGCTCGCTCACCAGCAGACAATCCCAGCATTATGTTCGCACACAAAACATCTTCGCTCTATACATTAGACTTCTCAGCCTCGAAACATGATGCAGTGTATTACTTATAGCTGGGCCTCTAATCATGACATGGCCCTGTAACCATGGTCTCCAAGTACAATGTAGGCCTCTAATCATTACATGGCCCTGTAACCATGGTCTCTAAGAACAAATAGGGCTTCTTAATCATTGGACATGGCTTGTACCATGTCTAAGTACAATGTAGGCCTCTAATCATGACAGGCTTGTAACCATGGTCTACAGTACAATGTTAGGCTCTAATCATGACATGGCCTGTAACCATGGTTCTAAAGTACAATATAGGCTCTAATCATGACATGGCCTTGTAACCATGGTCTCTAAGTACAATATCGCCTCTAGTCATGACATGGCTTGTAACCATGGTCTCTAAGAACAATATAGGCCTCTAATCATTGACATGCCTTGTAACCATGGCTCGAAGTACAATATAGGTCTCTAATCATGACATGGCCTGTAACCATGGTCTCGAAGTACAATGTAGGTCCTAATCATGACATGGCCTTGTACCATGGTCTCAAGTACAATATAGGTCTCTAATCATTACATGGCTTTGTAACCATGGTCTCTAAGTACAATATAGGTCTCTAATCATTACATGGCCTTGTAACCATGGTCTCTAAGTACAATATAGGCCTCTATCATACATGGCCCTGTACCATGGTCTCTAAGTACAATATAGGTCTCTAATCATTACATGGCCTGTAACATGGTCTCTAAGTACAATATAGGTCTCTAATCATTACATGGCCTGTACCATGGTCTCTAAGTACAATATAGGTCTCTAATCATACATGCGCTGTAACCATGGTCTCTAAGTACAATATAGGTCTCTAATCATACATGGCCCTGTAATCATGCTCTAAGTACAATATGCTCTATCATTACATGCCTGTAACCATGGCTCTAAGTACAATATAGGCTCTATTCATTACATGGCCTGTAACATGGTCTCTAAGTACAATATAGGTCTCTAATCATACATGGCCTTGTAACCATGGCTCGAAGTAACATATTAGGTCTCTATCATTACATGCCTGTAACCATGTCTCTAAGTACAATATAGGCTCTCTAATCATTGACATGCCCTGTAATCATGGTCTCTTAAGTACAATATAGGTCTCTAATCATTACATGGCCCTGTAATCATGGTCTCTAAGTACAATATAGGTCTCTAATCATTACATGGCTTGTAACCATGTCTCAAGTACAATATAGGTCTTAATTCATGACATGGCCTGTAACCATGGTCTCGAAGTACATATAGGTCTCTATCATTACATGGCCTTGTAACCATGGTCTCGAAGTACAATATAGGTCTCTAATCATACATGGCCTTGTAACCATGGTCCAAGTACAATTAGGTCTCTAATCATGACATGGCCTGTAACCATGGTCTCTAATACATATAGGTCTCTAATCATTACATGGCTTGTAACATGGTCTCTAAGTACAATATAGGTCTCTAATCATTACATGGCCCTGTAACCATGGTCTCTAAGTACAATATAGGTCTCTATCATACATGGCCCTGTAACCATGGTCTCTAAGTACAATATAGGCTCTATTCATTACATGGCCCTGTAACATGGTCTCTAAGTACAATATAGGCCTCTATTCATTACATGGCCCTGTAACCATGGCTCTAAGTACAAATATAGGCTCTATTCATTACATGGCCTTGTAACCATGGTCTCTAAGTACAATATAGGCTCTAATCATTACATGGCCCTGTAACCATGGTCTCTAAGTACAATATAGGCCTCTATTCATTACATGGCCTGTAACCATGGTCTCTAAGTACATATAGCCTCTATTCATTACATGCCCTGTAACCATGGTCCTAAGTCAATATAGGCCTCTATCATTACATGGCCCTGTAACGATGGTCTCTAAGTACAATATAGGCCTCCTATTCATTACATGGCCCTGTAACCATGGTCTCTAAGTACAATATAGGCCTCTTTCATTACATGGCCCTGTAACCATGGTCTCTAAGTACAATATAGGCCTCTATTCATTACATGGCCCTGTAATCATGGTCTCTAAGTACAATATAGGCTCTAATCATGACATGGCCTGTAACCATGGTCTCAAGTACAATGTAGGTCTCTAATCATGACATGGCTGTTACCATGGTCTCTAATACAATATAGGTCTCTAATCATTACATGGCCTGTAACATGGTCTCTAAGTACAATATAGGCCTCTATTCATTACATGGCCTGTAACCATGGTCTCTAAGTACAATATAGGCTCTATCATTACATGGCCTGTAACCATGGTCTCTAAGTACAATATAGGCTCTATTCATTACATGCCCTGTAACCATGGTCTCTAAGTACAATATAGCCTCTATTCATTACATGGCCCTGTAACCATGGTCTCTAAGTACAATATAGGCCTCTATTCATTACATGCCGTAACCATGGTCTCTAAGTACAATATGGCTCTATTCATTACATGGCCTGTAACCATGGTCTCTAAGTACAATATAGGCTCTATCATTACATGGCCTGTAACCATGGTCTCTAAGTAAATATAGGCCTCTATTCATTACATGGCCCTGTAACCATGTCTCTAAGTACAATATAGGCTCTATTCATTACATGGCCTTAGTCATGGTCCTAAGTACAATATAGGCTCTATTCATTACATGGCCCTGTAACCATGGTCTCTAAGTACAAATAGCCTCTATTCATTACATGGCCGTAACATGGTCTCTAAGTACAAATGGCTCTAATCATACATGGCCTTGTAACCATGGCTCTAAGTACAATATAGGTCTCTAATCATACATGGCTTGTAACCATGGTCTCTAAGTACAATATAGGCCTCTTTCATTACATGGCCCTGTAACCATGGTCTCTAAGTATAAATGTAGGTCTCTAATCATTACATGCCTTGTAACCATGGTCTCTAAGTACAATGTAGGTGCTCTAATTCTACATGGCCTTGTAACCATGGTCTCTAAGTACAATATAGGTCTCTAATCATTACATGGCCTTGTAACCTATGGTCTCTAAGTACAATATAGGTCTCTAATCATTACATGGCCTTGTAACCATGGTCTCTAAGTAAATGTAGGTCTCTAATCATTACATGCCCTGTAACCATGGTCTCTAAGTACAATAGGTCTCTATCATTACATGGCCTTGTAACCATGGTCTCTAAGTACAATATAGGTCTCTAATCATTACATGGCCTTGTAACCATGGTCTCTAAGTACAATATAGTCTCTAATCATTACATGGCCTTGTAACCTGGTCTCTAAGTACAATATAGGTCTCTAATCATTACATGGCCCTGTATCATGGTCTCTAAGTACAATGTAGGTCTCTAATCATTACATGGCCTGTAACATGGTCTCTAAGTACAATTAGGTCTCTAATCATTACATGGCCCTGTAATCATGGTCTCTAAGTACAATATAGCCTCTATTCATGACATGGCCTTTACCATGGTCTCTAAGTGCAATTAGGTCTCTAATCATGACATGGCCTTTACCATGGTCTCTAAGTACAATATAGGTCTCTATTCATTACATGGCCTGTAACCATGGTCTCTAAGTACAATATAGGCCTCTAATCATTACATGGCCTTGTAACCATGGTCTCTAAGTACAATTAGGTCTCTAATATTACATGGCTTGTAACCATGGCTCTAAATACAATATCGGCCTCTAATCATTACATGGCCTGAACCATGGTCTCTAGTGCAATTAGGTCTCTATCATACATGGCCTTGTTACCATGGTCTCTAAGTACAATGTAGGTCTCTAATCATTACATGGCCTTGTAACCATGGTCTCTAAATACAATATAGCCTCTAATCATTACATGGCCTGTAACCATGGTCTCTAAGTACAATATAGGCCTCTAATCAAGACATGGCCCGTAACCCTGGTCTCTCAGTTCAATATAGGCCTCTAATCATTACATGGCCTTGTAACCATGGTCTCTAAATACAATATCGGCCTCTAATCATTACATGGCCTGTAACCATCGTCTCTAAGTACAATATAGGCCTCTCATCATTACATGCCCTGTAATCATGGTCTCTAAGTACAATATAGGCCTCTAATCATTACATGGCCTGTAACCATGGTCTATAAGTACAATATAGGCCTCTAATCATTACTTGGCCCTGTAACCATGGTCTTCAAGTTCAATGTAGGCCTCTAATCATTACATGGCCTTGTAACCATGGTCTCTAAGTACAATATAGGCCTCTAGTCATTACATAGCCATTAACCATGGTCTCAGTCAATATAGGCCTCAATCATGACATGCCTGTAACATGGTCTCTAAGTGCAATATAGGCTCTATTCATTACATGGCCTTGTAACCATGGTCTCTAAGTGCAATATAGGCTCTAATCATTACATGTCCTTGTAACCATGGTCTCTAAGGACAATGTCGGCCTCTAATCATGACATGGCCTTGTAACCATGGTCTCTAAAGTACAATATAGCCTCTAATCATTACATGGCCTTGTAACCATGGTCTCTAAGTACAATATAGGCCTCTAATCATGACATGGTCTTGTAACCATGGTCTCTAAGTACAATATAGGCCTCTAATCATTACATGGCCTGTGAACCATGGTCTCTAAGTACATATCGGCCTCTAATCATGACATGGCCTTGTAACCATGGTCTCTAAGAACAATATAGGCCTCTAATCATGACATGGCCTTGTAACCAGGTCTCTAAGATCAATTAGGTCTCTAATCATTACATGGCTTGTAACCATGGTTTCTAAGTACAATATAGGTCTCTAATCATGACATGGCCTTGTAAACATGGTTCTAAGTACAATATAGGTCTCTCATCATGACATGGCTTGTAACCATGGGACTCTAAATACAATATAGGTCTCTAATCATTACATGGCTTTGTAACCATGGTCTCTAAGTACAATATAGGTCTCTAATCATGACATGGCCTTGTAACCATGGTCCTAAGTACAATATAGGTCTCTAATCTTACATGGCCTGTAATCATGGTCGCTAAGTACAATATAGGCCTCTAGTCATTACATAGCCCATTAACCATGGTCTCTCAGTTCAATATAGCCTGAATCATGACATGGCCCTGTAACCATGGTCTCTAAGTGCAATATAGGCCTCTATTCATTACATTGCCTTGTAACCATGGTCTCTAAGTGCAATATAGGCCTCTAATCATTACATGTCCTTGTAACCATGGTCTCTAAGTACAATGTCGGCCTCTAATCATGACATGGCCTTGTAACCATGGTCTTAAGTACAATATAGGCCTCTAATCATTACATGGCCTTGTAACCATGGTCTCTAAGTACAATATAGGCCTCTAATCATGACAGGGCTTGTAACCATGGTCTCTAAGTACAATATCGGCCTCTAATCATGACATGGCCTTGTAACCATGGTCTCTAAGTACAATATAGGCCTCTAATCATTACATGGCCTTGTAACCATGTGTCTCTAAGTACAATATCGGCCTCTAATCATGACATGGCCTTGTAAACCATGGTCTCTAAGATCAATATAGGTCTCTAATCATTACAGGCCTTGTAACCATGGTCTCTAAGTACAATATAGTCTCTAATCATTACATGGCTTGTAACCATGGTTTCTAAGTACAATATAGGTCTCAATCATTACATGGCCTTGTAACCATGGTCTCAAAGTACAATATAGGCCTCTAATCATTACATGGCCCATTAACCATGGTCTCTAAGTACATATAGGCCTCTAATCATTACATGGCCTTGTAACCATGGTTTCTAAGTACAAATAGGTCTCTAATCATGACATGGCCTTGTAACCATGGTCTCAAGTACAATATAGGTCTCTAATCATGACATGGCCTTGTAACCATGGTCTCTAAATACAATATAGGTCTCTAATCATTACATGGCTTTGTAACCATGGTCTCTAAGTACAATATAGTCTCTAATCATGACATGGCCTTGTAACCATGGTCTCTAAGTACAATATAGGCCTCTAATCATGACATGGTCTGTAACCATGGTCTCTAAGTCAATATAGGCCTCTAATCATTACATGGCCTTGTAACCATGGTCTTAAGTACAATATCGCCTCTAATCATGACATGGCCTTGTAACCATGGTCTCTAAGAACAATATAGGCCTCTATCATGACATGGCCTTGTAACCATGGTCTCTAAGATCAATATAGGTCTCTAATCATTACATGGCTTGTAACCATGGTCTCTAAGTACAATATAGGTCTCTCATCATGACATGGCTTTGTAACCATGGTCTCTAAATACAATATAGTCTCTCATCATGACATGGCTTTGTAACCATGCGTCTCTAAGATCAATATAGGTCTCTAATCATTACATGGCTTTGTAACCATGGTCTCTAAGTACAATATAGGTCTCTCATCATGACATGGCTTGTAACCATGGTCTCTAAATACAATATAGGTCTCTCATCATGACATGGCTTTGTAACCATGGTTTCTAAGTACAATATAGGTCTCTAATCATTACATGGCCTTGTAACCATGGTCTCAAAGTA
Organism: Eptatretus atami; assembly: GCA_035128595.1. NCBI lineage: Eukaryota > Metazoa > Chordata > Myxini > Myxiniformes > Myxinidae > Eptatretus > Eptatretus atami. The sequence goes on from CM068955.1 coordinate 114,040,855, forward strand.
CAATATAGGCCTCTAATCATTACATGGCCCATTAACCATGGTCTCTAAGTACAATATAGGCTCTAATCATTACATGCCTTGTAACCATGGTTTCTAAGTACAATATAGGTCTCTAATCATGACATGGCCTTGTAACCATGGTCTCTAAGTACAATATAGGTCTCTAATCATGACATGGCCTTGTAACCATGCCGTCTCTAAATACAATATAGGTCTCTAATCATTACATGGCTTCTGTAACCATGGTCTCTAAGTACAATATGGTCTCTAATCATGACATGGCCTTGTAACCATGGTCTCTAAGTACAATATAGGCTCTAATCATGACATGGTCTTGTACCATGGTCTCTAAGTACAATATAGGCCTCTAATCATTACATGGCCTTGTAACCATGGTCTCTAAGTACAATATCGGCCTCTAATCATGACATGGCCTTGTAACCATGGTCTCTAAGAACAATATAGGCCTCTATCATGACATGGCCTTGTAACCATGGTCTCTAAGAACAATATAGGCCTCTAATCATGACATGGCCTGTAACCATGGTCTCTAAGATCAATATAGGTCTCTAATCTACATGGCTTTGTAACCATGTCTCTAAGTACAATAAGGTCTCTCATCATGACATGGCTTTGTAACCATGGTCTCTAAATACAATATAGGTCTCTCATCATGACATGGCTTTGTAACCATGGTCTCTAAGTACAATATAGGTCTCTAATCATGACATGGCCTTGTAACCATGGTCTCTAATACAATATAGGTCTCTAATCATTACATGGCTTTGTAACCATGGTCTCTAAATACAATATAGGTCTCTAATCATTACATGCCTTGTAACCATGGTCTCTAAGTACAATATAGGTCTCTAATCATGACATGGCCTTGTAACCATTGGTCTCTAAGTACAATATAGGTCTCTAATCATTACATGGCCTTGTAACCATGGTCTCCAAGTACAATATAGGTCTCTAATCTTACATGGCCCTGTAACCATGGTCTCTAAGTACAATATAAGCCTCTATTCATTACATGGCCTTGAACCATGGTCTCTAAGTACAATATAGGCCTCTAATCATTACATGGCCCTGTAACCATGCTCTCTAAGTACAATATAGGCCTCTATTCATTACATGGCCTTGTAACCATGGTCTCTAAGTACAATATAGGCCTCTATTCATTACATGGCCCTGTATCCATGGTCTCTAAGTACAATATAGCCTCTATTCATTACATGGCCCTGTAACCATGCTCTCTAAGTACAATATAGGCCTCTATTCATTACATGGCCTTGTAACCATGGTCTCTAAGTACAATATAGGCTCTATTCATTACATGGCCCTGTAACCATGGTCTCTAAGTATAATATAGGCCTCTAATCATACATGGCCCTGTAAATGGTCTCTAAGTACAATATAGGCCTCTAATCATTACATGGCCCTGTAACCATGCTCTCTAAGTACAATATAGGCCTCTATTCATTACATGGCCCTGTACCATGGTCTCTAAGTACAATATAGGCCTTCAATCATTACATGGCCTGTAACCATGGTCTCTAAGTACAATATAGGCCTCTAACATTACATGGCCTGTAACCATGCTCTCTAAGTACAATATAGGCCTCTATTCATTACATGGCCCTGTAACCATGGTCTCTAAGTACAATATAGGCCTCTTATTCATTACATGGCCCTGTAACCATGCTCTCTAAGTACAATATAGGTCTCTAATCATTACATGGCCCTGTAACCATGGTCTCAAGTACAATATAGGCCTCTATTCATACATGGCCCTGTAACCATGGTCTCTAAGTACAATATAGGCTCTAATCATTACATGGCCCTGTAACATGCTCTCTAAGTACAATATAGGCCTCTATTCATTACATGGCCTTGTAACCATGGTCTCTAAGTACAATATAGGCCTCTATTCATTACATGGCCCTGTATCCATGGTCTCTAAGTACAATATAGGCCTCTATTCATTACATGGCCCTGTAACCATGCTCTCTAAGTACAATATAGGCCTCTATTCATTACATGGCCTTGTAACCATGGTCTCTAAGTATAATATAGGCCTCTAATCATTACATGGCCCTGTAACCATGCGTCTCTAAGTATAATATAGGCCTCTATCATTACATGGCCCTGTAACCATGGTCTCCAAGTACAATATAGGTCTCTAATCATTACATGGCCCTGTAACCATGGTCTCTAAGTACAATATAAGCCTCTATTCATTACATGGCCTTGTAACCATGGTCTCTAAGTATAATATAGGCCTCTAATCATTACATGGCCCTGTAACCATGGTCTCCAAGTACAATATAGGTCTCTAATCATTACATGGCCCTGTAACCATGGTCTCTAAGTACAATATAAGCCTCTATTTCATTACATGGCCTTGTAACCAGGTCTCTAAGTACAATATAGCCTCTAATCATTACATGGCCCTGTAACCATGCTCTCTAAGTACAATATAGGCCTCTATTCATTACATGGCTTGTAACCATGGTCTCTAAGTACAATATAGGCCTCTATTCATTACATGGCCCTGTATCCATGGTCTCTAAGTACAATATAGGCCTCTATTCATTACATGGCCTGTAACCATGCTCTCTAAGTACAATATAGGCCCTATTCATTACATGCCCTTGTAACCATGGTCTCTAAGTACAATATAGGCCTCTATCATTACATGGCCCTGTAACCATGGTCTCTAAGTATAATATAGGCCTCTAATCATTACATGGCCCTGTAACCATGGTCTCTAAGTACAATATAGGCCTCTATCATTACATGGCCCTGTAACCATGCTCTCTAAGTACAATTAAGGCCTCTATTCATTACATGGCCCTGTAACCATGGTCTCTAAGTACAATATAGGCCTCTAATCAATACATGGCCCTGTAACCATGGTCTCTAAGTACATATAGGCCTCTAATCATTACATGGCCCTGTAACCATGCTCTCAAGTACAATATAGGCTCTATTCATTACATGGCCCTGTAACCATGGTCTCTAAGTACAATATAGGCCTCTATTCATTACATGGCCCTGTAACCATGCTCTCTAAGTACAATATAGTCTCTAATCATTACATGGCCCTGTAACCATGGTCTCTAAGTACAATATAGGCCTCTATTCATTACATGGCCCTGTAACCATGGTCTCTAAGTACAATATAGGCCTCTAATCATTACATGGCCCTGTAACTATGCTCTCTAAGTACAATATAGGCCTCTATTCATTACATGGCCTTGTAACCATGGTCTCTAAGTACAATATAGGCCTCTATTCATTACATGGCCCTGTATCCATGGTCTCTAAGTACAATATAGGCCTCTATTCATTACATGGCCCTGTAACCATGCTCTCTAAGTACAATATAGGCCTCTATTCATTACATGGCCTTGTAACCATGGTCTCTAAGTACAATATAGGCCTCTATTCATTACATGGCCTGTAACCATGGTCTCTAAGTACAATATAGGCCTCTATTCATTACATGGCCCTGTAACCATGCTCTCTAAGTACAATATAGGCCTCTATTCATTACATGTCCTTGTAACCATGGTCTCTAAGTACAATATAGCCTCTATTCATTACATGGCCCTGTAACCATGGTCTCTAAAATATATATAGGCCTCTAATCATTACATGGCCCTGTAACCATGGTCTCTAAGTACAATATAGGCCTCTAATCATTACATGGCCCTGTAACCATGCTCTCTAAGTACAATATAGGCCTCTATTCATTACATGGCCCTGTAACCATGGTCTCTAAGTACAATATAGCCTCTAATCATTACATGGCCCTGTAACCATGGTCTCTAAGTACAATATAGGCCTCTAATCATTACATGCCCTGTAACCATCTCTCTAAGTACAATATAGGCCTCTATTCATTACATGGCCTTGTAACCATGGTCTCTAAGTACAATATAGGCCTCTATTCATACATGGCCCTGTAACCATGGTCTCTAAGTACAATGTAGGTCTCTAATCATTGCATGGCCTTGTAACCATGGTCTCTAATTACAATATAGGCCTCTAATCATTAGATGGCCCATTAACCATGGTCTCTGAGTACAATATAGGCCTCTAATCATTACATCGGACATTTTCACAAAAGCGGGTCAGGTAACGGTAAAGAACAAACTCAAAAATGAACTTTCTTATATATTCTCGAAATAGTGCTTGAACCCCTTATAAGGCCTAGGAAAATATTCAAATGATGTCAGCAACGCAGGATCACCATAAGGCCTCTGCACTGACTGGCAATATATGCTTGATAAAAATTCTCGGACAGTCTTTACCGTTACCTGACCCGCTTTTGTGAAAATGTCCCACATGGCCTTGTAACCATGGTCTCTAAGTACAATATAGGCCTCTAATCATTACGTGGCCCATTAACCATGGTCTCTAAGTACAATATAGGCCTCTAATCATGACATGGCTTGAAACCATGGTCTCTAAATACAATATAGGCCTTGAATCATTACATGGCTCTGTAACCATGGTCTCAAAGTACAAATAGCCTCTAATCATTACATGCCCATTAACTATGGTCTCTAAGTACAATATAGGCCTCTAATCATTACATGGCTCTGTAACCATGGTCTCAAAGTACAATATAGGCCTCTAATCATTACATGGCCCATTAACCATGGTCTCTAAGTACAATATAGGCCTCTAATCATGACATGGCCTTTGTAACCATGGTCTCTAAATACAATATAGGTCTTGAATCATTACATGGCTCTGTAACCATGGTCTCTAACTACAATATAGGTCTCTAATCATTTCATGGCTCTGTAACCATGGTCTCAAAGTACAATATAGGCCTCCAGATATTATATAGGTCTCTTAAGTGCATCATTCTGATTGATCTATCCTTTTCCCATTTATATCTTGTTCTTTTTCTCATCATTTTGTTTTTACCATTTAATACTTACCCATTCCATCTTCATTACACCTGGCCGACTGATCACTTGGTGTATATATTGCAGGATTTCAAATGTTTTATCATATTTTAAATAATTGTTTGTTCAACTGACTTCCTTCATAAAATAACAGTTAATAAAAATAAATACCTCCCCCCCCCACCCTATCTCCACAACCCCTCCCTCCCTCTGTCCTTTTGAACTGGCTGTTATCTTAAAGAACCATTTTAGCCGAGGTGTGTAAATATCCTTGATACTTTCGGCACCTACTCGACAGGCATCATCTTGAGGTTGTGTTACATCAATGCCTTAGTCACTCCTGATAACGTTACAGTGCTGCGGATGTCATGTGGCAAGGCAATCAATCTATGGTTTTCATCCCAGATATTATGGAAAGTTTACACAAATAATACCGGTCTCCTCTGCACCTGGAGAAATATTTGCCTCGTTTGGGACATTATGCCAGTCTCCTCTGCACCTGCACATCATGTATGCACCTTGACAACTATCTGCCTCCAGGGTCTCCTCTGCAATCATGTGGATGTTTCAGATTCCAAGGTATTTTCTTTATATGAGAAAAAAGACAAACACACGGAGGCAGACAGAGAGCAAACACTCAACCCACAAGTGAGAAGGCTGTGTGAGCAAGGGTTAATGGGTGTTGAGAAGGAAGTGGGAAAGGATGGAAATGGGGGACGTGAGATGAAGGAGGTGCACCACATGATTGATGCCATGTAGTTAAGAGCTGGGGATTGATCCGTCTCTGGAAGGTGGTTTGATATAGGGGAGAAACGAGGAATGAAGGAATACATGAGTGGTGTGAGGCAAGCCTGGATGTTTGAATTTTAACCCGGAGGCGGTTACTGGAAGAATGCATCCTACCAAGAATGTTACTTTATTTTTTTGTGTATAGTTAAGGCTCGTGGAAGAGTGAGAACACACAATGGATCAGGATACTACAGAACAAAGGGAACAACAGAAATAAAGGGGGAAACACCAACAGTAAGGCCCAGGGACAAAATAGAGGGAGACTTGGACAAAGAATGGGTGTGGGGAGGAATGAGGGGTAGGGGAAGATGCAGAGGGTGGACAAGATGGATAAAGAAGCAAACTCTCAGGAAGGAAAAACTGGAAATTTGGGGGTGAGGGGAGGGTTATTGAATGGGAGTAGAAAAGATCATGGTTTTGGGTTTGGGATGATCTGAGATGGTTGTGGAACAGCTGTCATGAAGAATCCGGACTGAAGAATAAGATTGAGAGAATGTGGAAGTCTGTTCCACAGGTGTGGAAAAAAAGAGTGCCGGTAAGCAGCATTTCTGGATTTGGGAAGTTTCACGAGAAAGGGGTTGATGGTGGAACTTGTGTGCCTTACAGAAAGTATGGGTGGGGAAAGGGGAGGGGGATAGGGAGAGAGCAGAGGGTGCAAGACCAGAAAGGAGGTGGAAGAAAACAGAAAGACCACTGACCTGTCTACGATGGCAATGTCATGGGCCCATATACGCAGCTTAATCACGGGAGATTCCAATGATCTTAAAGGCCTTGTTTTCCACCATGTCAAGCTGAGCTAAGTGTGAGGTAGGGGCACCAGCCAGAGAGGAGAGCAGTTCTCCATAATGCTGAGGATGAAGGCCATGGACGTGGATAAGAGTTCAGGTGTATCAAGGAAGGACTTTGTACGATGGAGGATGCCTAGTCAGCGGCTGTCTTTGGAGGCAAACTTTGAAATGTGGTTTGCCCACGAAATATCATGGCTGGGAGTGTGACCCAGAAGTTTTAAAGACTGAACTTCCTCAAGAGGATTGTTAAGAAAGTAGATAGGAAGGTTTGCCATGTGGTCCTTTTGGAGATAGTGACAGTGTGAGATTTTTTTTTTTTGTATACATTGTCAAGGCTTATATAAGTGCTACTTGTGATTTTGTCAAGGTTTGAAGAGAGGGAAGAGGCTGCCACCTGTCTGTCTGAAGGATAAGGGATGTCATGGCAGAGGGTGGATTCATCAGCAAATACATAAAAGGGATTTTCCAGAGTCAGAGAAATTGTTTATGAAAATTAGGAATAGAACTGGACCCAGAATACTGTCTTGGACTATGAGGCCTATCAACTTGGAGGAGACTATAAGGAGTCGGGGACGGGTTGTGGGAGGAAGAATTCTCTTAAACATCCCACAGATTATGTCAAGTTTATCATCAGCGGTCTGGATTGAGAGATCACTCAAGTTGGAGCGGAGACCTCGGATGTTTGTGGTCCACACAGTTTATAGGGACAGGGGAGGAGGCATTGCGAGGGTGCAGGATGGAGGTGGGGGGAGGGTGGAGGCTTTGCGAGGGTAAGGGGAGGGAGAGGCTTTGAGTGTGTGTGATGCGGGGAGAACGTTTGAGTGGGTGGGGTATAGCGTAAGCATTGAGGTTTGGGGTGAGGAGGGATGCAGAAATGGGGGGGGGGGGATGACACTTTCAGGGGTGAAGCGGAAAGAGAGGAGATGAAGTCCCCTCTTTCCGCTTCCACTTTGAAGTCCCCTCTAAAGGACATGAAGTCCCCTCTGAAGTCCCCACTTTCTGAAGTTATGATGTAAAATTGTCGATAATTTTAAACCTGTCCAAGCATGTGGTCCGTGCAGCATAATTATCACTAGCATAACCCGCGCTCTGCGCGACATGTTGGGGTGGGTGTGTTTGAGAAAGGAACTGATGCAGAGTATCAGTAGTAATTTTACTTTAATGCGAGTAAGTGGAATACGATTTCACCGTTTCAGAACCATTTTATTTACTTTTTTTTGTACCATGCACCTCATATGGTCTTTGAGATAATGTAAGCCGAATATCACGTTACTCAGCGCAGAACAAAGTCGAAGATAGCGCGACACGAAACCACAAACTCGGAAATAATATATAAGATAGTTAGTCTGCTCACTGGCAACTAAAGCAGTTGAACAAGCAATCTGTCATTGTGGACCTGCCAGGTAATGTCACGCCTTTTTGAGTTCCACAATTCACGTGAAACTGGTGCAGTTCCTCCAGAAACCCCCAAGGATTCTATTTTTCTATGGTATAACTAACAAAAAGGGTGTAACATTGCCTGTGCAGACATGCTGAGTGTAGATCTGGAGGGTGTGTCGGACAGGGCCGCTGAGCTCGGGTCCAAACAGCTGCGTTTCGAGTCTCCCCTGCAGGGGCCTTGCATTCAGACAGCCAGCATTGGCCAACCCCTGATAGTGCATTCAGGAAGGTTTGGGAATAAAACTCAAAGAGATGATTAAAAGCTTGGTTTGGTGGTTAAAGCGAATGCCAACCTTTACTGTAACCAACTTTACTGTAGGGGCAGGTGTGATTCTCATGAGCCGTCGTTACACACACACATACACACATACATTCACATACATACATACATACATACATACA
>CM068955.1:114051096-114066085 GCA_035128595.1 Eptatretus atami
ACCCACCATAACCAAACCACCCACCATAACCAAACCCACTCAGCATAACTAAACCAACCACCATAACCAAACCACCCACCATAACCAAACCCACTCAGCATAACTAAACCAACCAGTGTAACCACAGGCGTGATCCCAGGTTATATGGGGCCAAGGTAGACTCGAAGATTATTCAGGCTTTACAAGACATGCTTGGGCCTGTGTCAGGTCGAGCGGGACAATCGCAGGCTGGATAAGTGCACGGACCATGCTGCACCAGAGAGTACCCAGGATGACAACATCGGTCCACAATGTAAGTGGTGTTTGTTAACAAGCTCACACCTGCAGCATCTCCATCCATGCAAGGAAAGGCACGCCTGATTAGGCCAAGCCCATCGAATGTACTCTTGCCACATGATTTACTGCTAAAAAGAAAATCCATAAAAGAGAAAAACAAGAAGTGAGACAAATGGGAAATTGTTAAAACTCCTTGGCAACCATTTCAGCCATGTTTATGACGTCATACAGAAAATAATGTTCACGAATTATCACATGGTTATAATATACGTATATATATATATATATATATATATATATATATATATATATATATATATATATATATATATATATATACTCGCCATAGAATGGTAATTTCACGTGGGATAGCCAGGGCGGAGCTTTGCGAAAGCTGGCAGTAGTTTTCAGAGGGATGTCAGAAGACTGGCGACACCACTACTTCTATAGATTATTAATTTACATGACACCGACACACATGACATGCCATTAAAAACAAAGGTATGGAGACAAATTAAACACAGCTGGCTCAATGCCAATGTGTCGGACGGCTTGCCCCAACAGTGGTCACCACGTCCAGAAGACGTCCGTCACTGCGTCTTATTGATCGAGGCTGGAGGAGAGGGGGTGGTGTTGTGGTTGCAATAAGTATGGCTATGATGTGTAAAAGTTAGGAATGGGTTACTAACGGGTGCATCTGATGACTTGCTTAATGACGTGTAACTGATGATTTGCATAAGCTTTACATGTGTTGCATGTACCCAAAAGCACCGATCCTCCAATTTAACTTCTCAGTTAATCATTCGCAGTGGTGGGTGGTTGCTCGAACAATCACATTGCCTGTTGCTCCTGTTTGACAATTGTTGACTCCGAAATGTGCAGGTGGGGATGGCGGATGATGTTTCTTGATTCAGGTGCAGACACACATGACTGTCATGACTGCTGTTCAAATGTCGGAATCTCGGCTGGCCAGTTTGTTGCGTCCCCTTCGGTATCAAACTATCACACACCCGATATTGTGTGTAAAGGTCCTCTCGGAGGTCAATCACTCCAAGAGATTATCAATATCCTCCACACATGACAATGAGGAATCGTATGTCCACTGTGCATGGGCGAAACAAACATTCACTTCAGGACAGTCTCTGGAGTCATTTAGACAGTGAGGAACATGCATTTGGTATTGAGGTCCAGGCAGCTGATTATGGATCCACAACTGACTCGATAGCAATGCAGAGCAAGGCTGGGATATGACTGAGATCACCAGCTTTTAGCAGCTCCTACAGTATCTCACAAAAGTGAGTATACCCTTTACAGAAATGTACATATTTTGTTGTAACTTTTTACTTATATGTATTATAAACACAAGACTCAAAGAAATGACAGAGTAGACATTCTGTCATACATGTACAGGCCCAAAACATTTATTCTGTGGAAACAATGTGGCAACTGGGCATATCTGTGAAAAGGGGGAAGGGGGGCAACAAAAGTGAGGACACCCTCTGTACTTTCTCACATTGAAGCATTATTGTTTTCAGTATTTGTTATGTCCACCATTGTTTTGAGCACAGCAGCTATTCTACTCGTATGGAGTTGACCAGTGTTCCACATCTTTTGCTGGGATCCTGTTCCACTCCTCTGCAATGACTTCTCGAAGTTGCGTGATTTGGACACCTTTCGTCCCTCAACCTTACATTTCAGGATGCCCCACAGAGTGTTCTATTGGGTTTAGATCAGTGACATGCTGCCACTCCAACACATTGACCTTCAACTTCTTCAGAAAGCAGTTGGCTGCTTGTAACGATGCTTCCGATCGTTTTCGTGCTGAAATACAGCTCCTCTACCAAGTTTTCGCAGGGAGGGTAACATCTCTCCTTCAGGATGTCACAGTACATCTGAAGCTCTCCAGTACCGCAGCACTCATGCATCCCCAAACCATGACACCACCACCACCATGCTTGACAGTAGATAACGCACTTGTTGGTACTGTTCCCCAGGGCGCCGCCAGACACTCTGCACTCCATCAGATCCAAACAAATTGATCTTCGTTTCATCAGACCAGAGGACATGTTGCCAGTAGTCCAGGGGCTTGGATTGATGTGCTTCAGCAAACGTTTGCGAGCTTTCTTGTGGCTCTGCTTCAGGAGAGCTTACGCCTTGGACGACGCCCATGCAACCCTACGATGGAGTGGCGACGTATGGTTTGCGCACTAACAGACTGGCCAGAAGCTGTAGAAATCTCTTCAGCAATCTTGGCAGCACTTTGTCGTCTGTCTTGGAGGACTAGATTCTGAACTTGGCGAACAGTACGTGCAGATCATCTTTGCTGGTCTGCCCTGACGACGCAACTCATTGTTGTATGCTTCTTGGAGAACCTCTGGATGACCTTGGCCATGGTGTTGGGGCTTACTTTCAAAGAAGCACTGATCTTCTTGTATCCTTTCCTTCTTTATGGAGGGACGATTCATCTTTGACATCTTTCGAGAGCTCTTTTCCATGAAGCCATGCTGCTTTCTCAATGGCGATTGGTACAGTATTCTATGCAATTATTCTTCAGCAAGCAGATAGACAATACTGCATTGAGTACATTTCTTCACTTTTAACATACCAGGGAGGTTGCAACTCTATGGACATTGTGTGTATTGTTTGGTGCATATTTGTACCTTTAACACTCTTTGACTTAAATATGCAGAAAATGATTAAAAAAATGGAAGCTGTTTTACCATGCTTGACTCACTTATTGTGCAGACAATAGCAGGTGTTACTCACTTTTGTTGCCTCCTCTTTCAGAAATATTCGTAATATGCCACATTGTTTTTATGGAATGGCAGTTTTGTGCCTGCATAATATTGCAGAATGTCTACTCTGTCATCAACTCTGAGGTTTTGCTTCAGCACAGCTGCTTTAAAAAGTTACACTGAATTATTTACATATTTGTGAGGGGTGTACTCACTTTTGTGAGATACTGTACATGTCTTCCTTACTGAGGAATTCATATGTAATCTATCCACCAATTATTGACCTGTTCAAGCTTGTCACACCTCTAGACAATCTACACAAGACAACATCATCGAGTATGACCTCTTTGTGTTGGGGGTCGAGGTTTTGGGGGGGGGGGAGTTTAAGCATGATCTGGGGTGGCATCTATACCCATGGCAACACAGACTTCAATGTGCTTCCAAGAGATACAGCAAAGCGAAACATTGACTCTTTTTTTTCATGGTGTAAGATTTTTTTTTCTCGTACAATTGGCCTGGACTTCATTCTGATTCAACATAATGCTCAATACCACACTGCCAGAATCCCCATGGAGTACCTTACACATGAAGCCTTAAAAGTAATGCAGTGGCCAACAAGAAACCCAGACTCTCTGAGGAATTGAATTTCCAGGATGTCCTGGTTTACAGATTCATAGTTCCGTCCACATAGATTTGGGAACTTAGACTGCAATTCACTGGATCCCACAAAATATCCTCTTGAAACATGCCATGGCGAAAGAGGTCGGGTCAGGTGTGGGAGCATGTGCCGCAGCAGTGCGTCGCTGCGTCCACTTTCCGCTGGTACTCCAGAGGCCTCCGTTTGGCCAACCCCCAGGCAGATGCCTGGCCAATCTCCACCTCCGTGAGATGCTGATCAATCTGCTGCAACTACGAGGCACGTGCTCGGCCCATTGGCCTCCTCCGCTCATGAGGCTCCCTAGCTGAGAGAATCTGATGAGCAGGATCAGCGTCAGGAAAACGAGCCACATATCCATACAGCCGCAGCTGATGCTCACGGACAATGCAGATGACAAATCTCATTTGAGTCTCTCTCAGCAAACGCTCTTGGACACAAAGTCTGACCAGTGATAGCCAAGGATATCTCCGAAGAGACCTGGTACCAAAGGAATTGAGACTCCCTCCAGATTGTTGGTCAGAGTCCAAGTCTCACATCCGGAGAGCAAGACTGGAAGCACAAAGGACCTGAAGACTCGGACTTTCGTCCTCCTGCACAGGTACCGACGGCGCCACACCCCATGATACAGTGAATCCATGACTCCCAGGCCCGACCCAGAGGTCTAGATGCCACAATACCTTTGGCTCACAGCCAGCGAAGACGTGAATATCACTGCCAAAGTAAGTGAATCTCTCAAGTGACCTCAACATCCTCACCACAAACAGGCACAGACAAGATAGCAGCATCCAAGATGTCAATGAAAGCCTGGATCTTAGTTTTGACTGAGGAAACCTGGATCACAGAGGCTCCGACTCCTCATTCAGCACCTTGAGGGCCCCCAAAAGGATATCCAGAGTCTCCGCAAAAAAATGGCTGCATCATCTGTGAAATCAAGGTCAGAGATCTTGACATTGCCAAACGATGCCGCAGCTTCATCTCTCTGACATCCTCCCCAGAATCCAGTCCATACAAGTGCTGAAAAGTGTGGGGGTCAGTACACACCCCTGAGGAACTCCAGTAACAACTGGAAACAAGTCAGAGATGGAATCAACACATCTCACAGCACTGTTAGTATCAGAATAGAGTTCAGACATCAGATTGATCAGTTTTGGTGGCACCCCCGAAGACCAAGAATCCTCCAGAGGGCATCCTGATTCACTGAATCGAATGCTTTGATTCACGATCCAACTAGCTGCAAGCAGCCCCTGATGAAACTCTCATCTGTGTTTAGTGAGGACCCGAAGAGCAAGGATACGGTCATTCATTGGCCTCTTTGGTATAAATCCTGACTGCTCTGAGCACTGGTGCTCCAGCAGATGGTGGCGAACCCGATCAAGAATTATCTGAGCAAAGACCTTGCCTGGCACTGAGAGCAGCGTCGCCCCTCAGTAGTTGTTGCAGTCCTGGCGATCACCCTTCCCTTTCCAGAGAGAGACAACAAGGCCCCTCTTCCAGTCCGTTGGGATGATGCCTGTGTTCCAGGCAAAGCACAGAACTGCATGCAACGACATGAGTACATCATTTCCACCAGCCTTGAGAAGTTCAGCATGGATGCCACAGATCCCTGGAGCTTTACCCCATTTCAACCAGTTCACCGCAGCCTGTGTTTCCACAAACGAAGGTGGACCACAGTTGATTGGAGGGTCAGCAACAGGGATAGTAATATTCCTGACATCCAACTCAACAGCTGGTGGGTCAGTCTGGCACAGCCGCTCAAAGTAGCCGGCCCAGCGGGCCTTCACATCGGGCTCCTCTGTCAAGAGCCCCCCACCCTCCGCTCTCACTGCATTACACTGATGGATGAACTTGGAGGAACACAATGCATGAATTCCCCTGAAAGCAGGACCAGAATCGCTTGACCACAGGTGATGCTCTACCCCCCTCACAGATTCCTCGCATATAGGCCTCCTTGTCATCCCTCAGCACACGTACAGTTTTACGCCACAACTCCCTGAGCAGCTCAGCCCTGCCATTAAGCCTGGCCCTGCGAATTTGATCAATGGTATCCAGTGTCCCTTGAGAGACAATATTCTTCTTCACCCTACAGTGAGTTCCAAGGATGGAACTTTATGCTTCACCCTACAGCATAAAGGATGGTGGTCTTGAAGGTACTCCACAACTCTTCAGGATTCCCCAAAGCACCCAGACCCCCCAAAATCTCCACTCAGCCAGTTCACAAACTCCTCAGCTACCCTTTCATCCTTGAGCTTGCCAACATCCAGCTAAGGCTGGGATGGTACCATTATCCCGGATTTAAGCTGCAACTTAAGAGTTGCTACAACAAGCTTGGGGTCAGTATTGAGGAACTGAGCACTCCAGTCGACCCTGCAGTTTCTGGATCATCCTCCAGTGACCATCAACGAGCACATGGTCAATCTCCTTTTGCCACACCGCCAGCATTGGAATACCAAGTCCAGCGATGAGCCTGTGGGTGCTGAAACAATGAACCAGCCACCCCAAATCCATGACTGCTTACAAAGTCAAGAAACTTAGTGCTATTCAGGTTCACATTTCCAGACCGATGGGGACTAACACATGTCTTATAACCATCCCTATCAGTTCCAGTCGATGCATTGAAATCCCCCAACACTAGAAGAGTATCTTGCCTGGGGCACTGATCGACCACAGACTCGAGCGTGGCATAGAATGCGTCCTTCATGGTGAGATCACTCGCCTTAGTCGGAGCATATACAGAGACCAGGGAAATAACACCTAAGGAGTGACGAATCCTTCGTCTCATAATACGCTCGTTGACCGGTGTTACGTCAATTATCATTGGAGTCAGCTTATTGGACACAGCTACAGCAACCCCTTGGGCATGGTAACCATTAGAGCGACCAGACCAATTGTCGATGTAACCACCCGCCATGATCTCTCCACTATCCGGTCTCCGAACCTCAGAGAGTGCTGCAATACGATGAACAAATGCTTGAGCTCAGATGATAACAGAGACAGGTGATCATCTTCTCTTCGGGATAGGACATTCCAGGCACCCAACCGAAGGAACTGCCTCAGGTTAACCCAAGAAGACTGGCGTCTGATGGACGACACCTCAGCACCATTCCACCACACACCACCACAATCTGACCCTGGAAGTTTACTTCGTGCTTTTCCTCCTATCATCAAGGAATGGAGGTCCCGAAGGCTTTGCCCCAATCCCATCATCCGGTGAGCTGCCCTGCGAAGGGAAGCAGCACAGGAGGTACTCCCACTGAGTGGGTTTTCAGTTTTCTTTGCGTTTTTTGTGTGTTTTGCAGAGTGAAGGGTTTTACGGCAGCCAGAGTGCAAATCCTGCCAACAACCTCCTCATAAGAAGTAACCCAACTGCAGGAGGATGTCCGCAGACACAGTTGGGCACTAGATATGGATGGCCGTTCGCTCACAAGGAGCTCCTCCACCCTTTGACAGGTTTTTTTTATTTTTATTTCTGCTAGGTGTCTATATCCATACACCCTGCTCACCAGGAAACCTGGTGGGGGAGACGGTTCAGTCGCTGACAACCCGACCATAAAACAGGTGAGTACAGGTTTACATGGTTCCTGCAGCAAGTCACAGATCTAATCTGGCCTGACTTGATCGGTTCCCTTGGGAAAGAGGAACTGTCTCGATGTAAGGGGAACTCCGTGTACCGACACGTTCAATGATGTAAGTTTCAGTTGCACATGTAGAGTTACATCTGCCAATGGAATCACACATACTTTCATACGGTGTCATGGTTTTGATCTCATGTCACCGTCATTAAACGACACTTCCAGTAAAGTCGGTTGGTGTCACTTACCGCTCTATAACGTGGTGGAAAGTTCACAGAAGCGTCGAGAGATTGTCAATCATGATTCACACATTCCTTGCACCCGCCCATCTCGAATACAGGAAGGATATGAATTGCGTATGAAGTTCTCCTTGAAGTGAAGATGTGAAGTTCTCAGTAGGCCAATTCCTAACTTGGATCAGACAAGATCAATAACCACCCCCAGTGTATTGTAATGTGAATTGCAAGAATTACAAGGACATGGGGAAATGATGCACACCAAGAACTGTTTAGGATTTGAAACTGAGATCTCATGACCCGTCATGAATTATGTGCTCGGATGGGAACACCAAACAGACCAAAACCACATTTGAAACCGCATTTTTTGCAGGAATATATGAATTGCTATGGAACACTCAGGCTTTCGATCAGGACGTGATGTATCTAATATAATAATAATAATAATAATAATAATGATAACTCGAAGGGCTCTCGGTAGGACACATACCTCCACCGGGATCCGGATCGTTATCTTCACCAAAATCGAAGCAATTCGTCCTTGTCACTCAGCCAACCTGTCCACCAAATTTCGTCTGAATCTGTCCACAACTTTTTCAGATATCCTTCGCACAAACAGACAAACGGGGGTGAAAACACACAACCTCCATCCACCTTCAGTGGGCAGAGGTAATAATGTACATCAAGTGATAATGCTGGAAACACAAGCTGTAAATCCGAAATAATGTTTCAGGACAATGATAATTATATGATAATATGAGTTCCCTTACAAGGAGGCCATGTAGGTCCATCAAAGCCTGTGCTATTATTGCCAACCTATGGTTGTTTGTCTGTGCTCCATCCTTTTTAAATGCTGAGCGTCAAGCAAGGAAGCAGCGCACGGACCATTTTTAGTCTTTGGTATGAATCGCCTGGGGGTCAAGTCACTGACCTCCCAGACTCAGAGCAGACGCTCTAACCATGAATACCACCACTACAGGCTGGTAAAAATAGAATAGAAGAAGAAAACGGACTATTGTTTGAGATAATCATAGTCTATCCCTATATCCGCACTGAAACACGTTTACAATAAACCTCACGAGACTCCCAAGGTCGCCGGTGGCATGATGCGTGTTTGTGTGATTGTCTGGGAGCAGTAGGAAGAGGAGGGGGTGGTGTTTCGGAGGAGATGGGCGAAGTAGCTCAAGAATATAATTCCGGGAAGCGCATCCAAAAACAAAGCTGGAGACAGAAAAATAGAGCGATGTTGACCTGTCTAGCCTCGTGTCATGGAAAGTTCAGATATTTTGCACAGAGGTTCTTGCAGACCACATGGGAGGGAGAGGTGGGGTGGAGATTTGGGGACGACTAAAGAACGGTTGTAAATTCCCGGTAAGGCGTCTCCAGCATAGAAACGCCATTGTTATGTCGTCTCGCAGTCTCGCTTTATAGACAGGAATAAATCTGGTCACGAGAGTTTGAGCTCAAAGTTTGCACAAAGTTTATCCAAAGTTAATGAACTCAACATCTCGGAGGGAGAGTGCTTGTTGGGACCGAGTATAACCCCCCTCCCCGTTAGAAACAAATGGATGACATCAAAAGTTGAAAATAAACGTGAAGACCAATGGCTCTCGATGTCAGAAACACGAATTTATCACACGATGTGCAGCCTCCTCAACCGCACCATAAACAAGCTAAATAAAGGCCGACAATTGTTTGTAGCTTGGTTGGGATTGGAATCCAGGTGAGACAACACAAAGATGAGGACACAGGGCTCTACACATACCTCTCAGCACAGATTCGGATCTTCACCAAAATAGAATGGATTCGTCCTTGTCAAACACCCAACTTCTCCACCAATTTCGTCCCCATCCATCCACAACTTTGAATTGTCATGCTATACATCGTTGTTGGCCCTATTTCTCAAGGGTGAA
Organism: Eptatretus atami; assembly: GCA_035128595.1. Lineage (NCBI taxonomy): Eukaryota > Metazoa > Chordata > Myxini > Myxiniformes > Myxinidae > Eptatretus > Eptatretus atami. The sequence goes on from CM068955.1 coordinate 114,060,484, forward strand.
GAATCACCTTAAAAATTCTCGTATCCAAATCCGGATCTTCACCAAAATCTAACCAATTCGTCCTTGTCACACACCTAACCTGTTCACAAAATTTAATTCGAATATCAGTCCATAACTTTTTGAGATATCCTGCACACAAACAAACTAACAAACAAGAAAGAAGTCATACATCGCATGATACTTGCGAAATCCATAAAACAAATTTGACCTCAAAAATAATTGGTGGTTGAATTCAATGATCAAATATGCAACTCCTCTTCAAATTTCAAGTCAATTGGATGAAAATTGACTATTTTAGAAATCTGGCCTATGTTGGCCTATGTTGACCTCAAAAATAATTGGTGGTTGAATTCAGTTCCATAAAATATAAATCCCTTTCAAATTTTAAGTCAATCGGATGAAAATTGAGGATTTTAGAAATCTCTCCTAAATTGTTGACCTTTGGCTTATGTTGACCTTTTGGTTTATGTTGACCTCCAAAATAATTGGCGAGTTGAATTCAGTGACCTGAAATATATATCCTCTTCAAATTTCAAGTCAATTGGATGAAAATTGAGGATTTTATCAATCTCACCTAAGTTGTTGACCTGTGGCCTATATTGACCTTTGGGCCAATGTTTACAAGGAATTACAAGGAAATCTAACCCAGGTGGAGGCCATTCAGCCCATCATGTCTGCGCTAACACCATACTAACTTATCAACACAAGATCAAGGAAGAAAATACAAAAAAATGTTTTTAATTAATGGAATTAATATTTTTGTTAGTTTTTTTTCTTTTGTAGTTTTTGTAATTTTTTTCTTCTCCTCAGGGGAGGGGGCATGGGCTTGGTTAAAAACACACATCAACCACACAACCCCCCTTGGCAAGACTCCCACCAACAGCACTCCGTACACATGCACACCCATCAATGCTCAAACGACCTAAAAGTCATAATCAACATCCCCATACCCCTCTATCTCCATAACTTCCAGTATTCTGTAACTTTCCTGAACATGTTGACCTCAAAAATAATTGGTGGTTGAATTCTGTAAGCTGATATGAAAATCCTGTTCAAATTTCTAATCAATTGGATGAAAGCTGAGGATTTTAGAAATTTGACAAAATTGTTGACCTTTGGCCGATTTTGACCTTTTGACCTCAAAAAAATAGGCTTCTTGCTTATGACAAACTCTACCATATGGTGAAGTTTGGTGAAGATCAGTTTAAAATTATGACCTGCAGGAGATTGACAAACAGATAAACAAGCAGTCATAGACTGGTACTTACAAAATCGTCAACTGGACCTCTGACCTTGTCTAATAAAAGCTGTCTCTAGAGAAGGTAGCGACGCAAACCAGAAGTTTCTACGATGATTCTGTACTAAACCATCAAAAATCGAATGTTTGACCTCACTGTGACCTTGACCTTTGACCGATTTTGACCAATATCTAATCAGCGCTAGCCATCACCCTCCTGAATCACGTGGTGTAATTTGACATTGGTAGCTTTTTCCATTCTCGAGTTATCGTGCCTACAAACAAACACACACACAAACAAACACACACACACACAAACAGATGACGGAAGTCATCAATATACTTACGAAATCTTTAGATTTCGTAAGTAACAAGAACAAGATGTCATGCAGAGCATGATACTTGCAAAATCCACCCCCCCTCTCCAAAGGTTGCCATAGATACATCCAATTGTCCATTTCATTAAGATTAAAATTGATAATCTTAATCAAAGCTCAGGTCAATCGGATGAAAATTGATTATTTTTCAGATTGAAATTGATGATTTTAGAAGTTTGACCTTGAGTTGACTTTGACCTATAGACTCAAAAATAGTTGGCTTCCCAATTCGATAATGGACTATGCAAATCCTCTTCAACTTGCAAGTTAATAGGATGTAAATTGATGAAATCTTAGATTTCCGCAAGTGGACAAACAGGAGGGAAAACATAACCTGCACCCACCTTCGGTACCTGAGATAATTGCAGAAAGGAAATATTTATTCTTTCCGATTATAGATTGTTATATATTGTTGCGGTTCTGTAAAACCGCCACTCTTCCGAGGCAATGACACCCAACATAAAGCGATCCTAAGACAGTTATTTCATTCGTATGTGTTTAGTTAGTCCTTTCCATATGTCAGTCGAGTGGGTAAATGGGAAAGATGCGTTGCGTCAGACTTTTAGTTTGGTCTTCAATCCTTTATCCTTTCATTTATATTTATTTCATTTCTTCACTGTACTTTATCTCGTACATGAACCACGCAAGCACGCATGCAGTATGATGGCGATGCCGAGGGCGCGAGAGGACACAGTGAAGCTAATTTGCAGACGCGTGCTAGAATCCAACTGACACCTTACCTCAGACCCTTATTATGCTCACCACAACACTACAACGCTTATCATAACCACTCAAAACACCTTCTAAAAATCTCACAACAGCCTGCATCCAATGCCTTCACCACAAACGTCACAACTACGACCACCTCCCCCAACCTCTTCTCCACAATGCTTCCCTCACCTCTCTATAGTCACCGCAACTCCGATCAACCACCTCGGACGCTCACCACAGTCTTGAAGGATGACGAGGGAACGAGGACAAAGAGAATCGGGGTATTTCACCGTGTAACTCGAAGCGTAAGCGTGCGCTGGGGTTCATTTGAAGACATGCGGATCGCTCTGAGGTTTCCCCAAATAACCACGCTCAAATGGAGTCCAGCGCACATTCGGGGCCGGAAAGCGCTCCCGAAGACTCTCGCCCAATGTTAATTATGGAGCTCCAACACGTGGCCAAGCGCAAGGACGACTGAAGCCATTTTCGATTAAGAAGCCTGGCGGGGCATGGCTACGGTGTGAGGCGACTGCTGTGCGCCAATGGGGGAGCTCCGGAATGCCTACAGGATCATTTGATCTGATTCTTAGCTCCTCCCTCGCCCAGGCTCCACAAAAGGAGCAATTCATATCTCTCTCTCTCTCTCTCTCTCTCCTTCGTCCACTCGCTCTCCTTCATCACGGCTCTGCGAGGTGGTCACATAAGATCTCTCCAGCGTCTGAGCAGAATCTCACCATGAGCCAGCGCAAATGAGTGGAGAGGGTGGAGCAGCCAAGCGAGGCAAACGGGGTGGAGGAAGCTATTTGCAGGACAGGCCAGGACGACCCCCGGGTCATCGACGCTCAGTTTCGGCTGTGTTCAGCAACTAATATTCACATTTACAGACCCTCACACATCTCCGTTAAAGTCTTTCTCTCATGCATCTTTTTCTCACATCTATGTCTCGTCCACTGAGGACACACAAACTAAAAGAACATTACTGATTCGCACCTCTCACACCACGCCGCACGACATCCTGTACTGGATTCGCACCTCTCACTCCCACACCATTGACACACTCAGTTTTCCTCCCTCCAACCCCTTCCGAAGCGATTGGGTTGCGCCAGTCCGCCGACCGCGCCAGTTATCATGAGGTCGTTATACCTCAACTGGCTCAGCCCTTTCTGGGCTACCTATAATTTTCCTCGTGTGTGTGTGTGTGTGTGTGTGTGTGTGTGTGTGTGTGTGTGTGTGTGTGTGTGTGATGGCGCCTGTCACGTGCAGCATAAGCTAAGATTGTATAAGTTTATCGAGGTAACTTTGCACTGTCTTCTTTTGTGAATATTTGTATTTCTTTTGTACCATCCACAAATTCCTTGCTTTCCCCTGCTGTGCAGTACATCTTTGTGAATAAACCCATTGCTGTGCCACATAATTTTCCTCGCCTTGCTATAATAAATTTGCTTTCTTATAAACATACCCAACTCGTTTTCGTCTTTTCCTCCATTGGTCCAGCATGGTCTGCACATTAACATAGCCGGGAAGTTATACCCCAAAAATCTGCCTATTAGCCAGTGCGTACTTGGCAGCTCCGCTCGGCTGCACCTGATATGGTAAGTTTAACACAAGTACGCATTGAGGGTGCGATTCCCTGATAAGGTGACTGCGTGTTCCCGGTGAAACAGTAGTCAGACAGAGGACACTGGGTCACATGGTTAAATTATTGGCATTCGCAGTCGATTAGCGACCCGCCGTGACATGAACTGATTCGTGTGCGACGGCCTCGATTCCCTGTGAGTCCGGGGAGAAACCAGAGATATCCCCTCCCTCGTAGTACCCCCGCGACCCCGGGTCCGCAACAATATGTTGGAAATGAAACGAAAGATGACGATGTAAATTATTTTGTCGTCATACACCACATCAGTAATGATTTGATTGAGCTCGCTATCTCTGATTCAGCCAGGTGATTGATCTTTTTGAAACTGGTGATTCTCGTCTCATTTTGGTGTGATGTAATGAAGGAATCACAATTACTCTCTCGATTGATACAAATCCGTCACTCGTCAGTACCTTCAACAGGTATACCTCTAACTGTGGATGTATATTTTAATTGATTGGGTAATGGGAAGGAGAGGTGGACCGATGGCAGCAGCAATTGATCGTCTTGTTTACATTTCCAAGCCAATTACATTCCTTCTTTTCGTGACGTCTTCAATACCTTGTGCAGGTGAGTTGAAATGAAAATTTAAACCTGTTTGTCTGCACGTGCACTGTCTCTCCGTTCCACGTTACGTCTCATCTTAAGGACTCTCATTACGTAAATAAACATCTAATCAATTCGTCCTTGTCATATGCCAAACATATCCACCAAATTTCGTCCGAATCCGTCCATGACTTTTTGAGATATCCTTCTCACAGACAAACAGACAGACGGGTGAAGACATAACCTGCGCCCACCTTCGATGGCAGAGGTAACAAGCCGTCCATAGACCGGTACTTTGGAAATCAGTCTCTGTGGGCGGTTACCTTGATATGAAGAGACCTTGCCCTTTAAACCAAAAAACAATGTGCTTCTTGCTTTTGATTGGCCAACCAATTCAGTGATGTAATATGCAAATTATGTTCAAATTTCAAGTCGATGGAATGAAAATTGCTGATTTTATGTGACCTTGACCTTTTGATCGATCTCCCTTAAAAACAATAAACTTATTGCTTGTGACTGCCTGTATTGGGTGCTTAGGTTTGGTGAAGATCGGAGTAACCTTTTGATCGATCTTCCTCAAGCCTGTCATCCTTCCGAGGTCGGCGAAATGAGCACCAGTATACTGGTAATAGGGGCACGCCGTGCCCCTAATCAGCGGCATAGCCGTGCCCCTCACCAATGATGCAACCAGCAGCCAAAAAGGCAGCACACAATGGGAACCTGTATCAGGTGGCTAGGTTTGGTGAAGGTTGGAGTAACCTTTTTATCTATCTACCTTAAAAACAAGGCTTCTAGTTTGTGACTTCCTGGACCAGGTGGTTAGGTTTGGTGAAGATCAGAGTCAAAATGCGACCTGTAGGCATTTGACAATCAGACAGAGAGAATAACGGAACAGACCAACAAATGTACTTGCGAATCCTCGATTTGTACAGTACAAATATCTCTTCGATTTCGCAATTAACAAACTGTACAACAAATCCCAACTCCATGATGACGTATTCTCAGCTGCCATTTGACGACATCGATTCTGCTACAAGCACAAAACAATTTTCCCACGGTACTCCACGATGGACAACCATTTGGAATTTTTGAACC
>CM068955.1:114066095-114077562 GCA_035128595.1 Eptatretus atami
AGTAAAGGAAGGAAAGAAATAAACTTGTGCCTTGTTGGGACAGATTTGGAGCAGTGTGGCACAGAAGGATGAGGGACAAAAACAATATATATATATATCACGAGATCTCAAAAAGTTGTGGACGGATTATGACAAAACTTGGTGGATGAGTTGGTTAGGTGACAAGAACAAATCTGGGTAGTTGTGAACAGCATGAACAGTCATTCGGTTTAAAGTGGAATTGGATAGGGACCGAGAAGAGCGATAAGGATATAGGGCCTCAGGTTCGAGTTTATATGGACCTGGAAGCGCTGTCAAGCGTGAACATGTCTGTGTTAATGCAACCCTCATCGACCCGCTTCCCGCCCCTCCAAATCCCATAAAAACATGTTGCGGTTGCTGATGTCGTGTCTGCACCTTCCCCCTCCCCATTGGGTCCGTGTCGTGGAGGGTGCGGACGTTCACATGTGGATATGCCACAGGCATGACGGGCCGAGCGGCCTGCTCCTGCAGAGATTTCCTTGGAAATCAAAACCCATCACGCCTTGAAGTACAGCACATAATTTATTTCAAATATACAAACTCCATCATCATCATAATCATCATCATCTCGCGTGAACAGAACATTGTAAACAAACAATCGCACTTGTAAAAGCGCTCATCTTCGAAATATTAAATGTACATAAAGATTATCCGTAACGGTAGTGGTCAAACACCAGCTCCTTCTACAACTCAAACTACTGTACAGATTGCTGGCCGTGTAAAGTACCTCAATGATAATAAACCAGCTTGGTTTTATTAGTACACACGTGATGCAGTTTAAGACACCAACCACGTGATTTCGTGTGACGTGCGAACTCGGTGAACAAAGGGTGGTCGTCATGGAAACACCTGTGGTCCACCCACGCGATCCCCTGGATCCTTGTCAAGTTTAACTTCGAAAGCACAAACAGCAGGTTTATTGTGGAATCCCCTTCTACACAGCCAATCACAAGGGTTCACCACACATCGTCACGTGTCATCATCGACCCCTCACCTCTTTATACTGATAAAGTGTAAAAAAAAAAAAAAACAATAATCAAAGAACAAGAGAGGAAACGTCACAAACGCCCAGTGAACATCCTGACCCATCGAGGGTCGAGCACCGGACGGTGAGCGAGGACCAAGCCGAGGGTCGAGCGAGGACCAAGCTGAGGGTCGAGCACCGGACGGGTAGAGCGAGGACCAAGCCGAGGTCGAGCGAGACCAAGCGAGGTCGAGCGAGGACCAAGCCGAGGGTCGAGCACCGGACGGGTCGAGCGAGGACCAAGCTGAGGGTCGAGCACCGGACGGGTAGAGCGAGGACCAAGCCGAGGGTATCGAGCACCGGACGGGTCGAGCGAGGACCAAGCCGAGGGTCGAGCACATCACAGGAGGAGGCACTTGAAGCAGGACTTCCCAAAAGTTTTGGGACGTTTCTGCAGCGAAGCCCTGGTGGCCGTCTCGAAGACCTCCCGGATGCCCTCCTTCGTCCGCGCCGAGCACTCCACGTAATCGAACGCGTCGATGCGCTCCGCCACGGCACGACCCTCGTCGGCACGCACGGGCTCGCGTTTCGTGCGGGCCAGCTCGGCCCGTACGGACTCGTCGTGCCGCACGTCCTTCTTGTTCGCCACGAGCACGATGGGAACGTTGGGACAAAAATGGCGCACCTCGGGCACCCACTTCTCGGACACGTTCTCCAGCGAGTCCGGACTGTCGATGGAGAAGCACACGAGGATGACGTCGGTGTCCGGGTACGACAGGGGACGCAGCCGGTCGTAATCCTCCTGTCCCGCGGTGTCCCACAGGGCCAGTTCCACCTGCCTGCCGTCCACCTCGATGTCTGCAACGTACGTCTCGAACACGGTGGGGACGTACACCTCGGGGAACTCGTCCTTGCTGAATAGGATCAGGAGGCACGTTTTACCGCACGCGCCGTCTCCCACAACCACCAACTTCTTCTTCCACACGGTGCTCATCTCTCTCGTCCCTGCCAGGATGGCGGTGCCCTTCGGGTCCAGGCGTGAACACCCCTGTCGACCTCGGCTCCGACACACAGTACTCGAGAGCTTGTCGAATCGACGCGCTTTGTCCGAAGACTGAAGTTCACGCAACGTCGCTTACTTTTCAAGGCGGCTCCTCGCTTGCTAAAAATAACCGACCAATGGGCTGTCTGTACGTGATGACGTCACACGTACGGGACGTTCGCCGAAGCGTGTTCTTTGGATCGCACGGTCAAAGGCTTTTTTGCCTCCGAACTAACATAACAATGGGAATTCTTGTAAACACGAGTTAGTTAGTGTGTGTGCCGTCAACTAGTTTCACTTTCGAGCGATAAAGGTGCCCACGTGACCGACGTGGGGCGGGGCCAGGAACCCCCCCACGTGACCGACGTGGGGCGGGGCCAGGAACCGCGGGAATCGCTGAAATATGAAAATCGTTTAAAGCGAATTGTGATGCAAGCTGAAGACAAAAGACAAACCCTTGGTTTATCGTTTGTTCCTTTGTTCGTCGGTATTCACGGTATTGTATACGTCTGATGACGTCATCCGTACGAAGTGAACGAACATCAAAGTTATAATTAGTGAACTCGCACGTGTAAAGTTTAAATATTTTTGTGTTTGTATTTAGTGAACAAATTTAATTAAGGGGATAATCCCGCGTCAAGAACGTGCACACACCTGGCCACCTGGGGGTGTGTTCCGTAAACCAATCGGCTTGTCGAGTCGAGCGCCTTGATTTTTTTAAGCGCTTAAGCAAGCATTCCAACGGAACGGAGCGCTCGACATTGCTTAAGGGGGTTTGTGTGTGTGACGAGGCCGAATTATTGATCTGACACAAAATGTTTTAAAAAAAATTTCAAGTGATTCTCAATAATTTGAGAGATGAGGCCAAAAACGATAATATATAGCATGATATCTCAAAACTGTTATGTACGGATTATGACAAAACTAGGTGGATGAAGTTGATTAGCGGGGGCGGGGACGAGAACAAGCCGATTCGGTTTTGCTTCAGGTCCGAATCCAGATTCAGCCGATGAATGGGATACAAAACGTCAACTGTTCAGCCTGGCCAGATGTGTGTGTGCTCTACCGAGTTACGATCCAGTTTCTGAAAGTTCATAATCAACCTTTTCAGGTAAGTTCTGGAGTGGGTTTAAACAATTAATGCACATCTGGTGTTTGATAGTCATAATAATAAGCTCACACGTGACAAGATGGTCCCATCAAGTGTGGACGTTGCAAACTGTATGACATTGCGTCTGGACATGGTGCTCACCAGTGTGACCACTCCTCATTTTCATAAATGCCAAGGTGAGCCGATGAAAAAAAGCCAAGAATTCACAAGGTTTCGGAAAAGCGATGATAATAGAAAACCTATACGCTAAGAAAACCTATAGAAAACCAAAAAGCCAAGGTGAACAACGAATAGCCAAGATCTTGTGAAAAAAAAGCCAAGGAGTGGTCACACTGGTGCTCACTCAAACACAAAAAGGAAAAGTCAGCATTGTTGATCGAGGTTTCAGTTCCCAATGACTTTGGACTAAATGCCACAGAAATCAGGAAAATGACCAAACACCAGGATCTGAGAAATGAGATCAAGAGGACTTGGAAATTGAACAAAACTGAAATTGTCGGAGCTCCAGGAATGATGAAGAAAACCCTTACTGAGTACTTAGTACTTAAAAATCATTCCAGGGAATATCACTATAAACGAGCTGCAAGTAGAGGCTGTCGGAGGTTCAGTGAAGATTCTGAAAAGAACCCTTGGAACGAGGCTTTGAGAAGGAAAGTTTCACAATTTGGTTCGTTGGAGATAACATAATATGACTTCCCTTACAAGGAAGCTCAATGGAGGAGGAGGCCATTATTAGGGCCATCAAAGCCTGCGCTATTATTACTAACATATGGCTGTTTCTCCGTGCTCCATCTTTTTATATGCTGAGCCTCGAGTAAGGAAGCATCGCGTATCCTGACACACAAAAAGGTTGTTCGTTTTTAAAACCTGCTGTGATTCGGCCATGGTTCAAACTGCTGACCTCCCAGACTGAGAGTGCATGCTCTAACATATCTTTTCCGCATATCTCATGGGATTAAGAGTTGGACTAGCAATAGTGATGAGTGGGGATGGGGTTTGAAGGCTTGAAGTGGGGAGGGGATTGACACCTTAGGGTTGGGAGGGGGAGGGGGAGGACTTGGGGGTGGGGTTGGGGAAGCAAAGATGGGACAGAGTTGGGAGGGGAGGTTGAGGCTTTTTTCAGGGAGGTGGGCTTGAGATGTGGTTGGGGATGGTGGGTTGAAGACTTGGAGTGTGGAGGGAAATGATGTCTTTGGGTTGGGAGTGGGGGAGGGAGTACTTGGGGTTGGGATGTGTAGTTTGAGGACTTCGGGTTTGTGAGAGGTGGGGGGTGGGGAGAGTTGAGTACTTTGTCACATTATACATTATGTGGAATTTCCATGGGTCCCTGCTTGTGTTATTGATATTGGAAAAGGCTTATTGCATGTCATTAACAAGAAAAAGAGCAATCAGACATTGCAGACCCTCACCAGGACTTGTTTTGTGTGGTGTTTGTTTAGTTTTGTGTGGTGTTTGTGTATGAGTGTGTTACTTAATTGATGAGACAAAACTAGAACTTCCACTTTATAACTGCTGGCAGTGATGACAAGGTACCAAGACGTCCTGCTTCGATGCAACCCCACTTGGTTCGGACACCTGACCCTAACCCATGACATTTATTATTATTCAATTGAATTTAGAATGGGATTAAAATAAATTGTATTCAAATCAAATGGAAGACCAAATAGGTACAGTCCTGCATTGAAGTAATCAGAAGGAACCCGAACAAGCAAAAATAAAAGATGAAGTCATCAGGAGGAACCTGGATAGGATCCACATTTCAGCGACTACTACTCTACCAAACTCTACTACTCTACCAAACTCGACCCGTTACAGCCACCGTGAAAAGCCAACTCGACCGAACCCTTTTTTTTACAGAGAGTCTTGGAGATTTTTTATTGGCCTCTCTCTCCACGGGGAGGGGCCCTTGGCGAAAACGCACCTCGCTGTCCGCCTCTAATTGGACAGGGTCCTCCGGCCCACCTTTCCGGGGCAGGGTCTCGGCCCCTGCCAGGGACCTAGACTCTCACGTGGCTTCACTCTCGACGAGTAACAGTGTCAGCGCCGCAAAGGTCATCGTACAAGAGTTACAACGTTCGTGGGAGCCGAGAACTAGAACCGCGAGACCCCTCTCGGCAACTCAAGTTACGAGCAGTCAGCGGGTGGTGATGGAGCGTGATGGGCCGAAGGGGTTATGCAGATTTTTTGCCGTGGTTCAATGCAGTGGGTTTCGCGGCCCGTCCCGGTTTATTAGATGTAATAACCTAACTAAAAGAAATCGCAACCCACGCCTTTGATTCTCCTACTAGACAAAAGGAAGGGGATCTGACTACACACATACTTAACGACATAACTGACTTTTGGGACATCTGTATGTTGAATGCATATGGTTTCCAGATCCGTAACACTACCCCCCCCCCCTTGTTATAGACTCGAGCCGAGTCGTTGATTTTTTGTGTGGCATGCAGGTGGAGGTTTTCCCCGAGTACATTTTACCTACGGATCCCTGAAAGCGACATTTGGAATACATGTCCCAAAAATAAATAACCGAGTGCATTGCGTAACTAAACTAGCAGACTCACTCGGACAACTTAACTACATTGCCGGCGCTAAACAAACAACAGGTGGGTTAAAATTATGTACATTCCTAATATTTACACTGCCATGGCTCAGGACCTGTGACTTGAGGAGAGAAAACACAGCAAAGTTAACAAAGGCCGGAGCGACGGCCTACAATTCCGGGAGTCTGGTGGGAGGCGACGTAATTTCCCCCACCTCGTGGCCGTTCTCACTGCCAACCACGTCCGCGGGTGGCCTGAACAATATGTATGTATAATATATATATATATATGTGTTTGTCGTCTTCGGCTGCTCCGTTAGGGGTCGCCACAGCGGATCATCCGTTATGATCCGCATACTGATTTGGCATAGGTTTTACGCCGGATGCCCTTCCTGACCCAACCTTGTCGCCTCTTACGACACAGGGATAAGGATTGGGTTTCGCCATGATTCCGGGCTGCCCTACACCCTCTCATAGCGTAGCCCAGCGCAGAGCTCCCGTCCTCAAGCGATCCTCAACCCAAGCCTCCGAGTAGCCGGATTAAGGCGCACGCCACTACGCCCGGTAATATATATATTATATATATATATATATAATATATATAATAAAAATATAATATATATACATATATATATATATATATATTGTTACGGCCATGGGTACCGAGTGTATTATGAGGGGGTTAATCCACGTTTGTCCTTGGAAGAGCCGGACCTGGGGCTACCGCTCACAATTAACTTTGTGGCCCGGAAGGTTGCTTTCGAACCACGAATGCCAATGAATTAACCACGAATTCCAGTGTCCCACCATCTAATTTGCCGTTTTAACTAGAGGTCACGTTGGTTTCCTGAACGGGGAGCGCGCCCTCGGCAAAGCACCAATCTTATCTTGATTAGCTCTTAATTAGGGCGGCCGAGCGTTTACTGCTGGTGCATGCTGACTATGACAGGTCAATGAGTTTGGAAATTATAATCTCCAGTCTATCTAGGTTCGGACAATGCTAGTTCAATGGAAGGAAAGGACAAGCACAGACAGGTTGAAACGTCAACAAAGGAAATTATTAATAAGAAAAAATAAATAAACTGAAGAACTTTTTATTTATTTGTGGTGAAAATAGGTGAATTCAAATCAATCAAAATAATCTCAGGCGGATAATTAAACAGGCATTGATAGAAAAACAGACAAAGAGCAGATACTTATCACAATGCCTTACTTAACGATTAAACACGAGACAAGGGTACCCAGCAGATCATTCGGGGGGGGGGGGGGGGGGGGGAAGAAACCCGGTCTCGGCTTACCAAGGTCGAAGTCATCCTGCGTCCAATAAAATGTCCCAAAAGTGTGAGTGTCACTCACCAACTCATCCACCAAGTTTTGTCATCATCTTCTACAACCTTTTGAGATATCACGCTCTATAATGTGTTTGGGTCTATTTCTCAATCACTTTAAAAATTCCCGGATACGTATCTTCACAAAAATGTAATAAATTTTGCCTTGTCACACAACCAGCCTGTCCACCAAGTTTTGTCCGAATCCGTCCACAACTTTTTTAGATATCCTGCTTACAAGCAGACAGACAAACAGTGGTGAAAACATAACCTCCGTACACCCTCGGTGATGGAGATAAATAATCACATGTAAAGGAAGATAATTTAGTGGCCAGCCACAAAAAAACACGCTTTTTGAAATCATCCTCATCAGCACCATCTTCATTTGGAATGCCGGCTGCATTTTCCATCCAATCATTATTTAACTTTGTTTAAAAATTGTCCATCGGTAGACACTCTTATGTTGAAAGTTTTGTGTCAGTTGCTCAAGCGGTTGCAGCGAAAACGAATTTAAAATCGAATACAGGTGTAATAGTGAGGGCTTCGACCGACATTTCGCAACATGGTGAAGGATTGATGTGGATGCCTATTACAAGTTTAAAATGGATCTTGCACTTTAAACTGTAAACCCAAAGATATGCTCAATAACTATGGAAGGGAAAGAGTTCCACCCAGCCGCCTCTCCCCACCCCTCCCCCTTTATGCTCCATACGCCCCACCTTATAACTGTAACCCTGTCCTTACCCCTGCCTCTACACTAGGCATTTGCTGTGGAATTGCCTCCTCAGGGTTAACATTGCTTAGCATACTTATATCCTTCGCTTAGCATAGTTCAGTTATATCCTTAGTATATGCCTTAGAATAAGCATGAAGTAATTAATTGTGATATTAGATATGTGTCGCTTATGTAGTAGATAGATGATATCTACCTACCCTGGTGTTTGTGTCTAAAACGGCTTCTTTATTTACACTTTTTAATGTTCTACCCTCTGTAATCTGCCGTACATGTCCTTTTGAGGAGAATAGTTATGATGAGACATGTGGTGCTAATTAGCGTAGTGTTTGAGTGGCTCAGAGACCCCAATCAGTACGGTATCATGACTAGTGGACATGTGATCCGGCTGGGTCTTCAATTCGGTTGACCATTATGGTCGCATTGAGGCGACTCGCCAGACTCGGGCCAGGTAACTAGAACGAACCGTATGATTACAACAATATAAAGCTTTTCACATATCACTTCATCAAATATATAGATTGCTTATATTTATTATTTCTGCGTGTAGGGTGCATCCGAGTAGTGGTTTGTGTGCTGTAGGGTGCATCAGTGTGCAAGCATGCCCCACTAATAATAAAATACAATTCTCTCCATGAAAACCAAATGTAAATCAAAAAAGCAGGGAAATTGTCATGCTATATATCGTATTGTTTGTGTGTTTGTTTGTTTTCTTCTAAGCACCCCTGAACCGCTGAACGGAACCATTTGAAAACTGTTGGTTGTACGATGGATGTGTGGGGTGCACTGGAGGTTATATGGGGTGAACAAAAATCAGTGCTGCAGGTTGGGGCAGAGGGGAGCCCCTTAATTCTCCCTTGTGTAAATGTGTATCATACCTGGTGTTGGCTTAACGGTTAGGGTGGTGGACTTGGGATCCTAGGGTCCTGGGTTCAAATCCTGCTCGGCCGTTTAATTACTCCCAAGTGGGGTTGACTCAGCTTGTCAACCTTCCGAGGTCGGCAAAATAAGTGTCAGCTTGCTGGTATCCTGTGTCGGAGTGGCGACCCGTCCAGGATTGTGCCCAATAGCCCAGGAGACTGCTTCAGCAGGACTGACGCTCTGTGCAGAGTATGGTCAAATTGGATGGATGGAAATGTGTGTCGTTTAGTGAGCGCCACCTGGTGGAAGCCAGTATTACAAGTCACTCACCAGAGACATCATAAAATTCCTTAAGGACAGGTTCTTTGATAATTCCTGAAAATCCCGGAGAGTGCTCGCTCGCGGGAGCCCCGAGCTCGCAGGCCATATAACCACATTCATATATAACCATCTACAAATACATATATTGTACATCTAAATGTAAGCAGGGTAATAAATAAATGCAGATGAGTGCTTGTTCTGAATAATGGTTTTATTCATCCATCGTAGAAATGGGTGAATCCATTCGAAGAAAAATAAAAACCAAACCTACAACGTCCATCAAATCAGTTGATATCAGTCAGGACATGCTGATATCCACAGGTTTAACAGTTCAAAGCAATTGTAGTTCAAGAACCAAATACGAGATAACAGCTTACTGCTATTGACATGTAAAAGTATTCCAGATTGTCGATCAATAATATCATCATCCTCACTATCCTGAACAATGTCATCATCCTCACTATCCTGAACAATGTCATCATCCTCACTATCCTGAACAATGTCATCATTCTCACTATCCTGAACAATAAATGCATGAACTGTAATTTGTTACTCTTTAACATCAGAGCTTGAAACATCAGTTACATTGAAACCCTTTATTTCTACAAAGGAATCAATACGATAAGAGCTATTTTACTCAGAGATGGCAGAACACATCTTCATCGAACTTTCAGAGGTTCACCAGTGAATGCATGGGAGTGTTTTTGGCAAAAACAAAATGTTTTTAATTTTTTTGAAAAAAATAAGTTGGATATATTGTTTTTTTAATTGCTCTTTTTTAAATCTTGCCTTTTTAGCTATGTGAAAGGTAATATTAAATGATCCCCAACCCCACAAAAAAATAGAATAAAAACAACATCTGATTTCTTCAAAATGCAAACAGGATTACAACAGCATTGGGCAACGCCGGGTACCCTGCTAGCTTGCTCTAAACTAGAGTTTTAAATATACATCGAGATGATATATGAGCAATATAAAAATAACATGACAAATGACGTTCACAATTATGGAATAGTTAGGACAAGTACCCGTCCCCAGTGATGGGAAAAGCCGGAAAATTATCCGTACCCAGTGACGGGAAAAGTTCAAGTTAATCCATCGATTTAAATAATATTTAATGGACTTTAAAAAGGTCACTTGTGTTGCACTCTTGGTTTCACTCAGAGCCAAAGCTCTGAGCTACTTATACCGCCCAACGCAAAATGGTGGTGTAACATCGGGTGGCGGAGGTTCAATTTGTCTAAAAAAATATATATATATATATAATGGCAAAATATCCTGCCTGCGAAATAAAATTTGGCATTAACATTACTCATGCCTGCTTACTCATCCTTTCAAAATTGCATGTTGAGTTTTTCAAACACAGCACAGGAAGCGGCCACCATAAAAGGGAGACAGACGAACGCACAGACAGACACCATGGTTCACAATATTGTTGCGGCTTTTGGCTTCTCGGGGGTAAAATAATCAACCTTTCGTATAATGCTCATTATTTCTCAGTATTTATTCAGTTAAGTGTACCGCATTGCATGTGAGTAGATATGCATTTCGAATGTGTCAGTTGAACACTCTTGTCTAAACTTGTTAGTTGAATAATCTTGTCTCTTTACACATTTCAGCATCGGATTTGTCACCTGTTGGGCTGCCATCAAGCTCTCACACACTCAAAACCAGTTAAAACCAGCCGGCCCACATCCTGCCGGTTTTGCATGTCAGATGGCTAATAAATCCTCATTAGCCTGTGAAGCGCGGCAAGAACCAAATAAGAAACTCGACACGCCCTAAATCCACGGAGCCATTCTTACGATGCCAACAACCACCAGCACTCTGGCATGCCAATCACATGAGGCGAGAGAACCTCTGACCCTGCGACTCTCCAATGAGATCAGTGGGGGGGGGGGTGCGGCTGGTGGAGGGAGGGGGAGAAGTGCAATAAAGGGGGCACACACAAGCTGTTGAGAGAATCCCCGGGGGAGAAAGAGTGACACACAGAGGTGTGAGGGAGTCTTCTGGAGTTCTTCTGGCTCATTGCTTGTTAGACTTCTCATTCGTTCGTTCTTCATTCTTGTTCTTTCCCCCACCTCCACTGTTCAACCTCGAGTGAGGGTTAAAGAAACATCATCCAGGCTGGACCTGTCTTGGCGCCCTGAATAATAATCCCGGGTCCGCATGTGTTATCGTCGTCTTTCCCGGTGTATGCGGTGGTAATACTGTTACGAATCTGGAAGCCATTTGCACACAGACAGCAGTCCCTAAGTTTAGTTATTTCGATAATTATATGTGTATAGTTAGAATCCATCCCCTGTGTCTAACGGGAATTTCATGTGTGTGCTGCGAGTATTTTGTAGTTAGTTTTTTATATATATATCCCCCAACAACAACATCCTGCTTCATTCCGCTCCAACCCCACCAAACCTTCGCGCACCGACTCCATTATCCACGTGTTTTTGGTTGAAGGCGTGGGCGGAGCCTCCATCGCCACAGATTGAGGCTCAGCTCCGAAAGAAGGGCAGGGAGTGTTTCCTCCAGCCAATGGACGAAGAGCGA
>CM068955.1:114077830-114096764 GCA_035128595.1 Eptatretus atami
TGTCTGTGCCCATCCTTTTTAAAATGCTGAGCGTCAAGCAAGGACAGGCGCACGGACCATTTTTAGTCTTTGGTATATGAATCGCCTGGGGTCAAGTTCACTTGACCTCCCAGACTCAGAGCAGACGCTCTAACCATGATACACCACTACAGGCTTGGAAAATAGGAATATAAGAAGAAAACGGCGACTATTGTTTGAGATAATTCATGGGTCTACCCTATATCCGCACTGAAACACGTTTACAATAAACCTCACGAGACTCCCAAGGTCGCCTCGGTGCATGATGCGTTTTGTTGGGTGATTGTCTGGAGCAGAGGAAAAGAGGGTGGTGTTTCGGAGGAGATGGGGCGAAGTAGCTCAAGATATAATTTCCGGGAAGCGCATAAACCAAAAAACAAAGCTGGAGACCAGAAAAATAGAGCGATGTTGACCTGTGCTAGCCTCGTGTCATGGGAAAGTTCAGATATTTTGCACAGAGGTTCTGCAGACCACATGGAGGGAAGGTGGGGTGGAGATTTGGGACGACTAAAGAACGGGTTGTAATTCCCGTTTAAGGCGTCTCCAGGCATAAAACGCCCATTGTTATTGTCGGTCTCGCCAGTCTCGCTTTATAGACAGGAATAAAATCTGTCACGAGGGAGATTTTGAGCTCTAAGTTTGCACAAGTTTATCCAAAGTTAATGAACTCAACATCCGGAGGGAGAGTGCTTGTTTGGACCGAGATAACCCCCTCCCCGTTAGAAACAAATGGATGACATCAAAAGGTTGAAAATAAACGTTTGAAGACCAATGGCTCTCGATGTCAGAAAACACGAATTTATCACACGATGTGCAGCCTCTTCAACCGCACCATAAACAAGCTAAATAAAGCCGACAATTGTTTGTAGCTTGTTGGGATTGGAATCCAGGTGAGACAACACAAAGATGAGGACACAGGGCTCTTACACATACCATCTCAGCACAGATGGTCGATCTCACCAAAATAGAATGGTATTCGTCACTTGGCAAACACCCAACTCTCCACCAATTTCGTCCCCTCCATCACAACTTGAATTGTCGATTGCTATACATCGTTGTTGGCCCTATTTTCAAGGTGGAAGAATCCAGCCTTAAAAATTCTTCGTAATGCCAAATCCGGGATCGTTCAGCCAAAATCTAACCAATTCGTCTTGTCACACACCAACCGTGTTCACAAAATTTAATTCGAATATCAGTCCATAACTTTTGAGATAATCTGCACACAAAACAAACTAACAAAACAAGAAAGAATCATACATTCGCATGATACTTGCGAATCCATAAAACAAATTTGACCTCAAAAATAAGATTGGGTGGTTGAATTCAATGTCAAATATGCAACTCCTCTTCAAATTTCAAGTCAATTGGATGAAAATGACTATTTTAGAAATCTGGCCTATGTTGCCTATGTGACCTCAAAAATAATTGGTGGTTGAATTCAGTCCATAAAATAAAATCCCTTTCAAATTTTTAAGTCAATCGGAGTAAATGAGATTTTAGGAAATCCTCCTAAATTGTTGACCTTTGGCTTATGTTGACCATTTTTGGTTTTATGTTGACCTCCAAAATTAATGGCGAGTTGAATTCAGTGACCTGAAATAATATCCTCATCAAATTTCAAGTCAAGGGATGAAAATTGAGGATTTTATCAATCTCCACCTAAGTTGTTGACCTTGTGCCTATATTGACCTTTGGGCCAAGTTTACAAGGAATTACAAGGAAATCTAACCCAGGTGGAGGGCGCCAACAGCCCATCATTCTGCCGCTAAACACCATACTAACTTACAACACCAAGATCAAGAAGAAAAACAAAAAATGTTTTAATTAATGGAATTAATATTTTTTTTAGTTTTTTTTCTTTTGTATTTTTGTAATTTTTTTCTTACTCTCAGGGGAGGGGCGCATGGCTGGATTAAAAACACTCACATCAAACCACACAACCCCCCTTGCAAGATCCCACCAACAGCACTCCGTAACATGCACACCATCAATGGCTCAAACGACTAAAAGTTCATAATCAACATCCCGCCATACCCCTCATCTTCCATAACTTCCAGTATTCGTGTAACTTTCCTGAACATGTTGACCTCAAAAATAATGTTGGTTGAATTCGTAAGCTGATATTGAAAATCCTGTTCAAATTTCTAATCAATTGGATGAAAGCTGAGGATTTAGAAATTTGACAAAATTGTTGACCTTTGGCCATTTTGACCTTTTGACCTCAAAAAAAATAGGCTTCTGCTTATGACAACTCTACCAATATGGTGAAGTTGGAAGATCAGTTTAAAATTATACCTGCAGGAGATTGACAAACAGATAAACAAGCAGTCATAGACTGGTACTTACAAAATCCGTCAACTGGCCTCTGACTTGGCTAATAAAAGCTGTTCTAGAGAAGGTAGCGACGCAAACCAGAAGTTTCACGATGATTCTGTACATAAACCATCAAAATCGAATGTTTGACCCTCACTGTGACCCTGACCTTTGACCGATTTTGAAACCAATATCAATCAGCGCTAGCCATCACCCTCCTGAATCACGTGGTGTAATTTGACATTGGTGCTTTTCCATTCTCGAGTTACGTGCCTACAAACAAAACACACACAAAACCAAACAAAACACACAACACACAAACAGGATGACGGAAGTCATCGAATATACTACGAAATCTTTAGATTTCGTTAAGTAAACAAGAAACAAGATGTCATGCAGACATGATACTTGCAAAATCCACCCCCCCTCTTCCAAAGGTTGCCATAGATACATCATTGTCCATTTCATTAAGATTAAAATTGATTAATCTTAAAAAATCAAAGCTCAGGTCAATCGGAATGAAATTGATTATTTTTCAGATTGAAAATTGATGATTTTAGAAGTTTGACCTTGAGTTGACTTGCCTATAGACTATTCAAAAATAGTTGGCTTCCCAATCGATAATGGGACTATGCAAATCCTCTTCAACTTGCAAGTTAATAATTGTAAATTGATGAAATCTAAGATTTCCGCAAGTGGACAAACAGGAGGAAACATTAACCTGCACCCACCTTCGGTACCTGAGTAATTGCAGAAAGGAAATATTTATTCTTTCGATAAGATTTTATATATTGTTGCGGTTCTGTAAAACCGCCACTCTTCCCGAGCACATGACACCCAACATAAAGCGATCCTAAGAACAGTTATTTCATTCGTAGTGTTTAGTTATCCTTTCCAATGTCAGTCGAGTGGGTAAAATGGGAAAGATGGCGTTGCCGTCAGACTTTAGTTTTTGGTCTTCAATCCTTTATCCTTTCATTTATATTTATTCATTTTCTCAAACTGTACTTTACTCGTACATGAACCACGCAAGCACGCATGCAGTATTGTGGCGGATGCGAGGGCGCGAGGAGGACACAAGGAAGCTAATTTGCAGACGCGTACCGTGCTAGAATCAACTGAACCAACCTTACCTCAGACCCTTATTATGCTCACCACAACACTACAACGCTTATTCATAACCACTCAAAAACACCTTCTAAAAATCCACAACAGCCTGCATTCCAATTGCCTTCACCACAAACGTCACAACTCGACCACCTCCCCCAACCTCTCTCCACAATGCTTCCCTCACCTCTCTATAGTCAAACCGCAACTCCGATCAACCCACCCTCGAGCGCTCACCACAGTCTTGAAGGATGACACGGGAACGAGGACAAAGAGAATGGGTATTTCACGTGTAACTCGAAGCGAAGCAGTGCGCTGGGGTTCATTTGAAGACATGCGGATCGCTCTGAGGTTTCCCCAAATAACCACGCTCAAAATGGAGTTCCAGCGCACATTCGGGCCGAAAGCGCCCCGGAAACCTCTCGCCAATGTTAATATGGAGCTCCAACACGTCCAAAGCGCAAGGACGACTGAAGCATTTTTCGATTAAGAAGCCTGGCGGGCATGGCTACGGTGTGAGGCGACTGCTGGCGCCAATGGGGGAGCTCCGGAATGCCTACAGATCATTTGATCTGATTCTAGCTCCTCCCTTCGCCCAGGCTCCACAAAAGAAGCAATTCATATCTCTCTCTTCCTCTCTCTCTCTCCTTCGTCCACTCGCCTCGTCCTTTCATCACGGCTTCTGCGAGGTGGTTCACATAAGATCTCTCCAGCGTCTGAGCAGAATCTCACCATGAGCCAGCGCAACATGAGTGGAGAGGGTGGAGCAGCCAAGCGAGGCAAACGGGTGGAGGAAGCTATTTGCAGGACAGGCCAGGACACCCCCGGGTCAATCGACGCCGTCAGTGAGTTTCGGCTGTGATTCAGCAACTAATTATTCACATTTTACAGGAACCCTCACACATCGCCGTTTAAAGTCTTTCTCTCATGCATCTTTTTCTCACATCAATGTCTCGTCCACTGAGGGACACACCAAACTAAAAGAACATTACTGATTCCACCTCTCACACCACGCCGCACGACATTCCTGTACTGGATTCGCACCTAATCACTCCCACACCATGACACACTCAGTTTTCCTCCCTCCAAACCTTCCGAACGATTGGGTTGCGCCAGTCCGCGACCGCGCCAGTTTATCATGAGGTCGTTATACCTCAACTGGCTCAGCCCTTGCTGGGCTACCTAATTTTCCTCGGTGGTGTGTGTGTGTTGTGTGTGTGTG
Organism: Eptatretus atami; assembly: GCA_035128595.1. NCBI lineage: Eukaryota > Metazoa > Chordata > Myxini > Myxiniformes > Myxinidae > Eptatretus > Eptatretus atami. The sequence continues at coordinate 114,082,491 of CM068955.1, forward strand.
GTGTCGTTGTGTGTGTGTGTGTGTGTGTGTGTGTGTTGTGTGTGTGAATGGCGCCTGTCACGTGCAGCATAAGCTAAGATGATAAGTTATCGAGGGGTAACTTTGCAGCTGTGTCTCAATTTTGTGAATATTTGTATTTTCTTTTGTACCATCCACAAATTCCTTGCTTTCCCCCTGCTGTGCAGTACATCTTTGTGAATTAAACCCATTGCTGTGCCACATAATTTTCCTCGCCTTGCTATAAAAATGCTTTCTTATAAACTACCCAACTCGTTTTCGTCTTTTCCTCCATTGGTCAGCATGTTTTCTTCCAAACATTAAACATGCCGCGGAAGTCTATACCCAAAAATCTGCCTATAGCCAGTGCGTACTTGGCAGCTCCGCTCGGCTGCACCTGATATGTAAAGTTACACAAGTACGCATTGAGGGTGCGATTCCCTGATAAGTCTGCTGTTCCGGTGAACAGTAGTCAGACAGAGGACACTGGGTCACATTGGTTAAATTATTGGCATTCGCAGTTCGATTAGCGACCCGCCGTGACATGAACTGATTCTTCGTGTGCGACGGCCTCGATTCCCTGTGAGTCCGGGGAGAAAACCAAGAGATATCCCCTCCCTCGTAGTTAAACCCCCGCGACCCCGGGTCCGCAACAATATGTTGGAAATAAACGGAAAGATGACGATGTAAATTATTTTGTCTCATACACCACACAGTAGATGATTGATTGAAGCTCGCTATCTCTGATTCAGCCAGGTGATTGATCTTTTTGAACTGGTGATCACGTCTCATTTTGGTGTGATGTAATGAAGGAATCACAATTACTCTCTCGATGATACAAATCCGCACTCGTCAGTACCTTCAAACAGGTATACCTCAACTTGTGGAGTATATTTTAATTGATTGAGGTACATTGGGAAGGAGAGTGGACCGAGGCAGCAGCAATTGATCTCTTGTTTACATTTCCCAAGCCAATTACATTTCCTTCTTTTCGTGACGTCTTCAATACCTTTGCAGTGAGTTAAATGAAAAATTTAAACCTGTTTGTCTGCACGTGCACTGTCTCTTCCGTCCACGTACGTCTCATCTTAAGGACTCTCATTACGTAAATAAACATCTAATCAATTCGTCCTTGTCATTCCAAACCATATCCACCAAATTTCGTCCGAATCCGATCCATGACTTTTGAGATATCCTCTCACAGACAAACAGACAGACGGGTGAAGACATTAACCTGCGCCCACCTCGATGCAAGAGGAGAACAAGCCGTCCATAGACCGGTACTTTGGAAATCAGTCTCTGGGGCGGTTACCCTTGATTTGAAGGAAGACCTTGCCCTTTAAACCAAAAAAACAATGTGCTTCTTGCTTTTGAATGGCAACCAATTCAGTGATGTAAATATGCAAATTATGTTCAATTTGCAAGCGATGGAATGAAAATGTGCTGATTTTATGTTGACCTTGAACCTTTTGATCGATCTCCCTTAAAACAATAAACTATTTGCTTGTGACTGCCTGTATAGGGTGCTTAGGTTTGGTTGAAGATCGGAGTAACCTTTTGATCATCTTCCTCAAGCCTGTCATCCTTCCGAAGAGTCGCGAAATGAGCAACCGTATACTGGTAAATAGGGGCACGCCGTGCCCCTAATCAGCGGGCATATCCGTGCCCCTCACCAATGATGCAACCAGCAGCCAAAAAGGCAGCACAACCAAGGAACCTTATCAGTGGCTAGGTTTGGTGAAGGTTGGAGTAACCTTTTTATCTATGCTACCTTAAAAACAAGGCTTCTAGTTGTGACTTCCTGGACCAGGTGGTTAGTGGCTGAAGATCAGAGTCAAAAAATGCGACCTGTAGGCATTGACAATCAGACAGAGAGAATAACGGAACAGACCAACAAAATGTACTTGCGAATCCTCGATTTGTACAGTACAAATATCTCTCGATTTTTCGCAGATTAACAAACTGTACAACAAAATCCCAGATTCCCCTATGACGTATTCTCAGCTCCATTGACGACATCGATTCTGCTACAAAGCACCAAAACAATTTTCCCACGTACTCCACGAGGAAACCATTTGGAATTTTTAACCAACGTCTGAAAGTAAAGGAAGGAAAGAAAGAAATAAACTTGTGCTTGTTGGACAGATTGGAGCAGTGTGCACAGAAGGATGAGGGACAACAATATATAATAATAATATATATATATATATATATATATATATATATATATATATATATATCATTCACAGATCTCAAAAAGTTGTGGACGGATTATGACAAAACTTGTGGATGAGTTGGTTAGCTACAAGAACAATCTGGGTATGTGAACAGCATGAACAGTCATTGGAGTTTAAAGTGGAATGGATAGGACGAAGAAGAGCGATAAGATACCTAGGGCCCTCAGGTTCGAGTTTATATGACGGGAGCGCTGGCAAGCGTGAACATGTCTGTGGTAATGCAAACCCTTCATCGAACCCTGTCTTCCCGCCCCTCCAAATCCCATAAAAACATGTTGCGGTGCTGATGTCGTGTCTCACCTCCCCCTCCCCATTGGGTCCGTGTCGTGGAGGTGCGGACGTTCACATCGTGGCATATGCCACATGATGACGGCGAGCGGCCTCTCCTGCAAGATTTCCTTGGAAATCAAAACCCATCACGCCTTGAAGTACAGACATAATTTATTTCAAAATATCAAACTCCATCATCACATAATCACATCATCTCGCGTGAACAGGAACATTGTAAACAAACAATCGCCACTTGTAAAAGCGCTCATTCTTCGAGAATATTAAATGGTACATAAAGGATTATCCGAACGGTATGGTTTCAAACAGCCAGCTCCTTCTACAACTCAAACTACTGTACAGATTTGCTGGCCGTGTTAAAGTACCTCAATGATATAAACCAGCTTGGTTTTATTTAGGTACACACGTGATTGCAGTTTAAGACAATCAAACCACGTGATTTCGTTGTGAACGTCGCGAACTCGGTGACAAAAGGTGTCGTCATGGAAACACCTGTGTCCACCCAGCATCCCCTGGCATCCCTGTCAAGTTTAACTTCGAAAAGCACAAACAGCAGGTTTATTGTGGAATCCCCTTCTTACACAGCCGAATCACAAGGTCACCAACACATCGTCACGTGTCTCATCACCCCTCAACCTCTTTATACTGATAAAGTGTAAAAAAAAAAAAAAAACAATAATCAAAAGAACAAGAGGAGGAAACGTCCACAAACGCCCAGTGAAACATCCGTGAACCCACGAGGGTCGAAGCACCGGACGGATAGAGCGAGGACCAAGCCGAGGTCGAGCGAGGGACCAAGCTGAGGGTCGAGCACGGACGGGTTAGAGCGAGACCAACGAAGGTCGAGCGAGACCAAGCCGAGGGTCGAAGCGAGACCAAGCCGCGAGGGTCAGCACCACGCGGTCGAGCGGGACCAAGCTGAAAGGGTCGAGCACCGGACGGGTTTAGAAGCGAGGACCAAGCGAGGGTCGAGCACCGGACGGTCGGCGAGGACCAGGCGGAGGTCGAGCACATCACAGGAGGAGGCACTTGCAAGCAGACTTCCCAAAGTTTGGACCGTTTCTGCAGCGACCCTGTGGCCGTCTCGAAGACCTCCCCGGATGCCCTCCTTTCGTCCGCGCCGAGCACTCCACGTAATCGAACGCGGTCGATGCGCTTCCCGCCACGGCCGACCCTCGTCGGCACGCACGGGCTCGCGTTTCGTGCGGCCAGCTCGGCCCGTACGGACTCGGTCGCTGCCGCACGTCCTTCTTGTTACGCACGAGCACGATGCGGAACGTGGGACAAAATGGCGAACCTCAGGGCACCCACTCTCGGACCAGTTCTCCAGCGAGTCCGGACTGTCGATTGGAGAAGCACACGAGGATGACGTCGGTTGTCGGGTACGGACAGGGACGCAGCCGGTCGTAATCCGTCCTGTCCCGCGTGTCCCAAAGGGCCAGTTCCACCTGCCTGCCCCGTCCACCTCGAGTCTGCAACGTACGTCTCGAACACGGTGGGGACGGTACACCTCGGGAACTCGTCCCTTGCTTGAATAGGATCAGTGAGGCACGTTTTACCGCACGCGCCGTCTCCCACAACACCACTCTTCTTCACACGGTTGCCATCTTCCTCTCGTCCCTGCAGATGCGGTGCCCTTCGGGTCCAGGCGGTGAACACCCCTGTCGACCTCTGACTCCGACACACATATCGAGAGCTTGTCGAATCGACGCGCTTGTCCGAAACTGAAGTTCGACGCAACGTCGCTTACTTTTCAAGGGCGGCCTCCTCGTCTGCTAAAAATAACGACCAATGGGCTGTCTGTACGTTGATGACGTCACAACGTACGGAGTTCGCCGAAGCCGTGTTCTTTGGATTCGCACGGTACCAAAGGCTTTTTGCCCTCCGAACTAACATAACAATGGGAATTCTTGTAAACACGAGTTAGTTAGTGTGTTTGTGCCGCAACTAGTTTCACTTTCGAGCGATAAAGGTGCCACGTGACGACGTGGGGCGGGCCAGAACCCCCCACGACCGACGTTGGGGCGGGCCAGGAACCGCGGGAATCGCTGAGATATGAAATGTTTAAAGCGATTGTGATGCAAGCTGAAGACAAAAACAAACCCTTGGTTATCGTTTGTTCCTTTGTTCGTCCCCGGTATTCACGGTATTGTATACGTCTGATGACGTCATCCGTACGGAAGTGAACGAACATCAAAGGTATAATTAGTGAACTTCGCACGTGTAAAGTTAAATATTTTGTTTTGTATTTAGTGAACAATTTTTATTAAGGGGATAATCCCGCGTCAAGAACGTGCACACCACCTTGGCCACCCTGGGGTGTGTTCCGTAAACCAATCGGCTTGTCGAAGCGAGCGCCTTGATTGGTTTTTAAGCGCTAAGCAAGCATATCCAACGGAACGGAGCTCGACATTGCTAGGGGGTTGTGATGGTTAATTGTTGACGAGGCTCGAATTATTGATCTGAACACAAAATTGTTTAAAAAAAATTTCAATGATTCTCAATAATTTGAGAAGGGAGGCCAAAAACGATAATATAAGCATGATATCTCAAAAACTGTTATGTACGGATTATTATACAAAACTAGGTGATGAAGTTGATTAGGGGGGGGAGACAAGCCGATTCGGTTTGCTTCAGCCGAATCCAGATCAGCCGATGAATGGGATACGAGAAACGTCAACTGTTCAGCCCTGGCCAGATGTGTGTGTGCTCTACCGAGTTACGATCCAGTTCTGAAAGTTCATAATCAAACTTTTAGGTAAGTTCTGGAGTGGGTTTAACAATTAATGCACATCTTTGTTTGATTAGTCAAATAATAAGCTCACACGTGACAAAGATGTCCCATCAAGTGTGGACGTTGCAAACTGTATGACATGCGTCTGGGACATGGTGCTCACCAGTGTTGACCACTCCTCACTTTTCATAAAATGCCAAGTGAGCGATTGAAAAAAAAAGCCAAGAATTCACAAGGTTTCGGAAAGCGATGATAATAGAAAACCGATACGCTAAGAAAACCTAAGAAAACCAAAAAAGCCCCAAGGTTGAACAACGAATAGCCAAGATCTTGCCTGAAAAAAAAAGCCAAGGAGTGGTTCACCACTGGTGCTCACTCAAAACACAAAAAGGAAAAGTCAGCATTGTTGATCGAGGTTTCAGTTCCAATGACTTTGGGACTAAATGCCACAGAATCAGGAAAATGACCAAACACCAGGATCTGAGAAATGAGGATCAAGAGGACTTGAAATTGAACAAAACTGAAATTGTCGAGCTCCAAGGAATGATGAAGAAAACCTACTGAGTACTTAGTACTTAAAACATTCCAGGGAATATCACTAAAACGAGCTGCAAGGAGAGGCTGTCGGAGGTTTTTCAGTAAGATTCTTGAAAAGAACCCTTGGAACGAGGCTTTGAGAAGGAAAGTTTTCACAATTTGGTTCGTGGAATACATAATATGACTCCCTTACAAGGGAGCTCAATGGAGGAGGAGCCATTATTTAGGGCATCAAAGCCTGCGCTATTATTACTAACATATGGCTGTTTCTCCCGTGCTCCATCCTTTTTATATCTGCAGCCTCGAGTAAGGAAGCATCGCGTATCCTGAACACACAAAAAGGTTGTTCGTTTTAAAACCTGCTGTGATTCGGCCATGGTTCAAAACTGCTCGACCTCCCAGAAACTGAGAGTGCATGCTTAACATATCTTATTCCGCAATTCTCATGGGTAAGAGATTGGACTAGCAATTAGAATGATGAGTGGATGGGTTTGAAGGCTTGAAGTGGGGAGGGGATGACACCTTAGGGTTGCGAGGGGAGGGGGCAGCGACTTGGGGTGGGGTGGGAAGCAAAGATGGACAGAGGTGGAGGGAGTGAGGCTTTTTTCAGGAGGTGGGCTTGAGATGCTGGTTGGGGATGGTGGGTTGAAGACTTGGAGTGTGGAGGAAATGATGTCTTTGTTGGGTGGGGAGGGAGTACTTGGGTTGGGATGGTGTAGTTTGAGACTTCGGGTTTGTGAGAGGTGGGGGGTGGGGAGAGTGAGTACTTGTCACATTATTACATATTGTGGAATTTCCTATGGTCCCTGCTTGTGTTATTGTGATATTGGAAAAGGCTTATTGCATGTCATTAACAAAAAAAGAACAATCAGACATGCAGACCCTCCCAGGACTTGTTTTGTGTGTGTTTTTTAGTTTGTTGTGGTGTTTGTGTATGAGTGTGTTTACTTAATTGATGAGACAAAACTAGAACTCCACTGATAACTTGCTGGGCAGTGATGACAAGTACCAAGACGTCCTGCTTCGATTGCAACCCCACTTGTTCGGACACCTGACCCTAACCCATGACATTTAATTATTCATTGAATTTAGAATGGGATTAAAATAAATTGAATTCAAATCAAATGGGAAGACCAAATAGGTACAGTCCTGCATTAAAGTAATCAGAAAGGAAAACGAACAAGCAGAAAAAAAAGAGAATCATCAGGAGGAACCTGGATAGATCACATTCACGACTAACTACTCTTACCAAACTCTTACTACTCTACCAAACTCGACCCGTTACAGCCACCGTGAAAAAGCCAACTCGACCGAACCCTTTTACAAGAGTCTTGTTAATTTTTTATTGGCCTCTCTCTCCCACGGGAGGGGCCCTTGGCGAAAACGCCACCTCCTGTCCGCCTCTAATTGGACAGGGTCCTCCGGCCCACCTTTCCGGGGCAGGGTCTCGGCCCCTGCCAGGAGGACCCTAGTTACTCCTCACGTGGCTTCACTCTCGACGAGTAACAGTGTCAGCGCCGCAAAGTCATCGTACAAAGGAGTTACAACGTCGTGGGAGCCGAAGAACTAGAACCGCGAACCCCCTCTCGGCAAACTCCAAGTTACGAGCAGCGCGGGTGGTGATGGAGCGTGATGGGCCGAAGGGTTATGCAGATTTTGCGGGTTTCAATGCAGTGGGTTTCGCGGTCCCGTCCCGGTTTATTAGATGTAATAACCTAACTAAAAGAAACGCAACCCACGCCTTGTCTCCTACTAGACAAAAAAGGAAGGGATCTGACTACACACATACTTACGACATAACTTGACTTTTGGGACATCTTGTATGTTGAATGCATATGGTTTCCAGATCCGTAACCACTACCCCCCCCCCCCCTTGTTATAGACTCGAGCCGAGCGTTGATTTTGTGTTGGCATGCAGGTGGAGTTTTTCCCCGAGTACCATTTTACCTACGGATCCCTGAAAGCGACATTGGAATACATGTTCCAAAATAAATAACCGAGTTGCATTGGTAACATAAACTAGCAGACTCACTCGGACAAAGCTTAACTACATTGCCGGCGCTAAACAACAAAGGTGGGTTTTAAAATTATGTTACATTCCTAATATTTACACTGCCATGGCTCAGGACCTGTGACTTTGAGGAGAGAAAACACAGCAAAGTTTTAACAAGCCACGACGGCCTACAATTCCGGGATCTGGTGGGGAGGCGACGTAATTTCCCCACCTCGTTGGCCGTTCTCGCCACCGGTCCCTGGCTGCAACAATATGATGTATAATATATATATATATTGTTGTTCGTCTTCGGCTGTCCGTTAGGGTCGCCACACGGATCATCCGTTATGATCCGACATACTGATTTGGGCGATAGGTTTTACGCCGGAATGCCCTTCCTGACCAACCCTTGTCGCCTCTTACGACACAGGGATAAGGATTGGTTTCGCCATGATTCCGGGCTGCCCTACACCCTCTCAATAGCGTAGCCAGCGCAGGGAGCTCCCGTCTCAAGCGATCCTCCAACCCAAGCCTCCGAGTAGCCGATTACAGGCGCACGCCACTACGCCCGGTAAATATTATATATATATTATAATTATAATATATATATACTATATATACATATATACATATATATTACATATATATATATATATATATATATTGTTACGGCCATGCGTACCGAGTGATTATGAGGGGGTATTATCCACGTTTTGTCTTGGAAGAGCCGACCTGGGGCCGCTACGCTCACAAAACTTGTGCCGGAAGGTGGCTTCGAACCCGAATGCCAAATGAATTAACCACGAATTCCAGTGTCCACCGTCTAATTTGCCGTTTAACTGAGTCACGTGGTTTCCTTGAACGGAGCGCGCCCTCGGCCAAAGCACCAATCTTATCTTGATTAGCTCTTAATTAGGGCGGCCGAGCTTTACTGCTGGTGCATGCTGACTATGACAGGTCAATGAGTTTGGGAAATTATAATCTCCAGTCTATCTAGGTTCGGACAATGCTAGTTCAATGGAGGAAAGGACAAGCACAGACAGGTGAAACGTTCAACAAAGGGAATTATTAATAAGAAAAAATAAATAAACTGCAAGAACTTTTTATTTATTTGTGGTGAAAATAGGTGAATTCAAAATCAATCAAAATAATCTCAGTGCGGATAATTAAAACAGGCATTGATAGAAAAACAGACAAAGAGCAGGGATACTTATCACAATGCTCTTACTTAACGATTAAACACGAGGACAAGTGGTACAGCAGATATTCGGGGGTGGGGGGGGAGGGAAATCCGGTCTGCGATTTACAGGTCGAAGGTCATCCTGCCGTCCAAAAATGTCCCAAAATAGTGTGCAGTTGTCACCTCACCAACTATCCCCAAGTTTTGTCATCATCTGTCTACAACCTTTTGAAGATATCACGCTCTATAATGTGTTTGGGTCTTATGTCTCAATCACTTTAAAATAGTTCCCGGATACGTTCTTCACAAAAATGTAAAAATTTTGGCTCTTGTCACAACAGCCTGTCCACCAAGTTTTTGTCCGAATCGTCCACAACTTTTTAGATATCCTTACAACAGACAGCCAAACAGTGGTGAAAACATAACCTCCGCACACCCTCGGTGATGGAGATAATAATCACATTGTAAGAAAATAATTTAGTGCCAGCCACAAAAAAACACGCTTTTGATAATCATCCTCACTTTCAGCACCATCTTCATTTGGAATGCAGGCTCTGCATTTTCCATCCAATCATTATTTAACTTTTTAAAATTTGTCCATCGGTAGACACTCTTATGTTGAAAGTTTTGTGTCAGTTGCTCAAAAGCGGTTGCAGCGAAACGAATTTAAAATCGAATACAGGTGTAAAATAGTGAGGGCTTCGACCGACATTTCGCAAACATGGTGAAGGATTTGATGTGGATGCCTTTACAAGTTTAAAATGGATCTTGCACTTTAAACTGTAAACCCAAAGATATGCTCAATAACTATGGAAGGAAAGAGTTCCACCCAGCCGCCTCTCCCCACCCCTCCCCCTTATGCTCCATACGCCCCACTTATAACTTAACCCTGTCCTTACCCTGCCTCTACACTAGGCATTTGCTGTGGAATTGCTCCTCAGGTTAACATTGCTTAGCATACTTATTATCCTTCGCTTAGAATAGTTCAGTTATATCCTTAGTATATGCCTTAGAATAAGCATGAAGTAATTAATTGTGATATTAGATAGTTGTCGCTTATGTAGTAGATAGATGATATCTACCTACCCTGGTGTTTGTGTCTAAAACGGCTTCTTTATTTACACTTTTTAATTTCTACCCTTCTGTAATCTGCCGTACATGTCCTTTTGAGGAGAATAGTTATGATGAGACATGTGGTGCTAATTAGCGTAGTGTTGAGTGGCTCAGAGACCCCAATCAGTACGGTATCATGACTAGTGGACATGTGATCCGGCTGGGTCTTCAATTCGGTTGACCATTATGGTCGCATTGAGGCGACTCGCCAGACTCGGGCCAGGTAACTAGAACGAACCGTATGATACAACAATATAAAGCTTTTTCACATATCACTTCATCAAATATATAGATTGCTTATATTTATTATTTCTGCGTGGGTGCATCCGAGTAGTGGTTTGTGTGCTGTTAGGGTGCATCAGTGTGCAAGCATGCCCACTATAATAAAATACAATTCTCTCCATGAAAACCAAATGTAAATCAAAAAAAGCAGGGAAATTGTCAGCTATATATCGTATTGTTTGTTGTTGTTTGTTTTCTTCTAAGCACCCCTGAACCGCTGAACGGAACCATTTGAAAACTGTTGGTTGTACGATGATGTGTGGTTGCACTGGAGGTTATATGGGTGAACAAAAATCAGTGCTGCAGGTTGGGGCAGAGGGGAGCCCCTTTATTCTCCCTTGTGTAAATGTGTATCATACCTGGTGTTGGCTTAACGGTTAGGTGGTGGACTTGATCCTAGGGTCCTGGGTTCAAATCCTGCTCGGCCGTTTAATTACTCCAAGTGGGTTGACTCAGCTTGTTCAACCTTCCGAGGTCGGCAAAATAAGTGTCAGCTTGCTGGTATCCTGTGTCGAGTGGCGACCCGTCCAGGATTGTGCCCAATAGCCCAGAGACTGCTTCAGCAGGACTGACGCTCTGTGCAGAGTATGGCTTCAATTGGATGGATGGAAATGTGTGTCGTTTAGTGAGCGCCACCTGGTGGAAGCCAGTATTACAAGTCACTCACCAGAGACATCATAAAATTCTCTTAAGGACAGGTTCTTTGATAATTCCTGAAAATCCCGGAGAGTGCTCGCTCGCGGGAGCCCCGAGCTCACAGGCCATATAACCACATTCATTATATAACCATCTACAATACATATATTGTACATCTAAAGTAAAGCGGGTAATAAATAAATGCAGATGCAGTGCTTGTTCTGAATAATGGTTTTATTCATCCATCGAGTAGAAATGGTGTGAAATCCATTCGAAGAAAAATAAAAACCAAACCTACAACGTCCATCAAATCAGTTGATATCAGTCAGGACATGCTGATATCCACAGGTTTTAACAGTTCAAAGCAATTGTAGTTCAAGAACCAAATACGAGATTAACAGCTTACTGCTATGACATGTAAAGTATTCCAGCATTGTCGATCAATAATATCATCATCCTCAACTATCCTGAACAATGTCATCATCCTCACTATCCTGAACAATGTCATTCATCCTCCACTATCCTGAACAATGTCATCATTCTCACTATCCTGAAACAAGAAATGCATGAACTGTAATTTGTTACTCTTTACATCAGAGCTTGAAACATCAGTTACATTGAAACCCTTTATTTCTACAAAGGAATCAATACGATAAGAGCTATTTTACTCAGAGATGGCAGAACACATCTTCATCGAACTTTCAGAGGTTTCACCAGTGAATGCATGGGAGTGTTTTTGCAAAAACAAACAGTTTTTAAAATTTTTTTGAAAAAATAAGTTGGATATATTGTTTTTTTAATTGCTCTTTTTAAATCTTGCCTTTTTAGCTATGTGAAAGGTAATAATTAAATGATCCCCAACCCCACAAAAAAAATAGAATAAAAACAACATCTGATTCTTTCAAAATGCAAACAGATTACAACAGCATTGTGGCAACGCCGGGTACCCTGCTAGCTTGCCTCTAAACTAGAGTTTTAAATATACATCGAGATGATATATGAGCAATATAAAAATAACATGACAAATGACGTCACAATTATGGAATAGTTAGGACAAGTACCCGTCCCCAGTGATGGGAAAGCCGGAAAATTATCCGTTACCAGTGACGGGAAAAGTTCAAGTTAATCCATCGATTTAAATAATATTTAATTGGACTTTAAAAAGGTCACGTGTTTGCACTCTTGGTTTCACTCAGAGCCAAAGCTCTGAGCTATCTTATACCGCCCAACGCAAAATGGTCGTGTAACATCGGGTGCGGAGGTTCAATTTGTCTAAAAAAATATAATATATAATATAATGGCAAAATATCCTGCCTGCGAAATAAAATTTGCATTAACATTACTCATGCTGCTTACTCATCCTTTCAAAATTGCATGTTGAGTTTTCAAACACAGCACAGGAAGCGGCCACCATAAAAGGAGACAGACGAACGCACAGACAGACACATGGTTCACAATATTGTTGCGGCTTTTGGCTTCTCGGGGGTAAAATAATCAACCTTTCGTATAATGCTCTATTTCTCAGTATTTTATCAGTTAAGCTTACCGCATTGCATGTGAGTAGATATGCATTTCGAATGCTGTCAGTTGAACACTCTTGTCTAAACTTGTTAGTTGAATAATCTTGTTCTCTTTACACATTTCAGCATCGGATTTGTCACCTGTTGGGCTGCCATCAAGCTCTCACACACTCAAAACCAGTTATACCAGCCGGCCCACATCCTGCCGGTTTTGCATGTCAGATGGCTAATAAATCCCTCATTAGCCTGTGAAAGCGCGGCAAGAACCAAATAAGAAACTCGACACGCCCTAAATCCACGGAGCCATTCTTACGATGCCAACAACCACCAGCACTCTGGCATCTCCAATCACATGTAGGCGAGAGAACCTCTGACCCCTGCGACTCTCCAATGAGATCAGTGGGGGGGGGTGCGGCTGGTGAAGGGAGGGGAGAAGTGCAATAAAGGGCACACACAAGCTGTTGAGAGAATCCCCGGGGAGAAAGAGTGACACACAGAGGTGAGGGAGTCTTCTGGAGTTCTTCTTGGCTTCATTGTTGTACTTCTCATCGTTCCGTCTTTCATTCTGTTCTTTCCCCCACCTCCACTGTTCAACCTCGAGTGAGGGTTAAAGAAACATCATCCAGGTGGACCTGTCTTCGCCCTGAATAATAATCCCGGGTCCGCATGTGTTATCGTCGTCTTTCCCGGTGTATGCGGTCGGTAATACTGTTACGAATCTCGGAAGCCATTTGCCACACAGACAGCAGTCCCTAAGTTTGAGTTATTTCTGATAATTATATGTGTATAGTTAGAATCCATCCCTGTGTCTAACGGGAATTTCATGTGTGTGCTGCGAGTTATTTTGTAGTTAGTTTTTTAAGTATATCTCCCCAACAACAACATCCTGCTTCATCCGCCACCCCACCAAACCTTCGCGCACCGACTCCATTATCCACGTGTTTTTTGGTTGAAGGCGTGCGGCGAGCCTCCACGCCACAGATTGAGGCTCAGCTCCAAAGAAGGGCAGGAGTTGTTCCTCCAGCCAATGGACGAAGAGCGAGCAAAGCTGAGCGCTCCAGCCAATGGGAAGCCAGAAGGTCAGAACAACCTACAGATCCTCTTCGCGGGAGGGGGGCACCGACACGCCACCCGTCCAGTGGGAGGCAGAGTTACTCAGGATGGTGCGTCTTGGTGCTGGCTTGGCGTCTGCTGCTTCGTTCTCTTGGTTCCTTCGCGCTTGGTGCGAGGTTGTCCGTTGGGTTCGAGTCCCACCGTGGTGGTTGGAGCGTCCGATCTTTCCCAAGCCCTTCCACAAAATCCCGAGCTCCACAAGGGCAGGTCGGAAAGCCGTGCGAACGCGGCCAGGTACCAGCAGAACTCTGACCCTCCTATTCGCCTATCCCCTCGGCTGGAGGTCTAATAAAAGGCCGGCCGGCCCCATTTATTTTTTGGGTGTTGTGTGTTGTGTGTGTCTGTGGTGGCGCCGTCTTAAGTAGAAATGTTAGGCTTTGCTCACTGTACCATTGCCTGATATTCGTGATAACTCTGCCTCTGTGGTCTCCCTCCCTATTATACATTAACCCCTGTTAAATGTACAGTCGTTGCTGTCGTTCTATCATTGACCCAGCACGATGCGGGCTTGAGAAATAGTGAGGCCGTTTGTGCCGTAAATTGTCATTTGGACCAGTGCGGCTTTGGTAATTTCCGCTCGGTTACGCCGGACCCGAGTCGGTAACAGCAACTCGGTTCGGACAAAGCCAGCCGAGGGTGTGGCT